>CM019068.1:78458976-79658976 GCA_009667805.1 Leptobrachium leishanense
CCCCAGCTCCTCATTGATATTGCCCTCAGATCCTCTAATTGATATTGCCCCCAGCTCACCTCCTGCCGCCGCGTGTTCTGCTCCCTCTGAGCGTCCGGTGGCATGGAGCTTGGGTGCTCGCCTGGGTGAGCCACGTGACCAGCCGCGATCTCGCGAGAACTCGGCTGGTGACGTGTTTTCCCCCAAGCTCCATAGCTTCGGACGCTCGCAGGGAGCGAACACTGCGTCGCAGGGTGAGACACCCGCCCTTAGGGTGACGGTGTCACCCTAAGGACGGGTGTCACCTGGTGCGGGCCACACCCCCCCACCTCCACGTTGCGACGCCAGTGGCGTTAACTTTGGTTGCCCTAGCACGGGCCAACCATGTTACATTCCGAATGCTAACTAGCTAAAAAACCCATTAGCGATTCGGAGCTTGTGCTTTTCAGCATGAGCTTACTGTACTTTGCGCTCCCTATGCTTAACATGGGGAGCACAAAGAGTTAATTAGCGTTAGGATTACAAAGTCCTAACGCCAATTACAACCCGCTGCGGTTAACTCAAAAGTTAGCACCGGCTCCTAGTTTGGGCTAACGGATTCTGTCTCTGCGGAATCAGTCAGCACCAGCTGAATCAAAACCCCCAAAAATCACATTACTCACCTCTCATCCCGCGGCGAGAACCGCTTCTTCTTGCCGCCGGGAGATGAGGGAGATGGGGGGGGGGAAGAGTCCTTCGGGGTGGGGGGGGGGGGGGGGGAGTCCCCCAGTCTCCCTTTGAGATCACTCCGCCGACGTGCCAGATCTCGCAAGAGACGAGATCCTGCAGGTCATGTGACTGGCAGTGGCAGGCTCAATGGAGTCCTATGGACTCCACGGAGGGGATGCTCACAGCGGTGCTTGGCGCTGCCTCGAGCATCCGAGGCTTAACAGTGCGGTACAGGGCAGGCTGCTGGATTAGCGGCTGCCCTGTAATATCATGCTAAAACAGGGATGCTTAGGAGAAACCTGCAGGTTTTCCTTCTTAGCGTCCCTGTTTTAGCGTGATGATTGTAATAGGGCCCAAAGTCTATGGCGTTAAGTTTACAACAGCTCTGGTTAAGTTAGCACCAACTTTGGAATATTACCTCCAAGTCTACACCGCAATTAGCAAATATAAAGTTTTTAAGATGTAGTTTAACTATAAATAGACATAACCAGCTGACCTCATTTATCTTAAAATCCACTACCAAATATAAACCGAGGAAAAAGTTCATATGCGTATAAAACCAAGCTTTATTTCCGCTAATGAGCATAAAAGAAGTGCTGATAAGTAGGTTTTTTGAAAAACAAAACAAGTAGATTGTAATTTCTCTTTGAAGAATTTTTTTTTTTTTTGCTACTCAAGGCATTTTTAAATTTTTATGTGTGAACATTAATCAGAATAACCATTATAGGGCCGTCACAGAAAATCAAGCATTAATATGCATTCAACAGGCATATCCATTAGCAATGGCACAATTTCCTATCTAGTTACAGAAATCTGTAGGATATGTTAGTTATTGTGTAATTACATTTGCATTCTGGCATTTCCGTGTCATATTAAATGAAGTGCAATTAGAAAGGGCACGGGATACTCGCACACACTTAAAGATTAAAACGGTATAAAACATTTACAAAAGGGGATTTATTCATGATACAGAGTGACGGGAGGGCTGATTTCTTGTAATTCATTATATATTTGATGGAAAACCTCAAATATGGTGCAGATAACCCCCCCCCCCGAGTCATTACCTTGGTCAAGGTCTATTCATAAAATTTTTGACCAATTTATTTACCGGTTGCCTCTTCATTTAAGCAGTGATATTGGAAGATTATTTTACAAGTGCTACAGAAATACTGAAACCATTGATCTCCCAGGGCTAGAGAACATGAACGAAAACACTCGCAGGGTGTACCAAGATAGTTGTGGGAAGCAATCTATTGAACATCGAAAAAAGGCTCTTGCCTCTGTTGGTGACCGGGGGGTACACCAATTTAACAATTGAAAAAAATAGTGGATACAGCCAAAGAATAAAACTTCGCTTTTAATCAGAAATGCAGTAAACGAATGCTTTCAAAGCTGTATTGCGATAGGCAGACAGACACAGTCGCAGTGCTTACCTAGGACAAACAGAACATATACATGTCTCAGCGGAGGCGAGAACATAAGTAAAAGCACTGAGGTCACTACAAAAAAAGGTCATAAAGCAAGTTTGGGAGTGTGCTAGATTGGAAACACAATGCTGGACCCTCCCTGGAAACTGATATAGAGAATAAAACGCAGTGTGGAAACATTGCAAGTATCAAATATAATAGATGGAAACAGGCCTTCGAGGGTCTGTGGGTATAGGAAAGCATGAGAAAACACACAGCCTTTATGAAGAGCCCTATCAGGAACAAACTATACAGGCTTGGAAGGAAAAAAAAACACAAAAACAAGCAAACAGCCTGCATTGAAACAGAGCTAGTTGCCTAAATTGGGAGCGTTCCCAGTAGGTAAGGAATATTCCCATCAAGCCAGAAAAAACAGTTTCCTAGAGCAAGGGTTAAAGGGTCCCTAAAACAGAATAAACATCTCTATTGGCTCAACGCGTTTCCCTGGTATAAACCAGCGTCATCAGGAGCAGAGAGTGCAGCCTACTTGTTGCATAGGCTTGAGAGTAAGAAATGAACGGATGCATCAAGAGGTCTCCGTATATAAGCAGTATTGTCACGTTTAACTGCGGGTTGTGTAGCAGGTTGAGGTTGTGAGCCCAAGATGCAGTGATCAAGACAGGTTTTAGAATAAACAAAAGAAGTGTTTATTACACATAAACACTGTGGTATGAAATCATATAGGATACAGGTAATAGAGTCGTCAGGGTTCAGCAAGGGGGTTCGGTACACGGCAAGGCTGGCAGAGAATAGTCGGTGGTATAGCAGGGGTTCGGTACACGGCAAGGCTGGCAGAGAATAGTCGGTGGTATAGCAGGGGTTCGGTACACGGCAAGGCTGGCAGAGAATAGTCGGTATAGCAGGGGTTCGGTACACGGCAAGGCTGGCAGAGGGGGAGCAGGATGGGAGGGTTACCGGTAAGTATAGGAATGAGAGTCCAGATTATGGCAGGAAGTCCTTGGGGTCTGGAGTAGAGAGTTCAGGAGATGGTTGGGCAGTTTCAGGGAGCTTCAGTACACAGGTCTTTGCAGTTAGTAACTTCAATGTGGAAGTTCAGGGTAGGGGGCAGGACTCCCTTATATGCAGGGCTGATCAGGGATGATGAAGGGCAGGTGTGGATACAGGGCCAGGACGGTGGAATCAGGAAGGTGAATTGTTCATGCAAGGGTCTTGGAATCTGCAGGGTAGCGTGAGTGACAGGGGCCAGAGCGTGGTGATCCTGACAAGTATATTGCTCGTTAGGGAAATAGGTCTGACGTGATTAAGCTATGCCGCAACTGGGGGGGCATTGTCAGGGTCAGGGGTTAATCATGATCCGCAAAAGTACCTTCTAATAAATGGAGGCGGAGGAGTAAATCCAGGGAGGCTAAATGTTGTGAATCACAGTGAGGAGGTCTTAATATATGCAATGTATGTATGCAATGTGTATAATAGTGGCAGGGCTAGATGGATAAATAAAACACAGCAAAAGGGATGGGGCTTCTAAAGATGAAGTATGTAATAAACACACGATACATAGCATAGACTACGTACAACCCTGACTCGCAGAAGTCTCTGATAGGTATATCATATCAGCCAATAACCTATGGGCTGCGGCAAAATGAATAAACCCACCGCTTGAAAAGGTAAAAGAGGTAAAAAAAGTGCCCTGCTATGAGAAGTAATGGAAAAATTTATGATAATGAACCCTGTACACTGTATGGCAAAAGTGATAAGGATCAGATCACGGCAGATATCCCAATGGTTAGATTGGAAAAAAGAAGAAACCCTTGACTAGGTGAAAAGTACATACTTTATAGGAAAGAAGTAAAAGTAAAACCCTCATTAAGTCCCCTGGGGGGAGCACTCTCTGCTCCTGATGACACGGAGGCCAGGCTGTTTGTTCTTGAGTGTTTTTTTTTCCTTCCAAGCCTGTATTGTTTGTTCCTGATAGGGCTCTTCATAAAGACTGTGTGTGTTTTCTTATGCTTTCCTATAACCACAAAGGCCCTCGAAGGCCTGTTTCCATCCATTATATTGGATACTTGCAATGTTTCCACACTGAATTTTATTCCCTATATCATTTTCCAGGGAGGATCCAGCATTGTGTTAGTACACTCCTAAACTTGCTTTATGGCCTCTTTTTTTGTAGTGGCCTTTATTTTACTTATGTTCTCGCCTCCGCTGAGACATGTATACGTTAGGTTTGTCCTAGGTAAGCACTGCGACTGTGTCTGTCTGCCTACCGCAATACAACTTTGAAAGCATTCTTTTACTGCATTTCTGATTAAAAGCTAAGTTTTATTTTATTCTTTGGCTGTATCCAATTTTTTTCAATTTCTAAAGAACTTGAAGACCAAGGCTCGTGTCAGACGAGCGCAGTGTTCACATCCGTGTTGCCGCACTTAAGTACACCCGTGATAGCATACAATTGTGGTAAATGGAGCCCCACTCACGAAGTACATCCGCACAGAAGTGAAGACGCATGACGGACGCGGCAAACGGACGCAGGTTAGACAAGAACATAATACTGCTAGAACAGATGTGCGGAGTGCGCAACGTCCGCATACCTTTGTGTGAGAGTGATGGAACGTGGTGAGACGTACTGCATTTATACGTCCAGCATTTTTGACGGACAAAATTTTTTTTATTTTAATTTATTTTCCCTCCTACATCCGTCAAAAATAACGTCAGTCACAAAAACGGACTGTGTGGCCACTACTACGTCTTCCGTCAAAAAGTGCATCCGTATTGCACGGGCGCACAGTCCGTAGAAAACGCGATCGCCTGACCCTAGCCATAAAGAGATAATTCACTAACCTCCTAACTTGCCACCGAAGAGGTAATTTCCCCTTTCAGTGCAATTTCGGGGCAATTAGTCTATTCACTAAATTGACAGCAAACTACACTGCAATTCGCCATAGCTTATGGGGCTATTTCGGTGCTGCCGAATTGCGGTACTGAAATTGCCCCATAAAAGACCATCAAGTCTTCTATTTGCAGAATGCTGAACTGCACTTAAATTCCGTTTACATGCCATGATTTTTGGTGTTTCAGTTTCACCGGTTTAAAAAGGCATTTCCCATTGGATTCAATGTAAAAGCATAACACCTTTTTGTATTCTATCAGGGTTATCCAAAGAGATCCGAATTGCTTGAGAAAGGTAACCGAACGCTGAAAATCAGCGTTCGGTTACCTTTCCTGGCCATTCGGCTATCCAGAGAGCAGGCAATTCGCCAAATCCTGGCAAATTGCCTGCACATACGGTGCCTGTTCGGTTCCTGTTCGAGGGCAGTGAAATCCCCATGAAAAAGCACTGCTTCGGCTATTCAGAGAACACAAACCAGCAGTGAAAGGTTCCCCTAATGCCCTGCCATTCGGTGGTTTCATTCGGCAAATTTATTCAGGAGAATCCCATAGACTTCAATGTTAAAAATATTCCCGTTTTAATTCAATATCTAATAAACCGTTCATTATAAAATTCTGCAGCAAAAAGTCTCTTTATTCATTGATTTTTTAGGATACTTTAAGCATTTTTCAGATTTTTTTTTTTTTTTTAAAAAAAGTCCGATTTTTTTTTTTTTTTTTTTCAGTTTGCTTATTTTTTTTGTAACAGCCCTCTTTATTATCATTCCCTGGACCTCCTGTGAAAATTTCAGACATTTTCGCTTAGTAGTTTCTTTGCAAACAGCGTTTCATTTTCCCAGATTCATACAAATGGTTTTTCTAATTTATTCACTGCCTCCTCTACGTCACAGCTTCTTCGGCTGTGTGTGATTCGGCTCCTTTTCGGCTCCTGTTCGGCTCCTGTTCGGCTTTTTCGAAGGTTAATCCAGATGTTTTTGCTTGTTTTCAGCATGCATTCGGTTAGTTTTCGTCAGGTGTTCGGCAGCTTTTCCCTGCAATTCGGGGGCCCTGTGGTGCTTGCTGAATACACCGCAGGGTCACCGAAATGCAATCGGCAAAAGGAACCGAATTGAAGAGAACGAAAAGTCACCGAACGTGCGGTGACTTTTCGAATCTCTTTGGATAACCCTGTATGTATTTTTCTTTTTCTTGTTTTTGGATGAAATTTTTGTTTCTCAATTTTTTTTTAGAAGGATTTAATTCTGTATAAATCTTTTATATTTTTTTAAAAAGGACTTTTATTATTTAGGTACATTTTAATACATTGTTCTTTGTTTAAACACCTATTAGGAGACAGGTAAAGTTCAGGTTTTTTTTTTGTTTAAATTTGCCAAGGCCAATTCGGCGCAGTCCAGTGGTTTTCGTCAATGTTTGATAACTGCTTGTCATGGGGGCACCCGGTATGAGCCAAGGTGGGCCCTTTATGCTGAATAGTTAGCCCTTTAGGCAGGATAGTCGCTTGCTGCATCTTACACAAAACTAGACCAAAAGCTACAGACAACAGGACAGAAGGAAGGGCAAGGGTTAAAAGGAGAAAATAATAACAGACTGGCACCCATCAGTAAACAAAGGGAACCCTGATCTGGATACGGTCCGTAGGATGGCCACCTAATCTAAGGGAAGTGAGCCTCAGTGCTGGATGACACACAGAACCAACAGACAGGAAACAAGGGACAAACCCAGAGACATACATGGTTATTCAAAGAGATCCGAATTGCTGGAGAAAAGTAACCGAACGCTGAAAATCAGCGTTCGGTTACCTTTCTTGGCCATTCGGCTATCCAGAGAGCAGGCAATGCGTCAAATCCTGGCGAATTGCCAGCACATACGGTGCCTGTTCGGTGCCTGTTCGAGGGCAGTGAAATCCCCATAAAAAAAGCAATGCTTCGGCTATTCAGAGAACAGAAACCAGCAGTGAAAGGTTCCCGAAATGCCCTGCTCTTCGGTGGTTTAATTCGACAGGTTAATTCAGGCGAATCCCATAGGCTTCAATGTTAAAAATATTCCCGTTTTAATTCAGTACCTAATAAACCATTCATTCTAAAATTCTGCAGTAAAAAGTCTATTTATAGATTTTTTCGAATATTTTAAGCATTTTTCTGGATTTTATTTTTTTTTAACTTACTTCTTCTGTAACAGCCCTTTTTATTATCATTCATTGGACCTCATATGTAAATTTCAGACATTTTCGCTCAGTAGTTTCTTTGCAAACAGCGTTTCACTTTTCAAACATTCAGGCAAACTGTTTTGCTAATTTATTCACCTCCTTCGTCTGCGGTGTCGGCTTTTTTCTGGCAGCTGCTCTGCGTGTGATCGGCTCCTGCTCGGGTTTTTCCGGCGTGTTCGACGGGTTAATCCAGATGTTTTTGCGGGTTTTCGGCATGCATTCGCCAGGTTTTCGGCAGTTTTCCGCTGCACTTCGACAGCCCTGTGGTGCTTGCTGAATACACCGCAGGGTTGCCGAAATGGGAAAGCCGATTTGCACCGAAATTGAAGAGAACAAAAAGTCACCGAACGTGTAGTGACTTTTCGAATCTCTTTGAATTACTCTGATAGTATAAGCAGTAGCCGAAGTCAGTAACCAGAACGGGCTGTCATACATAAGCCAGAGATCAGTAACCAGAGAGAGAAGTCAGACAAGCTATGGGTCGGTACACACAATATCAATCTACAGAGCAGTGATACCACAATAGACTAGTCAGAAACAGGCCAAAGTCATACACGAGAATCACAGAACATCGAACATACTAACAGAATCTCTGGGAGCAATGACCCATGCAAGAGCCCTGAGCAAATTAATTGATTGGATAGAATATTATATATATATTGGCGTAATGTAATCGAAGTACAGTGACAATCATAGCACAAATATTACACTCAATTTCAGTACTTTGTGGATAGACCCTTGAATAAAAAAATAAAAAAAGATGATCTTTGAACAATACAGCAAAGGACATTGAGAAAACAGAAAATTGTTCAAAGTACAATCTAAAACAATGTAGCTGTAAGAGAGGTCTTTTTCAGGACGCACAACAAAGGTTTGTTCTTATATTGGTTCTGCTCGGTGTCCCATGAAGCGTCTGTTCAAAACAGAGATCGAATGACATAGATGAATGAGTGATTTGACAAGAAAATTAAATTTAGAAACATAAAATTGAAAGTACCGTAATAGCACCTTTATTGTCAGTTTAATGTGTGGCAATTTTACAGAATGTGTGAAAACAGATTTCTATAAAGTCATAAATCACAACCTGGCATAAAAATGTTGGAAGAATGACAGCTTCAAACTTTTCCCCATTGCATACCTTATAGCACATCAATATGACGTTTATGTTTATATGCTTTGACAGACAGGAGTGATAAGAAGCTATCTCTGGGTAGCGGTGTCATTCTGTTTGTCACTGATTTAATAGTGCAATAGTCATCACCGAGGTGATAACGATTCAAGCTGCTGTCCATGGTGCTGAAATCAATCTACATTATTCTATAAAATCTGTGGAATAGGAGGGGGAAAAAAAGGTCCTATGTGTTCTGTATCACGGCTTTCCCCTTTAAAATAACTACACTGAGCCTTACAGGGGAATCAGGGCCAGGGAAACCTTAGCTTCTTGACATAGATTAGATCGGAGAGTCCTTCCTACTAAAGTATATTTTATAGGATGGATAAAGGGGAGGATAAGTAAATGAGTATCAATGTGTAGTGACATCGTGTCTGTATACCAATCTGTGAGAGGATTCATACAGGGTTATTCAAAGAGATCCGAATGGCTGCCGAAAGGGAACCGAACGCTGAAAATCAGCGTACGTTACCTTTCTTGGCCATTCGACTATCCAGAGAGCAGGCAATACACTAAATCCTGGCGACTTGCCTTGACATTCGGTGCCTGTTCGAGGGCAGTGAATTCCCTATAGAGAAGCAATGCTTAGTCTATTCAGAGAACAAAAACCAGCAGTGAAAAGTTGCCGAAATGCCCTGCCATTCGGTTGCTTCATTCGACTGGTTTATTCAGGCGAATCCCATAGGCTTCAATGTCAAAAATATTCCCGTTTTAATTCAATATCTAATAAACAGTTTATTATAATATTCTACAGTAAAAAGTCTCTTTATAGATTTTTTAGGATATTTTAATGATTTTTCGGGATTTTTTGCAAAAAAAATTTCACTTTTTTTTCCTTTTTTTTCTGTAACAGCCCTTTTTATTATCATTCATTGGATCTCATATGTAAATTGCAGACATTTTCGTTTCGTAGATTCTTTGTAAACAGCATTTCACTTTTCAAACATTCAAGCGTAAGTTTTTTTTCTTTTCCACTCCATTCGTCTGTGGTGTCGGGTTTTTCTGGCGGCTGCTCTGCACTCTGATCGGCTCCTGCTCGGGTTTCTCCAGCGGGGTTAATCCAGATGTTTTTGCAGGTTTCGGTGTGCATTCACCTGGGTTTTGCGGTGAGTGTTCGGCAGGTTTTTGGCGGCTATTCCCTGCACTACGACGGCCCTGTGGTGCATGCTGAATACACCGCAGGGTCGGCGAAATGGGGTCGCTGAATCAAGCAGAATTGAAGAGAACGAAAAGTCACTGAACTTAGAGTTCTTTACAGTATGTTAAGACATATGTAAACGTTTTTACTTTTTTTGCTGAAAGTCACTTTGTGGACTTGTAAGTTAAATTAAACACCAAATAAAATGGTTTAGAGCTTGTGAACCTATTCTGTTAATCGGCAGTCTATTGGTGCAATACAAAAGCAGTCGCTAGAAAATTAAAATAAAATTCCAGCTTTTGTTCACGGTGCTTAAACTAGTCTACAGTATCCTATGAAAATAACTACTTTGTGGCCCATTAGAGAGAAAAAAACGATCCAGGTCTACTGGATTATTGCTCTCCCCTTTAATCCCTTCACTACCGATATCTAGATACAGTCATGGCTGAAATTATTGGCACCCCAGACATTTTTCCAGAAAATCAAGTAATTCTCACAGAAATGTATTGCAGTAAGACATGTTTTGCTATACACGTTTATTCCCTTTGTGTGTATTGGAACAAAACAAAAAAAGTGAGGAAAAAAAGCAAATTGGACATAATGTCACACAAAACTCCAAAATTCCTTGGCACCCTTAACTTAATATTTGGTTGCACACCCTGTGGAAAAAATAACTGAAATCAGTTGCTTCCTATAACCATCAATAAGCTTCTTACACCTCTCACCTGAAATTTTGGACCACTCTTCCCTTGAAAACTGCTCCAGCTCTCTTATTGGAAGGGCGCATTTACCCAACAGCAATTTTAAGATCTCTCCACAGGTGTTCAAAGGGATTTTGATCTGGACTCATTGCTGGCCACTTCAGAACTTTCCAGCGCTTTGTTGCCATCCATTTCTGGGTGCTTTTTGACATATGTTTGGGGGCATTGTCCTGCTGGAAGACCCAAGATCTCGGACTCAAACCCAGCTTTCTGACACTGGGCTCTACAGTGCGACCCAAAATCCTTTGGTAATCCTCAGATTTCATGATGCTTTGCACACATTCAAGGTACCCCAGTGTCAGAGGCAGCAAAACAACCCCAAAACATCATTGAACCTCCACCATATTCCACTGTAGGTATTGTGTTCTTTTCTTTGTAGGCCTCATACTGTTTTCGGTAAACAGTAGAATGATGTGCTTTACCAAAAAGCTCTATCTTGGTCTCACCTGTCCACAAAACGTTTTCGCAGAAGGATTTTGGCTTACTCAAGTACATTTTGGCAAACTGTAGTCTTGCTTTTTTATGTCTCTGTGTCAGCAGTGGGGTCCTCCTGGGTCTTCTGCCATAGCGTTTAATTTCATTTAAATTTTTGACGGATAGTTTGCGCTGACACTTATGCTCCCTGAGCCTGCAGGACAGCTTGAATTTCTTTGGAACTTGTTTGGGGCTGCTTGTCCACCATCCGGACTATCCTGTGTTGCAACCTTTCATCAATTTTTCTCTTCCGTCCACGCCCAGAGAGATTAGCTACAGTGCCATGGGTTGCAAACTTCTTGATAATGTTGCGCACTGTGGACAAAGTCAAATCTAGATCTCTGGAGATGGACTTGTAACCTTGAGATTGTTGATATTTTTCCACAATTTTGGTTCTCAAGTCCTCAGACAGTTCTCTTCTCCTCTTTCTGTTGTCCATGCTTAGTGTGGCACACACAGACACACAATGCAAAGACTAAGTGAACTTCTCTCTTTTTTATCTGCTTTCAGGTGTGATTTTTATATTGCCCACACCTGTTACTTGCCCCAGGTGAGTTTACAGGAGCATCACATGCTTGAAACAATCTTATTTATCCACAATTTTGAAAGGGTGCCAAGAATTTTGTCCAGCCCATTTTTGGAATTTTGTGTGACATTATGTCCAATTTGCTTTTTTTCCTCCTTTTTTTGTTTTGTTCCAATACACACAAACGGAATAAACATGTGTATAGCAAAATATGTGTTACTTGATTTTCTGGAAAAATTTCTGGGGTGCCAACAATTTCGGCCAGGACTGTATATCAGGCTTCAAAAAGGCACTATCTAGTGCCCCTATATCTAGATCTCAGTATGCGGAGCTGAAGCCCAAAAGCAAATGTAATTTCTTTTGCTTTTGGGCAGCAGAAGATGCCCCCAAAGTTTTAGCCCTGTGGGCATAATGCACAAAGAGCTAAAACTGTAAAATCAGCTGCTCAAAGCTCTGAAATATCAGGCTGTCAACAGACGATGCAGGGAACAATAAAAAAATAGACCTGCAGCTCTAACCTCTAACTCAATTTGGCAATAGTTCCAAAAAAACATTGTCGGAAACCATTATTTTTTGTAAAAAGCATTTAAAATGTAAAATAAGAAATATTTAAGCTTATTTCTATTGTATTCCTTACTGTAAATAACCTATCTTTGGCCAGTAGTTGGCACCATCTACTGCCAAACTGAGTTGGAGTTTTGAGCAGCTGGCCTATTTTTTTCTATTTCTCCATGCATCCGCTGCCGACTACATCTGAAAGCCTGAAATTTCAGAGCTTTGAGCTGCTGATTTTACAGGTTTTAGCTCTTTGGGGGCACCTTCTGCAGCCCAAAATCAAATGAAATTTGTTTGCAGCAAACGAATTTCATTTGCTTTTGGGCTGCAGATCAGCATATCGAGATCACGATATCGGGGCACCAGATGGTGCCTTTGAAGCCTGAGATATCTCAATATCGGTAGTGAATGGGGTTAAAAGGGACACTCTACACATCCTGACCATTTAGTGCATAAAGTGGTCAGGATGAGTGAAGTCTCTTCACTTCTTCACCCTACCCAGCTCCCCTGATCTGATGAAAAAGCGAGATGAAGTGGAGAAGCTTCCTCCACCCCCACCAGCAGATGGGATTTTTTGAATTTCCCAGATGCTGGTCACCTGATCTGTCACTAGAGTTACCAGCATGCATAACCTCTCTGGGATCGTCCACTGAAGCAAGTGGTCTCAGAGAGGCATCCAATGAATCAGGACTTCGCGTACATACAAGTCCAAGCCATCGTTCTCCGCAGGCATACATAAAGTGCACAATCAGTGGCGTCACTAGGGTTGGTGTCACCCGGTGCGGTAAATTTCACCCGGTGCGCTAATTTATGGTGTCCCCCCCCCCGAGTTTTACAGGGTTTTTTCAACTACTTTTACTCATAAATCAGTACTCCCATGTAACACTGAATGCTCATAATAGATGGCGCACATTACTGAGGTTTATTGCTGTGGAGTTCTGTGATATGCTCATACACAAATTTTGGCAAACTGACAGCAAGTACGGTGCCTGTTCGGAGGCAGTGAAAGTCCCCTGAGAAAAGTAATGGTTAATCTGTTCAGAGACACCGAACAGCAAAGAAATGTCCTGATGTCCGGTGTTTTCATTTGGCAGGTTTATTCAGGGCGAACGAACCCCATAGGTTTCAATGTTAAAAATATTCCTGTTTTTATACAATATCTAATAAACCGTTTTTTCCTTTAACCACTTCAATGCGGAGGACGTGCTCAGCGCGTCCTCCGCATTACCGCTGGTATGCGGAGGACGCGCTGAGCGCGTCCTCCCATTGGGGTCAGCGTTCGGCCGGGTTCCGGCCGATCGCTGGCCCCTCCGGTGCGGGCTGACATCCTCGATGTCAGCCGCGCATCCGGAACCGCAGCCGGAACCGCAGCCGCTGGAATTAGGTGTCATCGCGGCAGCGCGATGACACCTAATTCAGGTGCCCCCCCGCATGTGCGGAGGAGGCGCCTGAAAGGGAGGGGGGGAGGTCCTTCGGACCTCTCTCCCTCCCGATTGGCGGCGTTGCGGGGGTTAACCCAGGCACCATTTGGAAGGGCACAGCCTGCCCTTCCAAATGGTGCCTGGCATTAACCCCTGGGGAGCTGGATCGCGAATCGGCGCTGAAAAGCGCCGGTTCGCGATCCTTTCCCGGAGCTGGCCGACATCTTGGATGTCGGCCAAGCCTCCGGGAACTCCCCCTGAGGACTGGCGTCATCGTGCGTAGCACGATGACGCCAGTCCTGGACTTAACCCCTAACTGCCACCAACGGTGGAGATAGGGAGTTCCAATGAACTCCCTATCTCCCGATCCGTGGCAGCTAGGGGTTAACGTTTGGTATGGTTGGATCGGCCAGAGCATGGCCGTTCCAACGATACCAATCACTACTGTGAAAAATGTTGTCAAAAAAAAAAAATGAAAAATAAAAATAAAAAATAAATAAAATTAAAAATTATAAAAAAAAAAATAAACACTTTTTTTTTTCTTTTTTTTGGTTTGTTAATGCAGCAATATTGTTCCCATTTCAATTATAATGTGAACAATGATGCTGCACTAACGATTTTTGTATGCGGTGCGTTTGTTAAAAATAGTGTAATTTCCCCCCAAAAAAAAATGTAACGAGACCCCATCTCTAATTTTTTTAACAAGCGCACCCCATACAAAATATAACCGCAATTGCTCGCATGTTAAAATGTGAAAAAAAACACTTTACACATTGTAAATTATTGAAAATACATATTTTATTGCATTTTTTGTTATAATATACAGACATGACATAACGTATACATATAATAATGACATATTATGAATCTACCGAGTCTGACGGAAAGAACGATATATAATATGTCTGGGTAATATACTAAAATAAGCCTTCAAAACACGTTTAAACATGATGAGCAAAACCGGTAAAAATGACCTCAGCACAGGGGCGGGAAAAGCCTCAGCAGCGAAAGGGTTAATCCATAGTACAAAATCTATTTATTGATTTTTTTTAGTATCTTTCAGGCTAGGGTCAGACGAACGCATTTTTCACGTCTACCATCAAAAAGTGCGTTGATGCGTCCGAACGCATTTTTTCACGGAGGACGCGATAGCGGTCATACGATCCCCAATGTCGGCCGTATATTTTGACAGAGCTATAAACAAAAACAAATGGACGTGATGGTGGCCGGACATGTGCAGCGTCTGAGGTCTCCTAATCATGCACACACGCCGCTATGCCGACGCAGCGCACTCTGTGCGTCAGTACTAGCGGTTCCACATTCTGGAAAAAAAATGCTTTAGTTTGCAGCTTGCGTTGCACGGCAGAACTTTCGTGCAGCTGTACTTCGTATATTGGCTGTCATTTGCTGCTGCTACGGCCGTAATAAAGTGCGGCTCAACGCACGTTCGAACTGCGTTCGTCTGACAGTTTTTTCTGTAACAGACCTTTTTATTATCATTCAATCGGAACTTATGTTAATTCCAGATATTTTCGTTCCGAAGTTCTTTTTAAACCAGCAGGCGACGGTTTGCAGCAGCATTCGGTGGCTGATTCCCTGCACATCAGGGACCCAGTGGTGAATTCAATGAGGAAATTTGATTCCTCAAAGTGCGGGGAACAACAGAACACTGAAATGTTTGCGTCATTTCGGTGCTCTGTGAATATCCTCTTTGTGGTGTTTTTTGCCACCCCCCTGGAAAGTGCCAGCCTAGGCCTTGCCTACCTAGGACATACTTGAAAATGAGATAATTCTCAATGTATCGTTCCTGGTAAAATATTTTTGTGTAAAAAAAATTAAAATTCTTATGGTGTCACCCTAGGGGGGTGGTGTCACCTGGTGCAGGCCGCACCCCCGCCCCCCCTAGCGACGCCACTGTGCACAATTCCCATAGCGGTGCAAAATTTGCAGTTACTACACAAGTTGTGTGGAAGGACTGAAAAAGCTTCAGGGACTTCCAAGTTCAGGAGTCCCTAAGCCGGGGAGGAGCTGCCCATGGCAAGGAAGAAAAGGTAAGTAAAATCAGAGAAAAAAAAATTTGAGCAGAGGCTGTCACCAGGCTCTGCCCAATTATTTATGACCAAAAAGAGGAACTCTATTTTTTCTATTTTTCAGTAGAGGAACTGCCACTGTATTTCTTTGTCCTTTCTACTGTAGTTTAAGCCGCAAGTTGGTTTTTTTGCATAGTTACATTACCTAGTATTCATAAAACGCTAACAAGTTCTGTAGCGCAGTACAATGGGTGATACAGAAAAGCAAATGGACATACAAATTAAACAAACAGAACAGTAGGAGAGCATAGTCTCAGCATAGGTTTAAATGGAGTTTCCACCATAGTTTGTCGTGATAATTTAGCGACCATGTCACAGCAGTCGCCACCGATGTTTCATTAGAAGTTTTAGCATATTTGTCACCATAGTTTACAGTATATGTGGAGAGTGAGACTGTAGATGGATTTTTTTTTTAAATGTCAATGCAAACACATGCAAAACAACAAAAATGGAGGATAGCTGCCGTTTACACTTCTTATGGAAGAATAAAAGGTTGCACCATTTTTTTCAGCATAGTTCAGATTTTTCACCATTGTTTACAGGAACTTCGTCTGCCAGGGTTTTATTTCCATTTTGTGGATTCGCCTTAGTTTCAAGAAAGGTCAGCTTTACCATTGTTGGCAAAGACAGCAAACCTCAGTATCTAGTGAACTACTCGTATACTATCCTGTATTTGCTATTGTGTGTCTCTTCTCACAATGCATTTCCAGCCGACTCCTGACTAATGAGTCACCTAAACATCATGCCAAAGAGCCAAATGGCCCTCATTATATGCCATCCACAAACCAGAATTGGTGAGTGGTGGCCTGGGATATCTCCACAACAAAGATGATGTTGCAGTTTTCTTTACAATGGACGTCACAAGTGTTATGATTCACATTAGTGAAAAAAGAAATTGGTCAGTTGAGTAGTTGATTACACTTAAACACCTTATTTTTAGAAGGGGTTATAGAAGCACATTATAGATTTAATTATACTATATCCCTTTAATGTAGCCCTGAGTCATAATTTCATAAGCTCTCTCTCTGAAGGTCATTATCTTTAGTGATTCATACACAAAGTGCAAGTGTGGGGTTAGATATGTCTTATTAAAGAATATATTTGATTAATCTAGAACTATGTTGGAGCCTACAAAAAGAACGGTTTAATCTTCTGTTACAATAATCTGTCTGATAAAACTTCCTTTCTGTCTGATACAACTATCTTTACAGAAGAATAATCTAGTTAATTGCCATTTGAAGTTAGGCTTCTTTTCCTGCATAAAATGCAAATTGAAAAAGTTTCTTTGGTTAGTCGAGCCTATTAGAAGTTATTAAAAGTTGCTTTGCGACCTTTCATGCAGAACTCCATTATTGGTTTGTAGGATGTTCAGAGGGCTGAAGTGTTCGGATTTAATTACAAGATAACGTGATCAACTCAGCAGAATGTGTGCAAGGTAGGGACTACACACTAGGCACTAGATTGTACTTTTTCTGCATTGTCAGAGAGAATCGGAAGAGTAAAACTCTGCTCAATTTTCCAGTTTGAGGGAAGGGATTTAGGGTTTAGTGAAGGGGTCTGCAACCTGGTGTCATGTCCCATGCCTTCTGCGTTGCTCAGCAGCATCTTCCACGTTGCTCGCTGGCTGCCGAATGAAGAAGAGTTCGGCTGCAGTCACATGATGGCGGTGGGGCGCGGCATGATGATGCAGCACCTGCCATGTTTTTAAAACCAGTTGGCTGAAACATGCCTGTTTCCCTGATGTGGTTTTTCCTCCTCTCAGTGCTAGTGTGTGTTTATGAGGCTATATCTACTGTGTATGACCCTTGACTGACTACCCTTCTGGAAATAACCCCTTGGCTTCCTTTCTCACTACCTGCTCTGGCAAATGACTCTGGCATACGGCTGACACTGTACCCTGGTGATTAGACCCTCTGGCACATGGCAAACACACTACCCTGGCTATACAATCCCTGAATGTTTCTGGTGACGTAATCTGTATTAACCCTGTGTGTCTGGCTCAAGAATATCCTGGCCACCGGCTCACGAGCACCCTTGCCGTTAACCCTGTATGTGTGTGTGTACATCCCTAAGCTTCCTCCTCTGTATTCTGGGAATAAGTAGTTGCAGCGACCAAAGGATTGGGAGTATAGGATAGTCGTTCTGCATACAGGGACTAGTTTGTTATCGGGGTGAAACATGACACCTTGCCCCAACTAAATTTCCCAGAATGCTCAGATTGAGCTGACTAGGCATCACAGGATGTACAGTTCCAAAACATTGGTGGGGAGAGGTCAAGGTTACTGACCACTTGTTCAGAAAATTTTATGGATAATCTAAAGCAGCGGAAAATTATATATTATCATGGGATGATGCAAGCATCCAACAGTTTTCTTTTGTCACGGTTCACGCCGCTGGAGGAAGAACAAATCTGGCACTGCTCTGCCAGAGCTGGCAGCCCCCTTCCTGGAGTGCCTTGCCTGCGGCAGCTTTCCTGCAGGCTCAGCAGGTGTTCTCCCTTATTAGCCTTAACTGGCTATTTAACCCTTTCCATGTGGAGGACGCACTCAGCGCGTCCTGCCGCATGGCCACTTCGCTGCAGAGGACGCACTCAGCGCGTCCTCCCTTTGCAGCGGCGATCAGCGGGGATTCCGGCCGACATCCTCGATGTCAGCCCAGCCTCCGGGACCCCGGCGGGCACGATAGAAGTCATCGCGCCTGCGCGATGTCTATTTCAGGCACCCCCCTGACATTGCGGGGAAGGTGCCTGAAGGGGAGGGGGTGGTCCTTCGGACCTCTCCCCCTCCCCGTTCATGCGGGCCATCGGGTAAAGACAGGTACCGCTTGGAAGGGCACAGCCTTCCAAGTGGCGGCTGTCTTTAACCCCTAGGGGGTCCCCTCCCGGAGCTGGCCGACATCTTGGATGTTGGCCAAGCTTCTGGGATATCCCCCTAATGACTGGCGTCATCGCGCATAGCGAGATGGCCCCAGTTTCGCAATTAACCCCTTGCTGCCACCTATGGTGGAGATAGGGGGTTCCAATGAACCCCCTATCTCCTGATCCGTGACAGCTAGAGGTTAATGTTTGATATCATTGGAACGGCCAGAGTGTGGCCTTTCCAATGATACCAAACATGACCATGTATAATGTAAAAAAATAATTAAAAATAAATTTAATAAAAATAAAAAATTAAAAGTATTAGTGCAGCAATATTGTTCCCATTTCAATTACAATGTGAACAATGATGCTGCACTAATGATTTTTTCTATGGGGGCGTTTGCTAAAAAACATGTAATTTTCCCCAAAAAAAGTAACGATTCCCCGTTTCAAATTTTTTTAACAAGCGCAACACATAGAAAATATAACCGCAAATGCTCGCATGTTAAAATGTGAAAAAAAACACTTTACACATTGTAAATTATTGAAAATTCAAATTTTATTGTATTTTTTGTTAGAATATACAGACAGGACATAGCGTATACATATAATAATGATATATTATGAATTTGCCGAGTCTCCCGGAAAGAACGATATATAATATGTCTGGGTCATATACTAAAATAAGCCTTCAAAACGCGTTTAAAGATGAAGAGCGAAACCGGTAAAAATTAGCTCAGCACAGAGGTGTGAAAAGGCTCAGCAGCGAAAGGGTTAAACTGGTCACACCCTTCTCCCAATGCTTCTGCATTATTCAAGTTTCCAGTTCCCTGCTGACCACACTACTCTGAAAAGCTCCTACTTTGCCTCACGCTCTGTTGCTGGATTTCACGGTTACGAATTTTGCTTTGGACTTAGACCACGCTGTTGCCGGCTGCCCATCTTAACCCTTGGGATGAACTTTACGCCACCTGGATTACCCTTTTTGCTACTGTGCTGGATCCCCCTCCTATTTGTCTGAACTTTACCCATCACACCTTGCATTTCTGGACCTTGCCCACCATGCCTCCTGGCCCTCAGTCCTTTCCCAGTGTCCTGTGTCTCCCAGTAAGTCTACTTGTGTTAGGTTTCCTAATTTCTGTTTATATTTGAAGTCAGCCCTCTTCATGTCCTGCTCCTGTGTGTCTGCTTAAAAGTATTCCGTGTTCAGCCCAGTTTCAGTTCTGCCGACCTCTCTTGTCCTGTCTGCTTGGTCTGTCCTGTTGTATGAATTTATCTGGCCGAGTCCTGTGACTATTCAGTTACCAGTTATACCTTATCCAGTGCCCCCCCCTTTGGTTTATTCCTACTGTTGGGTTTCCTCATAATAAAACTTATCCGTTCACCCCACATTGCTGCCTTCGCTTCACTGTCACCGCATCCCGCGCTCGGCCTTGCCACCCCGTGACATTTTCGACCACAGCTTTACTTTTTCTGCCTTATAAACAATCGGATCCAGGTGGTAAATGTAGATTGTTGGCTCACTATACTGCAGTATTTGCAGGAGTTCACCATCAAATAATCAAAACAATGTATTCTCCGAGGCAAATCCCATCTGTCTGCTTAGCATACCGAATGCAGACTATTTCAATACATTCAGTCTGTACACAGAAAAGAGGATATTTCTACACGCATCTTAAAACAACCCTTCTCTAACAAATGCAAAACTCAGTATCCATAAAGTGTGATACATTTCAGAATTTTAAACATAAAAAGTAATAAAAGTCAAAAGAATTCTACACCACTAATATTACTTCTACAGTAGGAGTATGACAGGGACTAAAACCAAAAGCAATGCACTAAACTATGGAACTTAAAACTTATCAGGCATCAATTGTAGGTGCTCACTCAATTACCACCACAGGAAAAATCCAAAACATTTATCATGTGCCAATAAGCTTTCAGCTATAATTTGGAGAGTCTGGCTTCCACTTGGATCCCCCCCCCCAACAAGAAATGAACCAATGTTAATTTGATCAAGAGGTCCAATACTCCCAGTTTTTTGTTTCTGGAGATTTTGGACTGAAGTATGATGTACCTGATTCGTCGTCAGAACAATAGAAAACCAAACATTTTCATTTTCCAATGAGATTCATGTCAGCCCATTAGATTAATAAGAATTCTGATCATTTGTATAGATATCTACATATACAGCTTTTTCACATCGCTTGATTAGTTGCAAATTTCCAGTATCACTGCACCATACAATTTTTTCTAGGATTAGATCACATCAATGTGGTTTACTGGATTGGAGAGAAATGAAGCCTTTGAACACTTTCCAACAGCCCCTGGCAGACAACAAAGAGTAGATGAGACCCCTGCTTTGAAGCATTGTTGTACTCGGATAGCTGGAAGGTGAAAGAATAGACTTCTGACACCATGACCACTTAATATATCTAAGATTAAGTGTTAATGGAGGATACAGTGTCTCTTAACATATTGTTTCTTTTGTTCTCTGCCCATAAAAAAGAGTGTGAAAAAGGATAAAAACAATTTTGCAATTCAAAGCCTAGTTTGATTAAATAGTTTATGCAGCAATTTCACTACTTTTATGACAAATCAAATGAAATAAAAGCCATCATGTCACAGATACCAAACACTTCATAATCTTGCATTATTTCAACACTCATAATGTGACTGATCAAACTTAATATTAAAAATGTCTTCCTATTCTGATTTTTTCCATCAAATTGACATTCCTAGTCCTTAATAAAAAAATCCAGCCAATATTTACCCCTTAACCTCCCTGGTGGTATTCCCGAGTGTGGCTCGGGGTTTAAATTTCAGTGCTGAAGACTGTAACCCCGAGCCACACTCAGGCTGATACATACCTGTCCCTGCGTTCCCTCGATGTCCTCCCGCAGTCACCTCCGTCCGATCGCGGGAAGGGAACCCGGAAGCTGGACGTCGCGATCGGGCAGATGTGACTGCAGGAGGACATCGAGGGGGACGCAGGGACATGTATGCATCAGCCCGAGTGTGGCTCGGGGTTAACGTTTTCGGCACTGAAATTTAAGCCCCTAGCCATACTCGGGAATACCGCGGGGGGGGGGGGGGATTTTTTTTTAACAGATTTGACATAAAACAAAATGTCAAAATCGGACCGCCAGGGAGGTTAAGGACCAAGTGTCTTTAAAGTCGATGCATTTATGGTGGAACAGTTACATCATTGGTCCTTAAGGGGTTACATTTATGATGTGATTTAAAGCCACCCCTGCAAACATACAGGTTGGGCAGATACTGGAAGGAAATGCATTCCACTTATGTAGCCTGCAACCCAAAAGCTGATTGCACCGGAATAGAGTGAGGCTTCCTTTATTCTAAAGATCACAATCTACTGTCAGAAGCAGGTCTGAGTTTACTCTCATGTCAAAATTAGGACAGGAGAAGGAGGTGTGGGCGAGGAGACAAATTTTATTAGAACTTGAATGTAGCAGGTTCTAGGATACAGTCTCCTTGAAAATGCAGTGTATTTAAACAAACAATCTCCTGTCCATCAGCAGAATTTATTTTCTTCTGGTCAATACATTCACTTCATGTAATATGACTAATTGATCAAAAAACGTTTCAAAGAGACTATATTGCTAATAAAAGGCAAAATATATTTATACTGGACTTTCATTTCCTGCGAGCCACACCGCCTCAGTATTCTTTTCATGCGGCTAAAATCTAATTAAAAAAGACACAAGTGGTATAAAAAGATAAATCACATTTTCTTTCATTTCCCATTTACGTCTGCTCATCCCATAGCCGATTGTTCTTTTCTGATCATAAACAAAGGAAGGGTTTAGTCTAGAAATGTTTGCATTCCCTTTTAATCCATCGGTAGTCTGTGACATATCAATACATACTTGAGTGCTATTGATTAGGTGTGAAACTAGGATTCAGAATCAATTCTTACAAACAAGTACATCTAAACAAAAAGAGACATCATTAAAAGCATTTGTCTGAAAACTCAAGTGTTCAAAATAGAAGCCGCGGAGAGAATTGATAAAATAATCTATGAAGTACGGAAACCTATAAAATGGAATAGAGATTATTAATCTCTGACCTTCACCAACATACAGTATGTGTCTACGTCAGTTAATTTTTTTCAGAGGAAATTGTCGCAGAATATTCAAACTTAAAAAGACAACTATTTGCAATTTTGACTTATTTACAGATCAATTATTGAATATTTCGCGGTTTTCTTCTGGTGCCTTTTTAAGCCTTTTTACACAGAAATCTGCCTTTTAAGATAACTAGTGCTTGGAATTTTTTTGCTTCAAAAGATCAGAGTTCAGACTGAAAAGAAAACAGATTTCTACAGTGCACTTTTCTAAACAGGACTAAAAATAGTATTAATTATCTAAAAAGTGTCTTAATGCATATTTCTCCCCCTTTGACACAGACGATTATAGAAACATAGCAACATAGAAAAATGTCGGCAGATAAGAACCTTTCGGCCCATCTAGTCTGCCCAATTACATGGATACTTTACCTGGATTTATCTTTTGTTTAGGATAGCCTTATGCCTATCCCATGCTTGCTTAAATTCAATTACTGTTTTGGCCTCTACCACTTCAACTGGAAGGCTGTTCCATGTATCCACCACCCTCTCCGTAAAATAATGCTTCCGGATGTTAATTTTAAACCTTTGCCCCTCTAATCTAAGACTATGTCCTCTTGTTTTGCTACTTTGTTTCCTTTTAAATATACTCCCTTCCTCTACCTTGTGGATTCCCTTTACGTATTTAAAAGGTTTCTATCATATCTCCTCTGTCTCGTCTTTTTTCCAAGCCGTACATGTTAAGATCATTAAGCCTTTCCTGGTAACTTTTCTCCTTCAAGCCGTACACCATTTTAGTAGCCCTTCTCTGAGCTCTCTCTAAGATGTCTATATCCTTCTGGAGATACGGTCTCCAGTACTGCACACAGTACTCCAAGTGAGGTCTCACCAGTGCTCTGTACAGTGGCATGAGCACTTCCCTTTTCCTACTGCTAATACCTCTCCCTACACAACCAAGCATTCTGCTAGCATTTCCTGCTGCTCTATTACATTGACTACTTACCCTTAGATCCTCTGAAATAATAACCCCTAAATCCCTTTCCTCAGATGTTGAGGTTAGGACTGTATCAAATATTCTATATTCAGCCCTTGGGTTTTTACGTCCCAGGTGCATTATCTTGCACTTATCCACATTAAAACTCAATTGCCACAGCTCCGACCATTTCTTTAGTTTACCTAAATCATTTAAATAATGGAAAAGTGTGTATATGTGAAGGCAGCGCTTCCGTGCAAAATAAATAGATATTAATTAGGGTAGGTGCTGCCGTAGTGGAATGTGCAGTGTCCACACACCTCCAAGGACACAAATAATATAAAAGGAACAAAACATAAATTCCTGGCGCACCTTGTATATCAGAACATTGTTTTAGAATACAATATGTATGATACAATTGTAAGTGAACAGTGGGTAAAAAATATTGAGAATGGGTTTTTTTTTGTTTTGTTTTTTCCTTGTGTTTTTTTTTTCCTCTTAACACTGAAAACACTCAAAAAATTCAAACAAATTAAAAAAAAATAGAGAAATCAGAATACTTCTATTAGTAATGATGGTATCTTTATATTCCTCCTTGGCAAATCCTCTGGAGTTAGCTTTTTTTTTCCCCCAATGGTGACTCGTTTATTCATTAGCTCATTCGATGGTATATGGAGGTGCTATATAATTTTCAGGGAGGGGAGGGAGCAAACCTTATATAGACAGGTGCTAAAGTAATAAATATGCAGCAGGACGATATACTACTATATTCAAAAATTTATTCCTATAAATTCATATAAAAATAGACCATATGGTATGCATAATTAAAAAAGTTATTTAAAAAGTAATCGTGAAAGGGGATCACTTAAAACGGGTTTTCGCCTACCGGCTTCCTCAGTAAGTGTCCTCAGATAGTCTCTGGTGAAAAATATCAGTAAATTCCTTTACCTAAATCATTTGTCATTTGGCTGATCCCTCCATCGAACGTCAACCCTGTTGCAAATCTTTGTGTCATCAGCAAAAAGACATACTTTTCCATTAATACCTTCTGCAATATCACTAATAAAAATATTAAAGAGAATGGGTCCAAGTACTCACCCCTGAGGTACCCCACTGGTAACAAGACCTTGCACCGAATAAACTCCATTTACCACAACCCTCTGTTGCCTGTCACTCAGCCACTGCCTAATCCATTCAACAATATTGGAATCCAAGGTCAAAGATTGCAATTTATTGATAAGCCTTCTAGGCGGAACAGTATCAAAAGCCTTACTGAAATCTAAATAAGAGATGTCTACTGCACCACCTGTGTCTATTATTTTTGTTACCCAATCTAAAAAAATCAATAAGATTAGTTTGGCATGATCTCCCTGAGGTAAACCCATGTTGTTGCTGATCCTGTAAACTATGTGTTTTTAGATGTTCAACAATCCTTTCCTTTAACATGGTTTCCATTAATTTCCCCACTACTGACGTAAGACTAACTGGCCTATAGTTCCGATTCCTCCCTACTACCCTTCTTGTAAATGGGCACAACATTTGCTAATTTCCAGTCTTCTGGGACGACTCCCGTTAACAAGGATTGGTTAAATAAATCTGTTAACGGTTTTGCTATTACATCACTGAGCTCTTTTAATAATTTAGGGTGGATCCCATCAGGCCCCATTGACTTATTTGTCTTTACTTTAGACAGCTGCTGTAGAACCTCCTCCTCTGTAAACTCATATGTAAATGTCTCGTTAGGGTTTCCTCCTAACTGAGGTCCCTTTCCTTCCTTTTCTTCTGCAAAGACTGAACAAAAATATTCATTGAGGCAGTCAGCGAGACTTTCATCCTCTTCTAAATACCTTCCTTCCTTTGTTTTTAATCTAACTAATCCTTGTTTTACTTTTCTTTTCTCGTTTATGTATCTAAAAAATGTTTTGTCCCCCTTTTTTACTGACTGAGCTATTTTCTCTTCTGTGTGTGCTTTGGAAACTCTTATAAATTGCTTTGCCTCTTTCTGCCTAATCTTACAGGTTTGCCTATCTTCTTCACTCTGAGTTTTTTTATAATTATTGAATGCTATCTTTTTGTTCTTCACTATTTCGGCCACTTCTGCAGAGTACCACAGTGGTTTCTTCCTTTTCTGTTTTTGCTAACAAGCCGAATGCAATTGCCTGTGGCCTTCAATAATGCTTCCTTTAAATAATCCCATTTCTCCTGGACTCCCTTTAAACTCCTCCAGTCTGATAATGACTCACTCACACAAAATCTCATTTTAGAAAAATCGTTTTTTTTAAAGTCTAAAACTTTTGTTTTTGTGTGGTGTGGCTCCATCCCTGTTCTTATATTAAACCACACTGACTGGTGATCACTAGATCCCAAATTTTAACCTACAACAACGTCTGATACCAAACCTTCATTTGTGAGTATTAAATCCAATATGGCCTCTTTACGGGTCGGCTCCTCAACTACTTGTGTTAGAGATAATCCCAGTAGGGAGTTTAGAATATTTGTACTCCTGGTGCACCCAGCTATTTTGGTTTTCCAGTTCACATCAGGAAGATTAAAGTCCCCCATGATAATAACTTCCCTCTTCATTGCCATTTTGGCTATTTCCTCAAACAGCAGATTATCTAGCTCTTTTACTTGTCCAGGGGGTCTATAGCTCACACCTACATGAGCTACTGTATGATTGCCAATTGTTAGCGTAACCCAAACTGACTATGTTCACCTCGCTCATTTTTATTTGGTTCGTTTTTATGTTGCTTTTCACATACAGGGCCACTCCTCCTCCTTTCCTACCTTCTCTGTCTTTTGTATATAAAGAGTACCCCGGTATTGTTATGTCCCAGTTATTTTTCTCACTGAACCATGTCTCAGTAACCGCCACTAAATCTACTTTTTCAGCTGCCATCATTGCCTCCAGTTCATTGATTTTATTGACTAAACTGCGAGCATTTAGGCTAGGGACAGATGAGCGCATTTTCTGCGGCCACCGTCAAAATGTACGTTGATGCGTGCGCACGCATTTTTTCACGGAATACGCTTAAGTGGTCAGACGATGCGCAATTCTGGACGTATTTCATGACGATGGGGTGAAAAGAAGTCTAGGGAAATCCGGCTGTTTGAACGTTATGTTGGCCGCACACTAGCAGCGTCTGACATCTCCTAATCACGCACACACGCTGCTATGCGGCCGCAGCGCACTCTGTACGTCAGTACCAGCGGTTTAACGTTCTCGAAAAAATGCGTTCATTTTCCACTTGCGTTGCGCGGCCGGACTTTTGTGCGACCGTACTTCGTATATTGGCTGTCATTGCCCATCATCTGCTGCTAGTGCGGCCGTGATTATGTGCGCCAGAACGCGCGTTCGCACTGCCTCAGTCTGACCCTAGCCTTATAGACACGACTCTGAGCTTGTCATTTTTTTCCCCGCATGTTGCTTGCACCCTCCGATTTAGTTTTGGGGGACAATCGGGCAGATTGTTTTTTTACCCTTTTGTCCCCCCCTCCTAGTTTAAATATTCCTTTGTGAAACCTTTGAACTTCTCACTGAGAACATATGTTCCCCTATGAGTAAGATGCAAACCATCTTTTTTATACAGTTCCTTTTTGCTCCAATTAGAGCTATCATGGGACACAAAGCCAAATCCTCGCTCCCGACACCATTCCCGAAGCCACAAATTAAATTCCCTATTGCGCATCTGCCTATCTTGAATGTTATGCACAGGCAAAACTTCAGAGAATGACACAGTGGACGCAATCTGCTGTATTTCAGCTCCAAGAACACAAAAATCTTCCTTAATCTCAGAAACCTCATTGCTAGCCAAGTCATTTGTCCCTAGATGGACTAGAACGTCCACTTCCCCTTGCTGCTTTGCTTGCTTGACAATATTGAGAATATGTCTCTTGTCTCTACGAGCAGTAGCCCCAGGAAGACATCTCACCGAACCACTACTCTCCAGCTCAACACCTCTTATGATAGAATCACCCAGCAACAATTGCCTTCTATCAAGTCCCACCTTTTCCTTTTTGTCCTTGGTTGCAGTCCTGCATACCTTAGGCATAGGGGATGGTAGTTCCTCAACTATGGTGTTTGAGCCCACATCCGTCTTACCACTACACTCTGAAAGTGCCTCAAAAAATTAAGAAGAGCCACAGACTGTGGGACATGCCTTCTATCCACAACTCTAAGTCTACCAGATCCTACAGTAGTCCATCTGCCGCTCCTAGGAGGCCTCTGTGACAGTGGCTTTGTAACAGTCATAGCCTGAGTTTGTCTAACAGATAATTTACAAATCTCAGACTTCAAACAGGCAATTTCCTGCTGCAATAAAGACAACTGCCTACATATCAGGCACACTCCAAACCTCCAAAAATTGGATCTAAAAACAAATGCATGACAGCTCTTACACTGGACCAAGCCTGCCATTATAAAAGAATGGATTTAAAACCAGCAAATCTTACCTTTTGTAGGTTTTCTACCTCCTGTTAGCTCAGACTACCTCCAGAGGATCTCCAGAAGATCTCTAAGTGCTCACTTTGAAGACTTGCACTTAGAAGGCTTCACAAACTCAATTAGACAAGCTAATATCCCCAAGCTTTATATAGTCACCTAAGTACACCTCCCCCAGCAAGGCGTGGACAAGCTAAACCTCTTAGCAAATCGCACCCAATTGATTCCAATTCTATGCTAATCAGTATGAAAGTGAGTCACCAGCCTAACCTAATTTACTCACCAGACCTAACTTAAAACCTTAAGATGAATATAAAAGATCTGTTTGAAACAAAAATCAAAATCACTCACCAGAAGATCTCTAAGTGCTCACTTTGAAGACTTGCACTTAGAAGGCTTCACAAGCTCAATTAAAGAAGCTTACGGGTCTCTACCAAATGCATACCTACTTTTTAATTTTGTTCTCGTATGGTTCATGGCATTTTCAGTGTTCTGTACCAAATATGGCAGTAGTATTCAAATAGTTTTCTGTAAGCTTGTGCACCGATTTTTTTTTCAGTTCGATTTGTTCGGATGTTTAAAATTTTCGATTCGGCTCGTTTCGACAGATTTCTGTTTCGATTCGGTTCGACTCGTTTTTCGTGTACTTTTTTTTTCGGAATATCGACCATTTTTCGTATTTTCGTGTCACTTTGCTCGTTTTTTGTATTGACTTTTCGTGATTTCTGAAATTTTCATTTTTTCGAGAACGTCTGTTCTCCTCGTTTCAAAGCTGTCTAACTCTGTTCGTTTTGATGTAAACTACTATGGTTTACTTTTTTATACTTTATATATTTTTTTAGAATAAATTTTTGGTTTGTTTTTCGGATCCGATAATTCATTCTGTCGATACGATAATTCTGGCGATTCTATAGTGTTTTTTTTTATTAAATAAAGATCCTTTTTTTCTTATGAATATACATTTCACAACTTTATTTAATCACATTAAAAAAATGGTATGAAGGCCAAGGAACAAAAAAAAATGAACAAAACGATTTAAAAAACGCTAAACTGACCCGAATGGTCTGACTTTAAAAATAAAAACCAGAACAAAAAGGTTTTAAAACGGAAAAATAGTTGATCAAAATGATCTGAAACGAAAAAAAATAAATAAAATGATTTAAAACAGACAAAAAAAAAATTAACCCTTTCACTGCTGAGGGATTTCACGGCTTCCCTTCACGCCTGTGTGCGGCACTGCGGTCTGCTGCTGAGCTAATTTTTAACAGTTTCGCTCCGCTTGTTTAAACGCGTTTTTTTGAAGCCTTATTTTATAATATGACCCAGACATGTTATATATCATTCTTTCCGGCAGACTCGGCAGATGATTCATAATATATCATTATCACATGTATGCGTCATGTCCTGTCTGTATATTATAACAAAAAATGCAATAAAATTAGAATTTTCAATCATTTACAACGTGTAAAGTGTTTTTTTTCACATTTTAAGATGCGAGCAATTGCGGTTATATTTTGTATGGGGTGCGCTTGGATGCACTTTCAGAAGAACTACATGTCCCATCCTACCACTTAGCAGAGACGCAGAGATTTTTGTTGATGCGCAGGTGGGAGCCAATATTGGGCAAGCTGCGGGTCTTCTCGTATGCATCACTCAATCACAACAACCTCCCCCCCAGCACACTACAGACTACACACAGTGCCAAAAGAAATCCAGCATTGTAACTTCATCTACATACATCAAATGTCACAATTTTCACGAATACGTAAAATCACAAAAAAGAAGAGCTATGGCAAAAATGCATGTATGACGAGTCGTGAAAACGCAAAGCTATACACAATCACATTGCATGAAAAAAGGACTAGATAAATCAACGTATTTCTGTGCACATTAACACATGCAAGCACATTATTATTATTATACAGGATTTATATAGCGCCAACAGTTTGCGCAGCGCTTTACAATATAACATGACACTTACGTTTGGCTATGACGCGACGGATGTGCCTCAGCTGCTCCTCCTCGCGCGTCTTGAGGTCGGACCAGCGTTTTCGGAGCTGGTCCTTCGTCCGGTCCTTCCCGAACAGCTCCAGGATGGTGGTGCGAACCTTATCGAGGATACGGTCCTTTCTTGCATTATTCTTCCTGCCGTAAGGGCCCTTACGGCAGTCGTAGTCTTTACGATCAAAGATGCGGACCAGCTCCAACATCTCGTCAAATGCCATGTTGCTGGCCCGCTTCTTCCTGGGTGGTGGTGTCTCATGGGTGCAAGAAGATGAGGAGGTGTCCGAATGGCACTCTTCTCTTGCAGCCATGATAAATAATAACAACAATATTTTTTGGCCTGTCCAAAAAGTTGTCAAAAAACTGGCTCAATAAAGTTACGACATCCGCGACCTGCGGACGAATCGGATCCAACCCGATTACGAAGGAATTATCGTATCGACAGAATTATCGGATCAATGGAAACAAAAACAAGTGATACGCAGTTACAAATACAAAATTTACAGAATCAGCGATATAACCGATAATAGTTAAATATACGATGTCCAGAATTACCGAAATGGAACCGAAATCACGAATGGAACCAAAATCATGAATAGAGCGAAAATAAATTTTGATTTGACACATTTCAAGTCCATTCGAAAATTCCGAAAATATTTCGTTTCGGCTCGGAAAACTTTTCGGATCTGTCAGTTTTCGGGTCCGATCCGATTCGGAAAATCGGCCACATCCGAAAACACGAATCGGGAAATTTTGTGAAAATTCCAAAATTCCGAAACCCGAAACGCACATCCCTAGTTTTCTGATCAGCCGATACTGCAGCACTTCACTTGAATGTGAAGCAGTCACTTTTTACGTGGCAAGTTTGGACATTTTATTTTTCCATATTGAAAAACGAAACCATTTGAAAACTTGTGCTCTGCGGTTACCAAGGATCAATTAACTTTGTAACCCCTTGCCAACCCCGGATGTACTATGCCGTCCTGGCGGCGGGAGGGCTTTGAAGGCACAGGGAGTACAGGTACACCCTGCTGTATTCAATGGGCCTCATCAGCCTCTCCCCACAACCTGTGCAAGCTGGCTGCGGGGCAGGCCACAATCTGTGGCTCGCGACGGCATGTTTGTATTGGTGTGGCGTACCTGTACACCTCGCCGGCATTAAGTCACCTCCGACGGACGAATATTGTAAATATTGCATCACGGCTTTCCAGCATTCTAGTCACATGTTCAGGCTGTGACAGCTTTAAAAACACAAGGGGCCCTGTAACCTGGTGTGACGCCATCACTAACAGAAAAATCTATGAAGAATCCCACCCAACGGCATGTAGAATCACTACAATGCATTTAATAGATCCACAAGGTTGGCCAGGTGAGCGACAAGAATTTCTCTGCTGCAGCATATAAATAATACATGTTTCAGGGCAAGACTTATCCATGTGTCCCTTTAAACATGGTCCTAACCCTAATACTCAACCGCTTACATACTATGAATAACCACTAGCATAAAAGGTTTAGAACTAGCCAATATATTAGAATCAGGATATATGTCAATAAAGGATACACATATCATAATCTAGCCTACAGCAACATCATTGCCGATCAGATCCCTTACCATGGCGAATGAGGCAAAGAGAACACCTATGCTGCATTCCTTTTAATTGCCTGTTAATTTTGGGCAAGGACCTTTCCCTTTTTTTTTCCCCAGTCAGTTAACACCAGGGTTGAGCAGTAGGTAAATTTTTTTTCGATTAGCGTACATGTAGAAAATAGCACCAGGACCGAACAATCTGTTGGTTACAATAGCGCAAGTGCTCTCTAGCGCTCCCCATGTTAAGTATAGGAGGTGGTAAGTACAGTAAGCATGCGCTACGAATCGCAAATTACTGCGCGCCAAGTGATTTTCACTGTTTGTAGCAAGAAGCAGACGATATGTTGGTCCGGCGCTAGACTGAATTTACCTGGTGTTAACTCAAAAAAACATGCTGGGGTTAAGAGGCTAGTTACATTCGCATTGGTTTTTAGATCTAAATTAATATGTACTCCCCACGACACTTATTCAAAGTTCACCGAAATTTTTTAAATTTGCTCAAGTTTTGGGATATTCAATTTGTATTTCAAATCAGCATTTAAATGAATTACACAAAAAATAAACATAATCAATAACACCTTACGTAGTATTTTATATACAAACCTTCAATCACAGCATTATCATTAAGATCTTACTGAAATACAAACATATCAATTGTTTTTTGGCTCTATGACCTCATAGCAAAGAGGAAAAACAAAGACGAGTGATACAGTGGAGTCAAGATATATAGAAATAGCAATAGATGGAATGCCATTCATATGAACAAGTACACTCACAGAAAGGGCCCATGTACTACAGAGATGTGCGTTTTGTTCCGAATCAAAAATTCAGACGAAATTTACCATTATTTCGAAGCACATCCAAAATAACGAATTGGAAACTGAATTGTCGCACTCGCGTCACCCACACCAGGCTCGTGCCAAGGTGAGGCCCAGGTTCAGGTGGAAAGCCCCTCTATATGCAGACACTACTGCAGACAGCAGAATGTACAGAACAATACAAAGAAAGCAAGAGACCTCAACACGGCAAGACAAAAGAATCCCTAACCTGAGAGGCCGGACTTTCGAGAGCCGGATCTATTCTACAAGGAAATAGACTCTGTACGGCTCCGTGATATTATTTCACAATACAGACAACAGGAATCAATACAGACAGTACAGACTAGGAACATGCATAAGCATCGTCAAGAGGAAAGCCAGAAGTTAAAACCAGAGCGAGTACGTCATACAGATAGCAGGGATCCAGAACCGGGAGGGAAGTCAGACAAAGCCAGAATATGGAAACCAGGGAATCAGTAGAACACAAACAGAAAAACCAAAGCACAAGGGAACAACTATAAACTCAAATAACACAGGCGTGACAGAAATAAACTAGGAACACAATGGTAGGAGATACAGATAGACAGGGGAACCAGAACCAAAAGTAAATGACCAAAAATATACAAACTGAACAGGAACAAACTAGCAAGCAGCTCTCAGAACACCACAACTGAATAATCAGGACTATAGTGAAAATGTTGGGGCGATGCATCATGGTCACATTGCATTAAATAGGTAGGAGATCATGACAAATGACAGACAGGTGAGCTGAGGGAGAGAAACACAATTAACCCCTGACATGCACACAAGACCTGCACGGATATACTTATACAGAGGACAGGGGAACAGGGCTAGAAGCGTAGAACGTGACATGAATATAACAAACCGATTTGTTATTTTGTTTCAAATTGTAGCAGTGCCACGTCACTGTCCATTGGCCATGGTGCTGAATCTGTTGTATTCACTACCACAGGCCATGGACGGCACCATGTGTCACGGTGTCCGCGGCCCCCCCCCCCGGCGCCTGGCAGCGGCTTCCTCGCTGCTCGCTGGCCAGGCGCCGAGTGATATCGCGGAACGCTTCCGCACACGTGGGACGCCGGGGGGCGGGCCAGGCGCATGACGCGGACCCGCCGATTTAAAACCGGCTTCACATTCTCACTGGTGCCCTGACGTGGTAGTTACTTCCCGCAGAGCTCTTGTATTCTGTTGATAATTATTGGCTATTCTGTGTATTGACCCTTGGCATTTGGCAAACTGACCATTCTGTGTACCGACCCCTGGCATTGGCAACGAACCATTCTGTGTACCGACCCCTGGCATTGGCAAACGAACCATTCTGTGTACCGCCCCTGGCATTGGCAAACGAACCAATTCTGTGTACCGACCCCTGGCATTGGCAAACGAACCATTCTGTGTACCGACCCCTGGCATTGGCAAACGAACTATTCTGTGCATAACCCTGGTATTGGCGTTTACTCTTCTATCTTGGTATTGAGGTCAGTCTGTGTGGCATCCTAAGCACGCATCAGACTACCTCTTCTATTATTTAGGTCTTGGGAAGAGCCAACCATTCTAAGGTCTTGTGTACCCTCCTAGTATCGTTCTTTGTGTATACCTATCTTGACGTATACTGTATCTGTCTAGACGTGCCGACCACTCTAAGGATCGGAAGGGTAGTGAGCGGTCTGCGTAAAGGGACCACCATCTTGGTAACCAGAGGGATCCGTGACACCATGATGCCTTTCAGCAGCAGTGAAATCTCCCATAGAAAAGTAATGGTTAATCTATTCAGAGAACACTGAACAGCACTGAAATGTCAGCAAAATGCCCTGATTTTGGTTGGTTGACAGGATTACACAGGCGAATCCCATAGGTTTCAATGTAAAAAAAAAGTTATATATATATATATATTCCACCGTTTGTTTCAAATATTTATTCACCCTTTTTTTTAGGATTTTTTGTGCAAAATGTTTGGATCCCTAATTATTTTAAAACAACTAGGTTTTTTTTCTTTGTGGTATGCAGTTTTTTTTCCGTTCCTTCTCTGACTGTTCGGTGAGTGTTGTCTTTAGTGTTGAATAGGTTTCAGTGCCAAGGACAGCAGCTTCACGGGGCTCCGGAGCCCCGCGTAGCTGCTCTCCTTGGTGCTGAAACCTATTCAGCACCAAGGATAAGGGGATTAGGTATCACCCCCCTTTTCTTTTTTACCCTAATCCAAGTAATTAATTCCTCAGTTTCCCATTTCGAATTAAAAAACAAAACAATCTGAAATACGACTCACGGTAATTTAAGGAACGCACCAAAATGAACCATGAAATATAAAAGGACCGATCTGAAAAAAAATTTGTTGTGCACATGTCTAATTTGTACTCCAAGCAGGTGTTTGCCTGGCAAGTTTTTATTCAGAAAACTAAAAAATTTATAAAAGCTTAAAGGGCTGTTCTAGCCCTGATAACAGGCACCTACAAAACAACAAAGATGACTCTCCCGGTTTTCTTCTAAAGTTTGATACCCAAGAAAGAAAGCATTTAGTGGAAATCCTGTGAAAACAATAGAGAAGAGTCTTGCGCTATATTGAGACAGTAAGAGCACTTTAAGGATCTTTATGGGGGACACCATCTTCTTCCATTAAATCCGTTGTCAGCCTTTTTTTAGGTTTATAGGATGCTAATGATTTTTAAATGCATAGCCTTGTTTCGACTATAGTGAGGAAAAAAATAAAAATTTGTGAGGGTCCTGAGGACGAGCAACAGCACTAGTGGCCTGCTCTATGGTGGAGTCCACTGCACCTCTGTGTGATTGTGTCATAACAGGGATGACTGCTCCATATGCAAATCAGATGCTATCACCCAGAAAGGGTGGCCAGTACTGAAATGCCGAGGGCATCATCGTTCCTGCACGAGAGGTGCAGCAACCCACAACAATCGTTTTGGCCTTGGTAGGCCACGTCAGAAGGCTATAGCTGACACCTTTCTATGCACCTCGAGCAATGTGTCCACATCTGGATGACCTTTTATACTTCTAGTAAGCAAAACCAAGGTGTCTGAGGGCCCTGACAACAAGCAACAGCACTATTGGCCTGCTCTACGATGGGTACCCGCTGAGGTCTCACAAGGTTTTAGTTTGATGGTTCCATTACAGAGACCACTGGTCCACAGCATGAATTTGCATTTTATTTAACATGTTCTAAGAGAAAAGGCACTGGTGTACACACACAGCATGACGTTTAGAAGTGACACAATCGTACTTTACTATAGTCCTTTAAAAAGTGGTACTTAATGGCAGTCTAATTTACATTTTGCCAGCCAACAGCTGTTTAGAAAGCTTTTTCATGAATAAACCACCTTAATAAAATAACTGAGCAAAGGCAAACTTATTGGCAATACATATATATTTCACTAACTCAATATGGTCATACAGGTTTTGCAAGCATGGTGCACCATCTGGAGCAGTGTTTGCTAACAATTACAATACATCAATACATGGTGTACAAATGCATTAGATAACAAATGTTTAGAATATATCATGCTATTTGAAAATCACCCAACCTCTGTATCTACTGGTTACAGAATATGCATGAGAACCGAAAGGTTATAATCGTGATAACTAGGTCTACTTATTCCATCCACAGCTTGAGAAGTGCAGTTTTTCTCAAGTGATGTCTGCTTAATCCAAAATAATTTTGAGACAACAGATTTAAACGTTTCTACTAAGGATTATGGTTTTATATACCGTGCAGGCAATGGAGGCTCGTCTGTAGGGGCGCCACCTTACCATTTATTTTTGTGATTATGTATATAAACTCAGACACCAAAGCAAGAAACACTTTTGTATACTGCGTGCGGGGACTCTTTGAGATTGCATTATATTAAATAAAAACAATTACCAACCCCAAAATAATGAACAGGGATTCCCTTACTAAATCAACCCAATGTCTCAATTATCATAATCATCATTTATATAGCACCAACAGTTTCCACAGCGCTTTACAATAAACAAAGGGAGCAAGATACAGTTAGACGACCATGGGCCCTGCTCATAGGAGCTTACAGTATAGAGGTATTGGGGTTGAGGAAGACCAGGGAAGTTTCACTGGACAAAAGGATCATTAATGCCAGTGGTTTGGGAATGGTGGGGCCATAAAAGCAGCTTCAATCATATGCAAGTAGATGAGCAGAGGGAGGAGTTGCAGTGATGTGGTACGCTAATCTGAAGAGCTGGCTTTTGAGGAATTTCTTGAAAGACTGAAGATTAGGGGAGAGTTTGATAGGGCGGGGCAAGTCATTCTACAGGACCAGAGTGGCCCTTGCAAAGTCTTGGAGGAAACAGTTGGCATTTTGGGTGAGGACAGGCAGAGATCACCCGCTGACTAGTGTGGATGTGCTTGTGGGTAACAAAGACACATAAGGTGGGGGGTTGAGTTATTGAACAGTTTGAATGTGAAAGTCAGTATTTTAAACTGTATCCTGAAACGTACAGGAAGCCAATGGAGGGACTGGCATAGGGGGGAGGTATGTGAGGTTCGTCTAGTGAGAAGAATAAGACTGGCCCCTGCATTCATTACAAATTGCAAAGGGGCAATACGGGAGTTGGGGAGACCAATAAAGGAGTGAATTGCAGTAATCAAGCCGTGAAATAACAAGAACATGAACCAGCACCTTTGCAGTATCTTGCATCAGAAAGGGGCAGATGTAGGAAATGTTCTTGTGTTGATAGTAACAGGATTTGGTCACTGTCTGCATGTGGGAAGAGAACGTTAGGTCAGAATCAAAAGTGGCACCAAGGTAGCAAGCTTGAGGCTTTGGGCTAATGAGCGTTCCATTTACTTGCAGGGAGATAGGTGGTATTGGTTCTTCTTGGAGGGAGGAATAACGAGAATTTCAGTTTTGGCAAGATGGAGTTCAAGGAAGGGGGAGGACATCCAATTTGAGATGGCAAAGAGACAGTGACTTGATCCTTGAGAGCAGGAGAGAGATCAGAGGAGAGATGTATTTGAGTGTCATCAGCATATAGGTGGTATTGGAATCCAAAGGAGCTGATCAGTTTGACTAGAGAGGCAGTGTAGATCAAAAAAAAGAAGAGAGCCCAGTACTGAAACTTGGGGCACCCCAGAGACAGAGACAAACTGCCAAGAGGAGGTACTTCCAGAAAAATGAGACACTATACGATTGTTGCGAGAGAAGGGAAGAGAACCACAGGTCTGTCTCAATGGCCCCTGGAGCTGCAGTCTGTTCACCAGCAAGGTAGAGCGGAAGATCCTGTTTGTTTCTACCTTCTATAGCAGTGTTTTCCAAACCTGTCCTCAGAACCCTCTGCCTCGCCAGGTTTGCCAGATATGTGAAGCACAGTACAGGTGACATAATTTGCTGCTCAGTGAATGCAGGATTCAGTCTGCATTTCCCCAAGGTGATCTGCAAAATCTGGCCTCGTTGAGGGTCCCAAGGACAGGTTTGGGAAACACTGTTCTATAGGGTATTGACCACTCCTACCCGGACCCACCGCCTGATTCATTCCAGGTAGCCATGTAGTCATAATGAGAGGTGGAGGGATTATGTAAGCCCCCACAGGGGGGAGAGAAGGGGGGCACTCCTCACATACTAACCACTTCGAAAAGATAAAGTGGTTAGGATGTTTAGAGTGTTTAATATAATAAAATCACTTTTTTCACTTCAATTTAAAATTATTTTTTTACTACAGAGTAATGTAATGTTTACATTTTTGGCTTAAATTCTGGAATACACTTGTAATTTGAAATTAGCCTTAACCCCTTCACTGCTGACGATGTGTGGGACACGTCCTCATTGACGCACGTTACATGCTGAGGACGTGCCCCACACGTCATCAGCTTTGCGGGACCCCCGGCGGAGATACTCACCTCTCTGTCCGGGGTCCCGTGGCGTTCTGACTTCAGCGTCCTCAGACGCTGAAGTCAAGCTCCTCCTGACGTAAATGACATAATTGCGCCATGCGCGATGACGTCATTCCAAGTGACCCCCCGGCAATGCCAGGAGACAGCCTAGAAGGGAGGGGGGTGATCCGTTCGGATCCCTCTCCCTCCCGATCAGGAAGGAGCAGCACCAAAAGTCAGGCACTGCTTTAAAGGGGAGAGTCTCCCCTTTTAAGCGGTGCCTGGCTTTAACCCCTCAAGCGCCGGGGTCGCACTTCAGCGCCTTGCGCCATCTTGGATGGCGGCTCCACCCCCGGGTCCCCCCTCACTGCCCGGCGTCATCACGCATAGCGTGATTATGTCAGATAGCCGGGGAACCCCTAGCTGCCCAGGGATTTCCCAAGGAAATCCCCTGGTGGTGATAGGGGGTTCCTGTGAACCCCGGTATCTCCAGAACTGTGCTAGGGGGTCATGGAGGGTGTAATTTGAAAGGCCTGAGTATGGCCTTTCCAATGATACCCAACATGACTAGGTAGAAAGTAAAAATAAAATTTAAAAAAAAAAACATGTTTTTTTTGTGTGTTGTTTTTATTAATGCAGCAATATTGTTCACATTTCAATTATAATGTGAACAATGATGCTGCACTAATGTTTTTTTTCTATGGGGTGCGTTTGCTAAAAATCACGTAATTCCCCCCCAAAATAGTCCCCATTTCTAATTTTTGTACAAGCGCACGCCATAGAAAATTTAACTGCAAACGCTCATGTGCTAAAATGTGAAAAAAAAACCACTTTACACACTGCAGATTATTAAAAATTCAATTTTTATTGCATTTTTTGTCGTAATATACAGGCAAAACAGGACGTATGCATATAAAAATTATATATTATGAATCTGCCGGAAAGAACGATATATAATATGTCTAGGTCATTTAATAAAATGTGGCTTCAAATCGCGTTTAAACATGATGAGCCGAAGCGGTAAAAATGTGCTCAGCACACAGCGGTGAAATGCCTCAGCAGCGAAAGGGTTAAAAGGGCTAATTTATTTGACTTGTAAATAGGAAAATGTCTATATGGTTTATTCTACATATTTTCAAAGGTCGTAGTACCGTAGCGACATATTCCTATTCATGATTAAAACCACTCAAGTTAACAGTCTGGCACCACAGCAACTTGAAACGTCACCAGCCGATATGGCTTTGGAATGTCTTTGAAAGTGACAAAGTTTTGCTTTTATTCTCATTACACATATTCATTAGAGGAATGCAACATTTCCTGTGAATGAAGGAGCCTTTTATCTGATGAAAGTATGGATTATTAGCCCTTCTGGACCAACATATTTTTCCTTGTTTCTCAGGTCTCTTTGCAATGCCTTTCAACTACAGTTCCCAAGGACACGTTAACAAAACTCTACTCTCGAAAGAAAACTTGACCTTCTCATTCTACTATCAGCATTCAATGTCTATTGCAGCCATGTTTATACTGGCGTATACATTCATCTTTCTAATGTGTATGATTGGAAACATGTCAGTATGTTTCATCGTGTTGAAGAACAGACAGATGCGCACAGTGACAAACATGTTCATCCTGAATTTAGCAATCAGTGATTTACTGGTCGGGATATTCTGCATGCCAACAACTTTGGTGGACAATCTCATTACAGGTGAGAAACTTAAATATATTTCTATTTGTTCAAATTAGCCTGATATAAATTCTGTAACATGAATACAAAGAGCGGGATAGTGAGGCAATTAAATTTTTCAAGTCAATACCACAATTATAATTCGTAGAATTATAATGAATGCCATTTTTGTGCTTTAATTTCTACATTATGAAACCATATATATTCATGGAATTACTAATGTATATACTAATTTTATGCAAGTATAACTTGTTGCCAGCTTTTGTTTCACAGAGGAGATTGTATATCTGAAGAGAAACAATCTGGTTCTTGAGTGCGCCATCATTAATTGAATCAGCCCAAGCAGCTTGAGATAGAACATCATCGAGTGTTTTATTACTTGTTTAGCAAAATCAGATAATCAGAAGGAGATGAAACACGAGTTCATGCAAGATTTCCATTAGTATTCAATAATATATGCAGATTTTTCCTAATCCTTTCCTGAAGGATAACTTTTTACCATCGGTATCTGCGTATGGTAATGGATGTTCAAGTGGAGTTATTGACTGGTGGTGAATAAATGAACGCACATTCATGCAAAATGTAAATATCCAGTAAGGTTTTAGGCTTTTTTTTAATACAGTACTTTTGTTTTTAGTCGGACCAAGAAATTTCCAATTATTTATGTAGAGTTTGTAGAAGCTGGGAAAATTTTATATGCCAATGCCTCGGTTCAATTCCATCCAGGGTTAGGCAGCCATCATGGATCTAAGCTTGGCTCAATACTGCTGGTATGCTCATTAGAGTCTGTAGTACTTCGAAAGGATAAGGTATGCAATCTCATGTGATGAAAACGATTTGTTATCCATGCCCTTCCATTTACAGGTTTGTTCTCTGTGTCCTAAGAGTAAAGGCAAGCTGAGACTTCAGATCTGGTTTCCCAGTTTTGTGAGCATTCTTTAACATGCAGCAGGTGAATAATTAGAGACTGGATAATAAAAGACTCAACTATTATTCACCGCCTCCAAGTGCAATCAATGAGCGTCCTGTACAAAGTAAAGGTAGTGTACATATACAGTTAGCCCCCACACAAGCAGAGTTGCAACTCAACTTGGGAAAGCTGCCAACATCTTTGAGTGGAGTTGTAAAAAAATTAAACAGCCTACTCACAAATTAAATACATATAGTATTTTTATTTGCAAGGCTCAGTATAAGTATGTATCATCAAGAACGCCAATGTAGGTGGAATTTTACCAAATAATGAGGATAGGCTATTATAATACTGGCAGTGCTCCTCTATGCAGGTTAATTGGCATGCAAAATTGCCATGCAATTTCAGATAAAATAATTATCCAGGTTCAGGCATAGAAATTACCCTGTTCATGAGGTTTAAGGCTGGGGTCAGACGAAAGCAGTGCGAACACGCGTGCAGCCACACTTTATTACAGCCGTAGTAGCAGCAAATGACGTCCAACGACGGCCAATATAGGAAGTACGGCCGCACAAACTTTTTTAGAGAACGCAGAACCGCTAGTACTGACGCGCAGAGTGCGCTGCATCCGCTGTGTCAGCATAGCGGCGTGTGTGATTAGGAGATGTCAGACGCTGCACATGTCCGGCCAACATCACGTCCATTTGTGTCACGCCGCCCGGCGAGGCAGCGCCGGCCAGGAGACTCACCTCATGTGGGGGCTGGCTCCGATGGACCGCCTCACCGGCATTCCCGGCGGGTGGCTCAGAGGGCTGGGGACGTCCCGGGGTCCTGCGTGATCCTTCACGGACCTCTTCGTGCCCGCACTGGGGAGGTCGGCACCGCGGTTGCACACTGCCCACGTGGGTCAGGGCGATTCCCGGTGTCTGACGTCCTTGGGGCGGATGCAGGGACCCGGATTGGTTGCTCGGGCCGGGGGGGGGGATCTGGACCTGATCGGGTACCATCTCAAGCGATTCTCAGATCCTGATTGGCCTAATTGGATGGTGGGGCACTCGTGGGAGGGGCTAGACAACCCTACCACCTATATAAGGTTTCCCAGCACATTCAGTCCTCGCTTCAGCGTTGTATCACTCCCAGTGGTGTTACTTATTGAGAAGCTTATTCATGATAAATCTGTGTACCAGTTATTGGCTTACCCTTCGACTACCCCTGTATCGCTGCCTGCCTCTGACCTCAGTTCTAACCTCGACAACGATTATTGGCAAATCCTTTTGTACTGCGATTGTGAGACTAGTCTCCACCTCTGCACCTGGGCTCTAGATCCTCCCCCGCAACCCTGACATACGCTGAAGCCAACATGGAACCCGCAGAGGTCACGGATGCCCTCACGGCTCTCTCACACCAAGTCTCGATGTTTGCTCGTTCAGTCTAAGACCTACAGACTGAACACTGCCAACTCCAGGTTCAAATCCAAGCCGCGACACTACCGCCTCCGTATACCCCTCCCTCAGCACCCATTCAAGCACAAGTTAACCCGTAGAATGCTGCTCTTGAACCTCAAGTCAAGCTACCTGAGTCTTTCAGTGGGAGCCGCACCGAATTTGAGGCATTTATGCTTGATTGCTGCATCCTTTTTTCCCTTAAACCACACACCTACAACAAGGATTTCATAAACGTACGTATGGTTATGTCATTACTAAGTGGTGAACCCAAGAAATGGGCACACGCACTCCTCAGAGAACATGACCCCATTCTGGAGACCTGGCCTTCCTTCGCTGCTACCTTGGAGGCAATGTACCAAGACCCTCAGAAGAGAGAGTCCGCCCAAAACGTTCTCAGATCCCTCAGACAAGGCCGACGCCCTGTAGAGGAATACATCACTCAATTCTGCCATTACGCCCATGAAACAGCTTGGAACGAAGCAGCCCTCCTGGACCAATTTCATTGTGGCCTAGCAGACCACCTAAAGGACAAACTTGCACGTGTCGGGATGCCCCGATCTCTGGATACTGTAACCAACTTCTGTATACAGTTTGATCGAAGATGGAGAGAACGTAGAGATGAAAGGCTAGCTATGGCTCCTCGTCAACTCCCAGAACCTGACCAAACACCCTCATCCTCTAATGCTCTGGTTTCGGTTTCTGTCCCTAGGAGAAGAGAGGAATCTATGCAAATAGGCCTGGTGGATCGACGTCTATCTCCAGCTGAACGGGAGAGACGCAGCCGTCCCCAATTATGCCTCTACTGCGGAGCGGCCAATCACTAGATTCGCTGTGGTCCCATGAGAAACTCCACCATAGGAGGTAAGACAGGATTTATTACCACTCTCTAGCTCCTCTCACTTGACCTGTACGCTTCATCTACTTCTACCTGTGGCAGATAAGATCTGTATTTCTATCTATATCAGGGTCTGCCTGCGTATATGTGTCTAAGTGCATACATACATACATATAAATATATATATACATATATATATATATATATATAATCTCCTCCATATCGTTATATTCATATTTGTGTCTGACCATTTGGTAAGTGTATTTCTGGGTCCACAGCTGTTGAGGAAGACCTGTTAAAAAGGTAATTAAAATGGTTAGCTTGCGGAGAGGCGGAGCTTGATGGCCATGAGATAGGACGTGCCCTGTGATCTCTCCCGCTACTCCCGCTCTTTAAAAGCCGAATACCGGACGAATATCCCCCGCATTTCCTGCTCAGCCAGCACAGGAGTGCCCCTACACCCCCTGAGAATGGGGAATAACAAAAAAAAAGGAATCCGAGGTCCCAGTGGTGCCGATTTTGTGCCCCGCCGCATCGAGGTGCAGGCCTAGATGGCGCCAGCGGGGACCCGCCAGAGGAGGTAGGAGATGCTCCCAGGCAGGGGCCCTGGCCACCAGGGATGATATCGCGGCGATAGGGGCAAAAATCTCAGCCTCCCAATGTTTTCTGGCAGCAGAAATGGACCGTAATTTTCGGGCCTTAACGGCAGATTTGCAAACCATAGGGGGACGCACCGCGGACCTGGAGGACCGCACTGACACTATAGCATCCCACAATAATATGCTGGTGGACACCATCTATACTATGGCGGCGAGTATCGGCCGTCTGAAGGCCCAGGTGGAAGACCTCGCGAACCGCAGCCGACGCCACAACATACGCCTCCGGGGGCTCCCAGACTCGGTCCCCACGACCAACTGACGGCGACCGTAGAGGGCATATTTAAAAAACTGTTGCCGGAGATATCCCCCTCCCGCCTCCTCATGGACCGGGCTCACGGGGCCTTCGGGCCGCGACCCCCCCCGGGAGGAAAATTTCGGGACGTAATAATCAGGTTCCATTATTATCATACCAAGGAGGCACTCCTAAAGGAGAGTAGATCAGTTCATTTGTCATATGAGGATCACCCACTTTCTCTTTTGCCCGATGTGGCCCCCTCTACCCTGGCCAAGCGACGAGAATGGCGCCCTGTAACAGAGGTTCTGAGAGCTGGAAAGTAAAGTATACTTGGGGCTTCCCGTTACGCCTTGTAGTTTACAAAGAGGGCCAAGCCTTCACCTGCTCCAGGATACAAGATGCCCCCAAGCTGCTACGCTCTCTTCAACTGCCAGTACCAGAGGATCTCCCAGCCCGCCCAGGCCAGTATATGCTTGAAAAATTACCACTAGAATGGAAGAAGGCCCCGGGATGAGAGGGCCGGGCAGGCTCATTAACACCTCCATCATCTCTCTGACTTCCCCAATGCTGGCTGCCATCGGCTGAGGTCTCGGCTTCGCCAACCGATGGGGAGGATGTGTAATGTATTGCATTCTTAATTCTGTTTTCAACTGGTTCATTCGGTTCGTATATGTTTGGCAACCGTTTCATATGTTCGGTTTTTGGGTGTTACCCGGTATGTTTAGTGAGGATCTCTGATTAGAGATTAGGTCCTACGGACAAACTCATGTCTACTGAGATTCTGGTTGCCATAATTTGCTATAATTCTTTTTTCTTAGCGGGAGGAGGGGGTTGAGATGCTCGAAAGTCATTGTTGGTGACCATGTGCCTTCTCCGTATCTCCCATCTCGACTTTCCGGCTTGTCCTTCGTGTCGAGGTTTTTCTTCTTTTCTTCTTCCTTTCTTTTCTCGCTCACCCCTCGCTGTCCTATCCTCTCTTCTTTTTCCCTGGGGGTGTAGAGTGGGGAGGCCCGCTGGTCCGTGTATCCACCATCCTACAGTTAAACCATGGCGTCACTGAAGTGCCTCTCCTTAAAAATGTTAAGGGCCTTAACTTCCCACGCAAGAGGCGCCTCCTCTTCCGCGAATTACGCAAACAAAAGATTGATATAGCCTTTATACAGGAGACGCCGAATCCCCGTAAGGCCACCTATAGACTGGCTAACGCACGCTACCAGCGGGTTCTTCTCTTCTACTGCTTTGCCTAAACGTAATGGGGTCTCTGTCATCCTGCATAATTCCTGGCCCCTTCCAGGTCGAATCGGTTGGAGGGGGATGACTCCGGTAGATATGTAGTAGTACAGGGACACTTTGGTACCCACTCTTATGCGCTTGCTTCAGTATATGCTCCTAATTCCCCAGACAAGGAATTTTGGTCCGCGCTCACGGAATTCCTGGGGTCCCGCACCCCAGGCGACTTAATTATTGGGGGTCATTTTAACGCCACACTATGCGCAGCAGTTGACAGATCGGGAACAGGGGCTCCCACGCCACAGGACCCGGCTTTCTCTTCTTTTGCACAAGACATGGGTTTGGTAGACGTCTGGCGGGTGCAACATCCAGGAGAGAGGGACTATACGTTCCTGTCACACCCTCATAAAACGTATTCGCGTATGGATTACTTCCTTGCCTCGCCCAACAGCATGAAGGTCATTGACGCCTCCTCTATAGGATCTATCATGTGGTCGGACCACGCGGACATACACTTGGGTTTGGGGGGCTCGGTTAACAGGAGATGGCGACTGGACCCGATCTTACTGACGCACCAAGACATTACGGATGGGATAGCCGCGGAACTGACAGACTTTTTGACTTAAACTCTGGAGAGGAGGTCTCTCCCCCCCCATGGTTTGGGCGGCCCATAAAGCCGTTATCAGAGGCGCCTTCATTAAACATGGGTCACAATATAAGAAACGCAGAAATACCCAGATCCTTGTCCTACAGGCAGACCTGACAGACAGGGAGAATGCCCACAAGGCTTGCCCCTCGGAAGCTTCTTTCTTGGCACTTCAAAACGTACGACAGGCTTTGAATCAATTACTGGTAGATGACGTTGGGCGCTCCATGCTATGGACTAGACGTTTATATTTCGAACGGGGCAACAAAATGGACACTCCCCTGGCCCGTAAACTACGACCACGACCCTATTCTGCCCCAATCTGCAAGCTAAGGAGGAGAGAGGGAGCGCTGGTGACTTCCCCCTCCGCGATTAATGATCTACTGACCTCCTTTTACAAGGACTTATATAACCATTCCCCTTCCCACACTACTGACAATCAACCCCTATGTAACGACATTAAAGATTTTTTGTCTTCTCTTAGTTTGCCCACAGTGGAGGGGAAGCAGGCGGAGACCCTAGTAGCACCCTTCTCGGTAGAAGAATTGTCGGCGGTGATAAAAGGAATGAAAACACATAAGGCCCCGGGGCCGGATGGATTTACAATGGCATATTATAAGAAATTTTTGGCCATTCTGACTCCCCGCCTGCTCCCCCTCTTTAACGCCCTTTTGACCGATGGACACTTCACCCCAGAATCATTATCCGCATCTATAGTGTTGATCCCAATGCCGGACAGGGACCCTCTACTCCCCGAAAACTATCGCCCTATCCCCTGATAAACACAGATGTGAAAATTTTGCCAAACTTTTATCTAACAGACTTGACCTCCTTTTACCCCGCTTGATTCATCCAGATCAAGTCGGCTTTATACCGGGCAGACAGGCCTTTGACAATACACGACGGGCAATCGACCTCTTATGGCATGCATCCTCTTCCCATACGCCCTCACTTTTTCTGTCGCTTGACGCGGAAATTTTTTTTGACAGGGTGGAGTGGCCCTATTTTTGGTTTTAGAACATTTCGGCTTCCCGGAAAAATTCATAGCAGCGGTCCGTTCCTTGTATGCCTTCCCGACAGCTAGCATAGTCTTACCGCATGCCCCTCCCACCCCCTTCCAGATATGTAATGGCACTCGCCAGGGTTGCCCTCTGTCACCAGCGCTCTTTGCTCTGATCCTGGAACCCCTCCTGCAGGCGATCCGACAGTCGGACGGAGTTAGGGGAATTAGGGTGGGTGACCACACTTACACGTCTCTGCTTACGCAGATGACATCCTTTTGTCTCTCACAGACCCTACCGGGTCTCTGGAGTCGATGTCCTCCTTGCTGGCGCGTTTCTCGCACCTCTCTGGATATAAAATTAATATGTCCAAATCTGAAGCATTGGCTATATCTATCACGGAGGCTGAGAGTTCGCTCCTTGCGGCAGAACATCGTTTCCGTATCCAGCACTCCCGACTTAAATATTTAGGGATATATCCAACACCCCGAACAGAGACCTTATATAATGTTAATTATACCCCCCCCCTCTTACGCACACTACAACAAAGACCTGGATAGATGGTCTAGACATATGATATCGTGGCTAGGGCGCATACATTGTGTTAAAATGAATCTACTCCCCAGAATGTTATACCTATTTCAGACCTTACCGATTCCCCTGGTAGGGGAGGACTTGCAACGTATGCAGAGACACATTGATGATTTTAGGAAAAAGAGAGAGGATCCTAGTGGCGCAGTCTCTTTTGAGAGTGGTCTATATAATACAAATAATAAATGGGTATGGTATTCCCACTATTCCAAACAGTGCACGGTCGAAAAGACCACTAAAGTGCTGCTATGAATAGAGCTAAGTGCAGTAGTTTAACTGTGCAAAAAAGGTGACAGTTGATGTCCTGATATATTCAAATCACATATAAAGTGCAAGTGACAGTTGATGTCCTGATATAATCAAAAAAAAAAAAAAAAAAAAAAAAAAAAAAAATCGCATATAAAGTGCAAATGCAAGTAGAAAGTGCATATAAAAGTGCATATAGTGCAATTGAAGGTCTTTCAAAAAGTTATCCTTATAGAGTCTCGTTTTCCAAATCACTTGTGAAGGCAAAAAAAAAACAGTCCAACCGACCATATATTCTGTATTGAAGACAAGGTAGTCTGGTTGAGTCTCCACAGGGGCAGTCCAGAGGCTTACGTGAGGTCCTGGTGCACTGTCTTCACCTAAGTCCTATATAGACTCCCAATTCCCAAAAAATGGAGGAAAAGAGGAGAGGGGTAGAAGGGAAACAGAAAAAGAAAATAAATAGTGCAATATTGACTGATACAGAGTTAAGTGCCCATAGACAAGGGAACACTTACACTTTATAGAGCCTCATGTACCGGCTCTGGTGTGGAACGCCTTGGGCCTAATTGAGGGTAGCCTTTGCCCTTCTTTAGAGTTTTCTTGGGGTGGCCTCTGCCTTTCCTTAATGTTTGCTCGATCGTCTCAGATATAGAAAAAGAGAGATCTTCATAGCGCGATTTGTAGCCAAGGGTTAAAATAAGGTAAGTAGAGGTCAAAACAAACTCACCAATGTTGGAGCCTTAGGTTCCAGGCTCAACTTGTAGGCCCCTAATTTTTAACCTATCCTGTACATGGACTGAGGAAGGCTTTGTTTTTAGCCGAAACGCGTATCCCATATTTGTGATACCCTCTTACTATATTTTAATTCCTTTATATTTGTTATTAATAAACCCCTTTTTACTATCTGCATCCGCCTAAGAGCCATTTTTAAACAGCATATGCCCCATATGCTCCGTCTCTCCTCTTCTCCTACCATCTACATAAAAACAAGAAGACCATCTGCAGATGAAAGAGGTGAAGGTACCCACCGAATAAGCAGTACCACACGCCTACAAGTTGAGCCTGGAACCTAAGGCTCCAACATCGGTGAGTTTGTTTTGACCTCTACTTACCTTATTTTAACCATTGGCTACAAATCGCGCTATGAAGATCTCTCTTTTTCTATATCTGAGACGATCGAGCAAACATTAAGGAAAGGCAGAGGCCACCCCAAGAAAACTCTAAAGAAGGGCAGAGGCTACCCTCAATTAGGCCCAAGGCGTTCCACACCAGAGCCGGTACATGAGGCTCTATAAAGTGTAAGTGTTCCCTTGTCTATGGGCACTTAACTCTGTATCAGTCAATATTGCACGATTTTTTCTTTTTCTGTTTCCCTTCTACCCCTCTCCTCTTTTCCTCCCATTTTTTGGGAATTGGGAGTCTATATAGGACTTCGGTGAAGACAGTGCACCAGGACCTCACGTTAGCCTCTGGACTGCCCATGTGGAGACTCAACCAGACTACCTTTGTCTTCAATACAGAATATATGTTCGGTTGGACTGTTTTTTTGCCTTCACAAGTGATTTGGAAAACGAGACTCTATAAGGATAACTTTTTGAAAGACCTTCAATTGCACTATATGCACTTTCTACTTGCATTTGCACTTTATATGCGATTTTTTGAATATATCAGGACATCAACTGTCACCTTGCACTTTATATGTGATTTGAATATATCAGGACACCAACTGTCACCTTTTTTGCACAGTTAAACTACTGCACTTAGCTCTATTCATAGCAGCACTTTAGTGGTCTTTTCGACCGTGCACTGTTTGGAATAGTGGGAATACCATACCCATTTATTATCTGTATTATATAGACCACTCTCAAAAGAGACTGCGCCACTAGGATCCTCTCTCTTTTTCCTACTGTACATTTGCACATTTCTGTCGAGGTTTTGTGTTTTAATCCCTGTCAGCTGCACAACATAAACATATCCACCAACATTAGACAAAAAACTGTACTCCCCTTTCCCACATTGATGATTTTGTCTGGGGTGGGGGCAGGAGACGGATTGGGCGTCAGACTCTCTATCGGCCCAGGGACCGGGGCGGCTTAGGTTTGCCTTGTTTACGATCGTATTATTACGCCTCCCAGTTCGCACAGATAGTAGCATGGCACTGCCCAACACATGAACGCAGGTGGGTGGAGTTGGAACACTCTATAGCCCTCCCGCTCAAACTGGACTTATGGATATGGCTCTCAAGGCCCCACAGACCACTTAAGAACCGCCTGCCCGGCCATCACCAACTCTCTGACAATCTGGACTAAGATCGCACTGAAATGCGACCTCACCTGCTATCCCTCCCCACTGACCCCACTGTGCCACAATCGAGAATTCGCTCCAGGACTTCAACCCGCCACTTTCTCGTCTCTCACAGCTAAAGGTTTGCATCGCATCTGTCATCTCTTCCCCCGAGAAACCTTGCTCCAATATCAAGACCTGCAAGAGGGTGCCCACCTACCGCCGGCATCTTTCTTCCGATTTTTGCAGTTACGAGACTTTGCACTGAGACCACACATTAAAAAGGCGGCGCTGACAAAACTGACCTCATTTGAATCTACCTGCCTACGCGGTCGTTACACCAAAGGCCTAATCTCCTCTCTATACCAACAGATTACTTGCACGCTGGACTGGGCAGAACTCCCCTACATCCGAGCTTGGCATGCAGACCTTCAGGAACAGCTGGAGGGGGACTCATGGCTGGACATTTGGGAAGCCTCCAGGAAAATCTCAGTCTGCACCAACATCCAGGAACAGGCAGTCAAACTACTTATGCGCTGGTACACCACGCCGGCTCAACTGGCCAGGATTAAAAAGACACCCACGGGTGATTGCTGGAGACAATGTGGGGCCAAAGGCACGTATTTCCACATGTGGTGGACATGCCCTGTTATCCACGAGTACTGGTCCACTATACAAACGTTATTTGAGGAGGTCATGTCCTGCCGGATTCCCCTGACACTGGACCTCTTCCTGCTGGCAAACCCACTGGCTGACCTTTCACAGAGGGAACACAAGTTGCTTATTAAACTCTTGGGAGCGGCGCGCAGTGCAGTGGCGGAGGGATGGATAAAAATGGAAGCACCTTCAACAGGACGGGTACTCAGCCTTATCAGAGACTCCTTCCTGATGGAAAAACTGACGGCGATTGTACATCACACTATGGACTCTCTCGCTAAAACATGGGCCCCATGGCTCTCATACGATCCTAACCGCACTGAGAATTTGTGTTGTTTTGATATGTACTGCTTACCTCATAACTTGTTTCCTCTCCCCGACAGGCCAGCACTCATGGTGATTTCCAGTGGTCGGTATGCTGCCTCTTTCTTCTGCATCTGAGACCGGGCCCCCCCACCTCTCTCTCTCCTTCTTTCCTTTCCCTCGCTCTTCCTTTTTTCCTCTTCTCTTTACTTTCTTTCTTTTTATACATAAGAACAGGTAGCTACACCGCAACGAATCGGGACGGGGGACTCTATTAGGCAGAGATGCTTCGGCTTGATACTTTGCATTGGTTTTACCGTTTTCCCCCTCCCCTTTCTATTTTTTTGTATCCTCAGCAACATCGATCTGTGCTACTGAAAAATAAAGTCTTTAAAATGGTTAGCTTGCTCCCCAGGGGTGTGGATATAACACGTAGCTGTAAAATTTAATGTCTTTTGTACTTTGACATATTGTGTATCCTGTTCGTCACACCTTGGTAGCCGACCCGGCAACAAGATTTAGACCCAATCTTCAAAGACAGGAAGCACATCCTTGATCTCTAAGGGGGGTCTGGGGGGAAGAGGGACACTTTTGGGCAATTAAAGATTAATTGACCAGCGTACTGAGCACGATCGAGAAGGGCACTCTGGGATATGTAGTACTGGAGCCTGGGCCATTTGTGGGTGGGGGTTGGAAGGATCAGGAAGTGTATAAATTCTGAAAACTGGCCATGTGCTTTGTCTGATCACTTGGGGTACCTTCGAAAGAGGACTGATCTGTCCATGCTCTATCTCCAGGCTCCAGGAGACCATTGATGCTAGCTTAATGAATAGCTCTTCGTAAGTAATTGCTATATGGTTCCCCCTTTTTCTTTTATTTGCTGCGTAGTGTGTAATTCTTTGATTTATTCTAGCTATAATTTTCCTGTAACAGATGCACTGTGATTATATATATCTTTGTTCTATATCCTAAATAAATAACCTATTTAAGTTCAGATTCTGGCTGATTAAATCCACGCTAAGAGATTGGGAGTATTGCCATTTGCTTTAAGCTCGGTTATATATATAAGAAATTGCGTGTTTGCGGTCGTCAGGAAACGGCAGGGGATTGTGGGATCTGTAGTCACTGTCCGACTCTAGGATAGTATAAGATTGTACAGCCATTGACTAAACTCACGAGCACCCATGTTAAATTCCAATGGACTGAACAGGCCCAAAAAGCATTTGATCACTTCCGTTATCTCTTCACTACCGCTCCTGTCTTGAACCTCCCTAACCCACAGTTGCCTTTCATTCTTGAGGTGGACACCTCAGAGTCAGCTACTGGAGCCATCCTCTCCCAGAGATTCCCCCTGGGACAACTACACCCAGTGGCCTACTATTCCAGTAGATTCAGTGCCGCCAAACGCAATTACGATATAGGAGATCGGGAACTCCTAGCCATAAAACGGGCCTTTGAGGAGTGGCGGCATCTGCTCGAGGGCACACTCCATCCTGTCACCGTATACACTGACCATAAAAATTTTGAATACTTGAGATCAGCTAAACGCCTCAAACCCAGACAAGCTCGTTGGGCTCTCTTTTTTGCTAGATTTAACTTCCACAGCACCTATCGCCCGGGTTCCAAGAATGGAAAGGCAGATGCTCAAGAGTCCAAGAATTCCCACCTTTACCAACCACTTCTTCCTCTACAGTGTTGCCAGCACAGCGCTTCTTAGGGGTTACGTCATGCCTTCACGATAAGAATAAACATCTGACGTCCAAAACCTCTTTACCGGTTTCTGCAGAAGGATTCCACATCCGTAATCATCGTATCTATGTTCCTGAGGAGGCCAGAGAGGAGGCCCTACAAATGTGTCACGATGCTCTAACAGCTGGACATCCAGGGCGCAAGAAGACTTTGGACTAACTCGAATGACGCTTTTGGTGGCCCACCATGTCCTCTGATGTAGCTAAGTATGTTGGCGGTTGCACTGTCTGCGATCCAAGAACCCCACTACCAAGATCGCAGGATTGTTACATCCTCTACCAGTCCCAACTCGTCCTTGGTCACAAGTTTACACAGACTTCATTGTAGACTTACCCCCTCACGAAAAAACAGTTATGGTTGTGGTTGACAGCTTAACAAAAATGGCGCACTTCATCCCCTACCACAAACTACCTACAGCTGCTGAAACGGCCTCTGTTCCTTCATAATGTGTTCAAGACGCACAGCATCCCCGATTCCATCGTCTCCGACAGGGGAACCCAATTCAACTCTCGCTTTTGGAAAGCATTCTGCTCTTTGCTCCATAGCCAAAGCTCACTCTCCACCCCTTTCCATCCTCAATCAAATGGACAAACTGAACGGGTCAGACCCTGGAACAGTATTTACGTTGTTTTTCCACTTATCGTCAGGATGACTGGACTGATTTGTTACCCCTTGCAGAATTTGCCTTCAATTCCCACGATCACGAATCCACAGGTTCTACTCCTTTTTTACTTGACTTAGGTTATCACCCCACGATGTTTCCAGGTCTGATTCCCCACTCCTCAGTCGCTGACTCACGCCTGGCCTTGCTACAAGAGGCCTATCACTTAGCATAGGTCACCCTCCATACTACCCAGCAGAGATACTGTATAAATCAATAGCTGATCGCCACCGTTCTGTTCCCCCTGCCTTTCGGGTTGGAGATCGGGTCATGTTGTCCACTAAACACCTTCACTGCCCCTCAAAAAAATTGGGACCACGCTTTATTGGGCCTTTCACGATCTCTCGTCAGGTGAACCCAGTTGCCTTCGGTCTCGACCTCCATTCCACGTACCGCATTCACCCTGTATTTCATGTCTCCCTCCTAAAATTTGTTCCCCCTGACTCCTTGGCCAGTAGATCTGCTATACCTATCCCTCCTCTTCTCATTGGTGACGACCTTGAATTCGAGGTTGACCGCATCCTCAATTCTAGGCTCCATCACAGAACTCTTCAGTACCTTGTTCAGTGGAAGGGGTATGGCCCTGAGGAGCGGTTTTGGGAACCCGCCTCGGATGTGCATGCCCCCTCGTGCCTCTGGGCTTTCCAACGTGCACATCCGGATTGCCGGGCCCTTATCACGTCCAGGGGCCGCTCCGTCGGGGGGGTTCTGTCACACCGCCCGGCGAGGCAGCGCCGGCCAGGAAGCTCACCTCATGTGGGGGCTGGCTCCGACGGACCACCTCACCGGTGTTCCCGGCGGGTGGCTCAGAGGGCTGGGGACATCCTGGGGTCCTGCGTGATCCTTCACGGACCTCTTCATGCTCGCACTGGGGAGGTCGGCGCCGCGGTTCCACACTGCCTACGTGGGTCAGGGCAATTCCTGGCATCTGATGTCACTGGGGCAGATGCGAGGACCCGGATTGGTTGCTCGGGCCCAGGGGGAGGATCCCCAGACTAGGGTGGATCTGATGGGGAACCGTCTCAGGCGATTCTCGGATCCTGATTGGCCACCATAACAGAGTGGGCTAATTGGACGGTGGGGCACTCGTGGGAGGGGCTAGACAACCCTACCACCTATATAAGTTTTCCCAGCACATTTAGTTCTCGCTTCAGCGTTGTATCACTCCCAGTGGTGTCACTTATTGAGAAGCTTATTCTTCATGATAAATCTGTGTACCAGTTATTGGCTTACCCTTCGACTACCCCTGTATCGCTGCCTGCCTCTGACCTCATTTCTAACCTCGACAACGATTATTGGAAAATCCTTTTGTACTGCGATTGTGAGACTGGTCTCCCACCTCTGCACCTGGGCTCTAGATCCTCCCCGCAAACCCTGACAATTTGTTTTTAATAGCTCCGTCAAAAATCACGGCCGAAATTGCGCATCGTATGACTGCTATCGCGTCTTCCGTGAAAAAATACGTTTGGACGCATCAACGCACTTTTTCACGGTAAACGTGAAAAAAATGTGTTTGTCTGACCCTAGCCTTAATGCTTAGGGCTAAATCAGGAAGGTCATTGGAGTAAAGTTAAATTGATAGCCCTATCAGCAATCCTAAATCACAGAATCTTAAAATGGAAAGAAAAATATATGAAAAGACATTCCTATTAAGTCAAGATTTCTACTAATATACAAGTTTAGTAAAACCAACTAAAATGGTAAGAAGTAGAAGCAGAGTTTATAAAAAAAGTTATGACTACATGTATTTAGGTCTTTAAAAACACATCTGTGCTTAATAACGTGCCTTTCAGGTGCTACAACATTTTACTATAGGATTCTGTCATGCAATAGAAAGTGCTTCAAACGGAATACATGAAGTGCTTCCATCATAAAACAAAAGTACTTTCAATTAAAGTGCTTTTTGAAAATAGCATTTTAAAATGCCAAAGTGATGATTTTTAAATTACATACAGTTGGCAACCAATGCCTTCACAACCAGTGCCTTCACAACCAGTGTTACAAATTGCAACATAATACAAATCCACTTTTGGGTGTCACGTCAGGATGAGCCGAACACCTGAGTTCGGTTCGGGCCCGAACCCGAACTTCCCATATGTTCGGGTCTGAACCCGAACTCCATGCAAGTCAATGGGGCTGAAAATTCGGTTTTTAGAGTGCCCTCCAAGAGGGCATATATGCTAGATATTTGCCATAAAAGGTGTATGGGGGTCCGGGTAGTGCCCTGGGGGACAGGAAACAAGGACAAAAAGTTTAAAAAAAAACGTTTTTAAAAGGGACAGTGAGTTTTCCATGAAATAAGGGTTAAAAATAAAAAACAAAAATTCCTTCAAATATCGTGCCTAGGAGGTCCCCATAACCTGCCTGTGAAGTGGCGGATTTCTAGGATGTATAGAAACACTTAAAAACAAAAAAATGACATTTCATATGATGGTAAATGCTTTTTCTTTAATCTAACCATAAACAACTGCTTGGGGCGGCAGTCTGTATGAAAAGAGGAGATATTTTCGTACACGCAGAAAAAGTTTACTGATTTTTTGGGCTAAATTATTGTGAAACTTATGCAGGCTTTGGATGAAAGTAACAATAGGTGCTTCAAAATTGGTCCTTTAGCGTCCCCAACAGTGCCGTCACACCGTAACCCCTCTGAGGATATGAATCTGATACAGGCGTCAGTGGCAGTGCACCCAAATATTGTGCTTTTGGTGCCAGGCCTGCAAGTACTATCATACAGTAACCCCTCTGTGGTATTGTGGATGAATGCAGGAGTGAACCTTGCGGTCCTATATTAAAAAGATATGCATCTGGTTAAGGCGTCAGTGCACCCAGATATTCTGCCTTTGGTGCAAGACTGCCAGGCCAGCAAGTATCATCATACAGTAACCCCTCTGTAGTATTGTGGAAGAATGCAGGGGTGGACCATGTGGTCCTATATTGAAAAGATATGATTCTGGTCAAGTCATCAGTGCACCCAGATATTGTGCTTTTGGTGCCAGGCCTGCAAGTGCCATCATAATACAGTAACCCCTCTGTGGTATTGTGGAAGACTGCAGGGTTGGACCCTGCGGTTCAAGAAATTAAAATGACATAAATCTGGCACAGTTGTCAGTGCAGCCAAATATTGTGCCTTTCATGGCAGCAAGTGCCTTCACACTGTATTGTGGAGGAGTTCAGTGCTGGAGGTTTTGTGAATGCAGAAGAGGACATCCCCAATCTATTCCATTACTTCAGCATCAGGGGATTGATAGCTGCTGATCCAGGACTGATTCATTTTTATAAATGTCAGCCGGTCTACAGAGTCGGTGGACACACGCACTCTTTTGTCTGTGACAACACCTCCAGCGGCACTGAACATCCTTTCAGAAAGCACGCTAGATGAAGGGCAACCTAGTAGCTGCATAGCATATTGGCTAAATTCTGGCCAGTGATCCAATCTCAACACCCAGTAAGCCAGTGGATCATCTGCTGGAAAGGTATCCAGGTCTGCCCTAGGTAGTCCTGCACCATATGGTGAAGACGCTGGCAATGGGTGCCTACATTTGACGTCCCTGGGTGTCGAGGACTAAAAAAATTAAAAAATGCATCAGTCAAGCGGCCCTGGCCTTCACCACTATTCCTCTGATCATCCGCAGCCTCAGAAGCACGTGTAGCAGCACTTGGTAATCTACCAGTGCCTGGAAAGGTGTTACACAAGTGTCGCTTTAGAGCGTCCTCAAGTTTTTTCATCCTGTGCTCCCTCTGTGCGGGCAGGATGAGCTCTGCAACTTTCCCCTTGTATCGTGGATCAAGAAGGGTTGCCAACCAGTAATGATCCCTCTCCTTGATAGCACAAATCCTGGGGTCCTTTAGCAGGCTTTGCATCATTAGGGAGACCATGCAGCGTAGGTTGGAGGTGGCATTAGCTTCCGAGTCTTCCTGGTCAATGAGGATGACGTTATCGTGCACTTCCTCCTCCCAGCCACGCTCTAGCCCTTCTGTTTCTGGGCACACAAAACCCTGCCTTGAGGAATCCCCACCTTCAATGGTCCCACTACTTAAATATTCTGCCTCCTCCTCCTCCTCATCCTCCTCCTGTCTGATCTGAGTAGGACCCGCTGGAATGCTGTCTGTGGAAAGACTGGGGCCTTGAGAGCTAGGGAAGGCCTCCTCTTCCTCCCACTGCTCTGCCTCTAGAGCCACATCTATAATTCCCCGCAGAGTGTGCTCCAGCAGGAACACTAAAGGAATTGTGTCACTGAGGCATGCACTGTCCCTGCTCACCATCCTCGTTGCCTCCTTAAATGGTGACAGTACAGTGCATGCATCCTTGATCATCAGCCACTGCGGGGGGGAAATAAAAACAAGTTGACCTGAACCTGTCCTTGTGCCATACTCACACAGGTACTCGTTGATGGCCCTCTGCTGCTTGTGCAGACGCTGCAGCATTGCTAATGTCGAGTTCCACCTGGTGGGCATGTCACAGATCAGACGGTTTGTGAAAAGGTGGAATTCTCTTTGAATTTCTGCCAGGCGAACGCTTGCTGGGAATGATCGTCTGAAGTGGCTGCAGACTTTTCTGGCTTGGATGAGAAGCTCTGGCAGCCCTGGGTACTTGGTGAGGAAACGCTGTACCACCAGATTTAGGAGGTGTGCTAGGCATGGTACATGCGTCAATTTACCCATGCGTAGGGCGGAGAGAAGGTTGCTGCCATTATCGCAGACGATCAATCCCAGCTGAAGCTGGCGTGATGTTAACCATCTCTGCACCTGCCCCTGCAGAGCTGACAGAATTTCTGGCCCGGTGTGGCTCCTGTCCACTAAAAAAACCAGCTCAAGCACAGTATGGCATCTTTTTGCTTGAGCCATTGCGTAGACCCTGTCAGGCGACGGTTTAACTGCCACTTTGCCAGAGAAGGAGGAGGAGGAGGAAGAGGGAGAGGTGGTGGTGGTGGTGGAGCAGACAGACCTCATACAAGCAGCTTTCTGGAGGCATGGTGGATGAACAAGCTCCAGCACAGAGCCCCGTCTTGGATCCCTCCCAGCTGCAATCAGAGTTACCCAGTGTGCCATGAAGGAAATGTAACGACCCTGTCATGGCCTTGCGTGAAAAGTAATGGCGTTTTGGAACCTGCCACTGTGGTACAGCACATTCAGCAAATTTACGGAAGGGAGCAGAGTCCACCAGCTGGAAAGGCAGCAGCTGCAATGCGAGTAATTTTGCTAAGCTGGCATTTAGACGCTGTGCTTGGGGATGGTTGGGACTATATTTTTTCTTACGCTGAAGCAGCTGCGGCAACGTAATCTGACTGCATAAACCTTCAGCTACTGGGATGATGTCACATTGTGAGGAAGGACCTGGTACATCCATTACTTTAGCATCATCCCTGTCAGTGGAGGTTGTAGGCAATGACATGGAAGGACATACAGTGGGGGTAGAGACAGATGAGGAGGAGGAGGACCTACGCAAAGTTTTGCGTCAACGGGATGTGTGGCAGTTGTTCATATGTCGCCTCAAGCACGTGGTACCCAAGTGTCCGGTATCTTTCCCACGCTTAAGCCTCATCTGACATAGATTACAAATAGCAACGCTGCGCTCTACTGCACATTTCTTAAAGAACTCCCAGACAACAGAGTTCCTGCATGTGTTCTTTGAGACAACAGCGCTCTGCACCGGAGCAGCTCTGACATGTGATGCCTTGGACTGGCTAGTGCTACGGTTGGTCACAGAGGATGTTGTGCCTCGTGTTTGCTGTGCCTCCTCCTCCCCCTCTTCCTCACTTAATTCCTCTATTCGATCAGGCACCCAGGTGGAGTCAGTGACCTCATCATCATTGTCATCATCACCCCCTATCTCCTCATCACTGGAGCCAACTTGGCAGTATGCTGCAGCTGCTGGGGCAACATGAGTGCCAGTTATTTTTGTGTCATCACTGGCACCCCCTTCCTCTAGGTTGATTATACTCCCTTCCTCAACCTCAGAGATTGAATCAGAGCACTGTACTTGCTGCACATCCTCAAGCAGCATGTCTCTCTCCTTGTAGTCAAACAATTCAGCTGACTCCTCCGTGTGTGATAGCGAGGCTACGCCAGGAGTAGCTGGGGACATGAAGGCTGCATTAGATGCTTTGGCAGCTGAGGTGGACTGTAAAGCACCACAAGCCTGGCTGGCAGAGGACTCGGAGGATGAGGATGGCCTGGTTAGCCAATCCACCAAGTCCTCTGTATGTTGCTGCTGCTTAAGACAGCCAGCACCAGTTAGAAAGGACAAGCGTGCCCCTGCAGAGGATGCACCACGTCCACCACGACCAGAGACACAGCCTCCCGACACAGGGGCTGCTTGCCCTCTTATCTGTGTCTGGGAGCGTCTGCCTGTCCTTTCAGACATGGTGAGCGATATATAGATTAATATATACAGAACTCTGATTCAACGCTGGTATAAAGATTTAAATAACTCTGGTATAACTCAGTGAGACACCCTGATAGCTGGCAGCCAGTGACAAGACACAGATTACAAGTCTCAGACACCTCCTATAAATCAGTGAGACCCCTTGATGGGTGACAGTCAGTGAGAAAACACAGATTATAACAATTCCCAAATGTTTTAAAGAAATTAGTGAGCTCCAAAATACTGCGTGGTACTGGTTGTGTGACAAGACACAGATCACCTCAATTCCCAAATGTTTTAAAGAAATTAGTGAGCCCCAAAATACTGCGTGGTACTGGTTGTGTGACAAGACACAGATCACCTCAATTCCCAAATGTTTTAAAGAAATTAGTGAGCCCCAAAATACTGCGTGGTACTGGTTGTGTGACAAGACACAGATCACCTCAATTCCCAAATGTTTTAAAGAAATTAGTGAGCCCCAAAATACTGCGTGGTACTGGTTGTGTGACAAGACACAGAGCACCTCAATTCCCAAATGTTTTAAAGAAATTAGTGAGCCCAAAATACTGCGTGGTACTGGTTGTGTGACAAGACACAGATCACCTCAATTCCCAAATGTTTTAAAGAAATTAGTGAGCCCCAAAATACTGCGTGGTACTGGCTGTGGGACAAGACACGGATCACCTCAATTCACAAATGTTTTAAAGAAATTTGTAAACCCCAAAAAAACTTGCTGGCACAGTGACAAGACACACATCACCTAAATTCCCTGATATTTGGTAGAAATGAGACCCCCCAGTAGCGTGGCAGACCGGCAGTAACAACACACAACTATCTCCTCTGAAATTTCCTCTGAAATGCGTGCAGAATCGGCGCGTGGAAACATTATATAGTGTGCTGCCGGACTTAGCTCTGTGAGCCCATGATTGGGCAAAATTTGCCCAATCAGGACTCTGAGCCATGATTGGCATCCTGTTGAACCTGTCTTGCACCAGACCTGTGGTCAGGTGCAAGGCTGTAGCCAATTACGAGCTTCAGGCCAGTGGGAAAATGCATTGTGGTCCATTGTGGTCGAACATGCGGCGAACACCCGGAAATGTTCGGTGTTCGCGATCTAATCGAACAGGCTAAGTTCGGGTCGAACTCCGAACCGAACAGCTCATCCCTAGTCACGTGCAAAAAAGAAAAAAAAAGTTTCAATTACTGATGATCAAGGTCTCTACATCCACTAGTATGCATGATACATGGAAGGAATAATAAAAAAAAGAAAATCTGTGAAAACTTAGTTTTACTTAATGAGCAGAAAGAACCACACTCACAACAAGGGAGCAATGACAAAGTCTTCCAACAATCATAACATGAAAAGATGCACTTTCTACGACATGCCAAACTGCAGACTCGTCTTATTAGCCAGAATCCTCAACAAATGGCAAATTGAGAAGCTCAAATAGTGCTTATATCGTTAAAGGACTTAAAATATAACATTTAATTTACACAATCTAGAGATTGGTAAACCAAAATGTCCCATCCACATAAGACTTCCCACATAAATGTCAACACTGGAACAAGTTCCAACCTCCATCTGTCTGGGAAGAGACCAAGTATTCTGAATAACGTAGTTCCTGGATGAGAGTCCATACCAACGTTGTGCCATTTATGCAGGTATGGTGAAAAAACATAATATTAGCTCCCATCTTTAAACCATTTATTGAATCATGAGGATTATGTATCCTGTGATCAGGGCCGGCACATGACATTGTGCTGCCTGGAGCTAAGGATGAAATGCTGCCCCCCCAAAAAAAAAAAAAAAACACACGCAGCGTGTATGAGCATATCACAGTGCGCCACAGCAATAAAATTCAAACACTCATACACACCGTACATTAGAATTTTCTTGCTGTGGAGCTCTGTGATACAGTAATGTGAGGTGTATATAACTGAGCCCAGTGTCACATACCCAACAGTGCCCACACATGGATATATTTGCCCCCAGGCTCACCTCTGCCAGGCCCAGGCTCCGAGGGGCGGATCGTGCGGCCGCCACGTTCCTTCCTTCAACGAGCGGCAGCCTCCATGAGTATCTGCCGCTCGCCTGGGATCCACCCTCCAGTCTGCCACGATCTCGATCGCGGCAGGCTGGAGGATGGATCTCAGGTGAGCGGCAGATACTCATGCAGGCTGCCGCTCATTGAAGGAACGAACTCTGTGGCCGCACGATCTGCAGTCGCCGCCGATAAAAAAAAAATAGTGCAGAGCACAGCAGCGGCGCCGGTGGCTGAAATTTGCCACCCCCGAATTTCTGCCGCCTGGCGCCGCTGCTCCGCTCTGCACCATTGTCGGGCCAGCCCTGCCTGTGATATGCCGAAGTCTTCTAATAAGACCAATACATTGTTAAATGGACCAAAACTCTGTATTTGAACTTGAAGATCGAAATGGACTTGTTCACAATTGGCTCTCTAACTCCTAACATTCCCAACCACAGTACACAAAGTGTGTGCAACCCATTTTTTATTTATTGTCTACATTTAAAAATATATATATTATGTCATCATTTTCAACTGCTAGGAAGTAGCTTTGAAACAATTATGTGCCCACTATTTTATGACTTGCACAAACACATCATTCCATTTTTTGGGTTATCAACCACCCCCCATGTTTCTAAGTCTTTGAAGAAGAAATAAATTAGCTATGTAAGCATTTATAAATTTTACCTGAATTGACCTGTAAGAAGCAGTGTGCAGGTTGTGTTGCTTGGTTGTATACAGGTTATTGGAAAATCTTCCCAGTTGTCACTCAGCTGATGCTGAATATTGAGGAATTGATTTTTATATAAATAAACCAATTATTTAGCTGCCGGAGAACCTACTCAACCCTCTAGAAGGATCGAATAGGAAACATGTAATTTATGGTTCTGGTGCTACAAATTAAAATCAATTCTTTAAAATCTTAACATAAAAACACAATTAGCACTTAAAAATGTATCAATGGAAAAATATCACTTACAGCGCGGTCCATATAGATTTGGTCACCGACACAATTTTACTTTTTCAGGTATTCACCAAAACATATTCAAGCTACAGTTATATAATGGATATGTGCTGAAAGAAAGTGCACGCTCTCAGGTTTAATTTGAGGGTATGTATATCCAAATTGGAGGAAGGGTTTAGGAATAATAGCTCTTAAGAGTATTCATCCCCCCTTTTTCAAGGGACCAAACGTAATTGGACAATGGAATCAAACGCTGGTTCATGGACAGGTGTGGGCTACTCTTTCATTATTTCTTAACCAATTAAGCAGGTAAAAAGATCTGCAGTTGATTATAAATGCAAATACCACACTTAGAATCTATTACTGTGAACCTGCATCATGCGTTCAAAGGAGTCATTGACGCAAGTGAAACAGGCCATTGTATGGCTTCAAAAACAAAACAAAACCATCAGAGAGATAGCAGCAACTTTAGGAGTGGCCAAATCAACAGTTTGGTCCATTCAGAGGAAAAAAAGAACGCACTGGTGAGCTCAGCAACATAAAAAATGCCTAGACCTCTACGGAAGACAACAGTGGTGGATGATCGCAGAATTCTCTCTATGGTAAAGAAAAAAGCATTCCCAACATTCAGACAAGTGCAGAACACTCTCCAGGGAGGTGGGCACATCATTGTCAAAGTCTACAATCAAGAGAAGATTTCACAAGAGCAAATACAGAGGAGTCCCCACAAGGTGCAAACCATTCATGAAACCTGAAGAATAGAAAATCCAGATTAGACTTTGCCAAAAACCATTTAAAAAACACAGACCAGTTTTGGAAATGCATTCTTCAGATGAAACTTAGGCTAGGGTCAGACTGAGGCAGTGCGAACGCGCGTGCAGCCGCACATAATCACGGCCGTGCTAGCAGCAGATGCCGAGCAATGACGGCCAATATACGAAGTACGGTCGCACAAAAGTGCGGCCGCGCAACGCAGGCGGCAAACAAACGCATTTTTTCGAGAACGTGAAACCACTAGTACTGACGTACAGAGTGCGCTGCGTCCGCTAGCGGCGTGTGTGTGTGATTAGGAGACGTCAGACGCTGCTAATGTCCGGCCAACATAACGTCCAGACGCAAAAAGTGTTTTATTGATGATCCGTACAAAATCACGGATGAAACTGCGCATCGTATGACCGCTATTGCGTATTCCGTGAAAAAATAAGTCCATTCGTTCAAACGCACTTTTTCACGGACAATGTGAAAAATGCGTTAGTCTGACCCTAGCCTAAGATTAATCTGTACCAGAATGATGGGGAAAAAAAGTTTGGAGAAGGTTTGGAACGGCTCATGATCCAAAGCACAAAACATAATCTGTAAAACATAGTGGAGGCGGTGTGATGGCATGGACATGCATTGCTTCCAGTGGCACTGAGTCATTGGTGTGATGATTGGACGATGCTTTACAGTACAAATGGGCATTGATGCAAAAGCAACTCACGAGTTTTTGAAGGAAAAGAAGTGGAATATTCTGTAATGGCCGAGTCAATCACCTGATCTCAACCCAATTGAGTAGCATTGCACTTGCTGAACGCAAAACTACAAAAGGCAGAAACACCCACAAGCAAAGAACAGACAGCTACAGTACATTTCCTCCTTCCTGATGTTTTGCCAGGCTCTAAGTCTTTGCTAATGTCCTTGGGTTCCTGACTTCAGGCCATCATTGCCAGTAAAGGATTCTCAACAAAATATTGAAAAAAAATGTTGTTTTTCTTATGCTGAGGAATAAAATCCATCACTAATACAGAAGAGTGCCAGATTTATTTATCGCTGGATGTTACTAGATTTGGGAGTGGATCCATCCTGGCACACAAACAAGTGGTGAGCAGTATCCAGAACTATTACTTGATTATCAAATCGAAATGGGTGTAATTAGTTGTAAGAGATCGATCTAACAGTAAATCATCAGTTCCGCATCAATGCATGTTGTCATTGTCACTTGTAGATGAAAACTTGACATACAGAGAGATACTCTAATACGCTGAGCCTCCCAAAAAGATAAAAAATTATTAATCTCCCAAAACTAGCACATACACTAGTCTGAGCCTATTAATTTTGTTGGCTCATTTTCTGGCCGTACAGTTCAATTCCTGACATTTTCCCAGAATTGTTAAGCATTGTAATATTTTTAAGTTTTTTTCCTTCTACTAAAAACTGTTTTAATTTAACCTCCATTCTGGTTGGAAGTAGATTTCATATTCGAGGAAAGCAAAATGGGAAAATAAAACGTTGCTCCGATACAAGTGCCTAGTGCCTCAACAATATAGCCTATATACAAGTGGCTCTAGAAAGTGCAAGCAGGCAATTTTGATAGGACTTCTGCACTGCACTATTTTTGAATATGTGGGGGGTTTTCCAACATACTACAAAAAGGTTCCTCCTTAGAGATGAACAGTGGCAAAACTTGCACTAACCCAGACACAGAAGGGGAAAGGTGCCCCCAGGAATTGCACCACATGCCCTGAAATTAGAGCTGAAAATGTTAACGTGAGCAGAACGCAACACCGTTTGCATTCATTTTGTAAGATTATGTATTTCCAAAAAATATAATACAGTATTATGCCATGACATTTTTCTGCTTTTTTTGAGGCTCAACTCACAAGAACATCCATTGGACTTACTATTTGTCAAGTTCACGTTTCTATCTAGGAGTGACAACATGAACCAGTGAGGAATTGGTGTTTCATGTGACAAATAAATTTTCCATTTAATACATTTTTAAGTGTCAATTGTGATTAATTTAATAGTTTAAAGAAATGGGTTTAGTGCCAGAATCATAATTGATAATTTTGCAGGAAAAGGAGAGGCAAAATTCAGAACAACGCTGGCACTCAAAATGGTATAAAATATATTAACTTTTTAAAGACTTTTTTTTCATCGATATTCCCACAATTTAAAGATTATTTGCTCCCTTTTAGCTGGTGGGCAATTACTGGAAAAATTAGATTGGTTTTTCTCCTGAAATTCGGCAATACAAAGTGATTTCCATAGGATACATAAGAAGGAACAATTAAAACAAAAGCAAAATTGGTTTGGAATAAATATTGTGTGATCCTTTTTATTTCCACTCAGATTCACCATACCAATTAGTTGTAAGTAGGGATGAGCCGAACACCCCCGTGTTCGGTTCGCATTCGAACAATTTCAAAAGTTCAAGTTCGAACTCGAACACGAACCAAACTCAATGCAAGTCAATGGGACTCAAAAGTTAGATTTTTAGAGTGCCCTTCAAGAGGGCATATATGCAAGATATTTGCCATAAAAGGTGTATGTGGGTCCGGGTAGTGCCCTGGGGGACAGGAAACTAGGACAAAAAGTTTTAAAAGACATTTTTAAAGGAACAGGGAGTTTTCCATGAAATAAAGGTTAAGAATAAAAATGAAAAATTCATTTAAATATCGTGCCTAGGAGGTCCCCATAACCTGCCCATGAAGTGGCGGATTTGTAGGATGTATAAAAACATTTAAAAACAAAAAAATGACATTTCAAATGACGTAAATGGTTTTCCTTTAATCTATTCATAAACAACTGCTTGGGGCGGCACCCTGTATGAAAAGAGGAGACGTTTTAGGACACGCAGAACAAGTTTAGTGACTTTTTGGGCTAAATTATGGTGAAACTAATGCAGGCTTTGTTATGAAAGTAACAATAGGTGCTTCAAAATTGGGCCTTAAGTGTCGGCAACAGTGCCGTCATACTGTAACCCCTCTGTGGTATTGTGGAAGAGTGCAGGGTTGGACCCTGCGGTCAAATATTAAATTGATATGAATCTGGTACAGGCGTGAGTGCACCCAAATATTTTGCCTTTGGTGGCAGTAAGTGCCTTCACACCGTAACCGCTCTGAGGTATTGTGGAAGAGTGCAGTGGTGGAGGTTTTGGGAATGCAGAAGAGATCCCCGATCTATTCAGTTACGTCAGCATCAGGGGATTGATAGCTGCTGATCCAGGACTGATTCATTTTTATAAATGTCAGCCGGTCTACAGAGTCGGTGGACAGATGCACTCTTTTGTCTGTGACAAAACCTCCGGCGGCACGGAACATCCTTTCAGAAAGCACGCTGGATGAAGGGCAACCTAGTAGCTGCATAGCATATTGGCTAAGTTCTGGCCAGTGATCCAATCTCAACACCCAGTAAGCCAGTGGATCATCTGCTAGAAAGGTATCCAGGTCTGCCCTTGCCCCTAGGTAGTCCTGCACCATATAGTGAAGACGCTGGCAATGGGTGACTACATTTGACATCCCTGGGCGTCGTGGACTAAAAAAACATTTAAAAAGGCATCAGTCAAGCGGCCCCGGCCTTCACCACTCTTCCTCTGATCATCCAAAGCCTCAGAAGCACCTGTGTCATCACTTGTGTAACACCTTTCCAGGCACTGGTAGGTTATCAAGTGTCGCTTTAGAGCGTCCAAGTTGTTTCATCCGGTCCTCCTGCTGTGCGGGCAGGATGAGCTCTGCAACTTTACCCTTGTATTGTGGATCAAGAAGGCTTGCCAACCAGTAATGATCCCTCTCCTTGCAGCGTAGGTTGGAGGTGGTATTAGCTTCCGAGTCTTCCTGGTCAATGAGGATGACCCCATCGTGCACTTCCTCCTCCCAGCCACGTACTAGTCCTTGGGTTTCTGGGCACACAAAACCCTCCCTTGAGGAATCCCCACCTTCAATGCCCCCACTACTTAAATATTCCTCCTCATCCTCCTCCTGTCTGATCTGAGGACCCGCAGGAATGCTGTCTGCGGAAAGACTGGGGCCTTGAGAGCTAGGGAAGGCCTCCTCTTTCTCCTGCTGCTCTGCCTCTAGTGCCACATCTAGAATTCCCTGCAGAGTGCGCTCCAGCAGGAACGCTAAAGGAATTGTGTCACTGATGCGTGCACTGTCCCTGCTCACCAGCCTTGTTGCCTCCTCAAATGGTGTCCATACAGTGCATGCATCCTTGATCATCAGCCACTGCAGGGGGGGGGGAAACAAGTTGACCTGAACCTGTCCTTGTGTCTGAAAAGCTCTGCCAGCCTGGGTACCTGGTTAGGAAACGCTGTACCACCAGATTTAGGACGTGTGCTAGGCATGGTACATACATCAACTTACCCTGGCATAGGGCGGAGAGAAGGATGCTGCCATTATCACAGACGACCATTCCCAGCTGAAGCTGGCGTGGTGTTAACCATCTCTGCACCTGCCCCTGCAGAGCTGACAGACTTTCTGGCCTGGTGTGGCTCCTGTCCCCTAAACAAACCAGCTCAAGCACAGTATGGCATCGTTTTGCTTGAGCCATTGCATAGCCCCTGCCATGCGTCGGTTTAACTGCCACTTCAAAGACAGAGAAAGAGGAGGAGGAAGAGGTGGTGGAGTAGACAGACCTCATGCAAGCAGCTTTCTGGAGGCGTGGTGGATGAACAAGCTCCAGCACAGAGCCCCATCCTGGATCCCTCCCAGCTGCAAGCAGAGTTACCCAGTGTGCCATGAAGGAAATGTAACAGCCCTGTCCATGCTTACTGGACCATGTGTCTAAAGTCATGTGCACCTTGCTGCTGACTGCCTTTCCCAATGACTCCATAACATTGTCTTCCATGTGCTGGTATAGTGCTGGAATGGCCTTCCGTGAAAATAAATTGTGTTTTGGAACCTGCCACTGTGGTACAGCACATTCAGCAAATTCACGGAAGGAAGCAGAGTCCACCAGCTGGAAAGGCAGCAGCTGTAATGCGAGTAATTTTGCCAAGCTGGCATTTAGACGCTGTGCTTGGGGATGGTCGGGACTATATTTTTTCTTACGCTGCAGCAGCTGGGGCAACATAATCTGACTGTGTAAATCTTCAGTTGATGGGATGCTGTCACATTCTGAGGAAGGCCCTGGTACACCCATTACTGTAGCATCATCCCGGTCAATGGAGGTTGTAGGCAATGATCTGGCAGGACTTATAGTGGGGTAGAGACAGATGAGGAGGACTTATGCAAAGTGTTGTGCCAATGGGATGCGTGGCAGGTGGTCATATGTCGCCTCAAGCATGTCGTACCCAAGTGTGGGATGTCTTTCCCACGCTTGATCCTCATCTGACAGATTACAAATAGCAACGGTGCGGTCTGCTGCACATTTCTTAAAGAACTCCCAGACAGCAGACTTCCTGTACATGTGCTTTGAGACAACAGCGCTCTGCACCTGAGCAGCGGTGACTTCTGATGCCTTGGACTGGCTATGGTTGGTCATAGAGGACGTTCTACCTCATTTTTTTTGTGCCTCCTCCTCCTGATCAGGCACCCAGGTGGAGTCAGTGACCTCATCATCGTCATCACCCCCTATCTCCTCGTCACTGGAGCCAACTTGGCAGTATGCTGCAGTTGCTGGGGCAAGATGAGTGCTAGTTATTTGTGTGTCACTGGCACCCCCTTCCTCTAGGTTGAGTATACTCCCTTCCTCAACCACAGAGATTGAATCAGAGCACTGTAGTTGCTGCGCATCCTCAAGCAGCATGTCACGGTCATTGTATTCAAACAATTCAGCTGACTCCGTGTGTGATAGTGAGGCTACGGCAGGAGTAGCCATGGACATGGAGGCTGAATTAGATGTTTTGGCAGTTGAGGTGGACTGTAATCCATTACAAGCCTGGCTGGCAGAGGACTTGGATGGCCTGGTTAGCCAATCAACCAAATCCTCTGTATGTTGCTGCTGCTTAAGATGGCTAGCACCAGTTAGAAAGGACAAGCATGCCCCTGCAGAGGATGCACCACGTCCACGACGACCAGAAGCACAGCCTCCTGACACAGAGGCTGCTTGCCCTCTTATCTGTGTCTGGGAGCATCTGCCTGTCCTTTTTGGTCTTTCGGACATGGTGAGTGATATATAGATTAAAGATATACAGAACTCTGATTCAACTCTGGTATAAAGATTAAAGATTTCCAGAACTCTGGTATAACTCAGTGACACACCCTGATAGCTGGCAGCCAGTGACAAGACACAGATTAAAATTCGCAGAAATCTGCTCCAAGTATGTGAGACCCCCTGATAGCTGGCAGTGAGAAGACACAGATTACAATTCCCAGGAACCTCCTATAAATCAGTGAGACCCCCTGATGGGTGGCAGTGACAAGACACAAATTACAATTCCCAGATATCTGATAGCTGCTGGCACTGAGAAGACACACTAACAGAACAATCTCCTCTCAAAAAACATGTGCTGGGGCTGTGAGGGACGCCTTATATAGTGTGCTGAAGGGACTTAGCTCTGTGTGCCAATGATTGAGCCGTGATTGGCATAGTCTTGAACCTGACCTGTGGTCAGGTGCAAGGCTGTAGCCAATTACAAGCTTCAAGCCAGTGGAAAAGTGCATTGTGGTCCATTGTGGTGCATTGTGGACGAACATGCGGCGAACACGCAGAAATGTTCGGAGTTCGACGAACAGCCGAACGGGCAATGTTCGAATCGAACATATCGAACCGAACAGCTCATCCATGTCACGGTGGCAGTACCACCAGGCACGCACCACCCTATACTTGCCCTCCGATCCTTGGAAGTGGTCGGTCTGTATATATATCCCTATGAATATAACTCGCAGGAAGGTGAGGCCTTGGTTCCTGAGAGAAGCCCCTATATGCAGAGATGCAGGATAAACTGCAAGGACAGGTGAAAGCAACAAAGGGTTAACAAAAGACCTCTGTACGGCAATACCAAAGTTTCCCTGCACTGAAAGACCGGTCTTTAGGATAGCCGGATCTAATCTAAAGGAAAGTGTTACCTTGAAGCCGTACAGAGTCTTTTGTTATATACAGATGACAGGGTTTCCTGGAAACGGTACAGTCAAGGAATATACAATAGAGTAGTCATAAAGAGGAAAGCCAAAGGTCACAACCAGAGAGAGTACGTCATACAGAATATAGGAATAGGAACCAGAAGGGAAGTCAGCCAAGCCAAAATCAGTAACCGGGGAATCTGAATGGAACATAAACAGCAAAACAAAATACAGCAATAGACAGAACAAAATACACAGAAGGAACTGACATAAACTGGAACAGAAATAAGAGGCAATAACTGAACCAGGATTAACAAACGGAGGATATCAGGAACACAGCAAGGAGCTTTCAGGACACAGGATGCAAGGAGACCAGGCAAAGGAAAATGACCCAGCAATGTCTTATGGGTACATAGCTCTAATATAGGCAGGGGAATCAGGGCAAGGATCAACAGGTGAGCAGCACACAGAACACCAATTAACCCCTGGGAGGCCACCCAGAAATTGGCAGCAACAGAAACACAAGGGAAAAAACATATATACAAATACAGAGGGCAGGAAGACAGATTTTCCAGCACAGAACGTGACAATCCATAGTTGTAAGCATGGCTACGTGGTACATTTCAAACTCTAATTGCTACGGATTCTTGTCAGTAACATCTTCTAAAACAAATTACGTTAATATAAAAAGATTTGTTTTAAGGGAAAAAGAGCATAGTAAGAAATAGAAACCTTGACTAATGTACAAAAAAGGGATCCTGAACATACAGTATGGAAATAGGACTGTAAGTGAGATACAACTCAAGCAATGATTTCTTTAATTTTCATAATTTGTAGAATATAACTGCTCCGCAGATTAACAGAGGAGTTAATCTCCTGTTCATATTCTTCATGTGTTTAAGGAAAGTGGGATTGTAACAGAACTCCCCTCCACAGTTACATAGACTCCCAGGTCAAACCTCCTGCATTGCCCGACAGTCATTACCTGTAATGGTTAGTGACCCCCCCCCCCAACACGCAGTACAAAATACAGCCTGACTGCTGGTCCTTAGATATAAATACACAGAATGGACAAAATCGAAAAGGAATAGCCGAAGTCTGAGACCAGAGACGTTAGACATACAATCCAGAGGTCAGATATCAGGGGTAGACGTACAAACCAGCTATATGATAATATAAATCCTGTTTTCCTGGAGAGAAGTGGCTTCTTTGCTGCCCTTCTTGAAACCAGGCCATCTACCAAAAGTATTTACCTCACTGTGCGTGAAGATGCACGAACACCTGCCTGCTGCCATTCCTGTGCAAGCTCTGCACTGGTGGTGCCAGATCCCGCAGCTGAATCAACTTTAGGAGGCAGTCCTGTGCGTTGCTGGACTTTATTGGGTTCCCTGAAGCCTTCGTCACAACAATTTAACCTCCCCTTGAAGTTCTTGATGATACGATAAATGGTTGCTTTCGGTGCAATCTTACTAGCAGCAATATCCTTTCTTGTGAATCCCTTTCTGTGCAAAGCAATGATGACTCCACGTGTTTCTTTGCAGGTAACCATGGTTGACAGAGGAAGAACAATGATTTCAAGCATCACCCCACCCTCCTTTTATACTCTCCAGTCTGTTATTCTAACATATGAGAGAGTGATCTCCAACCTTGTCCTCGTCAACACTCTGACCTGTGTGACGGAGAAAAATCACTGACATAATGTCGGCTGTTTTTTTGTGGCAGGGCTGAAATGCAGTGGAAAAGATTTTTTGGGATCAAGTTTATTTTCATGGCAAAAGAGGGAGTTTGCCATTATTGCAATTCATCTGATCACTCCTCATAACATTCTGCAGCCTATGCAAATTGCCATCATAAAAACTGACAGCAAGTAATAGGTGTGTCATTCTCAAAACTTGTATACACATATACCCACACACAGACTGTTGATGCATGCATATCACACACACTATGTATATCTTTGCTTTTGTTGAAGTCTTTCAAATGGAATTACTGTACTAGCTTTCCAGAAAGAGAATAGACTAGTATAGCTCTTTAAGGCCAATTGTAATTTTCTCTACAGCCCATATAACAAACGATAGCCAGAAAGTCACTTGGACGTTCCATAACATATTTTTAAGTACTTAATAGATGGGTTTGAACACTCTTGCTAATGTTTCAAGAGCACCAACAACGTAAGGCTTCTTTTCACATAAAGGAAAGCTTATATAGTGAAGTAAATATTGTATTTGTCCTTATAAAAAGGAAATATTAACCTTAAGAGCAGAATTAATGCTTTAATTTTCAAACGCAACTCCTAACAAAACATTGAACAGACTTGGAAAGAGTCTAGCATATAAGAAAATATAGGAGTATATCTAGATAAGAAATACAAATGAACAACACATAGCATAATTCATATAAAAACAATATTAAAAGCCGCCTCTAGGTTGCACTCTCTGGAAAAGCAGTAGTAATAAGCACATCTATAAGATGTTACCACTCCTTGGTACCAAGCCTCCGTTCTCTGTGGTTCGACAGTTCTTCACAGCTGTCTCAGGCTACTCCCGAAGATGTCGAATTCCTGGACATCAACTTTTCAAAGTTTACTGGACTGTAACGCTTTCAAGCTGGTCAAAAATCTAGCTTCAGTAATGTCCTAAACATTCATAAAGGAAAAGAGAACCAAAGGGTGCCAGTGATTTAAAGCCCAACAAAGGGGATTTATTAAAAGAAAAAAAATTATATATATTAAAAAAAAAGATACATGAATAATAAAAACACCAATTAATCCAACGCGTTTCGTTAGTACTAACTTCTTCAGGGATACCAAAAAAATAGAATGAGTCCAGGTCTGAGAAAATTTGATCAAATGAAAATCCTAGTTAGGAATAAATGTATAAGCATTGTTAGAAAAGCAAGCATCCAGACAATCCTATACCACTTGTGTGAGTGCATTAGGAGCCAATGGCTGCAAGAGAGTCCCGGATCCTTAGGAAACCAAGATAGCCCTTCGAGACATCCTCCGGAGGGGGAAAAAGGGCACTAAGGTGACGATTAGGGATGAGCTGTTCGGGTTCGGACGGTTCGGAGTTCGACCCGAACTTTGGCAGTTCGAAAGTTTGCAAATTTCGAACTTTTTGGGCGCGTTCAGTTCGGGTTCGAAAAAAAAAAAGAAATTTTGAAAAAGTATAGAAAATGCTTAAAAAATTACTAAAAAAAATAAAAAATAAAAAATTAAAAAAAAAAAAAAATCGAGAAATAAAGAGACTCTTTACTGCAGAATATTATAAGCAACGGTTTATTAGATATTGAATTAAAAACTAATGTGTACGTGGAGAGATTATCAACTCTAAATGACCTCTGTACACAAACGGGCATAACACCAGGTGTTTTCAGTCTGGTAATCAATTTGATACATTGTACAATATAGGGAGGGGGTGGGGTGGTGTCTGTTTCGGATTGAGATTTGAGAATTAATTTCCCTCCTAAAACATCCTAATATGCTGCATTTAACCCTTTCGCTGCTGAGGCTTTTCACACCTCTGTGCTGAGGTCATTTTTACCGCTTTCGCTCATCATGTTTAACCGCGTTTTGTAGCCATATTTTCATATATGACACAGACATATTATATATTGTTCTTTCCGGCAGACTTGGCAGATTCATAATATATCATTATTATATGTATACGTTATGTCATGTCTGTATATTATAACAAAAAATGCAATAAAATTAGAATTTTCAATAATTTATTATGTGTAAAGTGTTTTTTTCACATTTTAACATGTGATCGTTTGCGGTTATATTTTGTATGGGGTGCGCTTGTTAAAAAAATTAGAAATGGGGTCTCGTTACATTTTTTTTTGGGGAAAATTTCGCTTTTTTTAACAAACGCACCGCATACAAAAATCGTTAGTGCAGCATTATTGTTCACATTATAATTGAAATGGGAACAATATTGCTGCATTAACAAAACAAAAACAAACAAAAAAACTTGTTTATTTTTAGAATTTTTTATTTTTTATTTTTATTTTTTTTTAAAAAACATTTTACATGCTCATGTTTAGTATCCTTGGAAAGGCCATGCTCTGGCCAATCCAACGATATCAAACATTAACCCCTAGCTGCCACGGATCGGGATATAGGGGGTTCATTGGAACCCCCTATCTCCACCATTGGTGGCAGCTAGGGGTTAACTCCAGGACTGGCGTCATCGTGCTATGCATGATGATGCCAGTCCTCAGGGGGAGTTCCTGGAGGCTTGGCCGACATCCAAGATGTCGGCCAGCTCCAGGAAAGGATCACGATCCGGCGCTTTTCAGTGCCGATTCGTGAACTGGCTCCCCAGGGGTTAATCACAGCCACCGTTTGGAAGGGCAGGCTGTGCCCTTCCAAACGGTGCCTGGATTAACCCTCTGCCCCCCGGCTATCGGGAGGGAGAGAGGTCCGAAGGACCTCCCCCCTCCCTTTCAGGCGCTTCCTCCGCACATGTGGGGGGGGCACCTGAATTAGATGTCATCGCGCAGCCGCGATGACATCTAATTGCTCCGTCGAGGTCCCGGAGTGCTGGGCTGACATCCAAGATGTCAGCCCGCACCGGGGGAGCAGCAATCCGCCGGAATCCGGCGGATTGCTGCCTCCTGTGCATGGACGCGCTCAGCGCGTCCATAGCACAGGAGAACCACTTTGCTGGACGCGCTGAGCGCGTCCATAGCAGCCAAGTGGTTAACTGGTGTTTGAAAAAAATCGAAAGCAATGTTATTTTTCACCCCGGGATTAAACATTCACAGGGTTGTTCAGAGAGCGGTGGAAAACAGGAGAATAACTGGAGAAGTGAAAATTCTAGGTCAAAATAGCCAAACCAGAAAAATTCTCCCATTTATCTCACTTTCCAAATCTGTTATTTGGTCTAGATTGTTCTCTTCTCCTGCCAGTTCTCCTGGCTTTCACCTCTCTCTCGAAAAGAGAACAATCTGGACCAAATAGCCGATTTGGAAAGTGAGAAGGCTAGGGTCAGACTAACGCATTTTTCGCAGCGATGGTCAAAAAGTGCGTCCGAACGCATTGCCGTACTTTTTCACGGATTGCGCGAAAACGGTCATACGATGCGCATTTTTGTGCGTGATTTTTTACGGATCCAAACCAGGAAACTTTGGGTGTCTGGACGTTATGTTGGCCGGACATGAGCAGGGTCTGGCGTCTCCAAATCATGCACACACACCCCGCTAGTGGAGCAGCGCACTCTGTACGTCTGTACTAGCGGTTTTGCGTTCTCGAAAAAATGCATTCATTTTCCACTTGCGTTGCGCAGCCGGACTTTCGTGCGACCGTAGTTCGTATATTGGCCGTCATTGCCCGTCATTTGCTGCTAGTGCGGCCGTGATTAAGTGCGCCTAAACGCACGTTAAAAATTCGCTAGTCTGACCCTAGCCTAAATGGGAGAATTTTTCTGGTTTGGCTATTTTGACCTAGAATTTTCCATTCTCCAGTCATTCTCCTGCTCTTCACCGCTCTCTGAATAACTCTGTCAGGGTTATTCAGAGAAAGGTGAAACTCAGGAGAATGACAGAAGAGAAAATTCTAGGTCAAAATAGCCAAACCAGAAAAATTCTCCCATTTATCTCACTTTCCAAATCGGCTATTTGGTCTAGAATTTTCCATTCTCCAGTCATTCTCCTGCTTTTCACCGCCAAAAAAAATCAGTAAACTTTTTCTGCGTGTCCGAAAATGTCTCCTCTTTTCTTACAGACTGCCGCCCCAAGCAGTGGTTTATGGATAGATTAAAGGAAAAGCATTTACCATCATTTGAAATGTCATTTTTTGGTTTTTACATATTTCTATACATCCTAGAAATCTGCCACTTCACGGGCAGGTTATGGGGACCTCCTAGGCACAATAGTTGAAGGAATTTTTCGTTTTTATTTTTAACCCTTATTTCATGGAAAACTCACTGTCCCTTTAAAAACGTTTTTGTTTTAACTTTTTGTCCTTGTTTCCTGTCCCCCAGGGCACTACCCGGACCCCTATACACCTTTTATGGCAAATATGTAGCATATATGCCCTCTTGGAGGGCACTCTAAAAAACCGAATTTTCAGCCCAATTGACTTGCATGGGGGTTCGGGTTCGGACCCGAACAAATGGGAAGTTCGGGTTCGGGCCCGAACCGAACTCAGTGGGTGTTCGGCTCATCCCTAGTGACGATGACCACTCAAATTACATTGAGCATCATGAGAGATGTAGTTCTACAACATCTAGTGGGAAGGGGGGGGGGGTCGAGGTTGCTGACCCCTGGACTAGAGCATCTATTCTAAAAATTGGAATATATCATCCTAGTCGGTCGGTACATCTTTACTCCTATAGAAAACAAGTTGCAGTTGCAACAGTCCTTTCAAGAATTGCATAATGAAGGTTTTGTCTGTCCACATTCTTTGAAACATAAATGAGAAACAAGTTTTGAAAAAGGAGTAAAATTTGCTCTACCAGGATGAGGAAAAAGTTGAAGGATTCTCCTGGCCCTTCCTTCATATTCATCGAGACCGTTTCAAATGGGACATAGGAATTTGCAGGATCAAGGTCATAAATTAAATAAAGTTACCAAACAAAACGAGCAGCTATTTTCTGCCTACTTCATAGAGCCGTGTATGTTAGGGATGTGCGTTTCGGGATTTTCACGAAATTTCCCGATTCGTGTCTTCGGATTCGGCCGAATTTCTGAATCGGTCGGACCCGAAAATTTTTTGGATTTTTCGAATGGACTTGAAATGTGTCAAATCGAAATTTATTTTTGCTCTATTCATGATTTCGGTTCCATTCGTGATTTTGGTTCCATTTCGGTAATTCTGGAAATCGTATATTTAACGATTATAGGTTATATCGCTGATTCTGTAAATTTTGTATTTGTAAATGCGTATCACTTGTTTCTTGTGGCATTCGGGTCAGTTTAGCGGTTTTTTAAATCGTTTTGTTCATTTTTTTTGGTCCTTGGCTTTCATACCATTTTAATATGATTAAATAAAGTTATGAATAATTGAATATACATTTCACAAGAAAAAAAAGATCTTTATTTAATAAAAAAAAAAAACACGATAGAATCGCCAGAATTATCGTAGACACTTTGAAACGAGGAGAACAGACGTTCCGAAAAAACGAAAATTTCCGAAATTTCCGAATAGTCGATACAAAAAACGAGCAAAGTGACCCGAAAACACGAAAAATGGTCGATATTGCGAAAAAAAATGTACACGAAAAACGAGCCGAACCGAAACAGAAATCGGTCGAAACGAGCCGAATCGAAAATTTTAAACATCCGAACAAATCGAACCGAATCGAACCGAAAAAAAACAAAAAAACAAAAATAAATAAATAAAAAAAACGTACACAAGCCTAGTGTATGTGAGAATCCTTTGATGGTTTTGTCAGAGACTCATAATGATTTTATCAATTTGCACCGAAGAAAAGTAAACTCCGATTACTGCCTAGTAAATTAGCAGGTTTTGGAAACTATCCCGCTGAGCTGCAATGAACAAGCTGTGAGAAGCAAATGGTTTGTGCAGCGAGGGTCAATTAATTTTAGGAGATAATTTACAATTTTTTTTAATTTGCTTTGCAACATTTTTATACTTTGCATAAGGTTATTCTCTAAACACACGCACACGTGATGCAACCTCTGCCCAATTATTTAAGAGCAAAAAAAAAGGACACTCCACCTTTCAGTAGTTTTCTCCTCTGCTCCTTTTATTGGGATGGGCTTCCCTCTAGTAGTTACCTTCTGGACACCAGTCATATGTAAAAGAAAATACTTCATATAGTGTAGATGGCATGGATATATTCTTTGGTATATGCGTCTATATAGATGCACTTATATGACTGGGAGCCAGGGTCTCCCGTGTCTCTCCTGTTGAACCCCTATGGTGAACGTTCACCCAGCCCTGTAGGTTGAAGGAAAGAAAGGCTCCTTGATTTCAGAATTAGAAAAAATTATGTTAACATGACATTTTGTTTATATAAATGAGATTTAATAGCATATATGTCAATATGTGTTTGGCCAATAAAATACAGCTTCCTCATTTGACTGGCAATGTCAATAATCTGTCCTCAGTCTTTATATAGTCCACATAAATAAAATCCATCTCTGTGTGTTTGTTTCCCGTCTTCTGGCATGTTGCACAGACCCACGCACTGTAGTAATTCTTTATGGACAGCATTTGAGAACATGCTTTGGGCAGTTGTATTAAAATTGAATGAATTTGAATGAATGAAATTGAAATTGAATGAATTAACTAAAATGAATTAGTTAAAAAAGGCTACAGCTTAACCTCCCTGGCAGTGTTCACAATCGGGCTGTAAACATCACCTCTCCGTGCGCTCCCTTGCGCTGATCTCTGCAGTCTCCTCCGGCGATCACAGCGTTTTACTTCCTGGATTCCTTCTCGCGAGGAGGAGGAAACCAGGAAGTAAGGAGGTCGCGGTCGCTGGAGGAGGCAGCTGGGGACATCAAGGGAGAGATGATGTATCCAGCGGCATCCCGAGTGTTGCTCGGGGTTACCGCTTCCAACATAGGAATTTAACCCCTAGCTACACTCGGGATGCCGCTGGGGTGGGGGGGGGGGGCGCAAAAAACACCAAAAACTGACCGCTTTCAGCAAAGAATTTTCTGAATAAATAGACCGCCAGGGAGGTTAAATAACTAGAGCTCGTATCAACTCAAACCAAATTAACCTTTGTTAACGTTTGCATATGGTCTGGACATAGTTACATAGTTACATAGTTACATAGTTATATAGGCTGAAAAAAGACATGCGTCCATCGGGTTCAGCCTCTCCCACATAACCTACTGCTGTTGATCCAAAAGAAGGCAAAAAACCCAGTCTGAATGCTTGCCAATATGCAACATACTGGGAAAAAATTCCTTCTTGACCCCAGAATGGCAGTCAGATTTCTCCTTGGATCAAGAAGCTTTTACCCACATATTAAATATTATAACCCTTAATATTCTGTGTCTGCAGGAAGTCATCCAGTCGTTTTTTAAAAGTCTGTACAGACTCTGACCCAACCACCTCAACAGGCAGAGAATTCCACAGCTTTATTGTTCTCACCGTAAAATAACCCTTCCTATGCTTTAAGCTAAATTTTCTTTCTTCCAGTCTAAATGGATGACCCCTTGTCCTATGTATAGTCCTGTTAATGAATAGGTTATCAGACAATGGTTGATAATGGCCCCGTATATATTTATATAAGGTTATCAGATCCCCTCTAAGGCGCCTTTTCTCTAAACTAAACAGGTTTAAGCTTGTTAGTCTTTCCTCATAACTTAACCCTTCCATCCCCCTTATTAATTTAGTTGCCCGTCTCTGCACTTTTTCTAACGATATAATATCTTTTTTTAAGACAGGTGCCCAAAATTGCACGGCATATTCAAGGTGCGGCCTGACCATTGATTTATACAGAGGCAAAATTATGTTTTCATCCCGTGAGTGAACTCCCCTTTTAATGCATGCCAGTACTTTGCTGGCCTTGGCGGCTGCTGTTTGACATTGCACATTGTTACTTAGTTTGAAGTCTATGATTATTCCCAAATCCTTCTCCTGCTTGGATTTCCCTAACTCCGTACCATTTAGGGTATAAATTGCTTGTGTGTTCTTCACTCCAAAGTGCATAACTTTACATTTATCTAGATTAAATCTCATCTGCCATTTAAGTGCCCAGTCCCCCAATATATCTAAATCCCTCTGCAGCGAAGTAACATCCTGCTCACATTGTATTACTTTTCCTAGCTTTGTGTCATCTGCAAACACTGATACATGACTTTCAATGCCTATCTCAAGGTCATTTATAAATAAATTGAATAGTATTGGTCCTATAACAGACCCCTGAGGGACACCACTTACCACTGGTGTCCATCTTGAAAATGTACCATTTATGACCACTCTCTGTACCCTATCTTTTAGCCAGTTTTCTATCCAAGAATAAGTATTTTCATCTAGACCATTTTTTCTTAATTTAAGTAATAACCTTTTGTGTGGAACTGTGTCGAAAGCTTTGGCAAAATCTAAGTAAATCACATCCACTGCGACCCCCTGATCTATACTTCTACTTACTTCCTCATAGAACGTAATTAGGTTAGTCTGACATGATCTGTGTTTCATGAAACCATGCTGATTTTTGCCAATTACATTATACCTCCCAATAAATTCCTGAATATTATCCCTTAGTAACCCCTCAAATACTTTCCCAGCCACAGATGTTAAGCTCACAGGTCTATAATTCCCAGGCACAAATTTTAAACCTTTCTTAAATATAGGGATCACGTCAGCTTTTCTCCAATCCTCTGGTACTATTCCTGAAAGAAAAGAATCTTGAAAGATTAAGAACAGAGGTTTACATATTTCAACACATAGCTCTCTCAGTACTCGCGGGTGAATTCCATCTGGCCCTGGGGCTTTATTAGCATTCACATTGTTTAATTTGTGTAAAACCTTGTCCTGAGTCAACCAGTCACTTTGTATTAGTAAGTTTTTATTAATGAATTTCATGTCTCCTGTTATAGGTTTCTCTTTGATAAATACTGAAGAAAAATAATCATTTAAAATTTCTGCCTTATCCTGATCTTCAGTTAACAATAACCCTGACTCAGATTTTAGTGAACCTACATTTTCACTCTTGGGTTTTTTAGAATTTATGTACCTAAAGAATCTTTTAGGGTTGGTCTTGCTCTCTTTGGCTATTTCTTTTTCATTTTCTAGTTTAGCCCATCTAATCGCATTTTTACATGCTTTATTGGCTGCCCTATATGCTTTATAGGATGCCTCAGATTTATCAAATTTAAAAGCTTTAAATGCCTTCTTTTTATTTTTCATTTCCTTAGTTACCTTCCTACTAAGCCACATTGGTTTCAGTCTGTTTCTTTTATATTTATTATAACATGAACATGTTTAACTAGGAAACAGTCAACAACAGGAGAATTTGTTGCATTCACCATCCCATTACTCTTGGGCAGCACAGCAATACTAGCAGACACATGGTATTCACAGACAAACTTGTATCATCTACACACAAAATCCTACAGAAGAGAAAAAAAAAAGAAAAAAAAGTCTAGTATTAGGCCCACCGCCAAGGCAAATATCAACTGGGTGAGTCCTACCTAATGAACATTAAAACCAAAAATAATGCGAGGAACAAAATAATAATTAAAAAAAAAACATAAAACCAACAACAACACGAACCACAGTGCCTCTAAGTAGACACAAACCCAAACCAATAGTGTCCAAGATTGTGCCACTTTCTTCTTTCTCATGCGAGAAGTGCCTTTACAAAATGCTACAACTTTTTAACTAGGAGACTGAAACCAAATAAACCCTGTGTATTATATATCAAGATGAATTTTCTCAACATTATATTTGCGACATCTGATATCAGTTTGTTTTTCATATTCTCCATGAAAAAAAGGCAAATGCTATTAATGATGTCAATATAAATGGCATATTTAAGAGACACCAGGGACAGAGTAAAGGAAGCTAACATCTACAGATTTCTTACAAGAGACAATGCTTTAATCATACCCATACAAAAGTACAAGTGCACAGAGCTAGCAGTGACTTTGATTTCAGCAACCATAACTTCTATTGACATTACAGGAGGTCACAAATAAAAAGGAAAGAGAGCTCTTAATGAAGGCTGTCACAATATAAGAGAGCCAAAAGACATTAAAAAGAATATGAAGACAAAGAACATCTCAGAAGATGCTAGCGGAGGAAAAGAACAATATTAAAAAAGCTGAGTATAAACACCCATGGCCATTTCATTTGAGAGGTTACAAATAGGCTTGTGCACCGATTTTTTTTTCGGTTCGATTTTTCGGATTTTTAAACTTTTCGATTCGGCTCGTTTCGACCGATTTCTGTTTCGATTCGTTTTTCGTGTACTGTTTTTTTTCGGAATATCGACCATTTTTCGTATTTTCGTGTCACTTAGCTCGTTTTTTGTATCGACTTTTCGTGATTTCGGAAATTTTCGTTTTTTCGGAAAGTCTGTTCTCCTCGTTTCAAAGCAATAAATTTCAATTTGACACATTTCAAGTCCATTCGAAAATTCCGAAAATATTTCGTTTCGGCTTGGAAAACTTTTCGGATCTGCAATTTTTGGATCTAAAAACTTTCGGAAATTCGGCCGCATCCGAAAACACGAATCGGGAAATTTCGTGAAAATTCCGAAATTCCGAAACCCAAAAAGCACATCCCTAGTTACAAACAATTCTTCCAAAGAGTAATAATAACATTTAAAGAAACGTATGAATGGAATACAGTGAATCGACAATATTCATAACATGATAGAACACAAGGGGCCCTATCAGCTGCCTACAGCTAAGGCTGGGTGCAGACTAGGGTCATTGGAGAGCGGAATGAACGTCCGTGAGAGTGGACGTTCCTTCCACTCGACGTGCGTCTGGCCACCTCGCTGAGCGCAGTTAGTGCGCTCAGCGCTTGCAGCTCCGTCAAAGCGCGTCCTAGCTTTGATGTTAATGTTTGTGCAATTATCTGTTTCAGTTGTGATTAGGTCCTCCTAGAAGAGGCAGTGACTGTTCATATGTACAGTGGCAAGAAAAAGTATGTGAACCCTTTGGGATTACGTGGAGTTTTGCATGAATTGGTCATAAAATGTGCTCTGATCTTCATCTAAGTTACAACAATTTGAAAAACACAGTCTGCTTAAAATAATACAACACAAACATTATATGTTTTCATGTGTTTATTGAACATAACATGTAAACATTCAAAGTGCAGGGTGGAAAAAGTATGTGAACCTTTGGACTTAATAACTGGTTGACACTCCTTTGGCAGCAATAACCTCAACCAAACGTTTCCTGTAGTTGCAGATCAGACCTGCACAACGATCTGGAGTAATTTTGGACCACTCCTCTTCACAAAACTGTTTCAGTGTAGCAATATTCTTGGGATGTCTGGTGTGAATCGCTCTCTTAAATGTAAGATTTTTTATTTTTTTCAAAACACATAGTCAATGGGGATACAAAAAAAAAGATAAGGGAAGGGAAACCAACATGAATTATCATATGCTTACAAATTGACATTGAGGCGTAAAGATAAAAAGGACACAAAAAAACTCAAAAAAAGGGAAAAAAAAAAAAAGGGGGGGGGAACTTCCTCATCACCAGTAAAGTAAGAGCCATTGTCTATTATGTACAGGTAACTTTCTGGCACCCATTAACTAATTCCTCAATTCGCAGACTACCCGGGTCACCTGTTAACTTCCGAGACGCTCGCCTCCTCCCCATCCACGGGCCTATTCACCCCTCCATGCACACACTGTTTCACTAGATATATGTCCCACAATTCCCATGGGTCCTGTTTAGGGGGGGGTCACCGAGAGAAACTCTTTAGCCCTGCTGTCATAGGTCCTATCTCTAGTCATGTACGTCTTAAGGAGTCCCATAGATGGGACCGTGTCTGATTTCCATCTCTGTGCTATCAGCAGTAATGCGGTGGACATAATATGAAATGTCATTCTGGACTGTTGCCTAGTTAACTTGGGGCCTCCCAGTCCCACCAAGATGAATCCGGGATCCATAGGAATAGGAGTACCCACCACTGCCGTAGCAAATTCCACCACCATAGTCCAGAAGGGAATCAATAGAGGGCACTGCCACCAGATATGCATATAAGTACCTGTCTGTGAACTACAACGCCAACATACTGAGGAAGAGGACGAAGCAAATTTAGAGGTTTTATCCGGCGTCCAGTACCATCGGTAGACAACCTTCCTACTTGTTTCCAGGAGAGTCGCGTTTCTAGACACCCCCACATCTCTACGGAACACAGCTGCCCACAATTCTGGCTCAATGGAACGTTTCAGATCTTTTTCCCACGCAGAATGATACCGCCACAAGGGTAGCTCCCTGTCCTTCATGATTGCATTGAGGCCGATGGAGATTAAGCCTTTCGGTAGCAATTGGGAGACACCCAGGGATTCAATTAACGTCAAGGGCGGCTTATGGATCGAGTAGAATGCTGCGAATCCCTGAGACCTCAAGTATGAACGCAATTGGCAATAAGATAAAAAATAAGAGTCCTGCAGGTGAAATTTAGATTGTACCGACGCAAATTCCAATACCCCGCATTTATCTGTTAATTGGCACAAATTGAAAACCCCCTTCGTCGCCCAACATTGCGCATTAAAATGGGGAAGGATATACTGAAACATCCTCAGTGGTGCCGCTCTTGATACGGGGCCCGTCCCCGATATCTTCAGGAACATACTGTCCCATATTCTCAAGGAGAGGGTCGTTGTAGCAAACAGAGATGTGAACATCCCCCTTGGTCTATTCGGAGGGGGAACCCATAACAGTACCCTTAAATCGTGAGGGGTCAGAGTAGTGGCCTCCATAACCGCCCATTGAGGACGGGAGGCATAGCCCAGGCACACTATCATCGCTGCAACATGTACAGCTCGGCTATATTTTGCAAAATCCGGTACCCCTAATCCACCCCCTCGATTCGGCGTGAGAGGACAGGAAATTTGATTCTGGGGCGCCGATAATTCCATAGGAAGGCATTAACCACTCCCTGCAAAGTAGAAAAAAACGCTCTAGGTATAAAAATAGGAAGGGCTCGAAAAACATATAAAATTTTCGGTAGTATCGTCATTTTCACCGCCGCAATGCGACCAAACCACGACAATCGTCGGGGCTGCCAAGACCGCAATAGGGATTTAATTTCTATTAGCAACTTTCCGTAATTAATATCAAATAAGACCTGAGCCGAAAGAGCTAGCTTGATACCCAAATACGTGAGAAATTTAGTTCTCCAATCAAACGCGAATTCCTGTTTTAGTGTAATCAGCACGTCCTCTGGGATATTAACTGGCAGCGCCTGAGTCTTGGAAAAATGAATCTTATGATATGAAAATGTACCATATTCGTGCAATATGTTAGTCAGAGCCTCTAAGGAAGTTTTAGGGGATGTCAAAGTAAGGAGGACGTCGTCAGCAAAGAGGTTTAATTTGTGTGTCTGCGGACCCACCTCTATGCCCCCTACTTCATCGGACTGCCTGATCATCTGAGCCAGAGGTTCTAAGACGAGCGCATACAGTAGTGGAGACAGCGGGCAGCCCTGTCTTGTGCCGTTCGTGATAGGAAATGCTCGAGAATGGAATCCCGCAAAACGTACCGTGGCAGACGGAGAAGCATAAACCGAAAAAACCTCCTTAACAAACTCAGGTGGGATAGAGAATTTTGCCATCACCTTTGACATAAAACCCCAATGCACTCGGTCAAACGCCTTTTCCGCGTCCAATGACAGTATGAGACCAGGCGTAGAAGACGAAGTAAGCACTTGAATGAGATTGAGTAGTCGACGAGTGTTATCCGGACCCTGACGGCCGGGTATAAATCCGACCTGATCCATCCCGATCAAACTCGTGATAGTCAATGCCAAACGATTCGCCAGGATCTTAGTGTATATTTTAAGGTCTACATTTATCAGAGAGATTGGTTGAAAGTTTTGACAACTAGTGGGAGGTTTACCTAATTTGGGTAGGGTGACTATTGCGGCACCCAGTAGCTCAGAAGGGAGGTTCCCACTATCCATCGCAGTGGTAAACAAGCCATGGATATGGGGAAGTAGCGTTTGATGGAAAGTTCTGTAATAAGTGGACGTGAACCCATCGGGGCCTGGAGCCTTGCCTTTAGGTAGGGGCGTAATCACCTCCGCGATTTCCTCGCATGTTATCGGGGAAGCCAAAGAGGCACGTTGTGTCTGTGATAAAGTCGGTAAGTTTATTTTGTCTAAATAGCCTCGTATATCCGATATCGAAGGTCCTGGGCCTGCGGTCCCGTCTCTTAAATTATATAGAGCCCGATAGTATGTTGCAAATTCGTTCGCTATGTCCTGTGGTTTATATATCCTTTCCCCTCGGTTATTTAACAAAAAGGACGTTCTGGTTGATTGCTGCAGAGTACAGAGGCGGAGCGCCAACGAGTGTCCCACCTTATTCGCGGTCGAATATCTATTTGCTCTAAGGCGTTGTAATGCGTAGAAATGTGTTGTACTGTCTAGGTCGGTCAGGTCCGCTCCCGCTTTGGCCAGTTCCCGAGCCGTGCTTGGATTCGGGTGGGTTTGGTTGGCCTTGGTCAAAGCGTCTATACGGGTCAGTAACTCCAGTCTATCTGCGATATGTTGTCTCTTCCTGATAGCTGCCCATCTAATGCACACCCCTCTCATAACTGCCTTGTGAGCTCTCCAGAGAATAGTCGGATCCGAGGAAGAATCTTTATTCTCCGAGAAGTAGTTGTCAAGTGAGGACTGCAGGTCCGCTAATATCTCTGGATCGCCCAAAAGAGAGTCGTTGAGGCGCCAAGGAGGCCTGCTAAACACCTGGAAGTCGTCTGCTAGCATCAAGAATACTGGGGCATGATCAGACAGCGTGAAGCTCGAGATGTCGCAGTCACGAACAGAAGGCAGTAAAGAACCTCTTATGCAAAAAAAATCTATTCTGGAATATGAAAAAGACCTCTAAACAAGAGGTAACTGGCTAGGACATATACTTAAAATAAATTACTTTATTGAACATTGAACATAATCCCTTCGGAAGGTTACATAAATACAACTAAGACTAACATTACAAACATCAACATAAATAAAATCAATATAACCACAGTAATTCGTAGGTGAAATACCATAAGAAGTGATTATAACTATTAATGATAAATATAACAAGAGAGAAAACCATTTAAATTGCTCCTACTATTTGTAAAGCATTCATGTCTTATTGGAGCATTGGTTAATTCACAATGTAGAATGAGATAACAATGATCACTGTTGTACAAAAATGTTGTGCCTAATGATTGCCCGAAAAATAAGTATATCCGGGATCAAAAAACTGCCTTGTGAGCTCTCCAGAGAATAGTCGGATCCGAGGAAGAATCTTTATTCTCTGAGAAGTAGTTGTCAAGTGAGGACTGCAGGTCCGCTAATATCTCTGGATCGCCCAAAAGAGAGTCGTTGAGGCGCCAAGGAGGCCTGCTAAACACCTGGAAGTCGTCTGCTAGCGTCAAGAATACTGGGGCATGATTAGACAGCGTGAAGCTCGAGATGTCGCAGTCACGAACAGAAGGCAGTAAAGAACCTCTTATGCAAAAAAAATCTATTCTGGAATATGAATTGTGAGGTGGAGAGAACAAAGTATATCCTCTCTCGCCCGGATGGAAAACCCTCCACACATCATAGAGATTAAAATGAGACAGAAGGTCCGTCAATTCCCTACATTGTTTTCTAATGTGTGCGTATGAGGCGGCTGACCTATCTAGAAGCGAATCTGGACAAACATTAAAATCGCCCATCACAATCACCTCGCCAGTTGATACTGTTAACATTTTGAGCAGTACATGTTTAAGAAACGATACTTGAGATGAGTTAGGACTATAGATATTACATATAGTGAACAATTTCTGATTAATCGTACACACTAAGATAAGGTAGCGGCCCTTCGGATCACTCAGCTTTCTGTGAAGTTGAAAAGACATTCTATCATGCAGTAGTATAGACACCCCTCTAGACTTGGTGGGGCCCGTAGCGTGGAATTGCGTGGCATAGCGAGGTACCTGCAACAAAGGGTGAGACAATCTACGAAAGTGCGTCTCCTGTAGACACACCATATCTGGGTCTCCCCGTTTTATCTCTGAGCATAATGCATGTCTTTTAAATGGAGCGTTTAAGCCCCTAACGTTGAAGGACATAAGTTTCATACAATTGAGACCAAAAACTGTATACGGTTCCTGGGCCAACAGAGCCCCCAATTCACATTTTGGACAAACAAAGCAGCCCACATGGCTCGGGTCGAGCGTGTTTGAGAACAGTCAGTGAATGGCGATGAGGAAAAAAGAAAACAACATAGAAACAAAAAACAGAAAAACACCACAGTGGTGTTGAAGAAACTATGTACATGTCTCAAAGAGACAATCTCTCTTGAGAAGCCCCGAGAAGCGGGTGTACTTCTCATACTCTGAAAAAGAGCGAGAGGAGGGGGGTCAAAAAATGAACCCAACAGGACGCCCGGATGGAGGAACAAAAAGCAGCGCCGTGCTGCGCACGTCGGGACCCATCAACTCCAGCTGCTACCACAGTCCCGAAACCTGGGTCACGTGTATGGGAACATGGAATACCAACAGAAAAAAAAAAAACAAGGACCCTGGAGGCACACTCGGCGAAATACGATACCGTCAAGACGATGAAATATCCCGAGAACTTTCTTCCTCTGCCCAAAGCACGTGGCAATCCGAAGATTCGCAAGACATCAATAGCATAGAGCAAATCACTTTTTCTTCTTGTGCCACTCCGGTTCAAGGCGGGGTGGAGGACTTGCCGCTGTGACGGAGGGTAGCAGGTTCCATTCCCCAATCTTTCAGGAGTTGCATGCCCTCCGATACGGAAGTCACCGAGTGGAAAACACCGTTGCGAGATATCAACAGTTTGGTTGGGAAGCCCCACCTGTATGCGATACTGCGATCACGGAGCATCGTTGTCACTTGTTTAAAGTTGCGCCGGTGTTGGAGGGTAGTGCGAGACAGGTCCGGAAAGATAGCAATATGATCGTAGGTCGGGGTAAGAGCCCCAGGACGTCTCAAGGCACGCAATATGTCCTCGCGCGAGGTTTATAATAGTGAAGACGAAGTAAGACATCTTTAGGCGCCTTAGCCGGAGCTGACGGTGGTTTAGGAAGTCGATGAATTCTGTCAAACAGGAGGGAATCCGAGGTGGCTTCAGGCAGGAGGTGTTGAAATAGTTCAGTAACATAATCCGGAAGGTCATGAGCTGATATCGAATCTGGGATACCTCTCACTTTCAAGTTATGGCGACGTGATCTATCCTCCAAGTCCGCAATTTTAGTAAGTGCCCCCAGAAGTTGAGATTGTAAATCCTCCACTTGTTCTGTCAGAACATTATGTGCCCCTGCAAATTCCGCCATCTTTGCTTCCAATCTGTCTGTGCGGTCTCCTATTTCTTTGATATCTTTTTTAATGTCCGCCGCCACGCTGTCTAGGCGATTCGATAGTGCATCAGAAAGGCTGCCAGCATAGGTGCTAGTTTGGCCGTTACCACGTCAATCCCTGAGCTGTCTTCAGCGGGGAGGCAGATGCACGCGGGGACGAGGAGATTGAGCCGCCGCCATCTTGGAGGCCCCAATGCCGCGCTGTTTCTGGCTCTTCGGCGCGAAAAGTCGGCGGAACCCGCTTTTTTGGTACCGCTGCGGGAGGACATACTGTGCTCCACTGGTTCCCCGGTCGGTCCTGTGCTGCAGCTGCGCTTACTGTGAGTCGTTTTTCCTCGTGTTTAGTGGGTCTCTAGTGCGGAGCTCCGGCGCTACACGTCCACCATCGAACGGAGTCAGGCCACGCCCCCGTGAATCGCTCTCTTAAGGTCATTCCACAGCATTTCAATCGGGTTGAGGTCAGGACTCTGACTGGGCCACTCCAGAAAGTGTATTTTGTTTTGTTGAAGCCATTCTTTTGTTGAATTACTTATATGCTTTGGGTCATTGTCCTGTTGCATCACCCATCCTCTGTGGAGCTTCAGTTGGCAGACAGATGGTCTTACGTTTTCCTGCAAAATGTCTTGATAAACTCTGGAATTCATTTTTACATCAATGACAACAATCCGTCCAGGCCCTGAGGCAGCAAAGCAGCCCCAAACCATGATGCTCCCTCCGCCATGTTTTACAGCGGGGATGAGGTTTTGATGTTGGTGTGCGGTGCCTTTTTTTCTCCACACAGTGTTGTGTGTTTTTTGCAAACAACTCAATTTTGGTTTCATCTGTCCACAGGATATTTTGCCAGTAGTGCTGTGGAACATCCAGGTGCTCTTTTGCAAACTTCAAATGTGCTGCAATATTCTTTTTGGGCAGCAATGGCTATCTCCATGGTGTCCTCCCATGTACTCCATTCTTGTTTAATGTTTTCCTTATTGTAGATGTGTCAACAAAAATGTTAGCATGTGCCAGAGATTTCTGTAAGTCTTTAGCTGACACTCTAGGATTCTTCTTTACCTCACTAAGCATTCTGCGTTGTGCTCTTGCAGTCATCTTTACAGGACGACCACGCCTAGGGAGAGTAGCAACAGTGCTGAGCTTTCTCCATTTGTAGACAGTCTGTCCTACCGTGGACACATGAACATCTAGGCTTTTGGAGATACTTTTGTAACCCTTTCCAGCTTCATGCAAGTCAACAAATCTTGATCGTAGGTCTTCTGAGAGCTCTTTTCTGCGAGGCATGGTTCACATCAGGCAGTGCTTCTTGAAACCAGTAAACCCAAAACTGGTGTGTGTTTTTAAAGGGCAGGACAGCTTTCAGCAACACATCCAATAATATCCCACTGATTGGACTCAAGGTTGGCTCACTCCTGGCTCCAATTAGCTCTTGGAGAAGTCATTAGGCTAGGGTTTCACATACTTTCTCCACCCTGCACTGTGAATGTTTACATGTTATGTTCAATAAACACATGAAAACATACATTGTTTGTGTTGTATTATTCTAAGCAGACTGTGTTTTTCAAATTGTTGTGACTTAGATGAAGTTCAGAGCACATTTTATGACCAATTCATGCAAAACTCCACGTAATCCCAAAAGGGTTCACATACTTTTTCTTGCCACTGTAAAGGACTTCTGTCTGTCCCCATAAAAATCTGTGCTTGTCAATTTGATTAAACCAGTACTATTCTGACCAAGCTTGAAGTCACGACTCATGATTTGGGGTACCAGGAATCTTCTGCCCGCTGTGCCAAGGAAAGGCTCCAGGTCTACAGCTACAGCTTATTTCTGGGGGTGCTATCCAGGCTCTCTATACACACACCGGGCTTTATTTAAGCTGTGGCTAAGGTACTAGAGAAAGGTGTGAGAGTCACGAGGAAAAACTGGGTGTCCAGCGAGGAAGCAGCATTTGGCAGATGTAACAGATCTGTGCCCGGACAGGGTCACAAGTGCCATCATATCATTTAACCTAGCGCCAACGCTCATTTATGTGAGAGCAGAGCATGGCCTGGTTTTGTGTAAATAAAAAAAAAAATTTCTTCATTTCAAATGCATCGCTGTTGCTTGCTTTTCAATTATAAAGTGAACGATGATGCAGAGCTTTGTCGCCAGCAAGTGTAGAGGGTTATTCAGTAAGTACCGAACGGTGAATTTCATTGTACGGTGCAATCTCATGGCAGTTCGACTATTCCGAAAGCTGTTTCACCAAATATTGCGAATTGCAAGCAAAATACGATGCATTTCCCCACAGATCACCGCATTTCAGTGACCTTCAGGGGCAATGAAATTGTCCCATAGAGAAGTAATGGGTAATTATGCAGAGAACACCACACTGCACTGAAATGCCAATATTTTCTGTGATTTAGTTCGACATGTTTAAAAAAGGCGAATCCTATAGGAATCAATGTAAAAAGAAAAAAAAAAGTGTTTTTATTATTCAACCATTTATTCTTTTCATTTGCAGCAAAAAGCCTTACTTTTTAGAATACTTATTTTTTTGGCAACATTTTTGATTCTCTTAAGAAAAAATTTAATTTTTTTTTTATTTTGTGACAGTTTTATTATTTTTAAATAGAAGTACCGGCTGGGTGGACTAGAGGTAACATCATTGCTCTGCGTGGAGAGAGCCTGTGGAGACATGGGTTTGAATCCTGGCAAGAGCACCTCTCCAGTAAGTGTCCTTGGGCAAGACACCTAACAGTACATACTCGCCACCCAGGACATACTTAAACAAGAGAAATCTCAATGTATCCTTCCTGGTAAAATCCTTTCTCAAAAAAAAAAAATAAAGTTTAATTCTTTCCATGCATTTTTATTTATTTCTATGAAAAAAAAGGAAACAAGCTGTTTAAAATCTTCACATCAAGCCATGTTACTGAAAAAAGATTTTTAATTTCATAAAAATAGACAGACACTTATCTAGGATTACAGTTGCTTCAGGTGTGTGTGAATAATATACATTGCTGCAAGGCACGGACTGAATTAATGAGATGTGCTGTAAAGACAGTATCTGCAGTGCAGACAGCTGCAAACCACACAAAGAGTATTTTCTACAGGCCCTAGGTGTATTTTTTAACAAGAATTTTTCGACAATGTTCAAGAAATTATTTTCTGCACATTCTGACGCAGGGCTTCATCCAACTCCAAGGATTTAAAATGTAATTTCCATTATTTACAGAAATTATTTTGGTTGCCTATTAATAACCAGTAATTGCATATTTCACGCTGCTACATTATATTTATTTTACAGTACACAGAATTTAATAAGCCTCCTTTGTCACAATATGCTCTATTATGGTGGTAACTGCACAACCAACCATGTTGTCAACCGCATTACCTGTCCATGCGGTTTAGTTTATGTAGGAAAAAGGAATAATGATTTAAGAGAAAGCATGGCTAACCACAGAGCAGTGATTAGAGCGGCATTGGGTGGCAAGGATAGTCCGCAGCCAGTGGCATGTCACTTTGCAGAACAACGTCATGCCCTTTCAGCCATGAAAGTCATGGCTATAGACCATGCCCTCCTTCTAGGGGAGGTGATCGAGCGAAACAACTCCTGAAAAGGGAGGCATTTTGTATTTTATGACACCCAAGGGGTTAAATGAGCAGAATACGTATACCCGTTTTTTGCCTATTAGGTGATGATACTTTGTAATACTGTTATTTCTGATAGGTTTTTTTTGTTTTTTAATTATGTGTGTTTCTTTAAAATTTGATATCTTGAGTACATACTGTTCCAGGTATCGTCATGTGACCCTAACAGATAAAAGTTTATTTTTCCCTTTTTCCCATCCAACCCATCTTTAGGGCGGGATGTGTTGTGTTTAGGGGTTACCAAGGCACCGAGTGCAACATAGTTAGTGGTTTAATAGGCATAGATGTGCGTGGTCACATGGGTGAGACCGGAGTAAATCATTGGAGCGGGATGTGTATTTAAAAAGGTCATTATATCTATGTTATGTATCTTGAAAAAAGTTCCTGTGGGGACGGAATTGTCGATTTAATAAATTTCATTGCAAAAGTCTCCGTGTTGCGGGTTATCGTGGAATATATATATATATAAAATATTATATATTTTTTTTTCTTTCCTTGCTTGGACAGCTGTCTTCAGCATCTGTGAATCATTTGGCAAGTACTCATCATGTAGGAGATACAAGGCTGTCACGAATATATATATATATATATATATATATATATATATATAAAAATATATATAAAAGTTAATTTAAAACGAAACAAAAAAACAGATGACCCCTAAGGATACGTTACTTTTGTTAATGATCCCTGTATGCACCTGGGAATTTAATAGAACTGTTGGACTCCTATTCGGTTTACAGAGGTACAGATTGATCTGTAGATTAGGAAAGCTGATGGGGTACCTTAAATAATGCTGCTATGAATCTAACTCTGCAACATGTGCAAACAATGCTTTCATCCTCAGCTGGATAAACTCGAACAGCTCACGCCAAGTATAATTGTGTTTAACTTTAATTTGTCTTCGGTGACTCACCTATCCATCAAAAGGGAAAGGTGAAAAAAGAGAAAAAAAATAGCACAGTTTCACACAGCATAGACTGTTCCTTAAATAGCCACTGTTCTGTAGCATCTGTGATTACAGCCAAGTATCCAATATTCTCCTTGAATCGCTCTTACAAACCTATTTAAGCCCTTCACTACAAAAAGAAAAAAAGAAACTGTAATGTCAGGAACCAGTGGTTTCTTGGAAGATTTTTTAACATACGATAAATAATATTGGGGAATAGTCCCAGCAATTCTTACTGTAAAAACCTATTTGAAATATTTGGAAGGAAGCTGATGCCATCTGCTGGCCAAAAGCAGCTACTGCAGTTCAGGTAACCGTGCAGGATCAGCTGGAGACAAAATGTACTTTAGACACATCCCCAGCTGGTTTAAAAAAAAATAAACGTGTTAGCACCTTGTGCAAGATGGCCAAGGTGCTAAGGCTGGGGTCAGACGAACGCATCGTTAATGTCTGTGTAGCCGCACTTTAGTACGTCCATGGTAGCAGATAATCATAACCAATGAAGGCCCACACACGAAGTCCGTCCGCACAGAAGTGCGGACTCACTATGGACACGGCAAGCGGATGCAGGTTAGCAAGAACATCGACCCGCTAGGACAAACGTGCGGAGTGCGCCACGTCCGCATAGCTTTGTGTGTGAGTGATGGAACGTGGTCAGACGGACTGCATTTATACGTCCAGCATTTTTGACGGACAAAATGTTTTTTTACCCCTTCGCTGCGGAGGACGCGCTCAGCGCGTCCACCCGCAGGTAACGTTCCTTGCGGTGGACGCGCTGAGCGCGTCCTCCCTTTGGAGCCAGTGATCGGCCGGGTTCCGGTCGATCGCTGGGCCCCCCGGTGCGGGCTGACATCCTCGATGTCAGGCCAGCACCCGGAACCACCGCCGGCCTAATTAGGTGTCATCGCGGTGGCGCGATGACACCTAAGTCAGGCGCCCCCCCGCATGTGCGGAGGAAGCGCCTGAAAGGGAGGGGGGGAGGTCCTTCGGACCTTTCTCCCTCCCGATCGCCGGCGTGAAGGGGGTTAATACAGGCACCGTTTGGAAGGGCACAGCCTGCCCTTCCTAACGGTACCTGGAATTAACCCCATGGGGGCTGGATCACGAATCGGCGATGTCGGCCAAGCTTCCGGGAATGCCCCCTGAGGACTGGCGTCATTGTGCATAGCACGATGACACCAGTCCTGGAGTTAGGGGGTTCCAATGAACCCCCTATCTCCAATCCGTGGCAGTTAGGGGCTAATGTTTGATATTGTTGGATCGGCCAGAGCATGGCCGTTCCAACGATACCAAACTTGACTATGAAAAAAAGTTTAAAATAAAAAAAAACTATTTTTTTTTGGTTCGTTAATGCAGCAATATTGTTCCCATTTCAATTATAATGTGAACAATGATGCTGCACTAACGATTTTTGTATGCAGTCCGTTTGTTAAAAATCGCGTAATTTTCCCCAAAAAAAATTTAATGAGTCCCCATCTCTAATTTTTTTAACAAGCGCACCCCATACAAAATATAACCGCAATTGCCCGCATGTTAAAATGTGAAAAAAATACACTTTACACGTTGTAAATTATTGAAAATTCATATTTTATTGCATTTTTTGTTATAATATACAGACAGGTCATGACGTATACATATAATAATGCCATATTATGAATCTGCCGAGTCTGACGGAAAGAACGATATATAATATGTCTGGGTCATATACTAAAATAAGCCTTCAAAACACGTTTAAACATGATGAGCAAAACCGGTAAAAATGAGCTCAGCACAGAGGCGGGAAATGCCTCAGCAGCGAAAGGGTTAATTTTAATTTATTTTCCCTCCTACATCCGTCAAAAATAACTTCTATCACAAAAACGGACTGTGTGGCCACTACTGCATCTTCCGTCAAAAAGCGCGTCCGTACTGCACGGGCGCACAGTCCGTAGAAAACGTGCTCGTCTGACCCTAGTCTTAAACGTTAGGGGCATGTTCTGGAGGACAGTTTCAAATGGATTTCATTTGAAAGAAATTAAATTACATAGCATTTTTTCCCATGGACCACCCTATCGCCTATACTCAATGTTTGGAGAGGTATTGCAGGTCAACCATGGTCAATCTTGGTAGTGAAGGGTTAATTTTGACTATTCTAATTTTAACATGCGCAGTTTAATCCTCCCCCAAAATAAATAGCTGAACAAGGTTTAAAACCACACAAAAAAAATATTAACCCAAGAGTATTTTAGACTACAGAAACAAAAAGAAAACCTAAACTAGTCACCATTAAAACATTACTGGCTCCATCTTTTGTTGGAGGGCAGCTTAACTACTTGAGCATCAAAGTGTCTAGCCATTCTTTCACTGTATAACTACATGTTTTGCTGCATTACTTATTAGTTGTTAATCATTTATTTCAAATGGGTTTAGTCTTTCCCCAGAGATATTTTCTGTTATATTTAAGAAACAGCAGGGGCTGCACAACTATAGATTATACCAAGCTGATCCAACATTAGGGAATCATTTTATACCTTACATAGTAAAAAGGAGGAGTGGAATCGACTGGAACATCTGCTAATTGAATTTACTGCATCTATTCACTGAAACATTTTCAAACCAGAACAGATCCAAAAAGGGAGAAAAAAAAATATTATCATTAAATTCCTATATATTGAATCAAGTGTAGAAAATGTCAAAATGAGCTGTAAGTACTGCACATTGACAGATGTTACGTAATTTACTTTTCAAGTAACCATCCATTTTTATAAATGGCAACAAAAAGATTTCACAGAAGTAGGTCAGCAGACTGACAAAGAACAAGGAAAGAGATAAAACGAGGTTATACAGAATGACAGAGGTATACATAGATAACAATGAGCGTATCAAAAGTATGGCTGCTTTACGTTTAATGATGGGGGGGGGGGTTAGTCTGAGATCATAGATTCCCAATATTTGTTCCCTCTATATGTAAATGAAATCGGTCCAGAGATATTTACTGGTAAACTAACATATGTAGCCTTGTCAAGTGTATATATTTGATCTAATTCAATGCCCACATAAAAAAAATATTACATGGGGAAAACCAAGAGATGGCACAGAGGGGGGGGGAGTGGTAAAGGGGGGAAAGTGGTAAAGAGGGAAAAGGGGAAAGGGGGGGAAAGCAATTGTCTAATTTTCCTTTGTACAGTTCATAACTCCCATTTCCTACATGGGGGAGGAATCCCTTCCCTCTGCATCAGCCACCCTTGGCCAGCAGGTGAGGGGAAAAATAAATCAGAAGAGGTGGAATGCTTCACAGCACTTCTGCTCCCAAGTCCAATTTTTTGGAGTCTGAGGCCATAATAATATAGGCAGTTTCCAGTTATCCCTTTACCATCCAACCCTAGCAACTTAGAGTCCATCACTAGGATTTAGCCACTCATCTACTGACCATTAATAGTATGTTAGAGGAGAAATAGGAGAACTACCCCCCTTCATTTTAATACAAGGTCATCGCGATCTCTGACCAGCACGATGTTGGTGACCAACATGGGAACAGTGCGAGTTGCAGTGTGGGAAAACCTCCCAATTAGATTATTATTATAAAGCATTGTAAAGATCGGTGCAATAACTCTTCAAGCTGAGAAGATTTAGCAGAACCTTTACGTTGTAAAGATTTGAGGGTTTTAGATGCACCATACACTTACGAATAGTATGGGGAAAAAATACATTTAGCTAATAAATGAAGGGCGTGGAATCGTCAACCAATAATAATATAATATAATGATGATTTGAGAAATGTGTAGGTCACAGCTTTCAACTTTTGACTAGTCAGTTGATTAGTATTTTGTAATTTATTATTTTTTATCGATGCAAGAAAAAAACACTATATATGTAGTCTGCAAACTCATTGGCTTCCACCTTCAATATAATCAGAGGTTTTAAATGAACATTTTCAGCATTCAATCAGCAAATTATGAAGTCTGATTTCTGTGTACAAAGCAAAGCCAAGTCAACCCAACCCTTTGGGAAAACTAAAAGATTCGAAGGGAAGGGACCAATTTGAAATACATCTATTTTGCCAGGTTTAAATTTATCATATGCAAATTTTTGGTGTCTTGGGAGTTTAGAGTATTTTGTATCATTGAACAGATGGAAAATATCTTTGGAATTACACACATAGACCCACAGAAAGGACAGTGATACATCGACAGTGTTCCCATCCAGCCAAGATCCACCAATTACTAGAACTCTGTATGGCAGGACACAGAGTTTTAGAAATTGGTTGACCTTGGCTGTCCAGCCATACTGAAAACCAAGACAGTTAGTGGAATATTTTATATTGTTTAAGACTTCCAATCTTTCCTTAGCCAGGGAGTTGGTGCCCGATAGCCAGGCTTGCACCAGTTATCAGGTACATTGGACAAACGCCTCTAGGGCTGCAACAGCCACAAACTGTGTGCTATGATGAGCTCCAAACCACACCTCCTGGCTTGGCCAAATCTGTCCATTTCTGACCCATGCATTATATGCAAGGTACCTTTCTTTGGGCTTCAACCTATCCTCAGGCCAATTTGTTGTCCTAGTCCATCTCTGCTGATCTCTGATGGTGCACTGGAACAGCCTTTTCTCCTGCAGGCTCAGACATGCCACAGACCCTGCTGTCATGTATACTCATGATCCTTAAACACAGAAACTATCTTCCTACACTGCCAGTCTTTAGAATAGCCGGATTGCTAATCACAGGACAGACAGAATAAAAGGCAGTCAAGATAAACTGAAGTTAGGAGCAAAAAAAAGGAGTGCCAGGAGTCAGTGCCAGAATAGAACATCAGATGAAGCCAGTAGTCAGAGCCAGAATGGGTATTTATGCAATGCCAGGAGTCAGTACACAGTAGAAGAGAACATAAGGGCTAATACAATAGTCAGGGAGCAAAGCCAGGGGGTTATACACCGAGTAATATCAATAAGAATTAATGGAAAAACGCACTGAAGGGAGAACCACGACAAGGCAGGGAGTTTAACTCACCGCTTGGTTTTTAAATCTGGCGGGCGTTGAGTCATCACTCCTCACCCCACGTCACTGACCTGCAGCCGTGATTGTCGTCTATTTCACTCAGCGGCCAGCCAGCAACAAGCGAGGATGTTGGATGCCGGCCACCAGGGAGCACAGGAGCCCTGACACTTGCTTCCTCTCATAGGAACATGGCTGGCATGTGAAGTTAACAGAGGCTAAGCCCTCATGCTGCATGACGTCCCCACTTACACAGCAGAGCACTGACAGCACTTTCACATATTGCTCCCCCCCCCACCTTTGATGATGCCTACACGTACAATCCAATGACCTCAAAACAACATTTCATCTAAAGTTTTTGTTGCTTACTGAACTAAATCAAGGGTTATGAAGAATTACACATCTGAAGAGTGGAAGACGTTCCTTATAACCATATAGTAGTCAAAAGACTGACATCTGTATTGGTTTTTTTTTTTGGATAAAAATATGAGTGTTGATGAAAATACGCTTTTCTCCCTCAGTATGCACGGCTCCTACCCTCCAGCGCATGGCTTCCAAAATGTGGAAGTTCCTGCAGCTATAGTATGCAATGTATATTAATGTGATCAGGGTATGTGAAGTGTCCCTTTAGGTTCTTCCCTTGAAGCAGAGAAACCGACAAAATGATTAGGTTCTTTGTTCAAAGCTCAAGAAAAAAAAAAAGGAAAAAATGCTGGTTCTTGTAAAAATGTTCTTACACACTTGTTTAAAAGTTGCAATGAAATCTCACTATCACTCGGATATTGTTCCCTTATTGTTATTTTTTGTATTCTTTTATTTACACCGTGTCTGCATGTTTCACCCCATGCAAGTCATTATTTCTAATAACCCTATGAAATTGTAGATATCTCTAAAATCAATTGTCAATGTATATATTTATTACGTCAAATTATAGACTTGCCATATATCACAACTTTGACCACTTCCGTTCCATTAAAATTTCCTTTAAGCATAAAAGGATGTATTTTCCTACCGTTATTCCACATAGGTATGCACAGAAGGCTGCCACCTCCAGGTAGTCGATAGAAAAGTGACATTTAAAAAAAAAAGATTTTACCACCTGAGGTGCCAGGATTAATGTACCATACATTAGATTTATGCAGAAATTATATATTACGAGCTAAATTCAAACGCTGAAAAAGGTAGAGTTATAATCACTCCATTCCTCGCTGCGCTGCAACAGGACATTGTGGATTGAAGGAAAACAAGAAGAGGCATGAAGAGAATAAATTATTTTTTGCATTACCCAGAATTGTTGCATACGTTCATGATCGTCATAGGATACAGAGCCAAGCTACGTGTCCAAACTTGAGTTGATCTACCCAAGTTCACATTTGGCAAAACAGAGGGTCAAAGTTAAAATGATTTATGGGATATATTACGAAATAGGTTATGACACAGTGAAAAGGAACGCAACAGTAATGTATCATTTGTAGGAAGAAGGGAAATGATCAAGCATTCATTGGAAAATATAAATTGGAGCTACCCGGGACATCAAAATGAAGAGTGCCGTCTGTTCCAAAAGGGCTAATGGTAAAACATTTTAGGACAGCGAATTTCATTAGCCTCCGTCTTTTGGAGACGAGAAGGACAATATGAAAGGTGATGAGGAGGCACTTACTATCTGGCACCAGAGAAAATTGCTTTAGTGCTACATGACCCTTTGTAAAGAGTGAATTTGTTGGAAATAGGTGTCATTTATCAGCGATAGTAGGATTTGTGTGATGAATGGCTTGTGGTTGACCAAACAACATGAACCTTTCTTTTCACCTTACAAATATTTTGTCTCAAATGTATAGGGCAAACCACAGGTGATATATCGCTAGAGCGCACAAAATACAAATGTGCTGATTATATATCACTTATCCGGCCAAAGAGATGTAGCAACGTGGCTCAGGGGGAATACTAATTAAAATTCTGGATGTTAATTACAGAAGCAATTAAATATAACAGAGGACAAGAGCAGACATAGCTAATCTATCGAGTGCTTAAATCGCGGGATTATACCATATTTCACTTGCTCCATTTCTGCTCATTTTAAGGGTCTCCTTAGTCATTGTCACAAATTTATGCACGACTAAGGCAATTTGTTTTGTTTTACGCAACAGACAGACGAGGCATGTGACATAACAGATCTCTTGAAAAGCATAAAGGGTCCACATATTCTGCAGGTGAGGCTTTCTTTAAAAAGGTGCTCGAGGAGGTTTAAGCTCGGTCTTGCTGAGCAGAGAATAATAGAATGGAACTGTTAACATAATAACATGGGAATTACAGAAGTGATGAGACATTTTCTAGAAATAAAGGACTTGACCAATTTTGCTGCCTTTTTAAAGTAGCAGTAAAATGCACTTTGAGTTATCAGAAAGTTATAGATGATGAATTTTTTTAAATCAAACTTAAGGTATTCGTCATACTCGAGAGATTATGGAATGAGAATTTATTTTTTAGAAAAAATAAGAATGTCAGCAATGACTAAAATTTATTGGTTGCAGCTTGGTTAGACTGGGAAAGAAAAACAAAAAAACCCCGCCAGCTGCTTGCAAATTAAGACTATAGGCAACACTGGACTATTAATCCTTTGCTGCCCCCGGATGTACTATGCCATCCAGGCAGTGGGAGGGCTTTGAAGACACAGGGCATACAGGTACGCCCCGTTGTCTTTGGGCCGCCTCGGCCCCTCCCCGCAGCCTATGCGTGTCATAGGCTGTCCCTCTACAGCCAATGACGCGCGTCGACTGCGGGGCGGGCCTCAGTCACTTTAATGTATTCGCTGAGCATCATGTACATGTAGTGCAGAATCATCTGGGGTGCCAAGGTTTGCCATTACCGTCAGAGCAGGGGTAAGCAGGCTTGCCCCTCCAAATGTTTTGAAACTACATTTCCCAGGATGTCAAATAAATTAATGACTATGCATCATTCGATAAGTACTTCCAAAAACATCTGTTAGACTAAGGTTGCTGACCCCTTGACATATAGGATAATTCAGGAAACGCCAGTGTCTGCCAAAGTTGCAAACATCAGCAAAAACAACTATTGTTGTAATGCTAACAAATGCTGGTGTAAAGAAAAATACAAGCGTCACTGTGAAGGGGGAGGGGAGAGGAGAGAGGAAGGCTAGGGACAGATGAGCGCATTTTCTGCGGCCACCGTCAAAATGTACGTCGATGCGTGCGCACGCATTTTTTCACGGAATACGCTTAAGTGGTCAGACGATGCGCAATTCTGGACGTATTTCATGACGGTGGGGTAAAAAGAAGTCTAGGGAAATCCGGCTGTTTGAACGTTATGTAGGCCGCACACTAGCAGCGTCTGACGTCTCCTAATCACGCACACACGCTGCTATGCGGCCGCAGCGCACTTTGTACGTCAGTAGCAGCGGTTTCACGTTCTGAGAAAAATGCGTTCATTTGCCGGTTGCGTGGTGTCGGCGCACTTTTGTACGCACGTACTGCGTATATTGGCCGTCATTGGCCGTTATGTGCTGCTACTGCCGCCGTGATTTAGTGCGCCTGCACGCGCGTTCCGACTGCCCCACTCTGACCCTAGCCGAAGAGAGCAAACGAGCAAACTTGACTTTCCAGAGGATTTGGAACTACATTCCCCATGATGCTCAGCCATTCATTAGTTTAGTGGAGATTCAAGGGAATTGTAGTTGCAAAACATCTGGAGAGCCAAGGTTGCTGACACCAGCACTAGACCTTAATACAAAGACAGGAGAGTCAAGAGGTATTAGCCATTTAACGTCTGGTTTTAGAATATTTCAGTAGAATCCGTGTCATAACACAATTTTTCCCATAAAAATATTTTGCAGCAAATTAAAAAACACAAGTTACAGCTGGCACCTATAATATTCAAATAAAATAAAAAAAACGTCTAACGTAATACAGTGCACCTAATAGTTACGATTTTTATTCCTTTTCCAGCCTCTGAGATTTAATTTGAATATGGTTTGATGCAAAGAGATTTTACTCTGGTGCTTCCATCAAAAAATAAATTTAAAACGTGGTAATTTCAACCTTGCAATGCAAGGTATTTCATGAGGGAAAAGATTGCGAATATATAATGAATTTTCAATCTTTTCCCCCGATGAAAAACCTTGACCATTCTTTTAACTCTCACCTCCACACACTTTTTTTTTTTTTTCACGGAAACACCAGAGAAACCTCTCTGCATCAAACCATTTCCAATGTGTATCTCAGAGGACCTCATCCAAATGCTAGAGGAATATTTGCAAATCGTCATTTGATTTTACTTCACGTTTCTGGAAGTCTGTGGGTGTTTTTTTATTCAACTTCATGGTAAACAGTTTGCAATTGTGTTAATGACTCTAAATTGCTTGAAAACAGTTTTCCCACACGTTCAGGGAAAGTGATCCAGCACCATAGTGTGGTGAGAAACCTTTTATCACGACACAGGTGTGCCTTTCATGGCAATTAGTTCACCTGGGATACAGCAGAAATGGGACTATGAAATGTATTTAGTGTTATATGTGAATATCCTATCATGCTCTGCCAACAATGGGATTCAAAAATGAACTTAAATAGTACAAAAAGTGTTATGGACACGGCTTTAATCTAAAATTTGAATTAACCAATTATAACCTCTTACAATAAAACACCCCTTAAAAACCCCATAGCTAAGAGTGCTACTATGACTTAAATAATGTACTGTGTATCAGGATTACCTCACAAAAACCAGCTCAGTCACAAGTTGGGTTGCCATGTTTTCTTAATTTAGTCATGCTGAGGGGCAGTACATGAAAAATGCAACCCCCCGCAGCATGTAGAATCTATACTGCAGATTAGAAATAAAAAACAGGTATCCCAGGTGACCTGCCATGTTTTATTCATATGCTGCAGGAAGGAATTCACGTTTCAGGACAGAACTTTTCCCTGGGCTCCCCTCTGCATGAAATAGCAACAGTGTCCAGGAAAACATGGCCGACCTGGCAACTCTAGCCACGTGATAATTCAAAAAGAATAAAAGGGTACTCACTGTAGTTCCTTACAGATATTTTTCCACCAAGGTCACCATTTGAAGGTCTGCAGAGGCCAGTCCATGAAATGGAACGGCTTTCTCAGATTCAAAGAAAGAAGATAGACATCCAAGACCCAATGGATTCAAATGTATCTGCAAAAACGTCCTCATCATTTTTGCCCAATTTGATCTAGCAATTAATCCATAAAAAAAAAGAGAGATTGGCATACACAGTTTTGTTCATCGTATTTCTTTTGGATGTGAAGTCAATATGATCTCCATTGTTGTTTCTGAAGCATTTTCTTGAGGCAGAGCACTGCATGGGCAGCTGGAGGTCCAATCACTCAGAAATCCTTATATGTCTTCTGTATTTTAAAGAAGGTTGCAGTTTAAATAAATCTGTATCTGCTTTTAGTGTATTTCAGTCAAAACACTATTTAGTAAATAAACTTATCATTCAAGATCGAAAGACCACTTAAGCCTATTAAACAAAAACATACATTTGAAGATAGCAAGAATATTTCTACTTTGTCCCTCCACTTACTCCTTGAAATGCATGCGGTTTTCTGGAGACTTCCACCTAGACTTGAATTCTATACATTTCTCTCATTGGAGTATAGCAGATTCATGCACGTCCCAGGTTGATGTGGCCTGATGGATTTAGAAAGAGGAGTGAGGAGAAAGGAGGTATAGTGTGGTCAGGTGGATGAATAATCATGTATTATTTACAATGCACAGGAAGAGACTTCCTAAGGCTAGGGTCAGACGAGCGTGATTTCTACGGCCTGTGCGTCCGTGCACACGGAAGTACGTCAGTACGGAAGACGCAGTAGTGGCCACACAGTCCGTTTATTCACTGACGTATATTTTGACGGATTTAGGAGAGAAAATAAAATAAAAAGCAAAACCATTTTGTCCGTGAAAAATACTGGACGTATAAATGCAGTCCGTCTGACCAAGTTCCATCACTCACACACAAACCTATGCGGACGTTGCGGACGCAGCGCACTTTGTGCGGCCGATGTAGGAGTTGTACGTTCTTGCCTGCCTTGCGTCCGGGGGCCGCGGCCATTGTGCGGCCGCAGTTCAGTGCGGACGTACTTCGTGTGTCGGGCTCCGATGGGCTTTCTGTCATGCTATCACGGACGTACTTTTAGGCGCAATCACGGACGTGAACACTACGCTCGTCTGACCCCAGCCTAAGGCTGGGGTCAGACCAGCGCATTTTTAACGTGCGTTCTGGCGCACATAATCACGGCCGCACTAGCAGCAAATGACGGGCAATGACAGCCAATATACGAAGTACGGTCGCACGAAAGTCTGGCCGCGCAACGCAAGTGGAAAATGAACGCATTTTTTCGAGATCGCAGAACCTCTAGTACGGACGTACAGAGTGCGCTGCGCCCGCTAGCGGTGTGTGTGTGTGATTTGGAGACGTCAGACCCTGCTCGTGTCCAGCCAACATAACGTCCAGACGCAAAAAGTTTCCTGGTTTGGATTCGTAAAACATCACGCACGAACATGTGCATCGTATGACCGTTTTCGCATATTCCGTGAAAAAATACATCAATGCGTTCGGACGCACTTTTTTACGTTCGCGTGTAAAAATGCTTTCATTTGACCCTAGCCTTAAGCAGCACTAACAGGGCTATTCAGAGATAGATGAAAACCTTGAGAATTGCCAGGAGAATGAACAATCTAGACCAAATAGCCAATTTGGAAAGTGACAAAAATGAGAGAATATTTCTGGTTTGACTATTTTGACCTAGAATTTTCAATTCTCCAGTCATTCTCAAGGTTTTCACCTCTCTCTGAATAGCCCTGATAGTGCAGGGCTGTCAAAATTGCACCCCCCCCCCAATTGATGCCTACAATTCCCAGAACTCTTTCAATGCAATAGATGGCCAAGGAATCATGGGAGTTGTAGTTAAGAAACATATACAGGGTAATTCAAAGAGATCCGAATTGCTTGAGAAAGGTAACCGAACGCTGAAAATCAGCGTTTGGTTACCTTTCTTGGCCATTCAGCTATCCAGAGAGCAGGCAAATCTTGGTGAATTGCCTGCACATACGGTGCCTGTTCGAGGGCAGTGAAATCCCCATGAAAAAGCACTGCTTCGGCTATTCAGAGAACAAAACCCAGCAGTGAAAGGTTCCCCTAATGCCCTGCCATTCGGTGGTTTAATTCGGCAAGTTTATTCAGGAGAATCCCATAGGCTTCAATGTTAAAAATATTCCCGTTTTAATTCAATATCTAATAAACCGTTCATTATAAAATTCTGCAGTAAAGTGTCTCTTTATTTATAGATTTTTTTAGGATATTTTAACCCTTTCGCTGCTGAGGCTTTTCCCGCCTCTGTGCTGAGCTCATTTTTACCGATTTTGCTCATCATGTTTAAACGCGTTTTTAAGGCTTATTTTAGTATATGACCCAGACATATTATATATCGTTCTTTTCGTCAGACTCGGCAGATTAATAATATGTCATTATTATATGTATACGTCATGACCTGTCTGTATATTATAACAAAAAATGCAATAAAATATGAATTTTCAATAATTTACAGCGTGTAAAGTGTTTTTTTTCCACATTTTAACATGCGAGCAATTGCGGTTATATTTTGTATGGGGTGCGCTTGTTAAAAAAATTAGAGATGGGGTCTCGTTACATTTTTTTTTGGGGAAAATTACACGATTTTTAACAAACGCACCGCATACAAAAATCGTTAGTGCAGCATCAATGTTCACATTATAATTGAAATGGGAACAATATTGCTGCATTAACAAACCAAAAAAAAGAAAAAAAAGTGTTTATTTTTTTTTTTATAATTTTTGTTTTAAATATTTTGTTATTTTTTTTTACAAACTTTTTTCACTTTCGAGTCTGGTATCGTTGGAACGGCCATGCTCTGGCCGATCCAACAATACCAAACGTTAACCCCTAGCTGCCACGGATCGGGAGATAGGGAGTTCATTGGAACTCCCTCAGGGTTATCCAAAGAGATCCGAATTGCTGGAGAAAGGTAACCGAATGCTGAAAATCAGTGTTCGGTTACCTTTCCTGGCCATTCGACTACCCAGAGAGCAGGCAATTCACCAAATCCTAGCGAATTGCCTGCACATACGGTGCCTGTTCGCTGCCTGTTCGAGGGCAGTGAAATCCCCATAGAGAAGTACTGCTTCGGCTATTCAGAGAACACAAACCAGCAGTGAAAGGTTCCCCTAATGCCCTGCCATTCGGTGGTTTAATTCGGCAAGTTAATTCAGGAGAATCCCATAGACTTCAATGTTAAAAATATTCCCGTTTTAATTCAATATCTAATAAACCGTTCATTATAAAATTCTGCAGCAAAAAGTCTCTTTATTTATAGATTTTTTTAGGATACTTTAAGCATTTTTCTGATATTTTTTTTTTTTTTTTAAAAGTCCGATTTTTTTTTTTGATTTTTTTTCAGTTTACTTATTTTTTTTGTAACAGCCCTCTTTATTATCATTCCCTGGACCTCCTGTGAAAATTTCAGACATTTTCGCTCAGTAGTTTCTTTGCAAACAGCGTTTCATTTTCCCAGATTCATACAAATGTTTTTTCTAATTTATTCACTGCCTCCTCTACGTCACAGCTGCTTCGGCTCTGTGTGATTCGGCTCATGTTCGGCTCCTGTTCGGCTTCTTCAAAGGTTAATCCAGATGTTTTTGCTTGTTTTCAGCGTGCATTCGGTTAGTGTTCGTCAGGTGTTCGGCAGCTTTTCCCTGCAATTCGGGGACCCTGTGGTGCTTGCTGAATACACCGCAGGGTCACCGAAATGGGATCGGCAAAAGGAACCGAATTGAAGAGAACGAAAAGTCACCGAACGTGCGGTGACTTTTCGAATCTCTTTGGATAACCCTGCCTATCTCCACCGTTGGTGGCAGTTAGGGGTTAACTCTAGGACTGGCGTCATCATGCTATGCACGATGACGCCAGTCCTCAGGGGGAGTTCCCGGAGGCTTGGCCGACATCCAAGATGTCGGCCAGCTCCGGGAAAGGATCACGAACCGGCGCTTTTCAGCGCCGATTCGTGATCCGGCTCCCCAGGGGTTAATGCCAGGCAACATTTGGAAGGGCAGGCTGTGCCCTTCCAAATGGTGCCTGGGTTAACCCCCGCAACGCCGCCGATCGGGAGGGAGAGAGGTCCGAAGGACCTCCCCCCCTCCCTTTCAGGCGCCTCCTCCGCACATGCGGGGGGCGCCTGAATTATGTGTCATCGCGCTGCCGCGATGACACCTAATTTCATCGGCGGCGGTTCCGGATGCTGGGCTGACATCGAGGATGTCAGCCCGCACCGGGGGGGCCAGCGATCGCCGGAACCCGGCCGAACGCTGACCCCAAAGTGAGGACGCGCTCAGCACGTCCTCAGCACACCAGCAGCCATGCGGAGGACGCGCTCAGCGCGTCCTCCGCATAGAAGTGGTTAAGCATTTTTCTGATTTTTTTTAAAAGTCCGATTTTTTGTTTAAAAAAATTTTTAAGTTTACTTATTTTTGTGCAACCGCCCTTTTTATTATCATTCCCTGGACTTCATTTGTAAATTTCAGACATTTTCACTCAGTAGTTTCTTTGCAAACAGTGTTTCACTTTCAATTATTCATGAAAACTGTTTTCCTAATTTATTCACTTCACTCTGTCTGCGGTCTCGACTTTCTCGGCTTTTTCCGGCGGCTTCGCTGCGTGTGGTCGGCTCCTGCTCGGGTTTTTCCGTGGTTTTCGGCAGGTTAATCCAGATGTTTTTGCGGGTTTTCGGCGTGCATTCGCCGGGTTTTGCGGTTAGTTTTCGTCGGGTTTGCGGTAGCTTTTGCCTGCAATTCGGGGACCCTGTGGTGCTTGCTGAATACACCACAGGGTCGCCGAAATGGGATCGGCAAAAGGAACCGAATTAAAGAGAACGAAAAGTCACCGAACGTGCGGTGACTTTTCGAATCTCTTTGAATTACCCTGACAGAGGAGTGGAGTTTGACAGAAACATAGAAACATAGAAACATAGAAAAATGTCGGCAGATAAGAACCTTTCGGCCCATCTAGTCTGCCCAATTACATGGATACTTTACCTGGATTTATCTTTTGTTTAGGATAGCCTTATGCCTATCCCATGCTTGCTTAAATTCAATTACTGTTTTGGCCTCTACCACTTCTACTGGAAGACTGTTCCATGTATCCACCACCCTCTCAGTAAAATAATGCATTGAACTGTGGTTTTCCAACAAAGTGTTTACAGAGTTATTGCAACATATGTATTTGTGTTTCCTATTCCTTACACCAGGGGTCAGCAACCTTGGTCGCCGGATGTTTTGAAACTAAATTCCCGATGATACTCAAGTACTCCGTAGATTGACTGAGCCTTATGGGAAATGTCGTTCAAAAACATATGGAGGGCTGAGATTACTGACCACTGACACATTTCATCTTTCTAGCAGGGGATTCTTAAAGTGAACCTCTCATGTATAGCCAGGCGCATGCAATCAAAATACATTTCATTTAGAAAGTCAATTAGTATACCACAAAGAGAGCGAGGGAATCTGTATAAATGTGCAAAAAGTATTAACTAGTACATTTCCATATACTGTAGGAATTGCTTCCCTGCAATGTGCAGAATTCATATGGGCTGAACTTTGTGATATTCTGCAAACAACAGGGAAGCACTTTCATGAAGTGATTGATTTCTGCAGCATTACACATGTCACACACACTGTAGACACATTGTATGCATTACACATGTTGCACACCCATCACACATGCTTCAGATAGATTGCACATGCCACACAGACTTTACAGACACCCCCCAAAAACATCATGCACAAATGACATACACATTACACTCACACCTAACACATTCATTACGTAGATTCAGCAAGTATATATATATATATATATATATATATATATAGGGGTTATTCAATAAGAGTCAAACTTGCCACCGAATTGCACAGAACGTGAATTGCACTGTGAGGTGCAATTTCATGGCAGTTCAGCTATTCAGAAAGTTGGCAATTCGCCAAATATTGGTGAATTGCCAGCAGAATACAGTGCAGTTCCCCAATCCCCACCTTCAGCCGCAGTGAAATTGTCCTATAGAGAATTAAAGGATAATCTATTCAGAGTACGCCAAACTGCACCAAAGAGTTGTCGAAATGCCCAGATAGGGGTGCTTCAATTCGACAGGTATAAAAAGGTGAATCTCATAGGTTTCAATGGAAAAACAATTATAGTTTTTATTATTTTTTTATTCAACCGCTTATTCTTTTCTTTTGCAGCATATGTCTTATTTATTTATTAGAATCTTTCCGTGAAATTTTTGATTCCCATTTTTATTATAGGACCTTTTTTTATTATTTTCATACATTTTCAAGTGTTTTTTTTGTTTGTTTTAATCGCCTTTTAAAAATTGTGTGGTTTTTTTTTGCGTTTTTTGCTACCCCCAGTTCGGCTGATCAGCTTTTTTCAGTGGCGTTCAGTGGATTGTTGGCTGCGTTCGCCGATCTGTACCGCGGCATTCGGCAGATTGTTGGCTGCATTTGGCGGGCTGTGGTTGCGTTCGTCGATTTGCTCAGCAGCATTCGTCGGATTGTCGGCTGCGTTTGACAGGCTGATCGGCGGCATTTGACGTATCCCGCATGGCGACCACAGGGTCGAAGAACTGAACTTGCCAAATAAGAGCACTGAAATTTCGGTGCTCCCTCAATAACCCCTTTTACTTTTTCTGCTTTATTATATGGACCTGTGTGCAATACTTGTTAGTGCACATGTGACCAGCCCAGATTGATGACACAATAGAGGAAGGGCCAATCAAAGTAAACAGACCCATCAAGCGACACTGGTGATAGGCAGAAATGTGTATAGCGAAAATGGCTTTGCAACCCTCCACAATTCACATACATCCATAGCACCGGGGGTGACCAGGAGCATCCCGGCCAAGTCTGTAAAAAATAAGAAAACATCCTCACCTAATCACTTTTTAGGAAAAGCCATCGAGTGACACTAATAAAAATTAGCTAAACACACCAATAGCCAAAAAAATGGCACAGCAGTGACATGAATAAAAATGCATGATTGCATATAAAATGGGAACCAGTAGAAAGTGTTCCCAATGCAGAACAGAGACAGACCTATATAGCAATACTTATATACACAGACATATCTGAAAAAAATGACATAACTACAAGAGGGACAGTGCTTAGGGAAGGAAAAAAGGGCAACCAGAGCAGATGACCTATACTGCAGATGCCACGATGGATGCCACTTTGATTGGCCCATCCTCTAATGTGTCATCAGTCTGGGCCAGTCACATGCGCACCTAGAATCACCCTGGGCTCATGGGAGATTGCAGGATCGGCACATGCACAGTAGGCTCTATTATCGTCATCTCTGTAATGTCGGTCGGCGTTCAGGCCACGAGTGCGGGCCAACAAGAGAGGTATGCTGTACATGTGCAATATATTAATTTAATGAGTTTCATTTGCAAATGGGGCTGTCTGTGACACGAGTGCACCTTGCAAAGCAGCGCTGGATGACCTGTCTTTCTTTTCCTTGGATATTGGGACTATAATCTAATCTGTTTGTGTTACAATTCCTTGTTATTTTACTAATTAATTATTATTCTTACTAATAAAGATTTCTTGTAACTTCATACGTTCTTTTATGATATACACCATATATTTTGTTTCTATTTAATTATATAACTGAGCTGGCAGAACTCAGAATGTTTGAGTCTGCATATATACAATGCTGGAATAAATCCAAGCTAACTGAACATTTATTGCAAAAAAACTCAGCAAAACCAAGTTGTCATTTGCACTGAGACCTTGCTTAAGATCCCAATTATGAGGCATTTCATAATGCGTTCTTATACTTTATTTCATCAAAAAAAGCTTGCTTTTCAAAACCTTTATATATACTTATATATAAATAGAGATAATAGAGAGCATAACTGTTCTAATGAGTCTGATGCATAGTAATAAAAGTTTTAAATATTATATTTTTGTACACTAACGTAATCTATATATCATGCAATAATGAACCAGTCTGGGAATAACGTAAAATATGTTACATTAAACAGTTCAGGGACTTGGGGAAAGTGATGTGATTCATTTCCCTAAAGACACTGAAGAGAAATGCTACATATTTTTATATTAAATATAACGTATTCTGCATTATAATCCTGGTAGGCTTCAATTACAAACTTTTGCCTTTGTCTTAGAAATATTCTTGGGAATCATGGGCTAATGATGAAGGATACAAGTACATAATTGTTGGTTTGAATTCTCATTTTATTTTTCGGAGCAATGATTTTTTAATAAGAAGCAAAAATGAATTCTAATAGACTTGCGCGGGAGTGTATTCACATTCTAGAAATTGCTTACAGGCAGGCCTAAAGGCAAACAGACCACGGGGAATGCCTTCTAGTCATTAGGAGCCATATGTCAATGTAGGCAATTATAATATTAATATGTACATAAAACAACACATATGTGGACATAGATGACTACTAATTATGAGTCCTATATAGTTGATAAAACACCCATGTATGATGCTAGTAGAATATTCCTAATTTATAATCCTCAATTAATTAACATACAGTGGATTTTGTTTTTCAATTGCGTTGTACAGTTCCGGGACGTGCCGTCAGGGTAGGAAGGTGAGGCAGAGCCTCATCTACCATTAAGCGTTAACTCACTGGCTCTGCGCTCCCCCGCCATCAGATCCATCCTCTGCTGCTGCACCCATTCTTTTTACCGCCTACGCAATTTGCGTAGTGGTACACTTGACCGTTACGCTAATCCTGTAAACTGCTCAAGAGAAGTCTGAATTGCGCGTCTGTTCAAATAGGAACCCACGCACGTTGCCTACTTCTTGAACACTGCTCGTCAGAGCATCCGAGAGGTGCTGGCAGAGCAATGGAATAGCTTGGACCAATGGGAAAGCACCATTGGTTCAAGTCATTCAAAAAATCGCCTGCATTGGAGGCTGGCCTCTGATTAACAGGAAGAGGCCAGGCAGCACCCTCTGCTTCCTCTATTGGCAGATACACAGTATGACAGGGACGAGCATCTCCCTCTGCTCCCTCTAGTGGTGGATACTGAGTATGACAAGGAGAGAAAAACACTTTTGTATTATTATTAGATATTATATTCCGCAGCGATGTACAATAGGCACAGTATAGACAGGGTTACAATACATTGCACAACATTTGACAAACAGTACAGGAGGAGATGAGGGCCCTATTCCCGTAGGAACTCACAATAATCATATATCATATATATATATTTTTTAATAGTACAGTATATATGATGAAAATAATGGTATTTTTTAGAAAGTCCATTTATTGGCGAGAAAAATTATATAGAATATGTGTGGTACAGTAAAGGAGTAAACAATAATTTACAGCTAAACACAAACCGCAGAAAGTTAGTAGATATCTGTGTATATGTGGCATTGATACTACCCAGTGTCTCACCAGCCACTGACCTCGCCGCACGTCCCTGGTACAGTTTATAGGTCACATTAAAGGTGGAAGAAGTTCTGAAATTATTTATCTTGGTCTCATTTTTTTTTGCATCACAGAAACCTGACATTTTAACAGGGGTGTATAAAGGTTTGCTATCCACTGTTCATGTCACCGTTTAAAAAATTCTTTAGTAAGAGCCAGTGCATAAAGTTTATTCAGTCTATGCAAAACCCATTCAATGATCCTTCCTGTACCCCTCTAACCAAATAATATCTGTTTTAAATTTATGTACACCTAATGTGCTTCTTTATAATCATTATCTACCCTGCCTTTTTAGCGTTTTAGTCCTATTAAACCTGACATTTTAAAGTCTTTCTCCCATTTCTAGATGCCATTGTCTTCCCCCTCCCTTTCCTCATGTTAATGCAAAGTTGTTTAAAAAAAAAAATAGAGAAGTTAAATAGATTTTCCTTACATCTCCATTTTACTGACTTATTCCAGGGTAGGCTCTTTATTAACACCTAGCTCCGAAATGAAGCGCAAAGCTGGCCGATACTGGCAGTGGCACAGTACATCGACGCGAGTATCTGCTCATGGTGTCTTTAGAACTCCATGGAGCCTTGCCCGTCCTGGCCACAAGCTCTGTGTGAGCTCGCTCTTACGAAATCGCACAGCACCGCCGATGAATCGCGGAGGGAGACTAGGAAATATTTATTCCCAGTCTCATGCTGCTCTTGGTGAGAAAAAGTGGCAGATTTGGTCACCCTTTTCACCATGGGATGAAAGGTGAGTATGGGATTTAATAGGGGTTTTAGGTGAGCGTGTTATGTGATTTTGTAAATGCAAAATCACTTAACACCAGCTTTGAGGAGACGTTATTTCACTGTGAAATACCATCTCTCAGGTGGAAGTGCAAGCCACGTTGTAATAGCCTGTGATTCGATGCGGAGGTGAAAATGAACATCTCCCATAATAAGTATAAGAGATGTTAATGTACAGTAACCTCGCACAGGGAATTAATACATTCATTTACATTGCCAATTGACTTTGGTCAATGGCCGTGAGGTTTACCACAGTTCTCATTAACTTAACACCAACTTTGGAATAAGGCCCCTATTTTATTTTCTGAAATAAGTGATACTATTTAATGCAGAATCATATTTTTTATGCTCAAAAACTAGAAGTAATGTTATCTAGTGACCGGGAAATAAAGTGGTATTTTATTATAAAATAGTATCTTAATATGTCAAATGACAATCCTTTTCTTATCATTTGTTGTAACACATTTAACTTTCTCATTACAGGATGGCCTTTTGATAACATCATGTGTAAAATGAGTGGCTTGGTACAAGGAATGTCTGTTTCAGCTTCAGTTTTCACCTTGGTAGCCATTGCAGTGGAAAGGTATGTTTAAAATGCGACTATATGATGATTGATTTCTGTAGCATTTTATTCACATTTATGTACACAGGCAACATTAACAGCTACATTGCGAGCTATCCCTATGTGTCTACTAATCTTCCTCTCTATCATCACATCTACAGATACATAAACGAGAAAAGAAAAGTAAAAAAAGGATTAGTTAGATTAAAAACAAAGGAAGGAAGGTATGTAGAAGAGGATAAAAGTCTCGCTGACTGCCTCAATGAATATTTTTGTTCAGTCTTTGCAGAAGAAAAGGAAGGAAAGGGACCACAGTTAGGAGGAAACACTAACGAGACATTTACATATGAGTTTACAGAGGAGGAGGTTCTACAGCAGCTGTCTAAAGTAAAGACAAATAAGTCAATGGGGCCTGATGGGATCCACCCTAAATTATTCAAAGAGCTCAGTGATGTAATAGCAAAACTGTTAACAGATTTATTTAACCAATCCTTGTTAACGGGAGTCGTCCCAGAAGACTGGAAATTAGCAAATGTTGTGCCCATTTACAAGAAGGGTACTAGGGAGGAATCGGGGAACTATAGGCCAGTTAGTCTCACGTCAGTAGTGGGGAAATTAATGGAAACCATGTTAAAGGAAAGGATTGTTGATTATCTAAAATCACATAGATTACAGGATCAGAAACAACATGGGTTTACCTCAGGGAGATCATGCCAAACTAATCTTATTGATTTTTTTGATTGGGTAACAAAAATAATAGACACAGGTGGTGCAGTAGACATTGCTTATTTAGATTTCAGTAAGGCTTTTGATACTGTTCCGCATAGAAGGCTTATCAATAAATTGCAATCTTTGAGTTTGGATTCCAATATTGTTGACTGGATTAGGCAGTGGCTGAGTGACAGGCAACAGAGGGTTGTGGTAAATGGAGTTTATTCTGCGCAAGGTCTTACATGGAACAGCCTTCCAGTTGAAGTGGTAGAGGCCAAAACAGTAATTGAATTTAAGCAGGCATGGGATAGGCATAAGGCTATCCTAAACAAAAGATAAATCCAGGTAAAGTATACATGTAATTGGGCAGACTAGATGGGCCGAAAGGTTCTTATCTGCCGACATTTTTCTATGTTTCTATCTCATAGAGGTCCCAAACTTAGAAGACATTTTTCAACAGTTTACACATCATTGTAAATCTAACCATTGCATATCATCCACAATTTAATGGCCTGATAGAAATAACAAACCAAATCTCTAGGACAATACTTCTGTTGGTACGTTCCAATTTATAGGACAATTGGTTTGAATTACTGCCATATGGAGACTTAGCTTCTACCTCTCAGAAACATGGTTCCACTTGTGCTTCACCATTCTACCCAATGTATGGATTACCCACTCCTTCCATGTGTTCTTGTCAACCTGGCGCCATGTTATTGGTAGGTAATCAAACCAGCCAGGATACAGGAGTGGAGAAATCAATATACACAGACAGAAGTCAAATAACAGGAGATCAATCCCGAAATGTAACAGGATCTCGCTGTGGGGTAACAATAACTGTAATAGGGCAATGGCAAAGGGAAATCTTTAAAAACCTTTATTCAGATCCCTTTTGGCAATGATACAAGATGGATGGACTAGAACACCATTGGGCAGGAGTTGAGAAGGGTGAAACCTCTGGGTCGTGGCTGTATCAGAAAGTATAGCAGGTATGCACAACATAGTGAATGGCAAAACAGTGCACCTACAGCAATGTTCCACCAAAAGAGATGCAAATTAATAGCCTCTATGGCCAATGGAGAGATGGGAGACCTGAACGATTATACTATACCTAATGGCTCCAGCCTTTAATATAGCACCTTGAGCTGATATTTCGAACTTGCTCTTTACTGTACATTAATGGCTCTTATACTTTGTACATATAGGACCCTATTCCAAGGTTGGCGATAAGATAACATTTCAAAACGTTATTTATAATCGGCAATATCACTTGGTTAGTGCTCACATACGCGAGCGTTAGCGCTAGGTTAAATGAGGTTACCGCATGTTGCCCAGATCACATCCTGAACGCGAACTGGTTAAAAAAATGTGTTAGTGCATCCATAATAGCGTTTCATACCACAAGCTTACTGTTCTTTGCACTTCCTATACTTAACATGGGGAGCGCAAAGAGTAGCTAAAACTGGTGCAGTTACAAAAAAGTTAGCCACAGCTCCAAGCTGGTGCTAATGATTCCACTTCTGCAGAACCAGTCATCACCAGCTGAAACCCCCCAAATATCAGATACTCGCCTCTTATTCCACGGCACGAATGGTGACCTTGATCCGCCGCTTCTGGCCACTGGGAACAGAGTGAGACTGGGGGCAAAAGTCTCCCTGCACGAATCACTCCGCGGTCCTGCATCGGGAGATCGAGATCCTGCAGGTCACGTGGCACAGCAGCACAAGCCTTGCACTGCATTACAGGGCAGGCTGCTGAATCAGCACCTGCCCCGTGATATGGTTTTAAAACAGGGATGCAAAGGGGAAACCTGCAGCCGCAGGTTTTTCCTGTTAGCGACCCTATTTTAGCTATGGGGATGTGATAGTGCCCAATGTCTTGAAGTTATCTTATCACCTGGAATTGCTCTTCCACTCTTGGCACTTGCTGAGCTAGCTTGCGCATTGCATGTAGAGTTTACTTGCGCATGATTATTGTCAATTAATTTCTCCTACATATTGTATAGGAGATGTGAATTGCCCCTTTCACCTAGGGGATGGTATTTCACTGTGAAATACTGTCTGATAAAAGCTGATGTTAAGTGATTTTGCTGTGTTAACCTTGGAACAGGGCCCATAGTTTGCAACTAGACTGGAATAGCAGGGAAGCTGTTATTATTATTGACGATTGGGAACATTAATTCTCCTTAACGGGTTACCTTGGCCACCTTCACTTGGACTAGAGCCTTTTATGTCTATGTGCATATAACAAAGTACTAAATAACAAGATGTTTTAAAAAAACCCGACTGTAACAAACAATCAGCAATTTGATTGTCAATCAACATTCATAACCGTCTACTTGAGAATTTTAAAATATGAAAAGAAAAACAGAGATGAAAAGAAAAAACAATACAGAATAAGAGAATTTTGATTACATAACACATGCAATGCATCTCTGCAAAAAATATTCTGTTCAGTGCCGCTTTCTATTTTAATAATGATTCCAGTTGTGCTTAAACATCCATCTTGATGTAATTAAATGAAAAAAATGTATTGTCTTTTTTACTGTGCTGTATCCTGCCACATGTATGGCCATTACAATATTTTTCTTGAAAATCACTTGTTGACCTACGTAGCTTATGGTTATTTTCTTGTTTACTTGTCTTAAAGATTACATTTTTTCAACAAAGACTCGAAAGTGAATGTTCTGTAAACTATGGGCGCTATTGTCATGGCCACCTGGGCGCTGTCACGGCCTGGACCCCCTGATCCTCTGACACCTCCTTTTTGTTGCCTTTTTTCAGTGTCCTGCATTCTGTATGCAGGTTCCAGGACTTTGTTTTGTTTTTGTGTTTTTTTTCCTTTTTCCCCATGCACGGTTCTGGACTTTGATTTATTTTGTATTCTGAACCTGATCCATCACCTGCACCTCATCCAGCCTGATCTGTCCTGCTCATAAGGAAGCTACGCCCCTGGTCCCACGCTTCCTGATTGAAGTCTCCAGTGAAGTCTCCAGCCTTGCCTTGAGCAGACCTGAGTTCCTGATCTCCTGAGACCTTTTTGCCTGGATCCCCTCTCAACATTTGTCATTTCTGATTATTCCTCTGCTTTGCTCATCATTCATACGGTATCCTCTTTGTCCCCCCTGTACCCCTCTGTTTTTCTGCTAGACTTACTCGTGTACCAGACCCTTGCTAGACCTTGACAATCCTATTTCTGTATCCTTTTGTACTTTTGCTTGGAGATAGTGTGCCAGACCCTTGCTAGACTTAGACCATTCTATTTTCTGGATCCATTTGTACCTTCGCTTTGATATTGTGTTATCAGTGTTCCCCTCCTGTTATTCATTTGTTTATACTACCTTTTGGTACTGCCTATCTTGGTATATATTTCTGTTCTTAATAAACCCCTTTTTGCCCTGTAACCTGTCTGCTGCAATATTCACCGCACATTGGGCTCACACCCACACTCCTGCGCACCCATGCCAGACCTCACCCATGACAGCTATTAAGTAGTTGGTGCTAGTGTAGCATCCCGATACTTATGATACTGCTAACGATTACGTAAAGTATAATGTCTGGCATCGATATTCTGCTCTTGACGCTACAGTCAGGTAAAACTGACTGCTAGTTAGGGATGAGCTGTTCGGTTCGGAGTTCGATTCAAACATTGGCCGTTCGAAAGTTTGTGAACTTCGAACTTTTTTTGGACGTTCGCCAAAAGTTCTTTTTTTTTTTTAAAAAAAAAGTATAAAAAATGCTTAAAAAAATACTAAAAAATCTAGAAATAAAGAGACTCTTTACTGCAGAATATTATAAGCAACGGTTTATTAGATATTGATTTAAAACGGGAATATTTTTAACATTGAAGCCTATGGGATAAAACATTCTTGTTACTAAAACATCAGGCAGACACGGCCCTCTAATCAGGCACTGTAGCGGGCAGCCTGCCAGGGCCTCCCAAGGATCCCGTTGAGGAGCATGCAGCTGCCGGATGTCAGAGCTGTGACTGTGCGGGCTAGCCACCCGGGTGCAAGTGGCAGAGACAGGCGGGGCAGGGAGGGAGCCACAGCACCTGCGGCCACGGCAGACCCCCCCCCCACAACCAGGATCCAGGGAGCCCCCACTGACCACCAGGCTAAGGAAAGGCGACACATTTCTAAAAAAAAAAAAAATCCGAGGACATTTTTAAATGTCCCCGGGAACATAAAATAAAACTTTTTTTTCCTTTCTCTACCTGGGTGTATGTATTTAATTATATATATTAGATACATTCAGCCAGGTAGAGGGGGGTGGCATGTGGGCTGCGCGGGGTCTCAGGCAGTGGTATTTTTTTGTGTGTGTATATTTTTAGCAAATTTATAGGGGAAGGTAAGGGCAGGTATAAAATATATATATATATATATATATTATATATATATATATATATATATCCAGACTTGTATTACACACACATTTTGGCAACTAATTGCCCCCCCACCCCATTTGGCTGATCCCTCCAGAAGACATCTTGAGCCCGATAGAGCAGAGAATAATATATATATTCTCTGCTCTGTCGGGTTCAACATTTCTTCTGGAGGGATCAGCCAAATGGGGGGGGGCGCATTTAGTTGAGATTGTCCACATGCCACACCCCCATGTGCGTATGTGTATATATGGTCTGAGGTCTGTCGGTGGGTGTATATATATAATATATATATATATATCTGCGTGTTGATATATACGTATATATAGGTCTGCGTTTTGATTTATACATATACAGTTGTGTTCAAAATTATTCAACCCCCACTGAAATTGAGTGTTTTGGCCAGTTTGACATTGATTTTGATCATTCAGTCATCTTGCTTACAATTAAATCAAAGAGGCACGTGTAGGTGAGACAAATATAACATAACATCTATAATGAAATAACCACAAATGTCTTTTCTGTGCTCACATCATTATCAGTTTTATTCAACCCCCAAGTGACATTCAATCTTAGTACTTAGTACAACATCCTTTTACAGTTATAACAGCTTTTAAATGTGAAGCATAGCTTGACACAAGTGTCTTGCAGCGATCTACGGGTATCTTCGCCCATTCGTCATGGGCAAAAGCCTCCAGTTCAGTCACATTCTTAGGCTTGCGCACTGCAACTGCTTTCTTTAAGTCCCACCAGAGGTTCTCAATCAGATTTAATAATGGAAAAATGTGGTGACAGTCCGCGCTTCCCTCTTTTTTTCCTTTCCTTTTCTCCCCCTGAAATCTTGGTCGAGGATCTTCTTTAAGCAGTTAATTGCTTTCTTTTATGCAGTCCTCAATTCTCAAGATATATGGGGATAGAAATGAGAAACATAGTGTGATCCATAAAAACACATCCAAGTCCCCAAAATACAATAGTTCAACTCACATTTGGAGGTGTCATAAATCAGACACTAGATGTATCTCACAACCGATATTTTTTAGGAGATATCGGGCTCCCCTTTTCCTCCTCTGTCCGATATCTCCTAAAAAATATCGGTTGTGAGATACATCTAGTGTCTGATTTATGACACCTCCAAATGTGAGTTGAACTATTGTATTTTGGGGACTTGGATGTGTTTTTATGGATCACACTATGTTTCTCATTTCTATCCCCATATATCTTGAGAATTGAGGACTGCATAAAAGAAAGCAATTAACTGCTTAAAGAAGATCCTCGACCAAGATTTCAGGGGGAGAAAAGGAAAGGAAAAAAAGAGGGAAGCGCGGACTGTCACCACATTTTTCCATTATTGACTCTTTCTGGTGGTTGGAGGTGAACTATCAGTGTGTGAACCATCTGCTGCTGACTTTTTAAACTGCAATTTAATGCTCTATGTCCTTTGGACTTAAGAATAGTTTGTGTACAAACAGCATTGTTTAACTATATCCATTAGGGGGCGCCAGATACTTGTCTATTCAATCAGATTTAAGTCAGGTGACTGCGATGGCCACTCCAAAATGTTCCAGCCTTTAATCTGCAACCATGCTCTAGTGGACTTGGAGGTATGCTTGGGATCATTGTCCTGTTGAAAGGTCCAACGTCTCCCAAGCCTCAGGTTTGTGACGGACTGCATCACATTGTCATCCAATATCTCCTGGTACTGAAGAGAATTCATGGTACCTTGCACACGCTGAAGCTTCCCTGTACCTGCAGAAGCAAAACCGCCCCAAAGCATGATTGACCCCCCGCCATGCTTCACAGTAGGCAAGGTGTTCTTTTCTTCATATGCCTTGTTCTTCCTCCTCCAAACATAGCGTTGATCCATGGGCCCAAACAGTTCTAATTTTGTTTCATCAGTCCACAGAACACTATCCCAAAACTTCTGTGGTTTGTCCACATGACTTTTGGCATACTGCAGTCGACTCTTCTTATTCTTTGGAGACAGCAAGGGGGTGCGCCTGGGAGTTCTGGCATGGAGGCCTTCATTACGCAGTGTGCACCGTATTGTCTGAGCTGAAACTTCAGTACCCACATCTGACAAATCTTTTCTCAGTTCCTCAGCAGTCACACGGGGACTTTTCTCCACTCTACGCTTCAGGTAGCGCACAGCAGTCAAAGTCAGCATCTTCTTTCTGCCACGACCAGGTAGCGTTTCAACAGTGCCCTTTGCCTTGAATTTGCGAATGATGCTTCCTATGGTCTCTCTTGGTATGTTTAACATCTTTGCAATCTTCTTATAGCCATTGCCCTTCCTGTGAAGAGTAATCACCTCTTCTCTTGTCTTCCTGGACCATTCTCTTGACTTCACCATGTTTGTAACCACAGCAGTAAATGTCTAGAAGGAGCTGAGTATCACAGTCATTTTAAAGCTGCCTAATTGGTGCTTATTATGCTTTATTGCTGCTCCGTGACATCCACAGGTGTTTTCAATACCTGATTGAAAACACTTGAATGAACCTCTGTTCTTCAGAGTGGTGGTCTTTAAGGGGTTGAATAATTGTGTCAATGAAGAATTCACAAAAGAAACATTTACTACTGTATTACAAAACCAATTGATGTCATTTTAGTTGCATATGGTTCTTTAAAAAGTCCTTGTAGGATTTCATTCTGAATACAATTACAAATGTACACTAAATTCCCTAAAACCCTTTACAGCATTGGGGGTTGAATAATTTTGAACACAACTGTATGTCTGTGTGTGGTATCAATGCATCCCTACTCTATACACATCGCTCTGTGTCCCTATAATATATATGATCATGGGTTACCTTTTTTTTATATTTTTATACTATTCCTATTAAATTAACAGTAATTTTTGATGTATTTCATTCAGTAGAAACTTTTTTTGCCTATATAACATGTGCTTTGTGAAAATAAAATGGTTTTGTGTGTACATTTTAATTTAGTTAGTGGATTCCTGTCCAGTGCTGTGAGAAGCAAATGTAATACAGTGTAGACACGCTTTGCGGTGGAGCGGAGTGGAGTCAATCCTGCAAAATATTTGCTTCTCTTCACTTCGCTATGCTGTGCGTCGCTACAAGCTCAGTGTGTCTCAGCCTTTATCCCTGCATCGCTAGCTTACCGAATCAGTTTGTATACTTTTTACTGACCCGGCCTGTTCTGAGGACCCGATCTGTTGCCGACTTTGCCTGCCATTTGACTATTCTCTCTGTGTATTCCCTGCCTGTTCTGTTTGCTTCCTGTTGCTACTGGTGTGCGCCGATTCTCACCATATACAGTAGCGCAGTACAAGTGCCTAAACATTGCTGACCCGGTTTTGTTATAGCTGCTGATGCAACTGAATAGATCGGGGATCTATCAATCCCCTGATGCTGACGTAATGGAATAGATCGGGTATGTCTTCTGCATTCACAAAACCTCCACCACTGAACTCTTCCACAATACCACAAAGGGGTTACGGTGTGAAGGCACTTGCTGCCATGAAAGGCACAATATTTGGCTGCACTGACGCCTGTACCAAATTTATATCATTTAAATTTTTTGAACCGCAGGGTCCAACCCTGCACTCTTCCACAATACCACAGAGGGGTTACGGTGTGACGGCACTGTTGCCGACACTAAAGGCCCAATTTTAAAGCACCTATTGTTACTTTCATCCAAAGCCTGCATAAGTTTCCCATAATTTAGCCAAAAAAATCACTAAACTTGTTCTGCGTGTCCTAAAATGTCTCCTCTTTTCATACAGGCTGCCGCCCCAAGCAGTTGTTTATGAATAGATTAAAGGAAAAACATTTACCATCATTTGAAATGTCATTTATTTGTTTTTAAAGGTTTCTATACATCCTACAAATCCGCCACTTCACGGGCAGGTTATGGGGACCTCCTAGGCACGATATTTGAAGGAATTTTTCGTTTTTATTCTTAACCTTTATTTCATTGAAAACTCAAGTTTTTTTTAAAACTTTTTGTCCTAGTTTCCTGTCCCCCAGGGCACTACCCGGACCCCCATACACCTTTTATGGCAAATATCTAGCATATATGCCCTCTTGGCGAGCACTCTAAAAATCGAACGTTCGAGTCCCATTGACTTACATTGAGTTCGGATCGTGTTCGAGTTCGAACTTTTGAAATTGTTCGAGTTCAAAGTCGAACCGAACACGGGGCATTCGTCTCATCCCTACTGCTAGTATCAGGGAGGTTAGCGCTGCTTTCCGGGGCGAGGAGCTGAGATAGCACCTTCCCCAGGGTTCCTTATTTTATTCACTTTTTCTTTTAATTATCCATCCTAAGTTACAGTCTATCAAATTACTTTGAATTTTTACAGTCGTTACAGAAATTACTTAAAATTACTGAAAACAAGAGAAATCTCAATGTATCCTTCCTGGTAAAATACTTTATAAATAAATAAAATAAAATAAAATAAATCCGATCACAAAAGGACTATAATATAATTGCTGATCATCTGCAAGTATTGTATTAATTTCATTAAATGCACATACATACTCACATACATACTATCGACCTAACTACTCTTTCCCATTTTTCTGTCTCCTACAGATTCCGTTGTATCGTGTATCCATTCAGGCAGAAACTCACACTGAAAAAGGCCATAATCACCATCATTGTTGTTTGGGTCTTGGCGCTAATCATCATGTGTCCTTCAGCAGTTACTTTAACTGTGACCAAGGATGACTATCATTTTATGGTCGATGACTACAATAACTATTATCCATTATATTCATGTTGGGAAGCCTGGCCAGACAAGGAAATGCGCAAGATATATACCACAGTTCTCTTCTCCCATATTTACCTGGCTCCTCTTACTTTAATTGTTATTATGTATGCTCGTATTGCCTTCAAGCTTTTCAAATCCTCTGCTACAATACGAGGATCCATGTCTGAGGAAAGTGAAGGACGCAGAGTGTCCAAGAGAAAAATTAGGGTAATCAACATGTTAATCATAGTTGCGTTATTCTTCACAATATCATGGCTTCCACTTTGGACTTTAATGCTACTCACGGACTATGGAAAACTTAGTGATCACCAGCTCAATGTGATTGCAGTTTATGTGTTTCCTTTTGCACATTGGTTGGCATTCTTTAACAGCAGCGTCAACCCAATAATTTACGGATACTTCAATGAAAACTTCAGACGAGGCTTTCAAGAAGCCTTCAAAGTCCAGTTCTGGTCAGTGAAAATGGAGCACAAGGAAACGTATTCAGAGAGGAAGAACAGTGGTTTTCTGTTTGGGGTTCGGAATCGGATTTTTGTTGAAGTCCAGCCTAGCGACTCCGCTCAAGGTTCAGATTCTGGTAATAGTACAACTGCAAAGACTGGTATGTTTTCTATGAGAAGTGGAAAGATTGCCCATCATGGTCTGGTAGTTGAAGACTTGAGCAATAAAGCATCTAACAATACAGTGAGCATCCCGGCATGGGATATCTAAGCTTGATGGTTCTTCGTTTTAATGTTTGGTGTGAATTCTGCAAGGAGGACAGAATACATAACTAAAACACATTCACTTTGATTGTCACCATTTGCAACAAACACCTCAATTCGATGTAAGGACATGGAGTCAAGTGATTTTGATTTACTTTGATCATTCAAATTAATGTTCATTTTAAACTTTTGAAATTTGCACCAGCAAAACTACAAAAAAAAAAAAGAATGTATTTACGTTCATAGAAGTGGGGATTTACATGTTATGCAATGCCACTCATTAGGACGTGGAGATTAGATGATGAAACCAGCTTTACATGTACTGTATCTTCATCACTTAACATGCATCCGGCATTGTAGAACCCATTTTATCACTTCTGAGGGCAAAATAATTATGGTCTTATTCTCTTTTAAATGAAAAATTGCTTATCTGTAGTTAAAGGGCATCATCAATGAAAATATTTCTTTTTTTGTGTGCCTTTAATGGTTTGGTTTTGTAGATTTAGTGGTGTTTTTATAAAAAAATGTCTGCGTTTTGGTTTCAAAAGCATAAAGTCTTGGAATGTTTCTTTATAAAAACTAGATGTTTCTCAGATAAGGCACGTTCTACTCTATTTCTTTGAAGCAAAGTTTCAAAATTTCTGCTTTATGGTAAACTGTTGGCTGTGATGTTTTGTCACTTGGTAATGTCATCAGACAATTGTTTTTTTACTGTTGTTACTTTACAAAGACGAACGTAATTAAGTGAGATTTTATCTGTACAGATTTCTACATGGAATTTTACCCACATTAGTGCAAAACAGAAAGTTAAACTAACAGATCATTTTTAAATCATGATATGGATTTACAGTGCTAAAAAAAATCTTCATTACTTTAGTTTCTATCATTAATGTGTATGTTATATAGAACATTCAATAAAAAAGACTGAATTTGGTTATAACAATGTCACATGCAATTTTCAAAATTACTGAAGAGAAGTGGAACTGTAATAGCTTTTCTTTTCCTTTTTTTCATCATAATAAATTTTTATTGATGTTTAAAGTTTCATAACGTGTACGATGTAAAAGGTCTGTGGAAACCGTCATTCAGCAATATGTACATCATGTAATATAATCAAGTACGGCATCAATATAAAGAAGCATACGGCAATGGAGGTTAAGAAAAACGAAAGAAAAAGGGGGTAGGGAGAAAAAAGGGGGGGGCTCAGAAAGGGAATAGCTAATGTGTTGTATACGGAATTGTCTGCAAATAATGTCCAGACCACCTAGTTTGAGGATAAGAAGTGGGAGCATTTTAAGGGAGGACACCACCAATAAAACCAGCTTAAGAGGTGTTTGTAAATTGTCAATTTGTGCTTTGTATCAGGTCTTCAATTGATCTGGTCAGTTACATTTTGTGGAACCAGTCTCGAATGAGAGACTGCTTCCAGAATTTGGGTATTGCTGCTTTAGTGACACCAAGCAAGCGGATGGTGATGGAGATTTTATAAGTTGTCAGACCCAGAGGGGTGCGATGGAGAAGTATAGCCTAAGGGGCAAAACTCAAGTTCAGCATAATCAGTTTTAACAGTTTTGGAATACATCTGTCGCAAGGAACGCTGAATCATGGGACATGATCACCACATGTGTAGTAGTTCAGCATTTGGGGCATGACATCTCCAGCAGTTGCCATCAGTGTGATCAGCAAATTTGGCAATGTGGGAAGGAATTCTATACCATCTTGCTTACAATTTAAAATTGAATTTTGCGTATGTGTAGCTATAGAGCATGTGCTGGTGAGAGTGAAAATCTTTTGTCAGTGTTCTTCACCTAGATGGATCTGTAGGTATTCCTTCCATTTGGCCACATACAATATGTTGATGTTTGTATGGGAATGGAGAAAAGAGTTAAGCAGGGACGCTACCCCTTTGCAACGATCTTTCAATGGTCTTAAGTGGGCATAAGAAAGAGGCTAGTGGGGCTTGTGTGCAAAGATACAATCAGGTCCAGAAATATTGGGACATCAACACAATTCTAACATCTTTGGCTCTCTACACCACCACAATGGAGTTGGAATGAAACAAACACAATGTGCTTTAACTGCAGACTGTCAGCTTTAATTTGAGGGTATGTACATCCAACTCAGGTGAACGGTGTAGGACTTACAGCAGTTTGCAGATGTGCCTCCCACTTGTTTAGGGACCAAAGGTAATGGGACAGAATAATAATCATAAATCAAACTTTCCCTTCTTAATATTTGGATGCAAATCCTTTGCAGTCAATCACAGCCTGAAGTCTGGAAACGCATAGACATCACCAGACGCTGGTTTCATCCTGGTGATGCTCTGCCAGGCCTCTACTGCAACTGTCTTCAGTTCCTGCTTGTTCTTGGGGCATTTTTCCCTTCAGTTTTGTCTTCAGCAAGTGAAATGCATGCTCAATGGGATTCAGGTCAGGTGATTGACTTGACATTGCATAACATTCCACTTCTGTCCTTCAAAAACTCCTTGGTTGCTTTTGCAGTATGCTTTGGGTCATTGTCCATCTGCACTGTGAAGCGCCGTCCAATGAGTTCTGCAGCATTTGGCTGAATGTGAGCAGATAATATTGCCCGAACACTTCAGAATTCATCCTGCTGCTTTTGTCAGCAGTCACATCAATAATATGCAAGAGAACCAGTTCCATTGGCAGCCATACATGCCCACGCCATGACACTACCATCACGCTTCACTGATGAGGTGGTATGCTTAGGATCATGAGCAGTTCCTTTCCTTCTCCATACTCTTCTCTTCCCATCACTCTGGTAAAGTTGATCTTGGTCTCATCTGTCCATAGGATCTTGTTCCAGAACTGTGAAGTCTTTGTTAGGTGTTGTTTGGCAAACTCTAATCTGGCCTTCCTGTTTTTGAGGCTCAACCAATGATTTACATCTTGTGGTGAACCTCTGTATTCACTCTGGTGAAGTCTTCTCTTGATTGTTGACTTTGACACACATGCACCTACCTCCTGGAGAGTGTTCTTGGATCTGGCCAACTGTTGTGTAGGGTGTTTTCTTCACCAGGGAAAGAATTCTTCAGTCATCCACCACAGTTGTTTTCCGTGGTCTCCCGGGTCTTTTGGTGTTGCTGAGCTCACCGGTGCGTTCCTTCTTTTGAGATTGTTCCAAACAGTTGTTTTGGCCACGCCTAATGTTCTTGCTATCTCTCTGATGGGTTTGTTTTGTTTCTTCAGCCTAATGAATGCTTGCTTCACTGATAGTGACAGCTCTTTGGATCTCATCTTGAGAGTCAACAGCAACAGATTCCAAATGCAAATAGCACACTTGAAATGAACTCTGGCCTTTTATCTGCACATTGTAATTGGGGGTAATGAGGGAATATCACACACCTGGCCATGGAACAGCTGAGAAGCCAATTGTCCCATTACCTTTGATCCCGTAACAAGTGGGAGGCACATCTGCAAACTGCTGTAAGTCCTACACCGTTCACCTGAGTTGGATGTACACAGGGCCGGCGCTAATGTAAGGCGGCACAGGCGGCCACCTTACTGTCCTGGCCTGCTGCCAGTTTGAGGGGCGGAAAAATCAGATTTGCGGCGGCGCTGCAGTGTGTGTGCCTGTCTCAGTCCCATCCCACGTTCTTAACACGAGCAGGCACACTGTGTAATTTGGCGCCGCCCCCACACGTGATCCACATAGGCCAGGAAAACAACTGCAGGAGGAGCCACCAGCCCGCGTGCTTTCACTCTGCTGCGATGGAGGACCGAGGCAGAGAGGAGATTTATTACCAGGTGTGAATAAACTAATGGGAGGGGGGTGTAGATTAATATACTGGGGGGGCTTTAAATTGCTGCACTGGGTCTGGGGCTGTAAATTGCTATACTGGGGGGCTGTAAATTGCTATACTGGGGGGGGCTGTAAATTGCTATACTGGGGGGGCTGTAATTGCTATACTGGGTCTGGGGGCTGTAAATGGATATACTGGGTCTGGGGGCTGTAAATAGATATACTGGGGGGGCTGTAAATTGCTATACTGGGGGGCTGTAAATAGATATACTGGGGGGGCTGTAAATTGCTATACTGGGTCTGGGGGCTGTAAATTGCTATACTGGGTCTGGGGGCTGTAAATGGATATACTGGGTCTGGGGGCTGTAAATAGATATACTGGGGAGGGGCTGTAAATTGCTATACTGGGTCTGGGGGCTGTAAATGGATATACTGGGTCTGGGGCTGTAAATAGATATACTGGGGGGCTGTAAATTGAAATACTAGGTCTGGGGGCTGTAAATAGATATACTGGGGGGCTGTAAATGGATATACTGGGTCTGGGGGCTGTAAATAGATATACTGGGGGGGGCTGTAAATGGATATACTGGGTCTGGGGCTGTAAATAGATATACTGGGGGGGCTGTAAATGGCTATACTGGGTCTGGGGCTGTAAATGGATATACTGGGTCTGGGGGCTGTAAATGGATATACTGGGTCTGGGGCTGTAAATAGATATACTGGGGGGGCTGTTAAATTGCTATACTGGGTCTGGGGGCTGTAAATGGATATACTGGGTCTGGGGCTGTAAATGGATATACTGGGTCTGGGGGCTGTAAATAGATATACTGGGGGGCTGTAAATTGCTATACTGGGTCTGGGGGCTGTAAATGGATATACTGGGTCTGGGGGCTGTAAATAGATATACTGGGGGGCTGTAAATGGATATACTGGGTCTGGGGGCTGTAAATAGATATACTGGGGGGGCTGTAAATGGATATACTGGGTCTGGGGGCTGTAAATGATATACTGGGGGCTGTAAATGGCTATACTGGGTCTGGGGGTGTAAATGGATATACTGGGTCTGGGGGCTGTAAATGGATATACTGGGTCTGGGGGCTGTAAATAGATATACTGGGGGGCTGTAAATTGCTATACTGGGTCTGGGGGCTGTAAATGGATATACTGGGTCTGGGGGTGTAAATGGATATACTGGGTCTGGGGCTGTAAATGGATATACTGGGTCTGGGGGCTGTAAATAGATATACGGGGGGCTGTAAATTGCTATACTGGGTCTGGGGGCTGTAAATGGATATACTGGGTCTGGGGCTGTAAATAGATATACTGGGGGCTGTAATTGAAATACTAGGTCTGGGGGCTGTAAATAGATATTACTGGGGGGCTGTAAATGGATATACTGGGTCTGGGGGCTGTAAAAGATATAACTGGGGGCTGTAAATGGATATACTGGGTCTGGGGGCTGTACATAGATATACTGGGGGGCTGTAAATGGCTATACTGGGTCTGGGGCTGTAAATGGATATACTGGGTCTGGGGGCTGTAAATGGATATACTGGGGGGGGCTGTAAATTGCTATACTGGGTCTGGGGGCTGTAAATGGATATACTGGGTCTGGGGCTGTAAATGGATATACTGGGTCTGGGGGCTGTAAATAGATATACTGGGGGCTGTAAATTGAAATACTGGGTCTGGGGGCTGTAAATAGATATACTGGGGGCTGTAAATTGAAATACTGGGTCTGGGGGCTGTAAATAGATATACTGGGTCTGGGGCTGTAAATAGATTTACTGGGGGGCTGTAAATAGATATACTGGGGGGCTGTAAATTGAAATACTGGGTCTGGGGGCTGTAAATAGATATACTGGGTCTGGGGGCTGTAAATTAGATTTACTGGGGGGCTGTAAATAGATATACTGGGGGGCTGTAAATTGAAATACTGGGTCTGGGGGCTGTAAATTGATATACTGGGTCGGGGGCTGTAAATAGATTTACTGGGGGGCTGTAAATAAGATATACTGGGGGCTGTAAATTGATATACTGGGTCTGGGGGCCGTAAATAGATATACTGGGGGGGCTGTAAATTGCTATACTGGGGGGCTTGTAAATTGATATACTGGGTCTGGGGGCTGTAAATTGAATTTACTGGGTCTGGGGGCCGTAAATAGATATACTGGGGTCTGGGGCTGTAAACTGATTTACTGGGGGTGTAAATTGCTATGCTGGTGGGTGTAAAATCATGTACTGGGGGTGTAAAATGATATGCAGGGGGTTTGAATAAACTGATATTGGTACATTACCTTTTTTTATTGCTGTGGAGCTCTGTTATACACTCATTCACACTGCACATTACTGTGAGTTTTATTGCTGTGGATTCTGTGATACGCTCATACACACCGCACATTACTGTGAGTTTTATTACTGTGGAGCTCTGTGATACGCTTTTACACACTGCACATTACTATGAGTTTTATTGCTGTGGAGCTCTGTGATACGCTCATACACTCTGCACATTACTATGAGTTTTATTGCTGTGGAGCTCTGTGATACGCTTTTACATACTGCACATTACTGGAAGGTTTATTGAAGTGAGCTCTGTAATTTGCAGTGTGTATAAGTACATCAATAAGGTAGACGTATCTTATAAACCTGAATTGCTCCTGGTGAGGGTTTAAATAAAACCCACCAGTTTCTCTCATGGCTGAGAAGCCGCATGAGGACATGTGGTTGCTTAGAAAGCAGCTTTTGGTTTCATTAGGAAGGACTAGCCTGACCCAGAGGTGTCGTGATGCGGCAGAAGAGCTTACACTTTAATGACCATTCAAATAAACCAAAACCTCTGTGTTTTGTTTAACATGGAGCTACAGGGGTGAGCAGGGCTGGACTGGGACAGAAAATCAGCCCTGGATGTCATCCAGACCGGCCCAATTTAATTATGCAAATACGCACAAATATAGTATATAATCCAACTGGATCGCTCAACCAATCGCTCTACAGATACTGAAGTTGCTGCAGAGCGATTGGGTAAAGCACCGCAGTGGCACTGAGGTCAAGTGTGCACCATGCCTTAAGGTGAGGCGGATGCGCAGAGGGTCTCACCGGCACGGTGGCCGCAATATGAGACTGCGTCTGTTTTGCAGTGTGGAAGTTCTCACCTCACCCATTAAGGGCAGCGCGAGCCACGCGGTGAACCAGCATTCACACTGGCCCACAGAGCCATCGGCCCACCGGGAATCTCCCTGTAGTCCCTATGGCCAGTACATGCCTGGGGGTGAGCGCAAATGACAACTTATTTTCTTGGTATGTTTTAGAGATTATTATGCATCTCAATGCTGATTGACATGGCATGGTAGGGATGGGGGGGGGCACCAAAACGCACCTTCGCCTGAGTAGACAAAAATGCTTGCACCGGCCCTGGATGTACATACCCTCAAATTAAAGCTGACAGTCTGCAGTTAAAGCACATTGTGTTTGTTTCATTCCAAATCCATTGTGGTGGTGTATAGAGCCAAAGATGTTAGAATTGTGTCGATGTCCCAATATTTCTGGACCTGACTGTATGTAATTAGTCGGTGAAGGTGGAATGTCATTAAGAAAGAATGAGACTGAGAGATTGGGATAATATGCAGAAATTTGGGTTCATTGTTCTCAATGTAGTGTTGTTGCAGTGGTTGTAGAGGGGTTTTCACAGGATATCCAGGGAGCATCCTTCAGATATACACTGGGAAATGCTGGATTGATAATAGCGGGGTGGTGTAAAGAACTATAGCGGTCATACTTTGCAAAGTTCACCACACATGTAGGGCGCGATTACATTCTTCACGCAAAAAACGCATGCAGAACGCGTGAATTTTTGCACGAAGAGTTAAACATTAACGCGCGTAAAACAACGCTGGTATTGCAATCCTCTCGCATTTTTTCATCCGTCAAAAAATAACGCACGTAAAACGGAGGCGCAAAAACACGTGCGCAGCATTGTTGCGCGCAGAAATCAGTAACTAATACCGTAACTTACAGTAACTAATAAGAAGTAGTGTACACTTGCACTGGTATGAAATACTTACTGCAAGATTGTTTTTTTTTTAATCCCAGGGGAGTTATTATTTTATATTTTTCCTATTTAAACTTGGTTTCTGACATCAAAATTTTTTCTAAGTGTGTTAAAATACTCTCCAAATCATCTATTTTTTTTAACCAACTCTTTCAAAATGTGACAGGTTAATAAGCGTTATTAGTTATTAAAATTTTATAATTCGGCATGATTTGGCAATCCTATTTCGGCGACCCTGCGGTGTATTCGGCAAGCACCTCAGGGTCCCCCGAAGTGCAGGGAAAACCCGTCGAAAATCCGACAAACACTCACCGCCAACCCGCCGAACGCTCACCACAAAACCCGCCAAACACTCACTAAATCCCACAAAACATCTGTATTAACCCTGCCGAACACGCCGGAGAAACCCGAGCAGCCGCTGATCGCAGCGCAGAGCAGCTGCCGGAAAAAGCCGACACCGCAGACGAATAGAGTGAAAAAAAAAAACAGTTTGCTTGAATGTTTGAAAAGTGAAACGCTGTTTGCAAAGAAACTACAGAACGAAAATGTCTAAAATTTACATATTAGATCCAATGAATGATAATAAAAAGGGCTGTTACAAAAATTAAAAACAATTAAAAAAAATTTCTGAAAAAAAGATCCCAAAAAATGCCTAAAAGATCCTAAAAAATCTATACATAAAGAAACTTTTGCATAAACTACTGCAGAATAATATAATCAACAGTTTATTGGATATTGAATTAAAACAGGAATATTTTTAACATTGAAGCCTATGGGATTCGCCTTAATAAATCTGCCGCATGAAACCACCAAACAGCAGGGCAATTCGGCAACTATTCACTGCTGGTTTTGTTCTCTGAATAGACGAAGCATTGCTTCTCTATGGGGATTTCACTGCCCTCAAACAGGCAACAAACAGGCACCGTATGTACAGGCAATTCGCCAAGATTTGGCGAACTGCCTGCTCTCTGGATGGCCGAATGGCCAGGAAAGGTAACCGTATGCTGAATTTCACTGTTCGGTTACCTTTCGCCAGCAATTCGGATCTCTTTGAATAACCCTGAAAGTTAAAAGTAAATTATTGCATGAAACTAGCAGTCTCCGAAAATCAGAACCAAATACATTCACTCATATACCTGCTTTTGGTCATCAACAGAAAAATATAGCAAGGCAACCTTCCAAAAATAATCAAAATATCCCAAAAAGCATATCAAAAGACCATGTTCACAACTTTTTTAAGCAAGATTAGTGTGTCCCCTGTGGAGAAATGAAATCCTTTGTTTTATTGCTCTCCAAACACCCTGGAGAGACATAAAAGCAGCTGCAAATAGCAGCCCTAAACCTGACTGTAACAACAAATTCAAACAGATTTCTGCAGCATTACAGCTGCCAGGGAGAGAGCAGAATACAGGGAGAGCTCTGGGGTCACTCACTGCTGTTCAGGGATACGATTCAGGGGTTATAATGAGTGACCATCCCTATACAGTAGAATGCAAGGTGTTACTGTAATTTCATATACAGGCCTTATGCCACATACATATATTATTTTTATATTCTATTGGTATTTTTTGGAAGCTGCATTGATAATTATTTCATTATGATCACTACAAATCCCCAAAAGCAGGAGATCTGACCATTTTTATTATTTATCTTTACCACAGTTACTGTATCTAACACAAAGGTCTTTTCTGCCTGTATGACCCAGTTTGAAATTGTGCAAGATAAGGGACACCATCTAGAGCTCAAAATCTTACATTTCAACAATAATTTTGTAATGAATAAACAAATACATGGAAAAGTTAAAAATGGTCAAATTTGCATTATTTTCATTTTTAAACTTTCTCAGAATAACAATTTCTGTGAAACTTCTATTTTACTCCATATTTAATTGTTAACTTCACATCCCATGTTTCAAACAAATGTTATGATAGAATTTTTTTCAACAAAAATCCCTTGGTAGTGGAGGGGTTAAATGATAAAAAAAAAGTATCATTATGATGGTTCAAGACAACAATACGTTCCAACAACTACACTCTGGATACTGCTGGCAGTTCAGGACTGTTTGAAAGTGCTCCTGTACACTATATGCTGATGTGATGACCCTGGTGGTAGCTTAACATCTGGATACACATCTGACACAGAACGTTCTATATAAGTAACATCTGGTTAATGTATTTACATTTTCTTAAAACTGTTTCTATTGGTTGAAGTGCTGTACAGTAGCTGGAAAATCATTTCAATATTCTTCATTAGCTTGTGTGCCTACATCATTTCATGCTCCGATAGTGCGAACAAAAAATGCTCAGATTGCAAGTTGCTTCATCCTACTGTGATTTTTAGCTGTCTATAAAATGAGGAATAAGCACACGTGTCAACAATTCACCAAGTTCAATGGACTCTCCGCTTAGCACCTCAAGTCCAGGAAACACCAGCATTGAGCAGGGATGGAGTTACATTTGGCATTAACCTTCCTGGCGGTATTCCCGAGTGTGACTCGGGGCTTAAATTTCGCTACAGCGATCGGTAACCCCGAGCCACACTCAGGCTGTATATACTCACCGCATCCTTCGCTCCCTCGCCGTCACCGCAGTGTGATCGTGGCAGCCGGCGACTTGCTTCCTGGTTCCGCTCCCTGCGAGCCACGCGACGCAGGGGGGGCGGGACCAGGCGGCAAATTCGAAAATGAAAAAAAATTACAGTAAAAAATACTGTAGAATAATTTTTTTGTAGTGCAGTGGGTGCGGGGATTCCTGTTCAGATGTACACTCCTTTGCCAAAGAAATAGAGGTTTTATTTTCAAAGCAGCTTTAATGAAATAAAAGGCAAATAAAAATCATTTCTAAAATGTAATAAGGCTTTGCAATACACGTTTCGCTGGTGCTTGCCCAGATCCACCAGCGAAACGTGTATTGCAAAGCCTTATTACATTTTAGAAATGATTTTTATTTGCCTTTTATTTCAGTAAAGCTGCTTTGAGAATAAAACCTCTAATTTTTTTGGTACCCCCGTGTCCTGCATATTTCATTGGCAAAGGAGTCCACAACTGAACAGGAATCACAGCACGGAGAGGAAAGAGGCAGGTTTTTGGCTTGATTATATTATTGAATATAATTTATTTCCATTATTTTGGATAATAATTTTTGGGATAATAAATTATTATTTTGTGTTTCAAATCTTCTCTGATTCCGTGTGTTTACTAGACTCTTGCTTGCACGGATATCAGTGACTTATTCCTACAGAATACAGGCTTACTATATAAAACAACACATTTCCTTTCCAAAAAAATGTAAACACTTTTAGACACAAAATTTTGCAAAAATTAGACCGCCAGGGAGGTTAAACCTTTTTCCATATATAATGTATCTATATATTATACTATTTTTACAATTTCTACACTTATTGTTACTTTGAGCTTTGTCAAGCCTATTCCTACTGAAAGCACATCAATTTAAAATACTTTTTTTATTCAAGGATTTTATAAAATAATGTTAACATTTCTTTGAAAATGCTCAACATCCTGGTTTTCTATTAAATCGGATCATAATAATTTCCCTATCTGCCTGTGTGAGACCAAATAAATACATCATATTAAACACAGTGTTTTGCTTTGTCAGAGCAGTCTTGTTTATTTTCTGCCAAAATTACATTTTAGTTAACGTTGCATTAAAGCTAAATGCAATTAAAATAGTCGGGATTAACTCTTCTCACTGCTTGACATAATTATTCCATCATGGATATCCTACATTTAATGACCCATAATGGAATTATTTTGTTATATGGCTTAAACCAGTGTTTCCCAAAACTGTCCTCAGGACCCTCCGCCTCACCATGTTTGCAGGCTATCTGAAGCATAGCACAGGTGATATGATTTGCTGCTCATTGATTGCAGGATTCAGTCTGCTTTTCTCCAAGGTGATCTGCAAAATCTGACCTGGTTGAGGTTCCCGAGGACAGGTTTGGGAAACACTGGCTTAAACTGTGCTATGCAACCGCAGGAGCTGCAACATGAAGATTAACCCCTTCACTACCAAATGATTTTCAAAAAAAACATTCTCAAGATTCAGTGGTTTTTTGAAAAATATTTTGTAATTATACAGTAAGAAATATTTTGGAATATTCCCAGCGTATTTCTTACTGTAAGAACCTATTTGGCAGGCATTTGGCTCCATCTACTGGCCAAATGGAGTTACAGCAGTTTCAGCTGCGACTCGTGTTTCGATGCTTTGGCTGCTGAAAGCCCGATAAATCAGGGTATTCATCAGCCGATTTTAAACAGTTTTTACACCTCGGGTATTTACCCATAGGAATTAGTATAGGAAAGTGAAGCGCCCACCAGAAATTTGTGCACAATCCACTCGCTAAACGTTGTGCATGGAGGTTGCTCTAAACAACCATAGACAATAAACATTAAAAAAAAACAATGTAGCGCCAGTGAACATTAGTCCACCGGTTAGCAAGAATGTACACACTGCATGTCCATAAACATAATGTTCTTTTTTCAAGGATTCGAGGAGATGTTTGCAGTGCTGCAACTTGAAGATATATTCATACAAGTATCCAACTCACATTTATATGAGCCCACACCTGGCTCTAGGATGAATTGTTTTATGGGTCTTTTATTTCTTCAGGTGCCCATTAACCTCTTTGGGGATCCTGTGGACTCCAATAGGGTTTCCCTGCAGTGGAAATAGACATATACCAGGGATACCCCTAGTGTAGTATTGTGACGAAACTGTTTGAGTTATAGCGACAGGTCAATTTAAAACTCACATGTCCCTGAGCCCCAAATGGCTCCTTCAAATAAGCATAGAGGATTTATAAGGAATCCCCAAAACCTTCTTTGACAGGAATCTAGGCAAACAGCAATCTTATAAAAATATTTGTTTGCAGCAAACAAATTTAATTTGCTTTTGTCCTTCAGAGCTGCAGATTGCAATAACTTGATGTCAGGACCTGATGGTGCTTTTGAAGTCCTGAGTTATGTCGATCTCGGCAGTGATGCAGTTAATGCTTCTACTGGATGCCTCGCCATCCGGTCATGATTTCCTAGTACATGTGATCTCCATGAAAGCCTGTTTAAACCTCTAACTCAGTGTTTCCCAAACCTGTCCTCAGGACCCTCTGCCTCGCCAGGTTTACCAGATATCTGAAGCACAGCACAGGTGATATGATTTGCTGCTCAGTGATTGCAGGATTCAGTCTGCGTTTTCCCAAGGTAATCCTTAAAAAAAACTGTTCTGGCTCAAGGTCCCGAGGACAGGTTTGGGAAACACTGCTCTAACTCAATTTGGCAGTATATGTCGCCATCTACTGGCCAAAAATAGGTTATTTACAGTAAGACATACAATAGGTATAAGCTCAAATATTTCTTACTTTAAAATTAATTTTAAATGATTTTACAAAAAAAACACTGTTTTCTGACAATGTTTTTTTGGAAATTCATTTGGTAGTGAAGGAGTTAAGTAACAAAACATCGAACTGAGGCTGTGTCACTAAGGGGTAATAACAAATACAAATTGTAGCTGCTATATGTGAAATATCTCATACAAATTACTGTGTGCATAAAAATGCATTGCATCTAATGAATAAGGATTGGTTCCTTTCTGGAATTATATGGCTATCATCAAGCTGTAATCCGAATAAATGTTAATATTTGTTTACTGATCTGGAGAAGTGTTGTGCATTATTATATTTTTCACTCTTGAAATCAGGATAAGGTTGCAAAAGGTCTGAGACATTTTGTTTTCATAAACAAACATTTAGACACGTTTAGGCATTTGTTATTAGGTATTAAATATTAAACAAGGAATTCATTGCACCTGCACATCCCTCCTGGAAACAGAACACTTGACTCCTATATATATTTAGAAGAAAGCAGAGCTCGCAGCAGTCCTCTAGTAAAAATATTTTATTGGAAAATAAAGTGTTTTTACAGGCATAACATTGTAAACATGTCAGTCCCCTTGTGGGATTTTCATCATGATGTTGAATAACACATGTAAAGAGTTTTTTTTTAAAATGTCTTGTGTCCAGGCAATTCCTAATAATATAGCCATGTGGGAAAAAAGAAGTGTGGCATGTGCAGAACAACAGTTACATATTCGTCAAGATAGAATTAAAATACACACTATAAACTAGAAATCTGTAATTTGTTTTTGTAAAGAAATACATAGAGTTATTCAAAGAGAATTGTAAAGTCATTGCACGTTCAGTGACTTTTCGTTCTCTTCAGTTTGGTGCGATTTGGCGATCCCATTTCGGCGACTCTGCGGTGTATTCAGCAAGCACCACAGGGCCGTCGTAATGCAGGGAAAAGCCGCCGCAAACCCGACGAACACTCACCGCAAAACCCGGCGAAGGCACACCGAAATCCGGAAAAACATCTAGATTAACCCCGCTGAACACGCCGGAGAAATCCGAGCAGGAGCTGATCACAGCACAGAGCAGCCGCCGAAAAAAGGAGTAAAAAAAAAACAAAACAGTTCGCTTGAATGTTTGAAAAGTGAAACGCTGTTTGTAAAGAAACTACACAACGAAAATGTCTGAAATTTACATATAAGATCCAATGAATGATAATAAAAAGGGCTGTTACAGAAAAAAGAAAAAACTATTTTAAAAAAATGGAAAAAAAATTCGCAAAAAGTACCGAAAAATGCCTAAAAGATCCTGCAAAATCTAAAAGTAAAGAAACTTTTTACTGCAGAATAAAATAATAAACAGTTTATTAGATATTTAATTAAAACGGGAATATTTTTAACATTGAAGCCTTTGGGATTCTCTTGAATAAACCTGACGAATGAAATCACCGAATGGCAGGGCATTTCGGCAACGTTTCTCAGCTGCTTTTTGTTCCCTGAATAGACGAAGCATTGCTTCTCTATGGGGAATTCACTCGAACAGGCAACGAACAGGCACCGTATGTGCAGGCAATTCGCCAACATTTGGCGAACTGCCTGCTCTCTGAATAGCCGAATGGCAAGGAAAGGTAACCGTATGCTGAATTTCACTGTTCGGTTACCTTTCGGCCACAATTCGGATCTCTTTGAATAACCCTGACAGTGAACCCTGGATATTAAAATTCAAATATATTTATATATTTTTCCCGTCCTCGTTTTATAGCTATCTTGGGTGCTGCTTGTTTTATATTTGTCTTCATGTCAGCAAAAAAGCAAACAACCAAACTGTACAACACCCCCTAGATGTAGCAAATGCTTTTAATAATTATTTTGTTGGATGTGCCACCACCCTGATTGCTAAGCTAGGAAATGACACGCAATCAGAAAGGCCGCACGCAGGTCAGGCCCCACCAACAGTGCAAGACCCCGTAACCCAGAGAAATTCAGTTTTAGACCAGTGCCTGTCAATGCCATCACTAAACTTCTCCATAACCAAAAAATGAAATACCAGTCTGGACCTGATCAAATCCCAGCAATGCTGCTGAAAATCAGTGCACCAGCAATTGCAAAACCTGTCGCAACCCTGATTAATAAATCACTGGCGACTGGATACATACCCAAACTCTGGAAGACTGCAAGGGTGGTACCTATCCATAAAAGTGGAGACAATACTTTGGTATCCAACTACCGCCCAATATCACTGCTCCCTGTAATGTCAAAAATTCTGGAAAAATGTGTCTACACTTAATTACGTGATTATTATCAGTATCAGAACTATTTAACCCCAGATCAATCAGGGCTTTGTCCAAACCATTCAACTACAACTGCCCTTTTAAATGTTTGTAATGATATCCAAGCGGTCATGGAACAAGGAAATCTAACTGAAGCCATCTTCCTTGATTTTGCCAAGGCTTTTGACACAGTAGACCATGGCATCCTATTACAAAAACTTAAAAACTCTGGTATTGGTGATCGTACGTTAACCTGGTTCCAATCATATGTGTCTGATAGGTCTCAATTTGTGTCCATTTCTGACAGCACTTCCCTTCCCCTCCCAGTCACGTGCGGTGTACACCAAGGCTCGATACTTGGCCCCCTGCTATTCACAATATTCATAAACAATCTGCCCAATGTCTGCAAAGCTTGAACTGTACACATGTACGCAGACGACACTGTAATCTATACCAGCATACCAAATCTCCCACAGCTGGAGGCAGTGCTGCAAGAACAAGTCACAGGGGTAGAAAAGTGGATCGCAAATAACAAACTTTTTCTAAATACTGACAAAACTGTTACAATGTTCTTTGGAACCGCACCTAAACTACACAAATTGCAAACACCCCATCTATGTGTTGGGACAAAATCAAATGGCACGCTGACCACAGTCACTTCTCTCAAATACCTAGGTATGTGGTTAGACCCAAATCTATCTTTTGGCCCCCACATCGAAAAACTCTCATCTAAACTCTACCCCAAACTAGGTGCCCTGTACAGAAACAAATCCTGCCTGAGCCCCGCGGTAAGAAAGCAGATTGTACAACAAATGCTTATGCCAGCCATTGAATACGGAGATGTAGTGTATGCAGCCGCCCCGCAAACACACCTCCAGAAACTTACTACATTGTATAACTCATTCTGTCGCTTTGTGCTACAATGTAACTACATGACACACCATTGTGACATGTTAAAAGAACTAAACTGGCCATCACTGGACTCTAGACGCACCCTTCACCTTTCCAACCTGGTGTTTAAGAGCTTTTCTGGGAAGCTACCACCCTACCTGAATATGCTGCTTCCCCCGGCAGTTCCCTCATCCTATAGCCTCAGATCCAGGACCAGCACCTTACTTGCAATACCACAATACAAAAAGAAAGTGGCTCGATCCTCATTTTCCTACAGAGCACCGCAAATATGGAATAACCTCCCAGACACCGTCAAATCTTCCCCCAGTCTAAAGTCCCTTAAGACTTCCCTATTAACATACCTCAATACGAAATGCACCTGTAAACATGTAACATAATGACTTTATTTCCTACATATTTATTTTTCTGTTAATCTGTATATTTGGTCTTGTGTTAATATCTTGCATTGTACTATTTTGTATTTCTGTAACCACTCAATGTTCTCGAACCCAGGACATACTTGAAAACGAGAGAAATCTCAATGTATCCTTCCTGGTAAAATCCTTTATAAATAAATAAATGTGTTACGGTTACGTTTTTAATTTGTTGCAAAAAATCAACAGCATAATGTATTTTGTGATTCTGAAAAGATCCAAAACAAAATGATATAATAAAATGAAACGACAGAGAATCGTATCTCATTTCGACAGAAATTATTTCTGTTAAATAGGTAATGAAACACATTTTTCCACCTTGCAATTCTCTACTAAAAGCAGAATGGTTATTTAATAAGCGCCAAAGTTACAAACACCTACAAAAGGCGCTGCTGTTGTAATACAGACAAATGCTGGCATTTCTCAAAAGATGGATCCAAACACTGGTAGATGAAGCTTTAAACTTCTGCTGCCGCTGTTTGGACTCCACCTCTGTGAAAGGTTGACGTGTGTCAGAATTACAGCAATGGCAATTTTTGCCGGAATTTGCAACTTTGGCAGACACCAGCAGTTATTGAATAACCCTCCACTTCCACATTGATGCTTGCCCAGGAGATGAATGTAATCCACAATATATCCAACATTTCTATCGCAATTTACTAGTAAGATGAGCTATTGATGAAAAAAGTTTATTGTTTCTCTTATCAAAAAATAAGCTCAAAAATATAAAAAAATAAAAGCCATAAAAACAAAAATAACTTTTAAATACTTTTTTTTAGTGACATTCACATAAGCAGCTTTTACTTCAAAAGTTAATAATTACAAATACGTCATAAGTGTATCAGTTGTGGTTTCACTGTTTGAGTCAGAAAAACGTGAGAGCTCTCGGTTAATCTTTTGGGGACCAAGTTCTCCAGTGTAGAATTCCAAACGCCAAAATGATTTGAACACTGGCATCTCTGTGATCAGAAAATGGGACATGCCACAAAACTCATGCTCAGCTGATTACTTTATGGCGAAAAAAGGTCTGATCTTGGATTTATCAAAGTGACTATTGCTATAAGCACTGCAAATGTTCCACATGTGTCTTCTGACTGTCAGTTCCCATGGGAATAGGGCCCTCGTTTACTCCTGTACTGGTTTGTGAAACTGTTGTTCAATGTATTGTAACCCTGTCTACACTGTGCCCATTGTACAGGGCTGCGGAGTATGCTGGTGCTTTATAAATAAATAAGGATAATAATAATAATAAAATATAATTTATGTTTTCCTGATGTAACACAAAACACGAGGGTAATGGATTTTGTATATCATATGGCCTATCATGGAAGTAGTTCTGTATGGCATACCCATGTAGGGAAGAAAGAAAACGGTGCGCTCTGTACACCTTACAATCCCTTTTTGGTAGATGTTGCCACCTTAGTGTCAAAGGGCTAAATTACAATCTTCGCTTTAAAACGCTTGCGCAACGCGTGAATTTGTGCGCCAAGCGTTAAGCGTTAACGCGCGTAAATCACAGGCGGAATTACAATCCTCTCGCATATTTTCATCCGCAATAACGCACGTAAAAAGGACGCGCACAAATGCTCGCTCAGTACCGTCGCGCACAGAAATCAGTGTGCGGACTGTTTTTTTCACGCGATTCAGTCAATCAAATTTAAGAACCATGATTATCTCACATTAAGTTTTTGCGCCTGTCAAAGTCAATCTGAGCATATATGCTGCAGCAATAATACATGCACACACAACTTCTCCATTTTATTGCTTTGGTATGTGTAGAATGAGTAACTATCAGGGTTATCCAAAGAGATTCGAAAAGTCACTGCACGTTCGGTGACTTTTCATTCTCTTCAATTCGGTTCCTTTTGCCGATCCCATTTCGGTGACCCTGCGGTGTATTCAGCAAGCACCACAGGGTCCCCGAATTGCAGGGAAAAGCTGCCGCAAACCCGACGAAAACTAACCGCAAAACCCACCGAATGCACGCCGAAAAACCCCAAAAACATCTGGATTAACCTGCGAAAACCACGGAAAAAGCCCGAGCAGGAGCCGATCACACACAGCCGAAGCAGCCAAAGCAGCTGAGACCGCAGACGAGGGAGGTGAATAAATTAGCAAAACCGTTTGTATGATAGTGTGAAAATGAAACGCTGTTTGCAAAGAAACTACTGAGCGAAAATGTCTGAAATTTACACAGGAGGTCCAGGGAATGATAATAAAAAGGGCTGTTACAGAAAAAATAAGTAAACTTAAAAAAAAATAAAAAATCAGACTTTTAAAAAAAATAAATCAGAAAAATGCTTAAAGTATCCTAAAAAATATATAAATAAAGAGACTTTTGCTGCAGAATTTTATAATGAACGGTTTATTAGATATTGAATTAAAACGGGAATATTTTTAACATTGAAGCCTATGGGATTCTCCTTAATTAACTTGCCGAATTAAACCACCGAATGGCAGGGCATCAGGGGAACCTTTCACTGCTGGTTTGTGCTCTCTGAATAGCCGAAGCAGTGCTTTTTCATGGGGATTTCACTGCCCTTGAACAGGCACCGAACAGGCACCGTATGTTCAGGCAATTCGCCAGGATTTGGCGAATTGCCTGCTCTCTGGATAGCCGAATGGCCAGGAAAGGTAACCGAATGCTGATTTTCAGCGTTCGGTTACCTTTCTCAAGCAATTCGGATCTCTTTGGATAACCCTGAATACATTGCTGCGTTATTTTTTTGGGCTGGTGTATTTGGTTTCGGCCAGGTCGTTCAGATTTGCCATTAACACCAGCTTTTTGCAGTTGCTAAAATTATGCGCGCAAAGGCTATGCGGTAAATCCAGCGCATAGATTGTAATACCATCCGTGTACCAGCGTTCATTCGCGTTTGCGCTCACAATTAAGTATAGGACGCGTGCAGTACAGTAAGCTCGCAAAGGGTTCACGCGGGTTCACCCGCGGTAGACGATTACGCGTGTTTGTTGCGCTGACAATGTAATACAACGTTCAGCGCAAACCCCTCGCGTTAATGTTTTTTGCGCTTGCGCAAACGTTTGCACGAAGACTGTAATTTAGCCCAAAATGTTTTGAGTGTGCTGTTCTTTCTTGAACTTTGGTGATCTATTCATTGCTCTGTTTATGTTGTAGTATCCGTACAGTGGGATCAGAGGGCTATTGGTTCCAGTTGATGCACTGAAAATTTCTTAAATGTTGATTTATTTTTTCAAACAGTTTATGAAGGAGGATTTTTTTCTCAAGATAAGGAGCTTTGTTGGAGCAGGATGACGTTTTCCAATATACAGAGGTGCAGTCAAATCATACACTGTGACCTACTATGAGAGAATATTTACCTTCAGTAAAGGATTTAAAATGCTAACAACTGTCACATTTCAGAACTGAAGGAATTGGTTTGATTTTACGTAAATCATTTTAGAAACTGAGATCCTTCGGCTTCCTCATTAACACGCACCGATGACAGGCCAAAACGAAAGAACTTCGTCGCAAGTAGATTAACTAAATGTTCTTTAAACTTAATCCCACTTGTGGTGGAACAACTCGGCTGTGAAATATGATTCCAGAGTTTGAAGTAAAGCGTGTGGGTGTTTTAAGGAGTATAGAACAAAAGCAGGGTTTATTGAAACTTGCTGTGGATCTGAAACATTACAACAATGAGCTAATTAATTTTAAGTGATTAATCTCAAGTGACAATGGAACGCACTAATAATACAGTGATCAGAGGATTTATTCCTGCTTATCAGGATACAATGTATTCCAAAAACTCAGATATAACCAGTGTACAGTGGATAATAGCAAAAAAGTTGTCATCTGCGCTCATTTCTGTAGCTCCATGTGAAACAAAACAGAATCAGAGGTTTTGGTTTACTTGAATGGCCATTGAAGTGTAAGCCCACCTGCCCCATCAAGACACCTCTAGTAAGGTGAGTCCTATCTAATGAAACCAGAAGTTGCTCCTCTGAGCAACTGCACATGTTCATGCTGCTTTTCAGCCAAGAGACAACATGGTGGGTTTTATTTTTACATTCACCAAATACTTCCACTTTGGGATTAAAAACAAAAACATGGAAAAGGACAGCAGCTAAAATGACCTGGCTGGGGTTACAGCAAAATATACATACATATATACAGAAAAAAACGAGCGCAGATAACGACTTTTTTTCTTGTTATGTTTTATACATGAACTGGGTTGGTTACTCCCAGTTGTTGCAGCCGCCCTGGTTGGCATGGGCTTGACACCGCTTTTTTCTGTATGTGTGTCACATACACCTGAACCAATTGAGGAAGCCCTATATTAGGCGAAACGTGTCTTGGCTGCATACTAGCATTGTTTTTACATGTTTAATCCATTATATTAATGTTTTCTTATTTTATTGCTTTTATTTTCATTTTATTATAATTTTTTGACAATAAAACATTTTTTTTTTTACACCAATCATGCAAACTGTATCTCAATATTGATGTGAGAAGCGGAGAGGTTCCCTAGACCCTACAGCCTGGGAGGTCTGGGAGAAACAGTCAGAAAGACAGGTATCAATGCGCTTAAGGTAGAGCCATTTGTTAGAGGCTCCCCATCACGTGAGTTGTATTTAATCCCATTTATTATTTTTATTGCCTGGAAGATATTGCACCATAATCTGTTTCCTTCATTTTCTGAGTCCATTGAAAATATACGTCACGCAAGCAGAAGCCGTTATGAGGGATAAGATCACCTCAGATAAATGACCAATGCCTTTTGACTTAAACCTAATCCTTATCGCATGTGAGTGTGCCATTTGGGACATTTAAATGTGGTTTCCAGGCTTTACAATATTACACTATTGGTTGTATTTTGTGTTTTTTCTTCATATATCAGATGGAATAAATATGCTACATGTCATTCAGAGGGAACAGGTCATCCCCTAATAAAAAAGAGTCCGGAATGCTGAAAATGAGCCACTGATTGTAGGGCTCTAAAAAATGTGACTGATTTGCATTGAGAATCCCTCCTTTTTTATGATATTGGATTGACATTATTGCACTATTTGTGTTTTGTGTTTTTTGTTTTCCCTGTTCTTTATTCGCCTCGACCACAAGAGAAAAGTAAAAAACTATTGGTTTTATTGTTCTTTCATTTTGGGAAATTCTAAACACCATTGCTCTTAAAAAAGGTGTTGTTTGCACTGTAACATGTATGGATTTATTCTGTTGCATGTGGCAAACTGGGGGTTCAGTTGGAGTGATCTTCATAAGCCAGCTCCAGTCAGACCACCGAATTGACTGCTGAGTCCTGCAATGGCGCCGCACATAGATCCTGGTCCTGCTTTTTTGGATCCTCATCGTTCAGGTTCATATTCTGGTGCTGAGTAGTCGTGGTAAGAATGCTTTTATTCTGCGGCCATGTGGGAGCTTTCAGACGTCGCTTTTAGGCATGTTTTTTGACTCCTCAGTACAGTTTTTGAGAGTGATTCAAAATAATAAGGTGAAAACCAGGTTTACATTTTAATGAAATGGAAGCTTGTTTTCGACAAAGTGGATACCAGATGAGAATTTCTAGAGCAACATATAGAGCACAGTCACAGAAAATGACATACGGCAAACAGAAATGTTGATTCATCTGACATTTGTTCCAAAATTGCACAATGTTTGTATGGATGGCCAAAACACTTTTTGCAGCAAGGCAATCAGCTGAGCACTGTGAGAGTTATGCCATCAAACATGTCCCCATTTCTGAATGTAGGGTTGATAAGGCACAAGCCCCGGTTCAATGTGAAGCCTTTTGGGTTCTTTACACAAGAGACTTTGGTCCCCAAAGGTTTGAATGAGATGAACTCTCTGATGTGTTTTGTTTAGGACCCAAACAATGTAACCTCAATATTGCTTCTTTGTATGTAACTGTTTTTTTGTTGTTTTTTCTTTTCCATTTAGTTTATGATTTGTTTTTGTTATTTTTAGCTATTTTTTTGGGGGGGGATTTTATTTTACATTTTTTTAAATTTTTGTGTTTATTAGTTGATTAAGAGGGAAATGTTGGTGCTCCGCCAATGATCTGTCTCAGATATAATTGTTGGCGTTAATAATGTTTATCTCCTGGGCAGGGAGCGATATAGAAATGTTACAATATAGTGTTTATAGTATATACTTTGTGTCCACTGTCTAATATGCAGCTGTTCTTCTCAACAAGGCCACTTTGTTAGATATTGTCATAGCAATCGAGTCTATTAATGGAGACATTCCAACTCCTCCCACAGTAATTTATCGAGACATCAACATTTCATAAAGCTCTGTACAGTCAGTCAATGTTTTGCTGAAAGGCCTGCAAGCTGATAATGATAATTCTGTAAAAACACTTTATTTTCCAGAATACACTTTTGCTAGAAGACTGGTGAGCGTTCAGGTTTAATATTGCTTGTTAGATTGCTGTAATAAGTCTGCAATGTACTTGACGTGAAAGTCAACACATGCACATTTAACTTGGAATTTATGTATATTTTTTAGTTTTTTAATATATATGTTTTAATTATTTGTAGTTAATTAGGTTTACTTATGGTACAGGAGATATAAACCCTAATATTTTAATATTTTTCTTACTGGTGGTATCTGAAATATGCAGTAGTCCCTATTAGGTTAATGTCAGATGAACGCAGTCTGTGCGCACTCTGCATAACGGACGGACGTACTGACGGAAGATACTGTAGACACCACACGGTCCTTTTTTTTGACAGATGTAGAAAAAAAATTATTAAAAGGAAAAAACAGGTACATTCAGCAAGACCAAAAAAAATTCTGAGCATCAACATGATGGACATTGCAAATGCGCTGCGTCTGACGTCGCATCATCACGCACACAGGCCGCTACGCGGACGCGGTGCACTCTGAAGCCTAAATGGCGTCCGTTGCCACCTGCATGGTGTGTGCGCACTTCGGTGTGCAAGTACTTTGTGTGTTGGTCTCTGTTGATCACAAATCAATGCTACGACGGACGTTAAACTGTGCGGCGACACAGACGTGATGACTGCGTTTGTCTGACACTAGCCTTAGGGTTGAGAAAAGACTGTAGTGAATGTTGTCATTAACTTGTCGTGTCCTCCAATGCTTCTTCAAGGGTTCATAAAATAGGTTGTCTTTGCTTTGTCTGGTCTCCCATTGCTTTGGTGGCCAAGGCTGCTTCTCTTTTGATTAAACACCATCATCTTAGCATTTTAGTAATGCTCTATCAACGGTTCGTCCGTTCAATAATCCTTCTTGGGGCAGGACCCAGAGAATCCGTGCCTCTCATGTTCCAGACAATGGGGTTTATAAATCCTTAATTTTCTTTCTTATTCCAGTGCCTTGTTGTTTTTATATGTCTTGGTATATGAACATAGAGACACATTTTCACAAGTAGTATTTATATTCCTATTAATTACTATGCATGTTTAATTTTTTTTAAATGTCTCAAAACATTAGTGCTGCTAGAATATATGAGATGACCAGCTAAATTTCTCGATCCCAGTGAACTAAGAAAGTAATTTCACACATCACATCTAACATCATGTAGAACTTGACATTTGTGATAATTAAATTAATAATGGATCTTATTTATTGCTTTATCCTCTGTTGCAAATTAACATGGGTATATGCTACAGAGCATTAGCATATCCGAATAAATCTACAATATCATGATCATACCATAGCTTCGAATTATTTTAGCTAAAATATACAGGGTTATTCAGAGAGAGGTGAAAACCAGGAGAATGACTGGAGAAGGGAAAATTCTAGGTCAAAACAGCCAAACCAGAAAAATTCTCCCATTAACCTCCCTGGCGGTCTAATTTTTTCAAAATTTTGTGTCTCAAAAAAGTTTCAATTTTTTTGGAAAGGAAATGTGTTGTTTTATATAGTAAGCCTGTATTCTGTAGGAATAACTCACTGAAATCCCTGCAAGCAAGAGTCTAGTAAACACACAGAGTCAGAGAAGGTTTGAAACACGAAATAATATTTTATTATCCCAAAAATAATTATCCAAAATAATGGAAATAAATTATATTCAATAATATAATCAAACCAAAAACATGCCTCTTACCTCTGGGTGCTGGGATTCCTGTCCAGATGTACACAACAGTTGGATCTGGGCAAGCACCAGCGAAACTGCAATTGCAAAGCCTTATTACATTATAGAAATCATTTTTATTTGCCTTTTATTTCTGTAAAGTCTTTGTGAACATGAGACACCTCAGTAGTAATCACAGAGACTGCTTGTGTGGACCTGTCAATCGCAGGAGGGGGAGGCGGCGAGGCCTTGTTTAACTGAGTTATGACTAGGCCCAAACCTTGAGTAATCTGATCCAAACGTTGCTCTTGATTTTCTTGCATACAGATTATATTACTCAGTTTAGACATTAGGTCAGATACAGTTGCCGGATCCATTGGCCCTGTTGTAATGTAACGGTAGCTATATCCCAAGAGTAGCGTAGTTGAGATCCTTAAGGGCAACAATACTTTCTTGATTAACACAGAAATTGCATAAAATACAGGTTGTGACTCAAAGGACTAGCTGAATTGCCTCTAGGCTCCGAGGGTTTCGAGACCGACAGAAAGCCTAGGACACGCTCAGAAACATAATACGTGGGACGACAGTCCGGGAAGTATTCAAGGTGCAGGGCAGTCAGGGATGCAGAAACCAAACAGCGAGTGATCAACCCAGCAACCAGCATGGGGTTCAGTCACTAAACCATGCAAACAGCGTAATACACACGATAGAGAGAGAGTGGTCAAAGCCAAGCCGGGTCAATTAACAGGAGCAGGAATCTCATACAAAGCAGGGTCGTCAACAGTGAATTCAATCAGATACAGGAAGTAGCGGTGCGTGAAACAAACTCCACAACAGGGCGATGAGGCAACTCCTCGAGCCCTGTTTTAAAGTAGGTGGCTCCTGGTGATCACACCTGACCCCGCCCCCTCAGATGCCGATCTGCCAGCAGAAAGTGCTGGTACCCGGCCAGCCAGCGGTCCCCCTTCTTGCCCGACCCCCCAGGGAACACAGCAGGGACTGAGGCTGTAACAGACTGGTCAGGTGGTTCCCATCCCCAGCGAGCGGCAAACCTGCATGCCAGCAGCTGCTCATCTCAGGAGTAGAAGAACGCTGGCGGACGCGGAGCCTGGGGCCACAGCAGAGGAGGTGAGAGCTGGGGGCAAATACACCCATGTGAGCTGCCTGGGGCAGTAATATCCATGTGAGCTGGGGCCCTGGGCAATATATACCCATTTGAGCTGGGGGCAATATATATCCATGTGAGCTGGGGCAATATATATCCATGTGAGCTGGGGGCAATATATACAGTCAGGTCCAGAAATATTGGGACATCGACACAATTCTAACATCTTTGGCTCTATACACCACCACAATGGAGTTGGAATGAAACAAACACAATGTGCTTTAACTGCAGACTGTCAGCTTTAATTTGAGGGTATGTACATCCAACTCAGGTGAACGGTGTAGGACTTACAGCAGTTTGCAGATGTGCCTCCCACTTGTTAAGGGACCAAAAGTAATGGGACAATTGAATTCTCAGCTGTTCCATGGCCAGGTGTGTGATATTCCCTCATTACCCCAATTACAATGTGCAGATAAAAGGCCCAGAGTTCATTTCAAGTGTGCTATTTGCATTTGGAATCTGTTGCTGTTGACTCTCAAGATGAGATCCAAAGAGCTGTCACTGTCAGTGAAGCAAGCCATCATTAGGCTGAAGAAACAAAACAAACCCATCAGAGAGATAGCAAGAACAATAGGCGTGGCCAAAACAACTGTTTGGAACATTCTCAAAAAGAAGGAACGCACCAGTGAGCTCAGCAACACCAAAAGACCTGGGAGACCACGGAAAACAACTGTGGTGGATGACCGAAGAATTCTTTCCCTGGTGAAGAAAACACCTTTCACAACAGTTGGCCAGATCAGGAACACTCTCCAGGAGGTAGGTGTTTGTGTGTCAAAGTCAACAATCAAGAGAAGACTTCACCAGAGTGAATACAGAGGGTTCACCACAAGATGTAAACCATTGGTGACCCTCAAAAACAGGAAGACCAGATTAGAGTTTGCCAAACAACACCTAAAAAGCCTTCACAGTTCTGGAACAAGATCCTATGGACAGATGAGACCAAGATCAACTTGTACCAGAGTGATGGGAAGAGAAGAGTATGGAGAAGGAAAGGAACTGCTCATGATCCTAAGCATACCACCTCATCAGTGAAGCCTGGTGGTGGTAGTGTCATGGCGTGGGCATGTATGGCTGCCAATGGAACTGGTTCTCTTGTATTTATTGATGATGTGACTGCTGACAAAAGCAGCAGGATGAATTCTGAAGTGTTTCGGGCAATATTATCTGCTCACATTCAGCCAAATGCTGCAGAACTCATTGCAGATGGACAATGACTCAAAGCATACTGCAAAAGCAACCAAAGAGTTTTTGAAGGGACAGAAGTGGAATGTTATGCAATGGCCAAATCAATCACCTGACCTGAATCCCATTGAGCATGCATTTCACTTGCTGAAGACAAAACTGAAGGGAAAATGCCCCAAGAACAAGCAGGAACTGAAGACAGTTGCAGTAGAGGCCTGGCAGAGCATCACCAGGGGTGAAACCCAGCATCTGGTGATGTCTATGCGTTCCAGACTTCAGGCTGTGATTGACTGCAAAGGATTTGCAACCAAGTATTAAGAAGGGAAAGTTTAATTTATTTTTATTATTCTGTCCCATTACTTTTGGTCCTTTAACAAGTGGGAGGCACATCTGCAAACTGCTGTAAGTCCTACACCGTTCACCTGAGTTGGATGTACATACCCTCAAATTAAAGATGACAATCTGCAGTTAAAGCACATTGTGTTTGTTTCATTCCAACTCCATTGTGGTGGTGTATAGAGCCAAAGATGTTAGAATTGTGTCGATGTCCCAATATTTCTGGACCTGACTGTATCCATGTTAGCTGGGGGCAATATATACCCATATGAGCTGGGGCAATATATACCCATATGACCTGAGGGCAATATATACCCATATGAGCTGGGGGCAATATATATCCATGTGAGCTGGGGGCAATATATACCCATATATACCAATATATAACTTGGAGGCTGTGATGAGAATCTCAACAAGCAATCTCACTCCTGATTTCAAAAAAATTGTAGAAAAGTATGATAGGATACGTTTGTCTCATTAAACTGGTTTAAAATTAAATATGCTTGCAGCTATAGATGATATGAAATTAGCACAATAAATAAATTGAATAAAACTACCACTATTTCATCATTTTAAAAGGTGCGGCCCTCCGCTAACCTCCGCTCCTACAAAGTGACCCCCGAGCCAAAACAAATGCCCACCCCTGATCTAGAATTTTCACTTCTCCAGTCATTCTCCTGGTTTTCATTTCTCTCTGAATAACCCATATAATATCTCTGCATGTTTTATCCATTTATCAGTTAATATATCATTCTTCTTGATAAATATTTAAACAAGGTTCTGTATCAGTGCTTCTTGCTGGACAAATATAACTATGTAATCTCAAGAGTACTAATGGTGTAAAACTGTGACTTTCTGGGTCTCTGCTGCTTTTGGTTTATTTTTATTTCGTTCATTTCTTGGATTCCAAGCCTGATTAGTACCTGGATTCCATTGGTTCACCCTGGACCATTTTGTATAAATGGAGACCACTCCCTTAGTAGGGTGCGGTCTCATTCATCCTGGATCAGTCATTCAGCTCATGTCTGGTTTGCCTTGCTCTAGATTCATCCTGAATCATCTATTCAGTTCAGTTCAGTCTGTCTGTCTTCAAGCTCCTGTCTGGTTTGCCTTGGTCTAATTTAATCCTGTTCAGTCTGTCTGTCTTCCAGCTCATGTCTGGTCTTTCCCTGGTCTAGATTTATCCTGTTAAGCCTGTCTACCTGGTCATTTCTGTTTACAGGCTCATGTCTGGTTTGCCCTGTTTTTCTTGCCTTCTTGTATCATGTTTAGTTCTGCCTCCCATGTTTAGTTGCCTATTTTGTTTATATCTGGTTTTCTTTATATTTCTTGCCGTGAGGTTAAAGGCTCTGTTTATTGTATTTATGTTCTGTATTCCCTGCTCTTGGTTTAAGTTCTTGGTTCCTAGAATAAATGATATATATTTATTTTTCTAGTTCAGGCTCATGGTCTATTTTCACTGCTCATTAGGCTCACACCCCTCTCTGTCAGGTCAGGTCCCTGACCCCCATCGTGACATAATGAGACCGCCAGTAACAAGTGAGCTAGCAGTGATTCTTGGTCTGTTGGAGAACCTGCAAAAGGTTAATAAAGCTGCAGAACAGCACCTGGAGCGGCTGAGTGCTATACTGCGGAAAACTCCCAGGGATGCCTTCCCAAAGGAACCTGTTCCAGTGAAAGATTCCAGAGGACCCCTGACCCTGGAGGAAAGGGTATGGAGGAAAACCCATGGCTTATGTTTCTACTGTGGTTCCTGCCTGCACAGAGTGGCAACCTGCCAGGTGCGCCCACAGAAGGCCCTCACGGTCCAGCCTTACCAAACCTCCTTGACCAAGCCATGCCAGGCCGCAGTATCCATGTCCACTGCCCTACAGCGCAAGGACTCTCCAGAGTCCGCTGCCCTGCAACCCGCAGGATCTCCAGAGTCCGCTGCCCTGCAACCCGCAGATTCTCCAGAGTCCGCTGCCCAACAGGGAGAGACCAGGTGTAAGCCAGCAGCTCCAGTCAAGAGTGCTGCCCTGCAGCGTGAACAAATCGGGGTCACCGCTCCACAGTGCCAAGCCGGGGTCACCGCTCCACAGTGCCAAGCCGGGGTCACCGCTCCACAGTGCCAAGCCGGGGTCACCGCTCCACAGTGCCAAGCCGGGGTCACCGCTCCACAGTTGCCAAGCCGGGGTCACCGCTCCACAGTGCCAAGCCGGGGTCACCGCTCCACAGTGCCAAGCCAAGGTGGTTCCCAAGCCACGCTCACCCGAGCTGGTAGTTTCCAAGCCACGCTCACCCGAGCTGGTAGTTTCCAAGCCACGCTCACCCGAGCTGGTAGTTTCCAAGCCACGCTCACCCGAGCTGGTAGTTTCCAAGCCACGCTCACCCGAGCTGGTAGTTTCAAGCCACGCTCACCCGAGCTGGTAGTTTCCAAGCCACGCTCACCCGAGCTGGTAGTTTCCAAGCCACGCTCACCCGAGCCGGTAGTTTCCAAGCCACGCTCACCCGAGCCGGTAGTTTCCAAGCCACGCTCACCCGAGCCGGTAGTTTCCAAGCCACGCTCACCCGAGCCGGTAGTTTCCAAGCCACGCTCACCCGAGCCGGTAGTTTCCAAGCCACGCTCACCCGAGCCGGCCATGACCGAGTCGCCGAAGAGCCGTGCCGAGGTCGCTGACCCACAGACCCGTGCTGCTGCCGCCATGACCGAGTCGCCGCAGAGCCGTGCCGAGGTCGCTGACCCACAGATCCGTGCTGCTGCCGCCATGACCGAGTTGCCGCAGAGCCGCGCTGCTGCCGCCATGACCGAGTCGCCGCAGAGCCGTGCCGAGGTTGCTGACCCACAGACCCGTGCTGCTGCCGCCATGACCGAGTCGCCGCAGAGCCGTGCAGAGGTCGCTGACCACAGACCCGTGCTGCTGCCGCCATGACCGAGTCGCCGCAGAGCCATGCCGAGGTCGCTGACCCACAGACCCGTGCTGCTGCCGCCATGACCGAGTCGCCGCAGAGCCGTGCCGAGGTCGCTGACCCACAGACCCGTGCTGCTGCCGCCATGACCGAGTCACCGCTGAGCCGTGCCGAGGTCGCTGACCACAGATCCGTGCTGCTGCCGCCATGACCGAGTCGCCGCAGAGCCGTGCCGAGGTCGCTGACCCACAGACCCGTGCTGCTGCCGCCATGACCGAGTCACCGCTGAGCCGTGCCGAGGTCGCTGACCCACAGATCCGTGCTGCTGCCGCTATGACCGAGTCGCCGCAGAGCCGTGCCGAGGTCGCTGACCCACAGACCCGTGCTGCTGCCGCCATGACCGAGTCGCCGCAGAGCCGTGCCGAGGTCGCTGACCCACAGATCCGTGCTGCCGCCGCCAGGACCGAGTCGCCGCAGAGCCGTGATGAGGTCACTGACCCACAGAGCCGTGCTGCTGCCGCCATGTCCGAGTCGCCGCAGAGCCGTGCTGTTGCTGCCGTGTCCAAGTCACCACAGAGCCGTGCCAAGGTCACCAACCTACGGAGCCGTGCTGCTGCTGTCCCAGTCACATTGCCACAGAACCGGATCGCCACTGGTGCCATCATGTTCCTGTTGCCGCAGAGCCGGGAGGACACTGTTGCTGTCCATTCCACGTCCCGTACCAGGGGGAGGAGACACAAAAGGACTGGTGCCAGTGCCTTCAAACCTGGACCCAGTTTTGGCTCCCAAGGGGTCTATACCTCAGGTCCTCCAGCCCGTGAGTCGAGTCCTGTCCCTACTGGATGTTTCCGAGCTTCTAACGGTGCTATAATATGCCTTGAGGACCGAGAGGTGTACGAGTGCTCTACGTGCCTACAGGACCCATTGACTTTTTTTTTTTTTTTCATTCTTATTGTCTTTTTTTTGAGCATCCAGGGTCTGCTCGTGGAGGGGGGGATATGTGACGTTCTGGGTCTCTGGCGCCCCCTCTGGCAGTAGTGGACATTGCTGCTTTTGGTTTATTTTTATTTCGTTCATTTCTTGGATTCCAAGCCTGATTAGTACCTGGATTCCATTGGTTCACCCTGGACCATTTTGTATAAATGGAGACCACTCCCTTAGTAGGGTGCGGTCTCATTCATCCTGGATCAGTCATTCAGCTCATGTCTGGTTTGCCTTGCTCTAGATTCATCCTGAATCATCTATTCAGTTCAGTTCAGTCTGTCTGTCTTCAAGCTCCTGTCTGGTTTGCCTTGGTCTAATTTAATCCTGTTCAGTCTGTCTGTCTTCCAGCTCATGTCTGGTCTTTCCCTGGTCTAGATTTATCCTGTTAAGCCTGTCTACCTGGTCATTTCTGTTTACAGGCTCATGTCTGGTTTGCCCTGTTTTTCTTGCCTTCTTGTATCATGTTTAGTTCTGCCTCCCATGTTTAATTCTGCCTCCCATGTTTAGTTGCCTATTTTGTTTATATCTGGTTTTCTTTATATTTCTTGCCGTGAGGTTAAAGGCTCTGTTTATTGTATTTATGTTCTGTATTCCCTGCTCTTGGTTTAAGTTCTTGGTTCCTAGAATAAATTATATATATTTATTTTTCTAGTTCAGGTTCATGGTCTATTTTCACTGCTCATTAGGCTCACACCCCTCTCTGTCAGGTCAGGTCCCTGACCCCCATCGTGACAGAAACACTCGTCAGTGCCTATGCTGTTGCCTGCTGATAGCTACTGCCTGGATTTCTCTCATATTGCAGTAAGATATAATATAGCAATATCACTGTTGCACACTTATTTTCCAAACTAACAGGCAGGGGCGGACTAACCGGTCGGGCAAATCGGACCTCGACCGAGGGCCCGGGCCTATCAGAGGGACCGGGCCTGGCAGGGCTAGGAGTTCTAAATGCACAGCTGAGCTCCGCCGTACTGACTGTCCAGTGAGCAAGCACTGTAGTAATACGGCCGGAGGCAGAGCGTACCACCTGGCAGCCCAGGCTGGGGGAGCAGCAGTCTGCTGGGAGTCACACATACCAGCTCCTGAAATTAAATGTGGACTGTACCAAGTTCCCGGCGACCATGTGACAAAGCATGTCTCCCTCCATGCCTGCCTGACAGCGAGAGGAAAGGGGTGGATCTGAGGCTGAACAGGACCAGAGGAGAGAAGGGCTGGAGCCTTTGTGCAGGGACTCCCAGGAGGTATGTAATGGGCCCCTGAAAGTCTGATCCTTCCTCCTATCTAGATTGTAAGCTCCTGTGAGCTAGGGGCCCTCTGTTCCTCTAGATTGTAAACTCCTGTAAACTGGGGCCCTCTGTTCCTCTAGATTGTAAGCTCCTATGAGCTGGGGCCCTCTGTTCCTCTAGATTGTAAACTCCTGTGTGCTGGGCCCTCTGCTCCTCTAGATTGTAAGCTCTTGTGTGCTGGGCCCTCTGCTCCTCTTGATTGTAAGCTCTTGTGTGCTGGGGCCCTTTGCTCCTCTAGATTGTAAGCTCTTGTGTGCTGGGGCCCTCTGTTCCTCTAGATTGTAAACTCCTGTGAGCTGGACCCTCTGCTCGTCTAGATTGTAAGCTCCTGTGAGCCGGACCCTCTGCTCAGGCCCGGATTAAGATCTCTATGGACCTGGAGCTGAATATTTAGGTGGGCTTTTTTTGTAATTTAGTTAAATGAAAACATATTTTTGGTTATTTAATAGTGCAGATATGGCTATATCTAACCAGGCAGATACTGTGTGATTAATTGATTGCAATCTGAATGAAAAATTAAAAAGTGTAATTTTTTTTCCCCATTTTATCATCCAAACTTTTGTGGTTATATATTCTGTAGGGCATTCTTGTTAAAAAAATGTGAAATGGGAACCTGTTACTGCATTTTTCTGAGAAAATATACAATTTTAACCAAAACATGAAAAAAAAAATGAAAAAGTTCCCTTGTGTTTTGGAACATGTCTGTTTTTTTAACGAATAATATGACTGTATAAAACACTGACCTTGCTCCCAGTGTGGGAAATGAGAAGGTGAGTAATGGCAGTGGTATTGCTAATTTTATACGTGACAAATGGACAATGCCATCGCTTTGGAACTAAAAATAAAGTAAATTTGTTTTCTTTTCGATTTTACATGGTCAGGTTTGGTATTAATGCAAAGGCCAGACTCTGCCCTGTCCAATGACAAGATGTGACTCAGGGGTCCAAAGTTCCCCGCAGTGCTCTTCACTGTAGTGCGGCGGTTTAGGTTTTTGATGTAACAATTCATAACAATGGATTGTACCATCACCTCCACTCTTGTTGGTGACATGAGAAATGCGATGGTTAGTTAGTGCAGCATCATTGTTTACGTTATAAGTAAAAGTACTTTATAAAAAGTAAATATTTATTATTTTATTTTACATAAACTCTGGTCATGTTTGGTATCATTAGAAAGGCCATGATCTGGCCTTTCCAGTGATACCTCAGTGGACCCTGTAGCTGCTATGTAGTTGGAGGTACATGTGTCCAAATGCAGACATACAGGGTTATTCAGAGAGCGTGAAAAGCAGGAGAATGACTGGAGAATGAAAAATTCTAGGTCAAAATAGCCAAACCAGAAAAATTCTCCCTTTCATCTCACTTTCCAAATCGGCTATTTTGACCTAGAATTTTTCATTCTCCAGTCATTCTCCTGCTTTTCACGCTCTCTGAATAACCCTGATAGTTATCCTTTCTCTGGGCCTATTCTTTTTTTTTTTATTCAAAAATTTTTATTTTGAAAATAAGCCAACAGTAGATCATACAGAAACAAACAAAAAACGAGAAGAGCCAGCAAGGTTCAATGATAGCAAAAAATAAAAGGGAGGGGGAAGGACATAAGTGACCAGGGAGGTGGTCTCGTCGTCAGACAGGGGACGGGGCATCCACATAAAAGAATAATAAAAAATAAAAAAAAATTAAAAAGAAGGTGGGGGACAGTCCAGGAATAAGTGGCATTCCTGGCTCGCTCCAGCAACCTCGCAAGATGACTGGAGGCCACAGAAGGGGCCACAGGGCCAGGCGTCCTGGGGCCAGAGGAAGCAGACAGAGCCATGGTATCCGCTCCAATGGCTCACCCAGGGCAACCTATCGTACCGCACACAAAAAGAAATAAAAATAAAATTTAAAAAGAAAAAAGTGGGCCAGATGCTCAGACAGTCATGACAATCCACGTCCTGGTCAGGTGAAGGAAAGTCCGCTAAAGAGTGTCTGGGGGGGGAAGAGAAAAACTCAGCAAGAGTCCTCAAAAAAGTGTGTGTGGGGGGAGGGGAATGTAAGCAGGGAAAAAAATCAGGGGGGTAAACACTTCTGAGGGGGAAAATGAGGAAACAGCCATGAAGGGGAATTAAGCAGCCAGGAATCCGGGAGTGGGGCTATCCAGGTCAGCCAGTGTCCAGGGCAAAATTAAGACACACAATCTTCCCACGTCCACCATCCAGGAGCAAGATCAAAGGCAGCAGTGGCAACAGGTCAATGTGTGGATTATCACTCAGGACATCCCCTAGGAAGTCCGGGGGGAGAAGGGCTCGCCATCTACACAGCCTCCAGGCAGCCTCTGTTCCAGGACCACCAGGGGTCTCCATACCCCGCTGCATCCCAAGAAACAGCTGGGCCGACAGCATCATCGCACGGGGAGATCTTTCCGATGTCTCGAGTGTCGCAGGGCCCTCCTGGAACCCGGAATCCTCCTGGACGTTTCCCTCTGAGAGCCCACTTAGAGGCAAGCTGGACACCATCGGCACATGGATCAACCCAGCCGGATCACCGCAGTCGATCTGCTGCAATGCGTCTTCAGGACCGCCATTCCCTGGTCTCCATACCTCATCACTCCTCTCAACCAAGCAGGTAAGCACACCACACTCACGCAGGGTGCCCTCAGACACACCTCCAGACAGAGCAGCTGCATCCCTGCCGAGCCGCGACTCAGCTACCAGGCGCCAGACATCCCTGCATGTTAGTGGCCGCTCCCCCTCCTCCGATAGCCAGGACAGGCACCCATCCAGGTACTCCATCAGGGCCCCACCGCTTCAAGAAAGGGGGGATACGGATCCCTATATCACTGCAACGAAGGTTCAAAGATGGCCGCCCAGGATAGGCCTCAAAAACAGGTCGGAGACCGCAAAGTGCCCCAAACAGCTCCGAGAGAGCACAAAAAGGACCTGGCACAGATCAAGGGGTCCCCCTGCACAGTCCTCTCCCCATCAAGCACAGCAGCCGAAGGTAGGTCGCAAGGATCTGCAAAAAATGAGGCAAGCCTCGGAGCTCAGCAAAATGCGACCTTCTCTGTCAGCAGTCAGCTCTGCCCTTTCTCTGGGCCTATTCTGAGGCATGGGCCTGGAGCTGCTGCTCCATCTGCCCCTATGTTAATCCGGCCCTGCCTCTGCTCATCTAGATTGTAAACTCCTGTGAGCCGGACCCTCTGCTTGTCTAGATTGTAAACTCCTGTGACCCAGGCTCTCTGGCCTCTGGATTGTAAACTCCTGTGAGCTGGGGCCCTCTGCTCCTCTAGATTGTAAGCTCTTGTGTGCTGGGGCCCTCTGTTCCTCGAAATTGTAAACTCCTGTGACCCGGGCTCTCTGCTCCTCTAGATTGTAAACTCCTGTGACCCGGGCTCTCTGCTCCTCTAGATTGTAAGTTCCCGTGAGCCAGACCCTCTGCTCGTCTAGATTGTAAGCTCCCGTGAGCCGGACCCTCTGCGCATCTAGATTGTAAGATCCTGTGAGCCAGACCCTCTGCGCGTCTAGATTGTAAACGCCTGTGACCCAGGCTCTCTGCTCCTCTGGACTGTAAACTCCTGTGAGCTGGGGCCCTCTGCTCCTCCTAGATTGTAAGCTCTTGTGTGCTGGGGCCCTCTGTTCCTCGAAATTGTAAGGTCCTGTGAGCTGAGCTCTCTGCTCCTCTAGATTGTAAACTCCTGTGAGACGGACCCTCTGCTCCTCTAGATTGTAAGCTCCTGTGACCCAGGCTCTCTGCTAAAACCACTTATTTTCCGTCAGCGCGCCTCCCAAGACCAGACTCTGGATTCACCCCTGTGCGTGAAGTCACATCACATGACGGCGCCATTATGCGCCATACAGGGGGAGAGAATTTCTACTCTAGGGAGCTGGTTTATAGAGGAGTCAAGACTCTTGACTAGAGTGATTTTTTTTTTCTCCCTCCTGGGACTGACATTATGTCCCTGTAAATCAACTAGTTATAGTAATATATAGAAATTTGCCAGACAGTGAGCCACACACACAATTTGAATAAACATTAAGGTGAGCTAACTTGGCTATGGATATATTTGAGTAAAATGTATGGGCCAGGGGGAGCACTTTGGTGTTAAAGGAACACTCCACTGAAACAATTGGAAGTCCTATTTGCCTATATTTTTATTTGCTTTTTATTTTTCCCAATTATACTCACCTTTCTCTGTTACATGCGAGACTTTTCTGCACAGTTTGAGCTACTGGTGGAAATTTCGCAACAGGACTTGGTCTGTATCTATGACTTGTATTGCACTTGATTATAAGATCTTCCATTTTTGTTTGTAGTCTGCAAAATGTGGAGTTGAGGCTGGAAGAGCCTTTTGGGTAGGAAAGAGGTGGGTCATGGGTGGAGTCAGGGGGGCCCTCGCTTTATTTGGTCCGGGGGCCCTGAGTCTTATCAGTCCGCCCCTGCTAACAGGATTATTCAAAGAGCACCGAAATTCCGGTAAAAAAAGATGTCATCTGCGCTCGTTTCTCTATATTTCCATGTACAACAAAACACTATCAGGAGGTTTTAGTTTGTTTTAATAGCCATTGAAACGTAAGCTCGCTCGCCCCGTCAAGACACCTCTTTGTAGAGCGAGACCTAACCAATGTACCAAAAGCTGCTCTTCTGAGCAACTGCATGCCCCTCCTGCTGCTTTTCAGCTAAGGAGAGGCAGAAAATGGTGGGTTTCATTTATACACGCACCAAGCACTTCCCATTTGGGGTTGAAAACAAAAACATGGAAAAAGGAACAGCAGCAAAAATGACGAACTGGTGTTACAGCATAATATACACACATACAGAAAAAATGGCGTCGAGCCTATACTCACCAGAGCGGCTGCAACAGCCTGGAGTAACAGCCCAGTTCATGTATAAGACATAACAAGAGAAAAAAGATGTCCTCTGCGCTCGTTTCTATATATTTCTGTAACGTTGGGGGCTTCCAGCCTTTCCGGTGTGCTTGACGGCAGCATGTCTGATGCTGCTCGCTCACCAATGCCTGGTTTAAATTGAAACAGGCAGGGAGGTGGTTGCATGAGGCGTGGCTTGAGAGGGGGGCGCGATCTGGTGAAGGTCTTTTAAAAACCAACAGTTCCTTCTAAGCAGTGCCAGATCGTGGTTATCCATACCTGAGCTCCTTGTACCTGAATTCTCTTGTGATTTAACCTGTTATTGACCTCTGCTTGTTTTCTGACTATTCTGCCTTACGTTGCCCTAGACTATTTCCTTGCACTACGCTTCTCCACTGATATCGACCCGGCTATTCCATTTGACTATTCTATACTCTGTATTCCTGATTCTGGCTCGTCTGACTACCCCCGTGTTGCTGACCTGGTTTTGTATTACGACATTGTTTTTGATTAACTCTTTCTGTCTAGCTAGTATACATATACCTGGCCAATTTTTAAGGACCAGACAGTTAAGGATTCCTTTACGGCTACCCTGTTGGTAGTTTTTGGCTCTGTGGAGTGTTGGGCTTTAAGGACTGCGTTGTGGGATCCGGGAACAGTGACATTACGATCTGGCCAAATGGATCCCGCTGACTTAACACAGCATTTGAGTTAGGCTTGTGCACGTATTTTTTTTTTTTTTCGATTTTTCGGATGTTTAAACTTTTCGATTCGGCTCTTTTCGACCGATTTCTGTTTCGATTCGGTTCGGCTCGACTCGTTTTTCGTGTACATTTTTTTTTTTAGGAATATCGACCATTTTTCGTATTTTCGTGTCACTTTGCTCGTTTTTTGTATCGACTTTTCGTGATTTCGGAAATTTTTGTTTTTTCGGAACGTCTGTTCTCCTCGTTTCAAAGCAATAAATTTCGATTTGACACATTTCAAGTCCATCCGAAAATATTTCGTTTCGGCTCGGAAAACTTTTCGAATCTGCCATTTTCGGATCTAAAAATTTTCAGATATTCGGCCGCATCCGAAAACACAAATCGGGAAATTTCGTGGAAATTCCAAAACCCGAAACGCACATCCCTAATTTGAGTAACTTTGTATCCAGACAGGACGAGCAGGACCATAGGATGGATCAGTTTGCTCTCGCCTTACAAACTATCCTGACTCGTACGGCTCACCTGGAACCAGCTGGGGTTGCACCTCCGCCTGCTATACCTGTGTCCCCTGTTGTTCAGACATCCCAGGTACACATGACCGCTCCTATGAGGTTTGACGGTACTCCCTCGGAGTGCCGGGGATTTTTGGTCCAGGTGGATATTCATTTTAAATTAAATCAACAAATGTTTATCACTGACATAGCCAAAGTGGGGTTCATTATTAACCATCTGTCTGGCAGAGCGTTGACAGGGGCGAATCCTTTATGGGAAGCAGAGAAGCCTATCGTACTGAACTATAAAGCATTCATAGCCGAGTTAAAACGTATGTTTAATCCTACCAGAAAGGCCAAGGTAGCTGGCAAATCCTTGTTCCGCATACGTCAAGGGAACAGGACTGTGTCTGATTATGCTATAGAATTTAAAACGTTGGTTTCTGACGTGAACCGGACTAATGAGGCTCTGGTTCTGGCTTTTATGGAGGGGTTATCGGAGTCATTGATGCATGAGTTGGCCCCTCGTAAATTACCTGAGGTGTTGAGTGAATTTATAGATTATTATATAGATCTGGATGATCAGATAAGGGACAGAAGAACTCCAAGAGAGAAACCTAAGAGACCGTTACCAAGGTTGGCACCTGTCTTTCAGGCACCACCAAGAGAGTTATCTCCTCCCTCTGAGCCTATGCAACTAGGCCGTACTAGGCTTACGGAGGAAGAGAGAACAAGGCGTTTTCGTGAGGGATCGTGCCTGTATTGTGGTTTAAAAGGACATTTACAACTTCAATGTCCCACTCGCCCTAGAATGCATGATAAGTCAGAAAACTACCGCACCTAAGGCAGCTGAGGAGACAGGCCTTGGGTGTGACGTTCATGTCTCCTGTCAAAGACACTAGACTCTTGTTACCAGTATCCGTGGCTTGGGAGACCAAGACCACGCATACTACCGCTTTTGTTGACTCTGGGGCTGCTGGTAATTTCATTGATGTTGAATACGTTTCCTCCATTTCTCTCCCTCTGGTTGTAAGAGAGACACCCTTGGCCGTCGAAGCCATAGACGGTAGGCCGTTATCCTGCCCCAGAATTACTCACGATACTGTTACAGTGGTTCTTACCACTGGTCTCTTGCATAAAGAAGAGCTCATATTTCAGGTTTTCCGTTCACCTTCCAATCCTGTTGTGCTTGGTTTCCCTTGGTTGGTTGGAACATAATCCTGTTATTGATTGGGCTAAGGGAGAGATACGGTCTTGGAGTCCTGCTTGTTTTGAGACTTGTTTAATACCCATTCAGCATATTGGTGCCCTGAACACACCTACAGCTCCTCCATTGTCTACAGAGGTTCCTGACTGGTATGCCGACCTTAGGGCTGTATTCGATAAAAGAGAGGCAGAGAAACTACCTCCACATAGACTGTATGATTGCGCCATAGATATTCATTCAGGTACCATGCCTCCTCGAGGCAAAGTATATCCTTTATCCATAAAAGAGAACCAAATCATGGAGGAGCACATAAAGGAGAATTTGGAGAGAGGTTTTATCAGACGTTACTCTTCTCCAGCTTGGGCTGGGTTCTTTTTTGTATCTAAAAAGGAGATTTACGCCCGTGTATCGATTATAGGGGGCTTAACAAGATCACCATCAAGAATGTGTACCCTATCCCTCTTATATCAGAACTGTTCGACAGGTTAAGGGGATCAGCAGTATACACAAAACTCGATTTGAGAGGGGCTTACAACCTGATACGTATAAAAGATGGGCATGAGTGGAAAACAGCATTTAACACCAGGAGTGGGCATTATGAATATCTGGTCATGCCATTCGGTCTCTGTAATGCTCCAGCTGTATTCCAAGATTTCATTAATGATGTGCTCAGAGATTTTTTGCAATCCTTTATTATCGTATACTTAGACAATATACTGGTTTACTCTCCCGATCTGAAAACCCACCATGAACATGTCAGAAAGGTATTAGCAAAATTACTAGACAATGGTCTTTATTGCAAACTGGAGAAGTGTTTATTCGACATTACAACTGTAAAATTTCTTGGGTACATTATCACTCCATAAGGTTTTGAGATGGATCCTTCCAAACTCATGGCCATCTCAGAATGGCCTCTCCCTCAAGGCCTCAAAGCCAGAGGTTTCTGGGGTTTTACAACTATTATAGGAGATTTATCAAGAATTATTCTGCTGTAGCTTCTCCTATCATTAATATGACACGTAAAGGTCTGAAGAACCAGGTCTGGTCTTCATAATCCAAACAGGCATTCGAAGCTCTCAAACAGGCTTTCACTTCTGCTCCCGTGTTACGGCATCCTGATTCCAGAATTCCATTTGTTCTTGAGGTTGATGCTTCCGAGATAGAGAGTCTCCAGGGAAGCCTCTACATCCTTATGGGTTCTTTTCAAGAAAATTATCACCAGCAGAAAGCAATTATGATATCAGTAACAGAGAATTGCTTGCTATTGTGTCTGCCCTATCAGAGTGGAGACATTTGTTGGAAGGTACTCATGACCCTTTGTTGATAATCACTGATCATAAGAACCTTACGTACATCGGGATGCTAAACGTCTGAACTCGAGACAGGCCAGGTGGTCATTACTACGGTCTCGGTTTATTTTTGTGTTGACTTACAAACCAGGTGACCGCAATGTAAAGGCTGATGCCTTATCTCGTCAATATGACCCGTATGAATCAAATACACAAGACCACGATCCTATAGTTCCTCCTGAACGTATTGTGGCTTCCACGGTCTTGTCAGTTTCCTTGCCTTTTCTGGAACACCTCCAAGCAGCTCAAATGGGGGCTCCACCTAACAAGCCTCCAGATATGTTGTTTGTGCCTGAAAAGGAAAGACAAGAATTACTCATAATGTTTCATGATTCAATACCAGCAGGTCATCCTGGTATTACTAAGACTCTTACCAGTATCTCCAGACAGTTCTGGTGGCCCACCATGCGACAGGACGTACGTCTGTTTGTTTTGGCTTGTCAAGTCTGTGCCAGAAGCAAAACCAGTAAAACCTTGCCTGTCGGTCTATTGCAGCCTTTACCCATTCCTAATAGGCCTTGGTCTCATCTATCCATGGATTTTATTGTGGACTTGCCGAAGTCCAAGGGTCATACTGTGGTTCTGACAGTTGTAGACCGCTTCTCCAAAATGGCTCATTTTATTCCTTTACCTAAGCTTCCTACAGCCAAAGAACTGGCGGTCGTCTTTGCTAGAGAGATTGTACGAATACATGGGGTTCCGTCTGAAATAGTCTCTGACAGAGGAGCTCAGTTTGTCTCTCGTTTCTGGAGGGATTTCTGTGCGGAGATGGGGGTGCGATTGGCCTTCTCTTCAGCATATCATCCACAAACCAATGGGGCAGCAGAGAGGGCAAATCAGGGTCTCGAGCAGTAAATACATTGCTTTACCACACAACAACAAGACAATTGGTTGGAGTTGTTGCCCTGGGCTGAGTATGCACGTAATAACGCCGTTAACGAGACCTTTGGCCACTCTCCTTTTTCTGCTATCTATGTTTTTTTCCCTCCAGCTCTACCGCTTCAGTTTGCTGAACAGGCCATCCCGGCTCTCGATGAACATCTCACACAACTACAGGATATTTGGAGACAGATTCGCGAAAACATGGAGCGCAATGTTGCTGTCCAGAAACGCAAGGCTGACAGGCATAGGTTACAAGCTCCTTCCTACAACGTGGGGGATAGAGTTTGGTTGTCCACTAGGAATGTGAAGTTGCGGGTGCCTTCTATGAAAATGGCACCTCGCTTTATCGGTCCATACAAGATCATTCGCCACGTTAACCCTGTGGCTTATGCTCTTGCCCTTCCTAGACATCTTCTGCTCTGCAGTACCTGGTCGATTGGGTGGGTTATGGTCCGGAGGACCGGTCCTGGATTCCGGCTTCCAACATGTCTGCCTCTATGTTGGTCAGGGCGTTCCATGCCTCGCACCCCAATCGTCCTGGTGGTCGTCCTGCCACTTGTCCTGTTGGTTGTCCGGTGGCCTCCTGTGGAGAGGGGGGTCCTGTAACATTGGGGGCTTCCAGCCTTTCGTGTGCTTGACGGCAGCATGTCTGATGCTGCTCACTCACCAACGCCCGGTTTAAATTGAAACAGGCAGGGAGGTGGCTGCATGAGGCGTGGCTTGAGAGGGGGTGGTGCGGTCTGGTGAAAGTCTTTTAAAAACCAACAGTTCCTTCTAAGCAGTGCCAGATCTTGGTTATCCATACCTGAGCTCCTTGTACCTGAATTCTCTCATGATTTAACCTGTTATTGACCTCTGCTTGTTTTCTGACTATTCTGCCTTCCGTTGCCCTAGACTATTTCCTTGTACTACGCTTCTCCACTGATATCGACCCGGCTATTCCATTCGACTATTCTATACTCTGTATTCCTGATTCTGGCTCGTCTGACTACCCCCGTGTTGCTGACCTGGTTTTGTATTACGACATTGTCTTTGATTAACTCTTTCTGTCTAGCTAGTATACATATGCCTGGCCAATTTTGGACCTAATGCTGCTAAGTTGTAGGGGGTGCTGCAACAAGGCAATGCGAGCTCAGATTGCTAAACTAGATAACTAGAATTAATTAGCAGCACAAGCCAGCCGAGCACCCATTATTAAAAGTCAACAGCCAACAACAGAGCACATGTTTCTCAATGCAGCAACCATCAAAGCTGCACGTATCTTTAGATGTTTGTCAAACAATTTAAGCAAGTGCAAAGAGGTGCAAGGAGGATAAACAAATGTAAACTATAAACAGTTAAAAGACCCCATCTCGACTGTATGAGTGTATCACAGAATCCACAGCAATAAAACCCCCAGTAAAGTGCAGTGTGTATGAGCCTATCACAGAATCCACAGCAATAAAACCCCTAGTAATAGGCTCATACACACTGCACATTACTGGGGGTTTTATTGCTGTGGATTCTGTGATAGGCTCATAGATACTGCACATCACAGAATCCACAGCAATAAAACATCAGTAATGTGCAGTGTATATGAGCGTATCAAAGTCCACAGCAATAAAACCCCCAGTAAAGTGCGGTGTGTATGAGCTTACCACAGAATCCACAGCAATAAAACCCCCGTAATGTGAAGTGTATATGAGCGTATCACAAAGTCCACAGCAATAAAACCCCCAGTAAAGTGCAGTGTGTATGAGCTTACCACAGAATACACAGCAATAAAACCCCAGTAATGTGAAGTGTATATGAGCGTATCACAAAGTCCACAGCAATAAAACCCCCAGTAAAGTGCGGTGTGTATGAGCTTACCACAGAATCCAGTAATGTGCAGTGTGCATGAGCATATCACAAAGTTCACAGCAATATAAGTCACAGTAATGTGTGGTGTGTGTATAAATGTTTTAAATATACAAACGTTGCCCCCTCTCCTGCTTACGTTTATTTTGCAGGGAGGGAGGGTATTGGTGGTCCAGAAGGGAGGGGGTCGAGGAGGGGGAACCCGGCTGGCCGCATCCCATGGATGCGGCCAGTCGGGACCCAGAGTGTTCCGTGGGCCAGCGGGGTGTGCCGGGGGCCGGCATTAGGGTGTGCCCAAGCACACCTTGTGCGCACACCTATGGTTCCATTATAGTACGCTCAAAATTTATTCCACGTACAGTAGCTGCAAATTGCTAGCAAATTTATAGATGAAGTTTATTTAGTAATTACATTTTCTTGGTAAAATACCTCTGACTTGATGTAGAAGTAACAAAGTTAAGTGAATTACAAATATGACAGCTATATGTGAAGTAGCAAACACATCAGTTGCCAACTTGGCATCCATTGAAGACACAGATGGTAATTATTCTGTTATATATTTTTCAAATACTACCAAAACCATATGTATAATGTATTTTGGGAAGTAGTTTATGTGCATAAGGACACAAAGATATTTTTGCAAAGGACATTTAACCCCATAGTGACCAGGCGGTTTTACGAAAAACTGTCCAAAAGTGACAGCTGCTGTTTTTACGTTTCTGCGATGTTTGGGTTTAGGCCAAATTTTCCTCTTACTCGTTTATGCAACCCACACATATTATGTACCATTTTTCCCGCCATTAAATGGACTTTCTAACGCTACCATTATTTCTATCATATCTTATAATTTACTATAAAAAAAAAATATGAAATATGAAAAAAATTGAAAGATTTGTGGCAGATTTTCAGATTGATTTGGCGGTTTTGTGGCGGACTTTGTTTCTTCGGTGGGTTGATTCACTGCACTTCGGGGACCCTGCGGTGAGTGCTGAATTCACCACAGGGTCGGCGAATCGAATTCACTGAAGTGCGGCGAACAGGAGAGCCCTGAATAACCCTGTAGATCCCTCTATATTTTTCCAGACAAAGAAAATTGTAATAACGTCACTCCTCAAATATGGATTACTTTTTTACTATACACAAATGTATTAGATGAAAAAAACAGCAACATTTCAGTTAGCACAGTAGATTTTAACAAGTTAACAACATACTGTGTAAGGTACAATTTTATAGTGTGAATCATTAGTAACAAATGAAAACAATTAGCAAATAATAAGGAACCTCTGCGTTTAAATCATAATGACATCAATCCACCAAACCTGCCAGGTCACTGGAATCCAATGTAAGTAACTAACAAAAAAAATGCCCAACTAAAGAGTGACTTCAAAATCTCCATAATTGGGCAGATGTAACCAAACAACAGGAGGAGGCTGGGCAAAGATAGGAACAGGTCAGAGCAGAGAGGAGATGCAGAAAAAGGGCTAAAGTCAATAGATGAGGGCTGAGAGAAGTGGGAGTGGGAGAACTGAATATTGGAGCAGCTAGAAGGGAGGAAAAACAAGGATTAGCAATAGGAGACTGAAATACTAGAAGGGGCGAGAGAAGCTATAGACACAGAGAGAAACTAATAGTACACAGGAAAGGCAGACACTGAATAAACCAATACTACAACTAACAGATAATCTTGGCAACAGTACAATTAAGGATCAGGCAAATAGAATAGTCAGATAATACAAGCGGGGGTCTAGGCAGGAGACTGGCAACAATAATCAAGGTCTGAGCAAGGGGCCTGGCACATGAGATATCCAAGGATAAGAGGGCACAGGGGGGCAAAGGAGGGTACCGGTGGGTAGTGGTGGAAAATGTCCAGGAAGTACAACGAAGGGTTCAGCGGATAGTCTATGAAATCAGGTAAGGTTTGGCAAGGAATCAGGTCTGCATTGGTGAATGGTCAAGACCTCAATGAGGAAGCAAAGTCGTCAGAGCGTTACTTCCTTTTAAGCAGGGTTAATTAAATCAAAGAGAGTTCAGGTGAGGCTCCAGGGCAAGAGTGCAAATCCTTCAGGGAGAAAGTCCAAGAACCTGCATATCTTATGCAGGATATGGCATATATGCAGGTTTTAAAGGGAGTGCCAGGGGTCAGAATGTCTGGGGCATGACAGGCTACTTACTCATACGCAATACATAAACTGGATCTTGTAGGCTGAAGAAATAGGATTAATACTTGTAGAAAGAAAAAGGCAAGTTACAATCCCAGTGTCTAAATGAATTGTATAAAACACGGAATGCTCAGGTCCATCATTTATGTTAATTTAAATTGTGTCACAGTAATAAATGACCGAACACTTAGAAAAATCAACAGAGAAAACTGGCAAAGAAATCAGAGAACCTAATTAACCCCTTAAGGACCGCTGACGTACCCTCTAAGTCCTGTCCACAGGTCTCCCTTAGACCCACGGACGTACAGGGTACGTCAGCGGCGCCTAATCCCCCTCCTGCCCGATACTCACCTCCCTCGCTGGATCCCTCGGCGATCTGGCAGGAAGGAAGCCTGCCCATGTGATTTACATGTGGCGACGTCATCAGCAGGCGTCCCCATGCAAATCAATGGAGGGGAGGGGGGGCTCCTTCGGAGCCCTCTATCTCCCCAACCATTGAAGCTAGGGAGATGCTTTTTGCACCGCTGAAAAGGGGAGAGCCTCCCCTTTTCAGCGGTGTATGGCATTAACCACAATACAATCACATTATGGCGCTAATTGGTGCCAAAACGGGATTCAAACCTGGATGTCAGCCAAGCCCCCAGGCCCCCCCACCCACTGACAACCTCACATATGTGTGAGGATGTCAGTGGGCCAGTTAACCATCTAGCTGCCATGTAGAGATAAGGGGATCCTAAGGATCCCTTTATCTCCCGATCCATGGCAGCTAGATGGTCATATTTGACATCATTTGTAAGGCCTGATCATGGCCTTTCCAATGATACCAAACATGACCAGGTTTGGTTTAAAAAAAAAATAAAATAAATAAAAAACAATCATAAAAAAATTAAATAAAATAAAAAAATGTTATTTTTTTAAAGTTTTTTTGTCTGGGGGGGTTTAATTAAATAGGACCTAGGCTGTCATCTAAAAATAATTAGCACAAAATGGTCAGAATGAGCGCAGCGCACATAGGTGAACTGGCTCAGCAGTGAAAGGGTTAAAAGGCAAAAACATGTAAAAATTGGGTATTTCTATTCTCGGGATAAAATTTGGAAACTATTTAGCTGGGGTCTTTATTGGTGGTTGTAGATTTTGGGGATTAAATTACGAAAAAGTGTGTTTTTACAATTTTTTCATCATATTTCATATTTTTTTTATAGTAAATTATTGGATATGATGGAAATAATGGTATTTCTAGAAAGTCCATTTAATGGCGGGAAAAAGGGTGTATAATATGTGTGGGTTGAATAAATGAGTAAGAGGAAAATTTGACCTAAACACTAACAGCGCAGAAACGTAAAAACAGCAGCGGTCACTAAAGGACGGATTTGTGTAAAACCGCCCGGTCACTAAGGGGTTAAGAGCGGGTCCATGTATTGGCTGTATAGCTAAACTAAACCAGAGAACAGTCATAAATAAGCCAAGATCCGGATAACAGATATATACAGTAGATAAACAGAGAAACAAAGCTAGTGGTCAAGGGAATGTAGAGAACCAAAAAAAGCCAAATAACAAGCCGAGGTATAAACACAGATAAAAAGCAACAATGGAATGCAGCAGGATTGGCAAAAATAAACTGAAGGGTGGAATGTTGGGGTCTTGTCCCTATCAGGATCATCAGTAGGGACAATGCTAGTGTCAACAAATGGTGGTGGTCTATCAAACAAATGTAAAACAGGAGCATTCTCTGTCATGGGAGGGATGGAAGACTGAACAGAGCAGAGTGAGCTTCTTTTAGCACTGGAGGATGTGACAAATTGTCAATATACTAATGTCTCTGTCTTGGCTATCAGTATCAAGTATGTGAGGTGAAAATTATACTGCTGACATTAGCAAACCAAACAATACAGAAAGTTTGAATTATATATTGTTAGTCAAATATTTTAATATTAATATTAGCTCAGTATTACAATAAAGGCTTAGTTCGACAAAGGACCAAATCAGTATTATGATTTCTGTGCAAACATGGCATAATAATTGTCTTGTCATTCACCTGGAAATAGTCACAGTGGGATATCTTTGAGTATTAGAATCAGCAGCTGAATGTCTTGGTGAGTAAAGTATCAGATCTGAGCTGTGTGTGATTAATTTTCAATTTCCTCAAGTATAGCTAAACACTCGCTGCAAAGTTACACAGGAGAATTAAAACCATACCCTTCAGTGTTTCATAAATGCATACCTTATTAGCTAGACCCTTTAGCCTGTGAGTCATCTAATGAGTTAGCAATGCATCATCCATACACCATGACACTCCTGATGTATAGTCAATCTTTCTTTGTGAACAAACTCTGTGGCAAATAAGGCCAATTATTCATGTCACCTCCGTTTATACAACTATAATATAACTAATACAATGGCAGTAGTTCTAGATGATTAATTTATGGAAATTAACAATGGACAACATAGGATTCTTTCTACTTACTACTAGAAGTTTTAAAAAAAAGTGCAGAGTTATTAATCCTTTGGTTTATCCTTCCAATTATAATGATGAAATGTATTATGCTTTACAAATTCTACACAAGTTCTGTTCTGGGAGAGATTTCAAGAAAGCAATATAAACTACAGTTAAAAACATTGAAACAATAGAACTACCGTAGATACTCGAGTATAGCGCGACCCGAATATAACGCAATGGAGATTTATTATGGAAATTAGAGAATACTCAAGACTCGAATATAACGCGAGGAGCAAAATTATAAAAGTATACTGTACCGGTAAAGCGTGTATATGTGAAGGCAGCGCTTCCGTGCAAAATAAATAGATATTAATTAGGGTAGGTGCTGCCGTAGTGGAATGTGCAGTGACCACACACCTCCAAGGACACAAATAATATAAAAGGAACAAAACATAAATTCCTGGCGCACCTTGTATATTACAACATTGTTTTAGAATACAATATGTTTGATACAATTGTAAGTGAACAGTGGGTAAAAAATATTGAGTATGTTTTTGTTTTTTTTGTTTTTTCATTGTGTTTTTTTATGTTTTTTTTCCTCTTAACACTGAAAACACTCAAAAAATTCAAACAAATTCAAAAAAAGTCAATTCCTTATTGTCCTCCTCACATCTCACCACGTGCCCGCTCAACCCCATTCCCTCACATCTAATTCCTCCCCTCTCCTCCTCCCTCACCCCTGTTCTCACACACATCTTCAACCTATCTCTCTCCACTGGCTCCTTTCCATCCGCCTTCAAACACGCGCTAGTTACCCCTTTACTAAAGAAACCATCCCTAGATCCCAACTCTCCATCCAATTACCGCCCTGTATCCCTGCTTCCCTTCACATCAAAGCTCTTAGAAAAACTAGTCTTCAACCGCCTCTCCCTCTTCCTGTCCTCCAATTCCCTACTTGACCCCCTGCAATCTGGCTTCCGTCCCCTACACTCAACTGAAACTGCCCTCACCAAAGTCACCAACGACCTCCTAACTGCTAAAAAACACGGCCACTATTCTATTCTCATCCTGCTTGACGTCTCGGCTGCTTTTGACACTGTTGACCACCCCCTTATTTTTTAATTATGCATACCATATGGTCTATTTTTATATGAATTTATAGGAATAAATTTTTAAATATAGTCGCATATCGTCCTGCTGCATATTTATTACTTTAGCACCTGTCTATATAAGGTTTGCTCCCTTCCCTCCCTGAAATTTATATAGCACCTCCATATACCATCGAATGAGCTAATGAATAAACGAGTCACCATTGGGGGAAAAAAAAGCTAACTCCAGAGGATTTGCCAAGGAGGAAGATAAAGATACCATCATTACTAATATAAGTATTCTGATTTCTCTAATTTTTTGAATTTGTTTGAATTTTTTAAGTGTTTTCAGTGTTAAGAGAAAAAAAAAAACACTCAATATTTTTTACCCACTGTTCACTTACAATTGTATCATACATATTGTATTCTAAAACAATGTTCTAATATACTGTACCGGTAAACAATTAAAATCCTTCCAGATTCTCTTAACACAGTCAGGCTACCCCTTAGGTCAGGGTGCTCTGCTCCTAGAATGATTGTAGTTGTTACTAAATATGAAGCCACTGGGCACCCGTCTTCTTACTTGCGATAAGATGGCCGGCGGAGCGAGATGACCACAGTGAATCATTCACCAATAGCCAGCACGCAGGGAGGTGTTGTTTTCGGACCTCCTACTCCAGCAGGCAGGCTCATCCACTGCATCAGCCAATAGGGAGACTTGGGATCCATGAGAAAGTCAAGTGTTTTTTTTTCCTTATTCTTACACGCCATGCAGATGTCTCGAATAGAACGTGACCACTCCAATTTTAAAGGTAAATTTTTCTCACCAAAATCTAGCGGTATACTCGAGTATCTACAGTAAAAAGGTTGAAAGTGAATATAAATACTGTATACTTAATGGACATTTAAATATTAGTATTCAATGCAGAAACAGCACTTTAATAATGCAGACCGACTGTTGCTCCAGGATGGTGCGAAAGTAGTGCAAAATTTGTAAATTGGCCACTTCAAAGTAAACAACTAGGGCCATATTACATTGATAACGCTAACGTTAGCGCTTAACTGTGTAAGCGTTAACGTTAGCTCTTGTTGCCCTAGCACGGGCGGACCATATTACAATCCGAACGCTAACGGGTTAAGAAATCCATTAGTGATTCGGATTTTACGCTTTTCAGCGTGAGCTTACTGTACTTTGCGCTCCCTATGCTTAACATGGAAAGAGCAAAGTGTTAATTAGCGTTTGTAATCCTAACGCTAATTACATCCCGCTGTGGCTAACTGAAATGTTGTGAGAAACAAGAGGGGTGTTTGTGAGGGTCCTGAGAACGAGCAACAGCACAATGCCCTGCTCTACGGTGGGTGCCCGCTCAGGTCTCACAAACAAGGTTTTAGCTTGCTTGTGCCATTACAGGGATGAATTTTCCATATGCAAATCAGCCTGCTCTCACCCAGAAAGGGTGGCCAGTGCTGATTGCCAAGGACGTCATCCCTGCACGAGAGGTGCAGCAACCCCCGACGATCGTTTCGGCCTTCTTGGGCCTCGTCAGGAGGGTGTAGCTGACACCCCTCTAGGCACATCAAGCAAGGGGTCCACGTCTGGATGACCCTTTACAATTATAGTGAGAAACAAGAGGGGTGTTTGTGAGGGTCCTGAGAACGAGCAACAGCACAATGGCCTGCTCTACGGTGGGTGCCCGCTCAGGTCTCACAAACAAGGTTTTAGCTTGCTTGTGCCATTACAGGGATGAATTTTCCATATGCAAATCAGCCTGCTCTCACCCAGAAAGGGTGGCCAGTGCTGGGTGAGAACCCAGAGGGGTTGCTGCACCTCTCGTGCAGGGATGACGTCCTTGGCAATCAGCACTGGCCACCCTTTCTGGGTGAGAGCAGGCTGATTTGCATATGGAAAATTCATCCCTGTAATGGCACAAGCAAGCTAAAACCTTGTTTGTGAAACCTGAGCGGGCACCCACCGTAGAGCAGGCCATTGTGCTGTTGTACGTTCTCAGGACCCTCACAAACACCCTTCTTGTTTCTAACTGAAATGTTAACCACAGCTAGAAGCTGGTGCTAACTGATCACCAGCTACAAATCCCTCCAAAAATCACATACTCACCTCTCGAGAACAGCGGCTCGATCTGGTCACCACATATGAAACTAATTTATATGCAGTTTTGTACAAAAAAATAATAAAAGATTAATATTCCTATGTCAATGTCTTAAAGTGGAAGATGTTGCAGAGCTTGAGCTATTTTAAAAAACGTAATTTTTTTTAAATTTGAAGCAATTTGTAACTGGTCTGATTTTAGTTCTGGAATCTTCAAACAGATTATATTGTTAGTGCTTAGGATAGAACATTATAGTGCTGGTTAACTTTTGTTTCAATAATATTTGGGGAATGGTGCCTTAAATGTTCGTAGAATACATATGAATAGAATAGAATACATACAATTTTGAGCAGCGTGAACTCAATTTTGATAACATAGAAGGGAATAAATGGTTTCCCAAGTAAATTCAGAATATTTTTAGGCATGGCTCCCAAAGGTTTCACGCATATTTTCCCTTCTCTTTTAATCAAGTTGCTCTCGCTTTCATTCAACTCAACCTCTGTGTATATGAGGTTTCCACCGAAGTATTTATTCATTGTAGAATTGGCAGAACGCTCAAGATGAACGCTTAGAATAGAAAAATGACTGGAATAGCATGTTTGTGTAGCTGGTAACATAATCATACACTGAACCTACATTCATTGCGGTCAACACAAAAATTGCAAACTGTGATTTGTAATGACGGGGTGAAATTTAGAGAGGCAAACATCTTTCTTCTTTCTGTTGCTCTTAAAATGATCATACTAATTATCACTATGAAATGGTTTCTCTAGTTAAATTATTCCCTTTACACTATTTTTGCCAGGATGTACTATTAACTAATTACCCCCATGGTATTTCCAAAAAAATAAAACTAACTTTCGTTAACCCCTTAATGATATTCAGAGTTATTCAAAGAGCTCCGAATTGCTGGAGAAAGGTAACCGAACGCTGAAATTCAGCGTACGGTTACCTTTCCTGGCCATTCGGCTATCCAGAGAGCAGGCAATACGCCAAATCCTGACGAATTGCCTGCACATACGGTGCCTGTTCAGTGCCTGTTCGAGGGCAGTGAATCCCCATAGAGAAGCAATGCTTCAGCTATTCAGAGAGCAAAACCCAGCACTGAAAAGTTGCCGAATTGCCCTGCCATTTGGTAGTTTCATGCGGCAGATTTATTCAGGAGAATCCCATAGGCTTCAATGTTAAAAATATTCCCGTTTTAATTCAATATCTAATAAACTGTTGATTATAATATTCGGCAGTAAAAAGTCTCTTTATTTATAGACTAGTTGTTAAGCCTGCCCGTAGGGCAGTCTAGTGTTGTTGTCGCCAGCTCAGAATTCATGTCCACATATTTGTTTTTCCAATGTCCTATCCAAGAGTATCTCCATATATAAATGTGTGTAACGTGTCCGGCACCAACCCATCCGCAACAGGAGGGCCAAGTGAGCAGCTGTGATGGGTGTGTGCGCAGCTGACAGCAGGTTCCTCTTCCCTTTTAGGCTAGGGTCAGACGAAAGCATTTTTCCCCGCGAATGTGAAAAAGTGCGTCCGAACGCATTGACGTATTTTTTCACGGAATGCGCAAAACCGGTCAGACGACGCGCATTTTCAGGCGTGATTTTGTACGGATCGTCAATAAAACTCTTTTTGCGTCTGGACGTTATGTAGGCCGGACATTAGCAGCGTCTGACATCTCCTAATCACGCAAACACGCCGCTATGCCGCAGCTGCGCACTCAGTACGTCAGTACTAGCGGTTCAGCGTTCTCAGAAAAATGCTTTCAAATTCCACTTGCGTTGCACGGCTGGACTTTTGTGCGGCCGTACATCGTATATTGGCCGTCATTGCCCGTCATCTGCTGCTAGTGCGGCCGTAATTATGTGCGCCAGAACGCACGTTAAAAGTGCGCTGGTCTGACCCCAGCCTTAGATTGTAAACTCACAGGAACAGGACCCCTTAGATTGTAAGCTCATGGGACCCCTTAGATTGTAAACTCATGGGATAGATTGTAAACTCATGGAACCCCTTAGATTGTAAAATCATGGGACCACTTAGATTGTAAACTCATGGGATAGATTGAAAGCTCATGGGACCCCTTAGATTGTAAAATCATGCGATAAAACTCACAGTAATGTGCAGCTCACACATGGATATATATTGCCCCCAGCAGCTCACACGGATATATATTGCCCCCAACAGCTCACATAGGGATATATATTGCCCCCAGCAGCTCACACATGGATATATATTGCCCCCAGCAGCTCAAACATGGATATATATTGCCCCCAGCAGCTCAAACATGGATATATATTGCCCCCAGCAGCTCACATATGGATATATATTGTCCCCAGCAGCTCACACATGGATATATATTGTCCCCAGCAGCTCACACATGGATATATATTGCCCCCAGCAGCTCACACATGGATATATATTGCCCCCAGCAACTCACGCAGGGATATATATTAGGCAACCCCCCCGGGTTGCTCACCGACGCCTCGGCGGCACTGTCTGAGGGCCCGCGGGTCGGTAGGGGCCCGGATTGGGCAGACACAGTGGGCCCTGCCAGTTTCCATCTGATAAGAATTGAACTTTTCAGAGTGCGCCGCTGGCTGCCTGTTAAAGCCGCGGTGGCGCCTGCAGTGTGCCTGCATCCCAGTCTAAAACGGAGCAGGCACGTCGCACTGGTGACGCCCCTCATGTGACGTGTCACGTGAGGGGCATCACCAGTGCAACGTGCCTGCTCTAGTTTTAGACTGGGATGCGGGCACACAGCAGGTGCCACCGTGGCATTTTCCGAGTGTGCTGCCTGTTAAGTTCAATTCTCAGAGGGAAACTGGCGGCGTCCACTGTGTCTGCCCAAACTGGGCCCCTACTGACCCGCGGGCCCTCGGGCAGTGTCCGATGGGTCAGACTGCCCCTGCGCATGCCGCGGCGGTTGGATGCGCGCGCACCCAGCAGTACGCTGGTTGCGAGCGCATTTGAAGACGGCGGCGTGGCCACGGACATGCCACTGTCTTACGGTTTTATTGTTTTGATCTTTTAAGCATTTTTCAGGATTTTTGTGCCAAATTTTTATTTCTTTTAAAACATTTGCTCTTTTTTCTGTAACAGCCCTTTTTATTATCATTCATTGGACCTGATATGTAAATTTCAGACATTTTCTCTCATTAGTTTCTTTGCAAACAGCGTTTCACTTTTCAAACAATCAAGCGTACTCTTTTTTGTTTTATTTACTCTATACGTCTGCGGTGTCGGGTAGGGATGTGCACAGATTTCCGTTTCAATTTTTTTTTGTGATATCGGAAATTTTCGGTTTTTTCAGGACGTCTGTTCTCGTTTCGGATCTGTAATTCTGACGGTTTTTTTTATTAAATAAAAGATCCTTTTTTTCTTATGAATATGCTTTGCACAACTTTATTTAATCATATTAAAATAGTATGAAAGGAACAAAACGATTTAAAAAAAAAAAAAACTGACCCAAATGGTTTTTATTTTTAAAGTCAGACCATTTGGGTCAGTTTTGTTTTTTTTTAAATCGTTTTGTTCATTTCATACCATTTTAATATGATTAAATAAAGTTGTGCAATGCACATAAGAAAATATGGAATCAGCAATGGAACCGAAAAATGCAATGTCCAAAATTACCAAAATGGAACCGAAATCACGAATGGAACGAAAATGACATGCGATTTTACAAATTTCACATATATACAAAATTATTTCGTTTCGGATCAGAAACAGTTTTTCGACCATTTTCGGATCCGATTGGAAAAAAAAAAAAAAAAATATTCGGCCAAATCCGAGACACCGAATTGGCCCGATTCGTGAAAAAAACAAATCAGCCCGAAACGAGACGCACATCCCTAGTGTCGGGTTTTTCCGGCGGCTGCACTACGTGTGATCGGCTCCTGCTCGGGTTTTTCCGGCAGGGTTAATCCAGATGTTTTTGCGGGTTTTTGGTATGCCTTCGCCGGGTTTTGCGGTGAGTTTTCGGTGGGTTTGCGGCGACTTTTCCCTGCATTACGGCGGCCCTGTGGTGCTTGCTGAATACACCGCAGGGTCGCCGACATGGGATTGCCAAATCGTGCCGAATTGAAGAGAACGAAAAGTCACCGAATGTGTGGTGACTTTTCGATTCTCCTTGAATAACCCTAAAAGAGTTTTCCCAATGTTGGGCTATATTACAAAGTTGGTGTTAACTTAACCAGAGCTGTTGTAAACTTACCAGAGCCATTATAACCTATGGAGGTTTTCAGTTAACAACAGCTCTGGTTAAGTTAGCATTAACTTTATAATACTGCCCATAATCATTTAAAACTGTATTTTCCACCATGGTTCAGCTCTCTCTTGCTAGAGCCTTAAAGGAATCTGACTCAAAATATGTAGACTTTCAAATGGTAACACTACCTTTTTCCTCTCTAGCTTCTAAAAACTCTATGGTGCAGATTCAGCAAATCACATAAGTTCCTGGAATAAACAGAGATGTGCCTACTTTGAGCCAAATTACATACTTGGTGCTAACGTTAGCCCAAGTATTTACCGCATATTTCAATCCAAACCCTAACGGGTTAAGTAATAGGGATAGACCGATATCATTTTTTCATGGCCGATACCGATACAGATTATCGGCAGCTTTTCTGGCCGATAGCCGATATTTGGTGCCGATATTCTGTAAATTGAAAGCTCTGAAAAAGACAGCACAAATCTGACTATGCCATGAACTCAATGGCCTAAACAACAAACTTCGTGCAAACGTTTCCACCGGTGCAAAAAAAACATTTAACGCGAGGGGCAAAACCCTTTACGCCGAATGCCATATTACATAGTCAGCGCAACAAACGCACGTAATCGTCTACCGCGGGTGAACCTGCGAACCTGCGTGAGCTTACTGTACGTCACGCGATCTATACTTAACATTGTGAGCGCAAATGCGTTTGTGCGCTGGTACGCGGATGGTATTACAATCTATGCGCAGTTTGTAACGCACAGCGTTTGCACGTATAATTTTAGCAACTCCTATAAGCTGGTGGTAACGGCAAATCTGAACGTCCTGGCCGAAACCAAATACACCAGCCAAAAAATAAAAATAAAAATGCAGCAAAGTATAGTTACACATTCTACACATACCCAAACTAATAAAATGGAGAAGTTGTGCGTGCATGTATTATTGCTGCAGCATTTATGCTCAGATTGACTTGTGGTTGTGGTTCTTAATTCTGATTGGCTGAATTGCGTGAAAAAAAATGACAGCACACTGATTTCTGTGCGCAACGGTACTGCGTGAGCATTTGGGCGCGTCCGGTTTACGCGCGCTATTGATTGGATCAAAAACGCGCGAGGATTGTAATTCCAGCGGTGATTTGCACAAGCAAACGTTTAAAGCTTGGTGCAAAACTTCACGCTTTGCGCAAGCGTTTTTGCGCAAAGATTGTAATATAGCCCAATGTGTTTAACATGTAAACATTGCACCACGTCCACTTCATTTATTCAATTTAATAAGAATTTTTATTTTACTTAATCTTTTATTTTTTACAAGCAATCAAACCATGTCTTTGGCTTTCTTAAAGATCCCTCATATGACCCTCTATTTAAGGGGTTCAGCAACCTTGGCCCTCCAAGGGTTATATTACAAAGTTATATTACAGCACTGGTTAAGCAGTCACTTTGTAATATTGCCCCACGTTTTGGAATTACATCTGCTATGATGCTCATCTTCTCATTAGGTGCTTGGAGCCTCATGGGAAATCCAGTTCCAAAACATCTGGAGGTCCTAGGTTGCTGGACCCTGCTGTAGGAAATAGACCCTGCATCTCCTGTCTAGGGAATTCCCTGCCAGATGGGATGGAAGCCCCATTTCTGTTGCCATCACGCTCATGCAGTGAGGGCTTACAGCCTGATGTGGGAGAAGCCCCAGATTCGCACAGTTCTGTGGGATCTTGCGTGTCGCAGCTGCAGTGAGCAAACTTGTCCAAATATCGGCAAATAAAATGCCGATACCGATATCAGTAATTTTCTGAATATCGGCGCCGATAATCGGCTAAACCGATATATCGGTCTATCCCTATCAAGTAACCAGTTAGTGTTTGGTATCTTGCGCTTTTCAGTGCGAGGTTACTGTACTTTGCTCTCCCCATGTTAAGTATAGGGAGCACAAAGTGTTAATCAGCGTTAGGTTTACAAAGTCCTAACGCTGATTAACGTCCGGCTGCGGTTAACAAAAAGTTAACCAGAGCCAGGACTTGGTGCTAAAGGATTCCGCTTCTGCAGAATCCGTTAACACCAGCCAAAAAAAAAAAAAAATCAGATACTCACCTCCTATCCCACGGCGAAGACTGCAGCTCTGTCTGCCTCCTCAGTCCAGTGGGAGAAGGGATAGACTGGGGGAATATGTCCCACCAGTCTCCCCCCGCGTATCACTACGCTGACCGGCAGGATCTCGCAAGGAGAGATCCGTCTGGTCATGTGACCGCCGGCGTCTGCTTCAATGGAGTCCTATGGACTTCATTGAGAGGATGCGCGCGGCTGCGCTTAGCACCTGCAAACAATGCAGGCAGCTTTTTTTAGCGCCTGCATTGTAATCTAGTGCTAAAAAACGGGCGCTATGGGGAAAACTGCGGGTGCAGTTTTTCCTCCCTAGCGCTCGTGTTTTAGTGCTAGGAATGTAATTTGGCCCTTGATGAGGAGCCTATATTTGTATTGGCTCAATATATAGGACTTTTGTATTCTCAATGAAAGTCTTGTTTATGATCCTTCAGTATATGTAGGACAGGATGAAATCAGTGGTAAAACTGGAACAGTGGCCAGCTTTTTATTACCATAAAAAACAATAAATCACAATAAAAAATACCGGCTAGATGGAGTAAAGGTAACGTCACTGCTCGATAACCGTGGAGACCCAGGTTCGAGTCCCGGCCAGAGCACCTCTCCAGTAAGTATCCTTGGGCAAGACACCTAACGGTACATACTTGCCACCCACACAATATCAGCTGTGGAGTCCAGTGGTAACATCTCTACCCTTCAACCGTGGAGAAGCAAGTCAAAATACCATTCAGCACATTGCTGCAATACAACTGTGGAGAAGCAAGTCTTGACTTTACGTGAAGTGAGTTCAAACTAACCACCAGGTCACTGCTCTACAATCATGGAATGATGACCCAATCCCACTCAGAAGACGCCACCAGCGAGTGTCCTTGGGCAAGACACCTAACGATATGGATGCGTCTACCTCACAAAATACTTGTACATCTCATAGATTGTAGTTCCCTTGGGAACAGGGTCCCCCTGAATCAGGCCGTATCATCCATGTGTAGTATGCGAATGTATCAACCCCTTGTACACTGATCTTGTAAAGCGCTGCGGAATATGTGGCGCTATGTAAATAAATGATAATAAATAATAAAAAAATGCATAAAACAATGTTAGGGCTGTCTGGTGGTCATCAAATAACCCAGAGGTGAGGAAGTCAGAGCCAGAATTGGATCTGAGGAATGTGAGTGTATTTGCAAGATTTTGTTTATGTTATATAGTGTAAGCAACACGAATCCATATATTGTCTGCGCTCCCAACAAATACGTTTGTATTTTTCTCTATAATAATAATATGTTACACTTTGATGTTCTGTTTTTTTTCTTTATTTGAGTAAAAATATAACAGGAAACATTCAGTCTCACTTTAGTATAAATAATGACATCATATTTGTCACGGTGGCGGTACCAGGCTAGCACCGTGGTAAGACCCTGGTGCAGGTTAAAGCCCCTAAAAGCAGAGCTACCAGACTTAGTAGAAATAACAGAACAGATCAACACAGGGTTAACAAGAGGCCTTTGCACAGCTATACCGCAGCAGCCCTGATCTGACAGGCTGGTCTTTAAAGATAGCCGGATCTATTCTAAATGAAGAAAGGTTACTTTATAAGCCATGCAGAGGTTGACAAACACAGGTTACAGGGTACACTGGAAACGGTACAGATAAGGATATTCCAAAAATATAGTCAAAGAAAGAAGCAGGTCAGAACCAGAGAATATACCTTATACAGAAGCCGGGGTTCAGAACCAGAAGTAACGTCAGACAAGCCAGAAGATCATAACCAGGGAATCAGTATAATATAAACAGCAAACCAAAACAGCAAATAAATCAAGAACACGTATAACAGAGGGAGCAACTAGACGGATAGAGAAGACAAAAAACAAAGAAATAAACTAAACAAGAATATACAAACTAGACTGGAACAATAAAACAGGGAGCTCTCAGAAAGCAGACCTGGAAACCAGGTAAAGCAAAATAACCCAGCAATGTACCATAGGCACATTGCTCTTATATAGGCAGGAGATCAGGACAAGGATCAACAGGTGAGCAGAGAGCAGAAACAAATTAACCCCTGGGTAGCAACCCAGGAATAACAACAATATACAAAAACAAGGCCTGAGCCTATACATCTATACAGAGGACAGGGGGACAGGGCTGGAGACGCAAAACGTGACAATATTCCTTCTAACACTTGGGTGCGTTACACTTCATGCACAGTGTGACGGAAACGTTCTCTTGTCTGCCTGTCCTGCTCTCCAGACACCCCTCGTTGCGGTCAGCCCAGCTACTGGGAACGCGGTCCTCAGCACCTCTAGCAGCTTGTCCCGCTTGCTTCTGCCTGCTGGGAGACCTGGGCTGGATGGCAGGGATTTGTACCAGTGCTGGGCCGAAGTTACAGCAGCTTCTGGGGATCTGCAGGCTTTTGATCTCCTGACCTGTAGCCCCGATGTTAGGTCAGTCTTTCAGATGGCCGCTCGGTGCCTTCTGATGGTGAGTGTAGTGGAATAGAGCAGAGGAATAACACAGACAATCTGCATGTATAAACCAAGAACTATCTGCCTTTTATTGAAAAACACCACACTATGCTCAGATCCAACAGGGGTCATTTGCATAAACCAAACTGCTGGAAACCACCGGAACATAATTCCACTGGAAGATGAACTCGGATTACATTAGGTCACTTATCACACACCATTTACATAGTCCATTGTTCCAATAGATCAGATTGCCTTGTCAGTCAAACACTATCCCAGATTTATGACTCCTCAAACATGCAGATAAAGAGAATAGCGTTCTTGCATAATCACAGATTCAACATAAACATTCTATACCAAATCTGCACCTCCATTTTGTGCCATGTGGTCCTTTGTTCCTGGGACACATGGCTGGCTTGGGGAAATGGCGTTCTGGGGTTTGGGGAGAACAGGGCACACAGTAAAATTAGTCTTTACAACACTCAGCAATGAAAACCACATCTACAGTAAAAAACACGTTTAAATTTACACCACACAATGAATGAAAATAGAGTCTTTCCCAAAGCAAATGTCTGGGTCAGTACAAGAGGATTAGAGATCAAAGCGAGATTACAAATTCTAGATGGGTCTGTATATTGGTTAACAAGGACAATAAATGTGCTATTAGGTCTAACAACTACAACAGGGCAAGGTAAATTGGTATGGTTAGGATTTATATAGGTCTGAGGTTTTCTACCTCTCTTGTCATCATCAGGGTGCACCAGAATGACCTGACATGGAAAAAGACAAAATGACGCCTGCTGGTTGACACCATGAAACCTGGCGCAGCTATAAAATGGCTTGGGGTCCTGGCGTCCCTTGTCAGAATTGCTAGTTCGAGTCAGAAGAATAATGGAACGCAAACACAGGGCAAGGTAGAACAGTAGCAAGGTGAGCTTTGGTGCAGTGCAACCCTGTGTCTCAGGGTGCTGAATGACTCCGGAGGAGCACTGAAAAAGGCTAAGCTTTGCACACAGTTTGTAGGTTCTACAGCTTTAGATAGGTCATTTGAGTGAAGTAACATTCACAATCATAACGTCAAGTTTGATACAAATTGTTTTAGTTTTAGTGCCTGTAATAAAGTATTCTTTGTGTGCAGAAACCCTTTGTTGCACTATATAAACCATGAACTCAACAACACATAGGAGCCCATAAAGCTGCACTTGCATTTATATACCAAGTATGCAGTTTGCACAACTCTTGATTGATTTTTGGGACATGATACCTAAGATGTAATGAAAGAAATCATGCCCTTTTTTCCTAATTTGAGCAGATTTATAGTTCAGAAACACCACAACTCACTGTTTACAATCACTTAATAGTACAAATGTTCTTGTAGGCTTGGCTTTCCTTCAAGTAATCACATCAGCTCGCCATTAGGTGTATTTATGGATTGGGTCAGCCACATAATGTAATTGCTACTTGAAAGGCACATGTTACATAAGAATCTTTCTTCACACAATAGTTTCCTTATTACATTTTCTGTATCTGGTTCTGTGTCAATACATGCCAGAAGCATTAGTACTTAACAGCACAATGGAGGAGCATAAAAAAAATAATATATATATATATATATATATATATGGCAATGATATATAATAAATAGAATTTTAATGCATTTAGCACATCAAAAAGATTTTGTTCTCGCTATCCAGCTATTGCCATACATTGCATGATTTGGAATCTATATGTGTTTTCTTTTACGAGTACCTTTCTTGTCCAAAGAACAACATTTTACATATCACTTTTGAAAACCTAAATCTTTCAAAAATTGCATTAACATACAGTTGTGTTCAAAATTATTCAACCCCCAATGCTGTAAAGGGTTTTAGGGAATTTAGTGTACATTTGTAATTGTATTCAGAATGAAATCCTACAAGGACTTTTTAAAGAACCATATGCAACTAAAATGACATCAATTGGTTTTGTAATACAGTAGTAAATGTTTCTTTTGTGAATTCTTCATTGACACAATTATTCAACCCCTTAAAGACTACCACTCCGAAGAACAGAGGTTCATTCAAGTGTTTTCAATCAGGTATTGAAAACACCTGTGGATGTCACGGAGCAGCAATAAAGCATAATCAGCACCAATTAGGCAGCTTTAAAATGACTGTGATACTCAGCTCCTTCTAGACATTTACTGGTGTGGTTACAAACATGGTGAAGTCAAGAGAATGGTCCAGGAAGACAAGAGAAGAGATGATTACTCTTCACAGGAAGGGCAATGGCTATAAGAAGATTGCAAAGATGTTAAACATACCAAGAGAGACCATAGGAAGCATCATTCGCAAATTCAAGGCAAACGGCACTGTTGAAACGCTACCTGGTCGTGGCAGAAAGAAGATGCTGACTTCGACTGCTGTGCGCTACCTGAAGCGTAGAGTGGAGAAAAGTCCTCGTGTGACTGCTGAGGAACTGAGAAAAGATTTGTCAGATGTGGGTACTGAAGTTTCAGCTCAGACAATACGGCGCACACTGCGTAATGAAGGCCTCCATGCCAGAACTCCCAGGCGCACCCCCTTGCTGTCTCCAAAGAATAAGAAGAGTCGATTGCAGTATGCCAAAAGTCATGTGGACAAACCACAGAAGTTTTGGGATAGTGTTCTGTGGACTGATGAAACAAAATTAGAACTGTTTGGGCCCATGGATCAACGCTATGTTTGGAGGAGGAAGAACAAGGCCTATGAAGAAAAGAACACCTTGCCTACTGTGAAGCATGGCGGGGGGTCAATCATGCTTTGGGGCGGTTTTGCTTCTGCAGGTACAGGGAAGCTTCAGCGTGTGCAAGGTACCATGAATTCTCTTCAGTACCAGGAGATATTGGATGACAATGTGATGCAGTCCGTCACAAACCTGAGGCTTGGGAGACGTTGGACCTTTCAACAGGACAATGATCCCAAGCATACCTCCAAGTCCACTAGAGCATGGTTGCAGATTAAAGGCTGGAACATTTTGGAGTGGCCATCGCAGTCACCTGACTTAAATCCGATTGAGAACCTCTGGTGAGACTTAAAGAAAGCAGTTGCAGTGCGCAGCCTAAGAATGTGACTGAACTGGAGGCTTTTGCCCATGACGAATGGGCGAAGATACCCGTAGATCGCTGCAAGACACTTGTGTCAAGCTATGCTTCACGTTTAAAGCTGTTAGAACTGTAAGATTGAATGTCACTTGGGGGTTGAATAAAACTGATAATGATGTGAGCACAGAAAAGACATTTGTGGTTATTTCATTATAAATGTTATGTTATATTTGTCTGACCTACACGTGCCTCTTTGATTTAATTGTAAGCAAGATGACTGAATGATCAAAATCAATGTCAAACTGGCCAAAACACTCAATTTCAGTGGGGGTTAAATAATTTTGAACACAACTGTATACAGTGGGGCAAAAAAGTATTTAGTCAGCCACCAATTGTGCAGGTTCTCCCACTTAAAAAGATGAGAGGCCTGTAATTGTCATCATAGGTACACTTCAACTATGAGAGACAAAATGAGAAAAAAAAAATCCAGAAAATGACATTGCAAATTATGGTGGAAAATAAGTATTTGGTCAATATCAAAAGTCCATCTCAATACTTTGTTTTATATCCTTTGTTGGCAATGACAGAGGTCAAACGTTTTCTGTAAGTCTTCACAAGGTTTTCACACACTGCTGCTGGTATTTTTGCCCATTCCTCCATGCAGATCTCCTCTAGAGCAGTGATGTTTTGGGGTTGTTGCTGGGCAACACGGACCTTCAACTCCCTCCAAAGGTTTTCTATGGGGTTGAGATCTGGAGACTGGCTAGGTGTCATGCCCCATGGCTGCCACCATCCTGAAACCTCCCCTGGTGGTTCACTTCCATTCTGTTCCTGCCCTGTAGTCAGCAACCAGCATCCAGCAGTGTAAAAGTTAACACCAAAACACACGTGACTCACGAAATAAAGGGCTCAGCCCCGCACACACACACTGCTGGTTCATTACGGCTAATGCTCACGAAGAGTGAACATCCTTGCTACGTTGCTACTCTGCTACCGGATCCTGATTCCCCATTTTCTGGTTCCTGCTAATTACAACGTTCATCCCCATCATTCCTCCACGATCAACCTGGTTAGTCTTTATTTCCATTCACCCTCCACCATCCATATCCTCTGTTTATCAGTGCAGACCACTGCACGCTGGGCTCATACTCTCCTCACCCCTGGTGCCACCCCGGTGCCATCCCTAACCGTGACACCAGGCCACTCCAGGACCTTTATATGCTTCTTATGAAGCTACTCCTTCGATGCCCGGGTGGTGTGTTTGGGATCATTGTCCTGCTGAAAGACCCAGCCACGTTTCATCTTCAATGCCCTTGCTGATGGAAGGAGGTTTTCACTCAAAATCTTACGATACATGGTCCCATTCATTCTTCCCTTTACACGGATCAGTCGTCCTGGTCCCTTTGCAGAAAAACAGCCTGTAACGGGGACAGGGACCTGACCTGACCTGGGTACAGAATGGTGTGAGCTGAAGCGCAGTGGTAGACTAGATACAGACGTAAACAGATCTTAAAACAGAAAAAACAGGTGTATTTGTAACCCAAATAAACACAAATGTAAAATACCAAACAGAGAATCAAAAAACAGCATAAATGCAAGAAACTAACACAACAAGAGAGGTCTAAACACTAGAGAAACACATGAATAACAGATATAGCATAGAAGGAAATAAAATACTTCACTGATAAACGCAATGAACAATATATACAGAAAACAAAAATAACAAGAACAGGCAGAGGAATATAACAGAACTAGCGGAAGAGAAAACACTGAGACAAGACCTGAATGAAAAGACCTAAAAGATAACTAGAAAACATACAAGAAAACCAGAGCAACAGATCCCTACCACAACTGCAAGGAAGTAATAAGGATCTAGATGAACAAGGGGCTTGAAACAATCAGACTGAGGCTCAGAACCAAAATAAAGCAGTGCCCTTCCTAGGGCGATGCCTGCCTTTATGCAAAGTTCAATCTAGAACAATTGAGTCCAGGTGAGTGACCAGGCTTGGAATTTAAGAAAAAGAAATGAAACGTCCAAAGAAGAACGCAATGTCCATTGAGACCAGAGGTGGCGCCAGAGATCCAGATGTCCAGATCATAACTGGCAACTTCCACTTCTGCCAGAGGGGGTGCAGAACGTTACACAGCCCCAAAGCATGATGTTTCCGCACAACATGCTTCACAGTAGGTATGGTGTTCTTTAGATGCAACTCAGCATTCTCTCTCCTCCAAACACAACGAGTTGAGTTTTTACCAAACAGTTCTACTTTGGTTTCATCTGACCATATGACATTCTCCCAATCCTCTTCTGGATCATCCAAATGATCTCTAGCAAACTTCAGACAGGCCCAGACATGTACCGGCTTAAGCAGGGGGACACGTCTGGCACTGCAGGATTTGAGTCCCTGGCGGCGTAGTGTGTTACTGATGGTAGCCTTTGTTACATTGGTCCCAGCTCTCTGCAGGTCATTCATTAGGTCCCCCCGTGTGGTTCTGGGATTTTTGCTCACCGTTCTGGTGATCATTTTGACCCCACAGGGTGAGATCTTGCGTGGAGCCCCAGATCGATGGAGATTATCAGTGGTCTTGTATGTCTTCCATTTTCTAAGGATTGCTCCCACAGTTGATTTCTTCACACCAAGCTGCTTGTCTATTGCAGATTCAGTCTTCCCAGCCTGGTGCAGGTCTACAATTATGTTTCTGGTGTCCTTCGACAGCTCTTTGGTCTTGACCATAGTGGAGTTTGGAGTGTGTCTGCTTGAGGTTGTGGACAGGTGTCTTTCATACTGATAACAAGTTCAAATAGGTGCCATTCATACAGGTAACGAGTGGAGGACAGAGGAGCCTCTTAAAGAAGACGTTACAGGTCTGTGAGAGCCAGAAATCTTGCTTGTTCGTACTGTACTGTAGGTGACCAAATATTTATTTTCCACCATAATTTGCAAATAAATTCTATAAAAAAAATCAGACCATGTGATTTTCTGGATTTTTTTTTCTCATTTTGTCTCTCATAGTTGAAGTGTAGCTATGATTAGGGATGAGCTGTTCGGTTGGATCGGTTCGGAGTTCGATTCGAACATCGACTGTTTGCGAACTACGAACATTTCCGCGTGTTCGCCGCATGTTTGCCCACAATGCACTTTTCCACTGGCCTGAAGCTTGTAATTGGCTACAGCCTTGCACCTGACCACAGGTCTGGTGCAAGACAGGTTCAACACCATGCCAATCACGGCTCAGAGTCCTGATTGGCCAAATTTTGCCCAATCATGGGCTCACAGAGCTAAGTCCTGCAGCACACTATATAATGCTTCACACAGTGCTTCAGCACGTGTTTTTTGAGAGGAGATTGTTGTGTTAGTGTGTGTTCTCACTGCCAGTCTGCCACCAGCTATTGGGGGGGTCTCATTTCTACAAAATATCTGGGAATTGTTCTAATCTGTGTGTTCTCACTGCCACCAAGTATTTTGGGGGTCTCATTTCTACAAAATATCTGGGAATTGTTCTAATCTGTGTCTTCTCACTGCCAGCCATCAGGGGGTCCCACATACTTCTAGCAGATTTCTGCAAATTGTAATCTGTGTCTTGTCACTGTTGCCAGCTATCAGGGGGTCCTATCAGGGGGTCTCACTGACTTGTAGGTGGTTTCTGGGAATTGTAATTTGTGTCTCGTTGCTGCCACCCATCAGGGGGTCTCACTGATTTATAGGAGGTTTCTGGGAATTGTAATCTGTGTCTTGTCACTGGCTGCCAGCTATCAGGGGGTCTCACTGAGTTATACCAGAGTCCTGGAAATCTTTAATCTTTATACCAGAGTTGAATCAGAGTTCTGTATATCTTTAATCTATATATCACTCACCATGCCAGAAAGACCAAAAAGGACAGGCAGATGCTCCCAGGCACAGATAAGAGGGCAAGCAGCCTCTGTGTCGGGAGGCTGTGCCTCTGGTCGTCGTGGACGTGGTGCATCCTCTGCAGGGGCACACTTGTCCTTTCTAACGGGTACTGGCCGTCTTAAGCAGCAGCAACATACAGAGGATTTGGTGGATTAGCTAACCAGGCCATCCTCATCCTCCGAGTCCTCTGCCAGCCAGGCTTCTAGTGCTTTACAGTCCACCTCAGCTGCCAAAGCATCTAATGCATCCTCCATGTCCACAGCTACTCCTGCCGTAGCTTCACTATTACACACGGAGGAGTCAGCTGAAGTGTTTGACTACAATGACAGTGACATGCTGCTTGAGGATGCGCAGCAACTACAGTGCTCTGATTCAATCTCTGAGGTTGAGGAAGGGAGTATAATGAACCTAGAGGAAGGGGGTGCCAGTGGCACACAAATAACTGGTACTCATGTTGCCCCAGCAGCTGCAGCATACTGCCAAGTTGGCTCCAGTGACAAGGAGATAGTGACATCATCATCATTGTCACCACCCCCTGACTCCACCTGGGTGCCTGATCGAACAGAGGAGTCAAGTGAGGAGGAGGAGGAGGCACAACAAACACGAGGCACAACATCCTCTATGACCAACCGTAGCACTAGCCAGTCCAAGGCATCAGATGTCAGAGGTGCTCAGGTGCAGAGCGCTGTTGTCTCAAAGCACACATCCAGGAACTCTGCTGTCTGGCAGTTCTTTAAGAAATGTGCAGCAGACCGCACCGTTGCTATTTGTAATCTATGTCAGATGAGGCTCAAGTGTGGGAAAGACAATGGACGCTTGGGTACCACATGCTTGAGGCAACATATGACCACCTGCCACGCATCCCGTTGGTGCAAAACTTTGCATAGGTCCACCTCACCTGTCTCTACCCCCACTATATGTCCTGCCATGTCATTGATTACAACCTCCACTGACAGGGATGATGCTACAGTAATGGATGTACCAGGTCCTTCTTCACAATGTGACAGCATCCCATCAGCTGAAGATTTACGCAGTCAGATTACGTTGCCCCGGCTGCTGCAGCATAAGAAAAAATACCCAACCATCCCCAAGCACAGCGTCTAAATGCCAGCTTAGCAAAATTACTCGCATTACAGCTGCTGCCTTTCCAGCTGGTGGACTCTGCTTCCTTCTGTGAATTTGCTGAATGTGCTGTACTACAGTGGCAGGTTCCAAAACGCCATTACTTTTCACAGAAGGCCATTCCAGCACTATACCAGCACGTGGAAGACAATGTTATCGAGTCATTGGGAAAGGCAGTCAGCAGCAAGGTGCCTGTGACTTTAGACACGTGGTCCAGCAAGCAAGGACAGGGCCATTACATTTCCTTCACGACACACTGGGTAACTCTGATTGCAGCTGGGAGGGATCCAAGACGGGGCTCTGTGCTGGAGCTTGTTCATCCACCACGCCTCCAGAAAGCTGCTTGTATGAGGTCTGTCTGCTCCACCACCACCTCTCCCTCTTCCTCCTCCTCCTTCTCTGTCTTTGACGAAGTGGCAGTTAAACCGACACGTGACAGGGGCTATGCAATGACTCAAGCAAAAAGATGCCATACTGTGCTTGAGCTGGTTTGTTTAGGGGACAGGAGCCACACCGGGCCAGAAATTCTGTCAGCTCTGCAGGGGCAGGTGCAGAGATGATTAACACCATGCCAGCTTCAGCTGGGAATGATCGTCTGTGATAATGGCAGCAACCTTCTCTCTGGCCTACGCCTGGTTAAGTTGGCGCATGTACCATGACTAGCACACGTCCTAAATCTGGTGGTACAGCGTTTCCTAAGCAGGTACCCAGGGCGGGCAGAGCTACAGTAATGGATGTACCAGGTCCTTCCTCACAATGTGACAGCATCCCATCAGCTGAAGATTTACGCAGTCAGATTACGTTGCCCCAGCTGCTGCAGCGTAAGAAAAAATATAGTCCCAACCATCCCCAACCACAGCGTCTAAATTTCCTAACCAGGTACCCAGGGCGGGCAGAGCTTCTCAGCCAGGCCAGAAAAGTCTGCAGCCACTTCAGATGGTCATTCCCAACAAGTGTTCGCCTGGCAGAACTTCAAAGAGAATTCCACCATCCCACAAACCGTTTGATCTGTGACATGCCCACCAGGTGGAACTCGACATTAGCAATGCTGCAGCATCTGCACAAGCAACAGAGTGCCATCAACGAGTACCTGTGTGAGTATGGCACAAGGACATGTTCAGGTCAACTTGGTTCCCCCCCCCCAGTGGCTGATGATCAAGGATGCATGCACTGTACTGTTACCATTTGAGGAGGCAACGAGGATGGTGAGCAGGGACAGTGCGTGCATCAGTGACACAATTCCTTTAGTGTTCCTGCTGGAGCACACTCTGTGGGGAATTATAGATGTGGCTCTAGAGGAAGAGCAGCGGGAGGAAGAGGAGGCCTTCCCTAGCTCTGAAGGCCCCAGTCTTTCCGCAGACAGCATTCCAGCGGGTCCTCCTCACATCAGACAGGCGGAGGATGAGGAGGACGAGGAATATTTAAGTAGTTGGGGCATTGAAGGTGGGGATTCCTCAAGGGAGGGTTTTGTGTGTCCAGAAACACAAGGACTAGTACGTGGCTGGGAGGAGGAAGTGCACGATGGGGTCATCCTCCTCATTGACCAGGAAGACTCGGAAGCTAATGCCACCTCCAACCTACGCTGCATGGGCTCCCTTATCCTGCAAAGCCTGGTAAAGGACCCCAGGATTCACGCTATCAAGGAGAGGGATCATTACTGGTTGGCAAGCCTTCTTGATCCACGATACAAGGGTAAAGTTGCAGAGCTCATCCTGCCCGCACAGAGGGAGCACGGGATGAAACAACTTGAGTACGCTCTAAAGCGACACTTGTGTAACACCTTTCCAGGCAATGGTAGGTTACCACGTGATGACACAGGTGCTTCTGAGGCTGCGGATGATCAGAGGAAGAGCGATGAAGGCCAGGGCCACTTGACTGATGCCTTTTTAAATTTTTTTAGTCCACGACGCCCTGGGACGTCAAATGTAGGCACCCATTGCCAGTGTCTTCACCGTATGGTGCAGGACTACCTAGGGTCAAGGGCAGACCTGGATACCTTTCCAGCAGATGATCCACTGGCTTACTGGGTGTTCAGATTGGATCACTGGCCAGAATTTAGCCAATATGCTATGCAGCTACTAGGTTGCCTTTCATCCAGCGTGCTTTCTGAAAGGACGTTCAGTACCGCTGGAGGTTTTGTCACAGACAAAAGAGTGCGTCTGTTCACCGACTCTGTAGACCAGCTGACATTTATATAAATGAATCAGTCCCAGATCAGCAGCTATCAATCCCCTGATGCTGACGTAATGGAATATATCGGGGATGTCTTCTGCATTCACAAAACCTCCACCACTGAACTCTTCCACAATACCACAAAGGGGTTACGGTGTGAAGGCACTTGCTGCCATGAAAGGCACAATATTTGGCTGCACTGACGCCTGTACCAGATTTATATCATTTTAATTTTTTGAACCGCAGGGTCCAACCCTGCACTCTTCCACAATACCACAGAGGGGTTACGGTGTGACGGCACTAAAGGCCCAATTTTAAAGCACCTATTGTTACTTTCATCTAAAGCCTGCATAAGTTTCACCATAATTTAGCCAAAAAAATCACTAAACTTGTTCTGCGTGTCCTAAAATGTCTTTTCATACAGGCTGCCGCCCCGAGCAGTTGTTTATGAATAGATTAAAGGAAAACCGTTTACCGTTATTTGAAATGTCATTTTTTTCTTTTTAAATGTTTCTATACATCCTACAAATCCACCACTTCACCGGCAGGTTATGGGGAGCTCCTAGGCACGATATTTGAAGGAATTTTTCGTTTTTATTCTTAACCCTTATTTCATGGAAAACTCACTGTCCCTTTAAAACACTTCTTTTTTTTTTACCTTTTGTCCTTGTTTCCTGTCCCCCAGGGCACTACCCGGACCCCCATACACCTTTTATGGCAAATATCTTGCATATATGCCCTCTTGCAGGGCACTCTAAAAACCAAACTTCTGAGTCCCATTGACTTGCATTGAGTTCGGTTAGTGTTCGAACTCGAACTTTTGAAATTCTTCGAATGCGAACCGAACACGGGGGTGTTCGGCTCATCCCTACCTATGATGACAATTACAGGCCTCTCTCATCTTTCTAAGTGGGAGAACCTGCACAATTGGTGGCTGACTAAAAACTTTTTTGCCCCACTGTATTATATGTTCATTATTGAAAAGAGGGAAGCCGTTAAAGTTATAAGCATGGAACAGAGTAATTTGTTGCTGTCTCCATTGCGACAATGAGGTACTGTATGTTATATAGTACATTAGGGAACGGGAAATTTAATTCCGTAGTACCTTCATGGCAGTTGCCCTATCCCTAAATATGTCTAAATACCACCAATAGCCTTTTGAAAAAACGCTGATTTCAACAGAAACATTGCAGGATCCTGAATAAAAGTTCCCTTTTATTACTGCTTTTTGGAGAGCCTGGATCCTCTATTTTTGGTTGTATTTTTACATATTCATTCGCCAGAGACATATGTATTGTGACCAAAAAAAAGATCAATCTCTAATGTTATATTGGATATATATATAAAGTACCTATACTTCCGCAGCTCCCTCTCCAACGCCAAAAAATCTCTCTTATATCACAAAGCGGTGCAAGCCAAAAACAGTTATATAGATGAATTGTAGAAATTGGCTGCACACGCAAAAATGAAAACAACAAAATTTATATTGACATACACATGCTCTGTATGACCCTTGGCTATTCATACTGGTATGAAAACTTATGCTTCACGGGAACTACATTTGGTTTTCATCATGACCACAAATAAAGGATCATGATTCAAACGAGTTTGCAATTGCCACCTTCTTAGCTACAGCATACTGGGTTCCTGAAGGTACAGACATGACATTCGCAAAGTCAGAATCGGAATGGTGCCGATATTTGCTAAAATTTGTGTTTGCCTTGCAATGAAGCTGGCTTAACAGATGATGCTCAGCTCAGCTCCATAGAGCTGGAGATGTCCCCTGTGTTCATGTGCTTGCGTGTTTCTCTGAATTTTTGGACTTGTGTGTGTTTGCAAATCTGTTGGAAATACATAGATTTTTTTCACGTCTACCGTCTTTTGTTTCAGCTGCAGTTTTCTAATTTCACTTTAGTTTTTTTACCACCACCCCAAGCTTGATTGGTGCGTATAACAATTTGCACTTGTTTGTGAGTGTTTGTTCGTATACTTATAATGGCGGGCAGATCACACTTCTGCTGTGCTGCTGCAGTTCTTAGTGACATTCTGCTTGTTTGAGTAGCAATTTCCTGGCAGGAATTCACAGCTTGATCATCATCATTCCACTTAAGTTGCTTAGTGAACCGTGCCCACAGTTATGTTTTAGAGTACCGTTAACATTGACTAGTGGAGTAAAACAAGGAAAACTTACATCTTACATCTTGAATATGTTTCAAATCTAGCAGGTGATATAAATTATATTAATCCCTTAGGTCACGCAATCTTATATATCTGTTCATCTTCTGTGTAGCGGAATAATAGAAGTATAAGGTAAGCATTAGGAACATACGAAGCACATGTGTCTTAGATTAATCATCAACCTACAGAGAACAGTTGGTCAATGGAGTAAAAATAGAAATCAGGCTTTTCATCCCTTTGATGTCAGTTATATAAATATCTTAACTGAGCTGAATAGTAATATTACCACAGTGTCAGAAATATAAAGATGTCAATGTGCTATATTTTGTTCATTTGAGTTACTTTGGTATCTACAATTATAGCTGTGCACGGTGATCTACCCCCTGGTGATGTCCTTTGAATACATCCCACACAATACAATTGTTTGAGTCGGTTTCCATGACTACAGACCCATTCACTTCATTCTATGCACAATGTCACTCAGTGAGGAGCAAGTGATGGAGAGATACTGGGGGGGGCAATCAATATGCAGGGTAGGCAGCTGGAAGACAGAGTTTTTCAGAGAGGTGAAAACCAGGAATGACTGGAGAAGTGAAAATTCTAGCAGGGTTATTCAGAGAGAAACGAAAAGTCACCGCACGTTCTGTGACTTTTTGTTCCTTGCGCTTCAGGGCGGTGTATTCAGCAAACACTGCAGGGCCCCTGTAGTGCAGGGAATACTCGTCGCAAACCCGCAGAACACTTGCCGAACACTCACCGAATAGTCACCGAAAACCCGCAGAAAGTGCCGCAAAAACCAAGCCGAACACGCCGCAAAAATCCGAGCAGCCGCCAATCACAGCGCAGAGCAGCTGCTGGAAAAAGCCAACATGCAGACGAATGGGGTGAAAAAAACAAACTGTTCGCTTGAAAGTTTGAAATTTGAAACGCTGTTTGGATACAAATTACTAAACAAAAATGTCTAGAATTTACATATAAGATCGTATGAATGATAATAAAAAGGTCTGTTACAAAAAAATGAAAAACCAGTTAAAAAAGAAACGGAATTTTTTTTTTACCAAAAATCCCTAAAAAGGCCTAAAAGATCCTAAAACAATCTAAGAATAAAGAGACTCTTTACAGCAAAATAAAATGATAAACGGTTTATTAGACATTGAATTAAAACTGGAATATTTTTAACATTGAAGCCTATAGGATTCGCCTGAATAAACCTGACGAATGAAACCACCGAACGGCAGGGCATTTCACTGACATTCCTTAGCTGTTCGGTGTTCTCTGAATAGACGAACCATTGCTTCTCTATGGGGGGATTTCACTGCCCTTGAACAGGCACCGTACGTGCAGGCAATTCGCCAGAATTTGGCGAATTGCCTGCTCTCTGAATATCCGAAAGGCCCCGAAATGTCCCTGTTCGCTGAATTTCAGTGTCCGGTTGCATTTCAGATCTCTCTGAATAACCCCCTTAGTCAAAATAGCCAAACCAGAAAATTTTTCCCATGTATCTCACTTTCCAAATCTGCTATTTGGTCTAGATTGTTCTCTTCTCTTGACAGTTCTCCAGGTTTTCACCTCTCTCTGAATAACCCCCATTATGTAGAACTTTGCCCCTATCTACATCAGTGGTTCCCAACCACGGTCCTCAAGTCCCCCTAACAGGTCAGATTTTGCAGATCACCAGAAAAGCAGACTGAATCCTGCAATCACTGAGCAGAAAAATCATATCACCTGTGCTTCAGATATCTGGAAAACCTAACCTGTTAGGGGTACTTGAAGACTGCGTTTGGGAACCACTGGTCTACATGAATAAACCACGAAATGAAAGATGTAAAATAGACATGATGTAAGAGTGTTTCAAGTTTTTCTTTAAGATCCAGTGCTGTTAGGCTAGGGTCAGACGAGCGTGATTTCTACGGACTGTGCGTCCTTGCACACGGACGTACGTCAGTACGGAAGACGCAGTAGTGGCCACACAGTCCGTTTATCACTGACGTATATTTTGACGGATGTAGGAGGGAAAATAAATTAAAAAGTAAAACCATTTTGTCCGTGAAAAATGCTGGACGTATAAATGCAGTCCGTCTGACCACGTTCCATCACTCACACACAAAGCTATGCGGACGTTGTGGACTTTGTGCGGCCGTTCTAGGGGTTGTACGTTCTTGCCTGCTTTGCGTCCGTGGGCCGCGGCCGTTGTGTGTCCGCAGTTCAGTGCGGACGTACTTCATGTGTCAGGCTCCAATGGGCTTTCTGTCATGCTATCACGGACGTACTTTTAGGCGCAATCACGGACGTGAACACTACGCTCGTCTGACCCCAGCCTAATAGATTTCTATCTACCACCTGTAGACTTGCATTTAAAAGAATGCCCAATATTCATACTGTAATTGAATGCTTAAAGCAATATAATTCATTGATTGCTATGTAGTTTTCTTTCAGTGATACACAATCAATTGCATAATCTTAACAATGAACAAAATTAATTATATTAAAATGTTTTTGTTAGTTGAGTCTTCACGGTGCACAGCAGGTCTAGACCCACAGGAGAACAAAGTCCCTCTGTACTAAATGTACCAAGTACGAACAATCAAAATGTGCTGAAATTTAATTTAATGTGCTTATCTTTAATTTTTGTACTAGGGAATATAGAGTAATATATTTACATAATTAGAGATGTACCCACAACATAGTAGCAGCAGAAAAATATTTTACCGACAGCATTGAAATTTAGAATATTATGAATTCATTCAGTTCTTTAAGAAACCTTTTTGATGAACTGATTTCGGTTTTAGGGGTGGAGGAAATAGAAGGACAGGAAGAAATTAAATTACTAATAAGAAGACAATATATAGTAACAGACAACCAGTAAGGCTAGGGTCAGACGAGCGTAGTGTTCACGTCCGTGATTGCGCCTAAAAGTACGTCCGTGATAGCATGAAAGAAAGTCCATTGGAGCCAGACACATGAAGTACGTCCGCACTGAACTGCGGACGCACAACGGCCGCGGCAAACGGACGCAAGGCAGGCAAGAACGTACAACCCCTAGAACGGCCGCACAAAGTGCGCTGCGTCTGCAACGTCTGCATAGCTTTGTGTGTGAGTGATGGAACGTGGTCAGACGGACTGCATTTATACGTCCAGCATTTTTCACGGACAAAATGGTTTTGCTTTTTAATTTATTTTCCCTCCTACATCCGTCAAAAAATAAACGTCAGTGAAAAAAACGGACTGTGTGACCACTACTGTGTCTTCCGTACTGACGTACGTCCGTGTGCAAGGACGTACAGTCCGTAGACATCACGCTCGTCTGACCCTAACCTAAAGCAGGATTTGCCAGAGTTAAGGAATGATGTTTCTGTAATAAAATACAGTGGCAAGAAAAAGTATGTGAACCCTTTGGGATTACGTGGAGTTTTGCATGAATTGGTCATAAAATGTGCTCTGATCTTCATCTAAGTCACAACAATTTGAAAAACACAGTCTGCTTAAAATAATACAACACAAACATTATATGTTTTCATGTTTTTATTGAACAGAACATGTAAACATTCACAGTGCAGGGTGGAAAAAGTATGTGAATCTTTGGACTTAATAACTGGTTGACCCTCCTTTGGCAGCAATAACCTCAACCAAACCTTTCCTGTAGTTGCAGATCAGACCTACACAACGATCTGGAGTAATTTTGGACCACTCCTATTCACAAAACTGTTTCAGTGTAGCAATATTCTTGGGATGTCTGGTGTGAATCGCACTCTTAAGGTCATGCCACAGCATTTCAATCTGGTTGAGGTCAGGACTCTGACTAACCACTCCAGAAGGCGTATTTTGCTTTGTTGAAGCCATTCTTTTGTTGAATTACTTGTATGCTTTGGGTCATTGTCCTGTTGCATCACCCATCCTCTGCGGAGCTTCAGTTGGAGGACAGATGGTTTTACGTTTTCCTGCAAAATGTCTTGATAAACTCTGGAATTCATTTTTCCATCAATGCCAACAATCCGTCCAGGCCCTGAGGCAGCAAAGCAGCCCCAAACCATGATGCTCCCTTCCGCCATGTTTTACAGTGGGGTTGAGGTTTTGATGTTGGTGTGCTGTGTCTTTTTTTCTCCACACATAGTGTTGTGTGTTTTTTCCAAACAACTCAATTTTGGTTTCATCTGTCCACAGAATATTTTGCCAGTAGTGCTGTGGAACATCCAGGTGCTCTTTTGCAAACTTCAAACGTGCTGCAATATTCTTTTTGGACAGCAATGGCTTCCTCCGTGGTGTCCTCCCATGTACTCCATTCTTGTTTAATGTTTTCCTTATTGTAGATGTGTCAACAAAAATGTTAGCATGTGCCAGAGATTTCTGTAAGTCTTTAGCTGACACTCTAGGATTCTTCTTTACCTAATTAAGCATTCTGCGCTGTGCTCTTGCAGTCATCTTTACAGGACGACCACGCCTAGGGAGAGTAGCAACAGTGTTGAACTTTCTCCATTTGGAGACCTTTTGTCTTACCGTGGACACATGAACATCAAGGCTTTTGGAGATACTTTTGTAACCCTTTCCAGCTTCATGCAAGTCAACAATTCTTGATCGTAGGTCTTCTGAGATCTCTTTTCTGCGAGGCATGGTTCACATCAGGCAGTGTTTCTTGAAACCAGTAAACCCAAAAGTGGTGTGTGTTTTTAAAGGGCAAGACAGCTTTCAGCAACACATCCAATAATATCACACTGATTGGACTCAAGGTTGGCTCACTCCTGGCTCCAATTAGCTCTTGGAGTAGTCATTAGGCTAGGGGTTCACATACTTTTTCCACCCTGCCCTGTGAATGTTTACATGTTCTGTTCAATAAACACATGAAAACATATAATGTTTGTGTTGTATTATTTTAAGCAGACTGTGTTTTTCAAATTGTTGTGACTTAGATGAAGATCAGAGCTCATTTTATGACCAATTCATGCAAAACTCCACGTAATCCCAAAGGGTTCACATACTTTTTCTTGCCACTGTAGCTAATCTCTTGCATTGACAATCACTTTGACATTGACAATCAGTTTTGAACATATGATGGTTTGTAAATAATGTATAGCCGCTAGCGTCGCCAGGTGGGGGTGGGGGGTGCAGTCTGCACCAGGTGACACCCGCCCTTAGGGTGACACCGTCACCAAAATAAGACTTTGATTTTTGAACCGGCCGCTGGGGCCGCAGTGCAGGTTACTAACTTTGGACCAAAGTTAGTAACCTGCAGTGCTGCGGCCGGTTCAAAAATCTAAGTTGACGGTGACGGTGTCACCCTAAGGGCATCAGATGGCGGCTGATCCCACCCCCTCTGATGCCACACGCCAGAGGGAGCGACACGCCGGCCATCCGACGAGCTGACGCTAACGTCTCTGCCGAGTGAGTCATCAGCGGCAGCCCACCCTAACAGCTCCCTGGCGCCTTTTCTTTTGAGGTGTGCGGCTGTACCCTGCCTGTATCCCGAGTCCTGATGGGTGAGTTGCTGGGGCAAATTACAATATATCCATATGTGAGCTGGGCAATATAAATCCATATATGAGCTGGGCACTATACATCCATGTGTGAGCTGGGCACTATACATCCATGTGTGAGCTGGGCACTATACATCCTTGTGTGAGCTGGGCACTATACATCCATGTGTGAGCGGGGCAATATACATCTATGTGTGAGCAGGGGCAATATATATCCATATGTGAGCTGGGGCAATATATATCCATATGTGAGCTGGGGCACTTTATATCCGTATGTAAGCTGGGGCAATATATATCAATGTGTGAGCTACTGGGGCAATACATATCCATGTTTGAGCTACTGGGGCAATACATATCCATGATTGAGCTACTGGTGCAATATATATCCATGTTTGAGCTACTGGGGGCAATATATATCCATGTTTGAGCTACTGGGGCAATACATATCCATGATTGAGCTACTGGTGCAATATATATCCATGTTTGAGCTACGGGGGGCAATATATATCCATGTTTGAGCTACTGGGGCAATATATATCCATGTTTGAGCTGCTGGGGACAATTTATATCCATGTTTGAGCTGCTGGGGGCAATATATATCCATGGGTGAGCTGCTGGGGGCAATATATAATTGTGACCTGGGACAATATATCCATATGTGAGCTGGGGAGAATATATCCAGAGCTGCTGGGGGCAATATATATCCATGTGTGGCTTCACTTTCACTGCCTTCGAACAGGCAATGTACTTGCTGGCAGTTTGCCAAAATTTGTGTGTGAGCATATGAGAGAGCTCCACAGCAATAAACCTCACAGTAATGTGCGCTGTGCATGAGCATTCAGTGTTATATGGGAGTACTGATTTATGAGTAAGAGTAGTTAAAAAAAATCCGTAAAACTCGGGGGGGGGGTGACACCATAAGTTACTGCACCGGGTGACACCAACCCTAGTGACGCCACTGTGTGTAGCATGTGGTTTATTTAAAGCATGTTGGCAGACATGACATTAGATTGTTTATGTTAACACTATTAATTAAAAAAGGCAAAGTTAAGGGGACACTCTATGCACTGTAACCATTTAATGTAATTTGAGTGGTTCAAGGGGATGGAGTGCAGCGAAAACAATGTTCCTTTCTTTAAGTCCCAGGAGTAGATTTCCCAGATCCTGGGGTAACCTCAAAAAAGGAAAAACATCATCGTGCAATCTGATGTATACCGCATGGATAAACCAAACAAGCGTCAGCACACTCACGTGAAATGGAGCTTTCCTGGCGCTGGATGATGTGCCTCTGGGTTATTAACGGCTACCCACTTGCCCTTTTTGGTACAGGTAGTCTTGATACTTCAAGTCTTTACACCCTTAAATATGGATACAGACAGGGCATAGCATAGACTGTAATACTATGGAAAACAGAAAAGTGGAATAGAAATATACTCACACTTTCTTGGACCTAACCTAGGTCCTTAGGAATCAGGCTCAGAAGTTGTTGTAGGGTACAACTTCAAATAGAACCCCATGCGGTGGAGTAAAAAAAATCTAAAATTTAATAAAACACAGCATAAAATACAACAAAAATATAAAATAAGGGAATAATTAGTGACCAGAATGCATTTCGCCCATTGAGATATCCTCAGTGGCTTCCTCAGCTGGTTTTCTGAAAACAACAGTATACAATCCCCTCAATTAGAGGGTTACTATGTATCCAGATAGTAAACAACACTTTAGAAACAATAATACATGAACAACATTGCAGCCTAAAAATTTGCAAAGACATACATTTTATAAGACATATTGTATTTGCATCGCTTTTATGCCCAAATTGGTTGAAAATTATGTGGTATGCAAGATTCCTTCATATGGTGTACATCCCCCGCTGTTAGAAGTTTCTGGAGGGGAAATAGAAGCCAGAGAAGGACACAATGGTGTAGTACTCGGCGGTACTTGCCCCTGCCAATCCCCTATTGGGTACTTCTCTTTACTCGGCTCTGAGGGTGAATCACTCTTGAGGTCCTCAAGGTGGCCTCTAATCCCTTTTAGCCGCCAGTAGTTCCCAGGATCCAGTGGAAACGATGAAAAGGGAATCAAAAAAAGGCCCTGGACTGGGCACTTGTAAAATATCAAAATTTATTATGATATACAGCGGTAAAACAAAAAGTTAAAATTCAATCTAGATATTTAAAATGTCCTGAGACGCGTTTCACCAGCTAACCTGGCTTCATCAGTCAGACTGACTAATTGAGGGGATTGTATACTTTACAACTGATCAATTTTTGGATACGCAGTAACCCTCTAATAGGGGTATGTATGCTGTGTAGCACTTAAGGGTTCCTCTTCTATATCGGGAGATAATAAGCGCTTGGACGAGCATTTTAGTAGAGTCTGGATTAATAAAGGGACGGACATGTGCAAATGTTTTTTAGGTGAAAGTAGCAAGATTTGGTTAGAGACTGAATGTGAGGAGTAAAGTATAGTTTGGAGTCCAAGTGGACCCCGAGGCAACGAGCCTGAGAGGTAGAAGCACAATAGGTTATTCAAGGGCAGTATAGGTAGAAGGGTAGGATTGCACCATAGAATCCCAGGTGTGCAGATACTTGAAATGTAAAATTATACATAATAAGACAGTGTATTTCTGCCTGAGAAAAAATTTAGTCTCTCTTAAACCAAAGGTAGTAATGTATTCTTACCCACGGATGTTGTGACCAACTGACTTTCTTTTTCTGCACGATGAGAAACATAAGACATTTCTAACCAAATGTCAGGATTTCTGTTATGAAACATCAATGCTAAAAGCAGAGATTGATTTCAGTGAAGAACCATAGTATAGAAAATTGCCAATATATTCTTACAGGGTTATTCAGAGAGCGTGAAAAGCAGGAGAATGACTGGAGAATGAAAAATTCTAGGTCAAAATAGCCAAACCAGAAAAATTCTCCCATTCATCTCACTTTCCCAATCGGCTATTTTGACCTAGAATTTTTCATTCTCCAGTCATTCTCCTGCTTTTCACGCTCTCTGAATAACCCTGTTAGTTTATACACTCTTTGCAATTTAGTTTAAAGGGCCACTACCACCAAAAAATTAAAATTTATGTTATTTATTTTATGTTGCTGGTATCTTACATGCGTTTTGTTTTTCTCTTCTATGTTTAGTTCAGAAAACATAACTTTTTATGTGTCACTGAGTGCATCGATTTTGTGATCAATTTTTGGATACGCAGCAACCCTCTATGTATGCTGTGTAGCTGCGCCTAAGGGTTCCTCTTCCATATCGTCTATTCTTTGTACCTGTTTGGATGTCAGGCACTATCCCTAGGGGCTTTGCAGCTGGTATAGAATATATTTACTAAATTCATCTGTAATCTCCACCTCACAGATTTACAGTCCATTAGCGCCGTAACGTTCTTTTCACAAACAAAATTCTTATTATCTCCCGCCTTGACTACTGTAACCTCCTTCTCTCTGGCCTTAAGAGATCCCAGACTCTTACTCTGCAGTCTGTAATGAATGCTTCTGCCAGACTCCTAAACCTCACCTCCCACAACTCACCACTCTGTCAATCTATACACTGGCTCCCTGTTTCCTTTAGAATCAATTTCAAAATACTGGAGCTCACGTATAAACCTCTACATAACTGCACCGCTGCCTACATCTCCCTTATTAGCAGGTATATCCCATCCCTACCACTTTGCTCTGCCAATGATCTGTTATCTGTTCCTCCTACCCGCACACTCAACTCTCGCCTTCAGGACTTCTCCCGAGATGCCTCTTTTCTATGAAACTCGCTCCCTGCAACATTAGACTCTCCCTGTCTCTTCGGTCATTCAAAACGTCACTGAAAACACATTACTTTAGAGAAGTCTATAGGCTCACACCTGATCTCCCCACTGTCATTTCCTCCTCTTCCCATTCAGCCCTCCTGCAACCTGCCACTTCACCTACCCTATTCACCCTCACCTAATGGGTCACTCCTCTCCCCTTAGATCGAGCGGGGTCCTCCCTCCTTCTGTTCCATGTGTGTAATGTGTATGTATATTTGTTATTCTGTCTCTCCCATTGTACAGCGCTAAGGAATTTGTTGGCGCTTTATAAATACTTGTAACTGACTGTGCTAAAAGTATAGTTAGTACATGTTCATCAATTCTTTCGGTCCTTTCAGGAGTAATAAAACTGCTAAATAATCATAGGGGGTTATTCAATGAAAATCACCCTATTAGAAACTGCTACAAATGTTGGCCTTTCCCAAAAGGGAAATTCAAATACCGGCAAGAGAAGCTTCATTGATGAAGCTTCTGATTTACAGGGTTATTCAGAGAGAGGTGAAAACCAGGAGAATGACTGGAGAAGTGAAAATTCTAGGTCAAAATAGTCAAAGCAGAAAAATTCTCCCATTTATCTCACAAATCGTCTATTTTGCCCTAGAATTTTCACTTCTCCAGTCATTCTCCTGGTTTTCACCGCTCTCTGAATAACCCTGACAGTCAGAATTTCTCTTTTTATAATGCCGAAGTTTACCACAGTGGCAACAACAGCAACATTCGCTGCTGTTTGCAATTATGTCAAACATCAGCTCTTTGTGAATAACTGTATCAGTACCTGTATAAATCCAAAAAAAGACAAATACTCTTAACACATTCTGAATAAAGATCAGAACTATCCATGTCATGGACTGAAATTTCCAGTGATATAAAACTACCTAAAGAGCTAGGTTTCAAATTGATCTTTTGCAATGTTGTGGAGTACAAACCAATGAGTACTGATATTGGACAAAATGGAACAGCATAAGAGAGTAAATAATTATCACAATGTCTATTACAGACTAACAAAGCAGTGAGAATAAACTTACCTTCAAGTGATGGGTTATTCCGGTGAATTGTGACCAAGGTCATAGATACAGAGAATCATTCAGGCAACAACAAAAAATTGTTAAGGAATATCTGGGGGACACGTGACTTAAGATGTTGGCCCCTTTTGGATGGCTCCTATTATCTTCATCCATTATTAGATATAAATATAAAAATGAAGGGGTTTCAGTCTAAAAGAGAAAACATACATACGACAATATAACCTATACAACAAGTAATTTAACCTCTGCTGTACATCAATAATACTCCACGATGCCGCTCGAAATCGCCCAGCTGCTGATTGCCACCTCTGGAACCGACCTAGAATTAACTAAGAACCATGTGGAACTGCACAGCATCTGATGGTATAAAGGCACTGGAGCAGGTAAATATATATAGTAATGGTTTATTGGACAAATAAAACCGACGCGTTTCAGCACTATTATGTGATTTTATCAAGGTACCCACGAATGTCCTTGTCCCCCTTTGTAGTATATATACATCCTTAATTGGTGCTGTTCAGCTGTCCCCATTAATGCGTGCCGCCACCACGTGGAATCTGTCGCCATCTTGGATTACCTGGAACTGACTCACTTCCGTTGCGTCAGAATCATCCGTGTTCCGAAATAGTAACGAAATGCGTCTGTTTGATTTGTCCAATAAACCATTACTATTTATATATACCTGCTCCAGTGCCTTTATACCATTAGATCCTGTGTGGTTCCACATGGTTCTCACTTAATCCTAGGTCGGTTCCAGGGGTGGCACTCAGCAGATGGGCGATTTCCAGCGGCATCGTGGAGGCTGAGTATTATTGATGTGCCTATATCACACATATATTTGGGGAGCATTTCTGTACAGCAGGGGTTAAAATACTTGTTGTATAGGTTATATTGCCCATGTATGTTTTCACTTTTGACCCGTTCATTTTTATATTTACAATCATTCACGCAACTGAACACTGAAGCAGGCTTTGTATTTCGACTGCATGTTCTCTATTATTTTGTCTCTTTCAGTCTCTTATTTGTCCTTTCTCCTTCATTCTCATCACATAATAGAAAACAATATTCACCCAAACACAGTCGATTTATGCACCAGTATTATAAATAGTGATAGTTACTATTAAAATCTATCCTCCAGGGAGTGGAATGATTGGGCCTTCCTATACTCAAACTCACTGTCAAGGATAAAGTCAGCACAAGAAGTGTAACCAAACGAATACTTAACTATATATATATGCACTAGATATTAGTGGATGAAATCAATTGGTTTGACCCTATGCTGAAACCTTTTCTTGAAACAGATGGGTTTAATGCAGGACTGAGATACAGTATCAACATAAAAACCACTCGGTCACTAGTGCAGCTACTGAAGGATATAAGCTGGTCAGTATTGAATAGGAAGGGATGGGCCATTGAAATCACATTTGTCCCCAGTGAAGTCGGGACTTTCTAAACTAACACAAAGAGGTAATTTAGGTTCTCAGCCCACAACAGCCTCTTCATTAGGAAGACTCTGATTTTATTTATAGTATTGGATGTTTTCAGGTGATTATTGTCATGTGCCCTTTCATAGTTCTTGCAGAAGGTAAAGATTAAATAAACTATTCTAATAATATGCTAATGTTAGTGGATGCATACACCCGGGAATCAATCATTTCAGGTTCCACATATATTCCCCAAATGTTAGTAGCCAGTGAACAAAGGAATGCCGGTCACACTGCAGAATTTGATATTGCTGCCCTAATAGGAATAAGGAGATACAATGTTTCACCCCAATACATGAGCCTTTATCAATTTTCCTGCAGTACTTGATAAGGGGTTGTGTATCGAGCAGAAATGTTGTATTATCGTACCACTATTAAAGATGCCATATCAAATTCTGCAGTGTGACCAGTATTCTTTTTCTCTTAAACTACTCTGATAGACCTAGAATAGAGCCAGAAGGCCTTTCAAGGACTTCTTGTCTTGTAAATTAGAGATTCATTGAGCAAGACCTATTACCTCTATCCAGTAAAGAGAAGAGCCTCTCCAGAGAGGAGTACGATCAAGTGATGTTTATTAAACCACTCATTTAGGGTTGTTTAGAGAAACTCGGTTATTAAAACACTTGACCACAAATAATTATCACTTAATTTGCATGAGACGTTTGAATAACAGAGTAATTAACCCTCTCAATAGCCCCACAAGTTAAATTCTGTAGATAGCTCTAGAATAGAATTAGTTGCAGGTTTATTGAAAAATATTAGATCTTATTCAGAGCAAGCTGGTAAAAGGGAGTCACACTGATACAGATGGCATAAGCTGTTAACCCTTTAACGCCGCAGGACGTTCCATGACGTCCTGGCGGCAGGCAGGCTTTGAAGACTCAGGGCGTACATGTAAGCCCACCGTCTTCAATGGGGCCGACTCGGCCCCTCCCCACAGCCTGCTCGCAGCGCGCGTCATTGTCTGCAAGGGGACGGCCTGAGTTCAGGCCGTCCCCTTGCAGCCAATGACGCTCGCTGCGTGCCGGCTGCAGGGAGGGCACGAAATCAGTGCCGCGCGACGGCACCTGTCGGCGAGGCGTACCTGTACGCCTTACCGGCAAAATCAACCCCTTAAGGGCGCCACCCGTTCGTCCTTAAGGGGTTAAGCATTAGCAGCTTTCTATGTACAGCATAATAACGAGTGAGCCACGGTGATATTAACTCAGTTTGTAATCTTAGGTAGCCATTAAACAATACCAGACACCTTTGGTATCCTCTCCCAAAGGCAATTAAAAGGTTCTGTTGTAACTACGGATTGCAGCTTGGCTAGAATAATACGGGAGCACCTAACATTAATAAGTGGAGCCTTCATGCTTAATGACTCATTCTTTAATGCTAATAGCTCAGGTGTAATAGGGAGAGTAACGAGATTGATGTTCCAGTCTAAATTGCTGTAATATTCAGATTGACGAAAGTACTTTGTTTGCTGTGATGTTTGGGGGGGGGGGGTCCACAGAACACTTGCACAACTTCTTGAGCAAATAAACAGCTTTATTCCCCCTTTTCTTTAGGGCAGTCAAAAATGGCAACATAAAATACACGCTTGTCTTCAGCAAAAATAAAGCAAAGTCCAGGTCTTCAGCACAAATAAACAGACAATGGTGGCTCACCAACGTTGTAAACAGTCCCAAACCTGGGGAATCCTTTCCCAGTAATGTAGCAGGTTCTCCAGCAAGGTACAGCCAGTCTCCTGCTTTGGAACATACACAGCTTCATCTCATTACTACTCCTTAACTCCCACAATCCTGTTTGGGAGTTTCTGGCTTTTAAACCTCTTCCTGGACAGGAAGATTAACCCTGTGGCTACCTTAAAGGGACCACAACCCAAATAGGGGCGAAACATAGCACCCATCCAGGACCCAGCCTTGCTGACCTCTACATTGCCCAAAAAAGAATCTTTAAACCCAGAATGGAATTCAGTCATTTTCCTTTGAAGTATCTCTGAGGGTATCTCGAATTCAGAAACAGCAGCCACGGTATGCATTTCGTAGCTGGCAAATGAGATATCCTTGCACTGCAAAAAAATGTACAACTCTAAAATAATTGTCGTAGACAAATATATAAATAATATTAGCAGAACATTACTAGAAATGTGATGCACTGTAACCTCCTGAGGTTTTGAGCTGTGACGGCTGTCTAAACAGGAGACACTACTCACAGGTACGACAGAGTTTTCGTGAATCTCATGAGTTTGACAGATTCTTTCTAGGCAACTTGAAATCTTTCTTGACAACCAGATTCTTTCTAAAGTTTAAATCTTGGGTATAGCTGTCTAAAGAAGAGACGCGAATCAAACACACCACAGAATTTTAATGAATCTCATTTGGGTCTAAGAGGTTCTTTTTAGACAATCAGAATCCCTCCTCACAACTGCAACTTGGATTCGAAAGATAAATATTCTTAGTTCATAAAAGGTTAAGAACAACATTTGAAGCATTTTTTTCTTTTCTTATCATAACATTTGTTCTATATGGAATTCTATAGAACCTGCGCTCAGTCTCATTCCAGAGTTACCTGCATTGTTTGTACACAGGGTTATTCAGACGTCGGCGACACTTCGGTGCTCTCCCATTCCCCGTACTTCTGGTAGATTGATTCGCCGACCCTGTGGTGAATTCTGCATTCACTGCAGGGTCCCCAAAGCGCAGGGAACAAGCCGTGGAACGCATCTGACTTAACACCAAAAAGCCGCTGAATCGGTCTGAAATACCGCCGATAAAACACCAAGGGCCCTATTACATTCTTCACGCAAAAACGCACGAGCAACGCGTGAATTTTTGCGCGAAGCGTTAAATGTTAACGCACGTAAATCACCGCTGGTATTATAATCCTTGCGCGTTTTTTCATCCGTCGAGCAATAACGCGCGTAAAACGGATGTGGCAGAAATCAGTGTGCGCACTGTTTTTTTTTCAAGCGATTCAGCCAATCAGGATTAAGAACCACAATTAAGTTTTTGCGCCTGTCAAAGTCAATCTGCACATATACTGTATGCTGTAGCAATAATAAATGCACACACAACTTCAATTTTATTGGTTTGGTATGTGTAACTATACTTTGCAGCATTTTTTTTTTGGGCTGGTGTATTTGGTGTCGGCCAGGTTGATAGAATTTGCTATTAACACCAGCTTTGCGCTCACAATGTTAAGTATAGGACACGCTAAGTACAGTAAGCTCTGTGCAGCGTTCGCGCAGGTTCATCCGCGGTAGACGTATATGCGCTTTTCTTGCGCTGACCTTGTAATACGACATTCTGCGAACGGGTTTTGCCCCTCGCGTTAATGCGTTTTTGCACGGGTGCAAATGTATACGTGTAGATTGTAATAGGGCCCCAAATCGATCTGAAAAACTGCCGAAAGCCCAAACACATCTGACGATCTGCCGCAAATTGACGAATCAATGCGAAAAAAGGCAGACTAGTCGCCAAACATAGCACTGACCAGCCACCGGAAAAAGTCAACATGCCGACAAACAGGTAAAAAGAAGCAAACAAAAAAAATACACTGTTTATAGGTGTTTGCAAACAAAATACTGCACGAAAATGCCTGGGAATTATAGAAGGTCATGTGAATAATAATTAAACGGTCTGTTACAGAAAGAAGAAAAAAAGGATGCCACTTTTTTTAAAAAATAATAATCAGAAAATCTAATTCGCAGAAAATCTCAAAAAAAGCATTAAAAAATTCTATAAATAAAGAGACTTTTGCTGAAAATGAAAAGAATAAGCAGTTTAATAAATATTTAAGAAGAACAGGAATTTTTTTACATTGAAACCAATGGGAATCACCTGATTAAATCTATCGAATGAAACCACCGAAAATCAGAGCATTTCACTGACATTTCGGTGCTGTTCATTGTTCTCTGAATAGATTAACCATTACTTCTCTATGGGGAATTCGCTGCCATCAAAGATCATCATATTTTGCTGGCAATTCGCTAATATTTGGTGAACTACCTGCTTTTTGAATAGCAAAATGGCCACGAAATTGCACCGTATGTGGAAATTTTTCTGTTTGGTGCCATTTCAGACCCAATTCGGCTCTCTATGATTAACCCTGAAAGCATAAATTGTGCAGCAATTAAAAACGTTATCCAACTCATTTGCTTTGTAATTTCAACCATAAAATTCTATTTAACTCTGAATTGGCTCCTCTGAACAAATAGAATTGAGCAGTTATGTGGGTTTAACTTACTCCTCTATGGAGAAGTCACCCTATTTACTGAATATAAAATCAATGAAATAGATCCATTAACATCAGGCGCCTTGACCTAAATTATTATTATTCAGGCACATTTAATTATACATACAAAGTGCCAACATTTTACAATGTAGCATAAAATATTATTGGTCCTAGTTATATTTAAAGTGTTTTATACATACACACCTCACTGGTTTTCAGTAACTGTAAAGACTTACCAGATGTCACATGGCAAACAATAAACAAAATATTTTGGTTGGAATCGAAAGAGTTGGCACCATGTAGTACCGTGCAATAATTAGAGGCAAGAAGTTTTGAAGAAAAGGGTTCTGTTTAAGTCACTAAGGACCTCCCAGTATAATGACAGAGTCGAGGATGGATTGAAACTAAAAATATCTCAAAAGGCAAAATGCAGAGTATGTGCAGATTATTTTCATTTTAGATGTGGTCTTTATTTGAAACTCAAACTCAGAAACTGTTCTTCAGACTACATAAGCTAAAAAGAGAGTACAAAGAGTCTGTCATCAAAACGTCATCTACTATCACTCTGCTTACAAGCATGAAACCATAATGTCATTACGTGTATGGTTTATATAGCCTCCAATTATACCTGGGTATTGAGCACTATCAGGGTTATTCAAAGAGCGGTGAAAAGCAGGAGAATGACTGGAGAATGGAAAATTCTAGGTCAAATTAGCCAATTTGGAAAGTGAGATGAATGGGAGAATTTTTCTGGTTTGGCTATTTTGACCTAGAATTTTCCATTCTCAGTTATTCTCCTGCTTTTCACCGCTCTCTGAATAACCCTTTATGGTTGATCGAGCCCAGCCTTTTGGGACACTTTAGACTCCAACATATGCTTAATTTTGTCTTACCTACTTACATGACGTCTTGATACTAGGGATGAGCCGAACACACCCGTGTTCGGCTCGCATTCGAACAATTTCAAAAGTTCGAACTCAATACAAGTTAATGGGACTCAAAAGTTCAATTTTTAGAGTGCCCTGCAGGGGGGCATATATGCAAGATATTTGCCATAAAAGGTGTATGGGGGTCCGGGTAGGCCCTGTGGGACAGGAAACAAGGAAAAAACGTTTTAAAAAAAAGTTTTTAAAGGAACAGTGAGTTTTCCATGAAATAAGGGTAATAATAAAAACGAAAAAATCCTTCAAATATTGTGCCTAGGAGGTCCGCATAACATGCCCGTGAAGTGGCGGATTTCTAGGATGTATAGAAACATTTAAAAACAAAAAAATGACGTTTCAAATGACGGTAAACGGTTTTCCTTTTGATAAATTTTAAAATTCTAATATAATTACCATATATGGATGCCATAAACCGGTTTCAAGTTTCTTCTTATATATCAAAAAGGAAGTAAGATGCTGCGCTATGCTGCGCTACGCCATGGCGAGAGACACCAAAATCGGCCACAAGAAATGCAGCTTCAGGTCATGTCTGGGCATCCCCTGCCAGACAGACTGTTTTATTAGATTTCAAAGAACTTCTAGCCAATCAGCATACAGATACATTTTTACGTCAGAGTTTAACCAACAGTGAGACAAACGATTACTACATATGATTCAGGGATGGCTTTTCTCTAGCTTACACTGTCCACACACCCTTTCCTGCACAGACAGGAAATCGGCTACATTCTACCAGCCAACATCCTGTGTAAGAAAAAGACTTGCAGGGTTTGACACTTTAAATGGGAGGGGGGATTTCACACTAATGCAAGAATTAAAAACTACTTATCATATTAAAATACCTTTCACCTTTATTCTATTCATAAACAACTGCTTGGGGCGGCAGTCTGTATTAAAAAAGGAGACCTTTTAGGACACGCAGAACAAGTTTAGTGATTTTTTGGCTAAATTATGGTGTAACTTATGCAGGCTTTGGATGAAAGTAACAATAGGTGCTTTAAAATTGGGCCTTTAGTGTCGGCAACAGTGCCGTCACACTGTAACCCCTCTGTGGTATAGTGGAAGAGTGCAGAGTTGGACCCTGTGGTCCAATATTAAAATGATATGAATCTGGTATAGGCGTCAGTGGCAGTGCACCCAAATATTGTGCCTTTGGTGGCAGCAAGTGCCTTCAGACCGTAAGTAACCCCTCTGTGGTATTGTGGAAGAGTGCAGGGTTTTGACCCTGGGGTCCAAAAAATTAAAATGATATGAATCTGGTAATATAGGCGTCAGTGTCAGTGCAGCCAAATATTGTGCCTTTGGTGGCAGCAAGTGCCTTCACACCGTAACCCTTTTGTGGTATTGTGGAAGAGTGCAGTGGTGGAGGTTTTGGGAATGCAGAAGAGATCCCGTTACATTAGCATCAGGGGATTGATAGCTGCTGATCCAGGACTGATTCGTTTTTATAAATGTCAGCCGGTCTACAGAGTCGGTGGACAGACGCACTCTTTTGTCTGTGACAAAACCTCCAGCGGCACTGAATGTCCTTTCAGAAAGCATGCTGGATGAAGGGCAACCTAGTAGCTGCATAGCATATTGGCTAAATTCTGGCCAGTGATCCAATCTCAACACCCAGTAAGCCAGTGGATCATCTGCTGGAAAGGTATGCAGGTCTGCCCTTGCCCCTAGGTAGTCCTGCACCATATGGTGAAGACGCTGGCAATGGGTGCATACATTTGACGTCCCTGGGCCTCGTGGACTAAAAAAAATGTAAAAAGGCATTAGTCAAGCGGCCCGGCCTTCACCGCTCTTCCTCTGATCATCCGCAGCCTCAGAAGCACCTGTGTCATCACTTGGTAACCTACCAGTGCCTGGAAAGGTGTTACACAAGTCTCGCTTTAGAGCGTACTCAAGTTGTTTCATCCTGTGCTCCCTCTGTGCAGGCAGTATGAGCTCTGCAACTTTACCTTTGTATCGTGGATCAAGAAGGCTTGCTAACCAGTAATGATCCCTCTCCTTGATAGCACGAATCCTGGGGTCCTTTACCAGGCTTTGCAGGATAAGGGAGCCCATGCAGCGTAGGTTGGAGGTGGCATTAGCTTCCGAGTCTTCCTGGTCAATGAGGATGACCTCATCGTGCACTTCCTCCTCCCAGCCACGTACTAGTCCTTGGGTTTCTGGGCACACTAAACCCTCCCTTGAGGAATCCCCACCTTCAATGCCCCCACTACTTAAATATTCCTCATCCTCCTCATCCTCCTCCTGTCTGATCTGAGGAGGACCCGCTGGAATGCTGTCTGCGGAAAGACTGGGGCCTTGACAGCTAGGGAAGGCCTCCTCTTCCTCCCGCTGCTCTGCCTCTAGAACCACATCTATAATTCCCTGCAGAGTGTGCTCCAGCAGGAACACTAAAGAAATTGTGTCTAAAGAAATTTCTGCCAGGCGAACACTTGCTGGGAATGACCATCTGAAGTGGCTGCAGACTTTTCTGGCCTGGCTGAGAAGCTCTGCCAGCCCTGGGTACCTGGTTAGGAAACGCTGTACCACCAGATTTAGGACGTGTGCTAGGCATGGTACATGCGTCAACATACCCTGGCGTAGGGCGGAGAGAAGGTTGCTGCCATTATCACAGATGACCATTCCCAGCTGAAGCTTGCGTGGTGTTAACCATCTCTGCATCTGCCCCTGCAGAGCTGTGGAATTTCTGGCCCGGTGTGGCTCCTGTCCACTAAACAAACCAGCTCAAGTACAGTATGGCATCTTTTTGCTTGAGCCATTACGTAGCCCCTGTCACGCGTCAGTTTAACTGCCACTTCGCCAGAGACAGAGGAGGAGAAGGAGGAGGAAGAGGGACAGGTGGTGGTGGAGCAGACAGACCTCATACAAGCAGCTTTCTGGAGGCGTGGTGGATGAACAAGCTCCAGCACAGAGCCCCGTCTTGGATCCCTCCCAGCTGCAATCAGAGTTACCTAGTGTGCCGTGAAGGAAATGCAACGGCCCTGTCCATGCTTGCTGGACCACGTGTCTAAAGTCACATGCACCTTGCTGCTGACTGCCTTTCCCAATGACTCCATAACATTGTCTTCCACGTGCTGGTATAGTGCTGGAATGGCCTTCCGTGAAATGTAATGGCGTTTTGGAACCTGCCACTGTGGTACAGCACATTCAGCAAATTCACGGAAGGAAGCAGAGTCCACCAGCTGGAAAGGCCGCTGCTGCAATGCGAGTAATTTTGCTAAGCTGGCATTTAGACGCTGTGGTTGGGGATGGTTGGGACTATATTTTTTCTTACGCTGCAGCAGCTGGGGCAACGTAATCTGACTGCGTAAATCTTCAACTGATGGGATGCTGTCACATTGTGAGGAAGGACCTGGTACATCCATTACTGTAGCATCATCCCTGTCAGTGGAGGTTGGAGTCAATGACATGGCAGGACATATAGTGGGGGTAGAGACAGCTGAGGAGGACCTACGCAAATTTATGTGCCAACGGGATGCGTGGCAGGTGGTCGTATGTCACCTCAAGCACGTGGTACCCAAGTGTCCGGTGTCTTTCCCACGCTTGAGCCTCATCTGACATAGATTACAAATAGCAACGGTGCGGTCTGCTGCACATTTCTTAAAGAACTCCCTGACAGCAGAGTTCCTGGATGTGTGCTTTGAGACAACAGCGCTCTGCACCTGAGCAGCTCTGACATCTGATGCTTTGGACTGGCTACTGCTACAGTTGGTCATAGAGGACGTTGTGCCTCGTGTTTGTTGTGCCTCCTCCTCACTTGACTCCTCTGTTCGATCAGGCACCCAGGTGGAGTCAGTGACCTCATCATCATTGTCATCACCCCCTATCTCCTCGTCACTGGAGCCAACTTGGCAGTATGCTGCAGCTGCTGGGGCAACATGAGTGCCAGTTATTTTGTGTGTCACTGGCACCCCCTTCCTCTAGGTTGATTATACTCCCTTCCTCAACCTCAGAGATTGAATCAGAGCACTGTAGTTGCTGCGCATCCTCAAGCAGCATGTCACTGTCATTGTAGTCAAACAATTCAGCTGACTCCTCCGTGTGTGATAGTGAGGCTACGGCAGGAGTAGCTGTGGACATGGAGGCTGCATTAGAGGCTTTGGCAGCGGAGGTGGACTGTAAACCACGACAAGCCTGGCTGGCAGGGGACTGGGAGGATGAGGATGGCCTGGTTAGCCAATCCTGCAAATCCTCTGTATGTTGGTGCGGCTTAAGACGGCCAGCACTAGATAGAAAGGACAAGTGTGCCCCTGCAGAGGATGCACCACGTACATGACGATCAGAGGCACAGCCTCCCGACACAGAGGCTGCTTGCCCTCTTATCTGTGTCTGGGAGCGTCTGCCTGTCCTTTTTGGTCTTTCTGACATGGTGAGTGATATATAGATTAAATATATACAGAACTCTGATTCAACTCTGGTATAAAGATTAAAGCTTTCCAGAACTCTGGTATAACTCAGTGAGACACCCTGATAGCTGGCAGCCAGTGACAAGATACAGATTACAATTCCCAGAAACCTCCTATAAATCAGTGAGACCCCCTGATGGGTGGCAGTGAGAACACACAGATTAGAACAATTCCCAGATATTTTGTAGAAATGAGACCCCTAAAATAGTTGCTGGCAGTGAGAACACAAAGATTACAACAATTCCCAGATATTTTGCATAAATGACTGACCCCCAAAATTGCTGGTGGCAGTGAGAACACAAAGATTAGAACAATTCCCAGATATTTTGTAGAAATGAAACCCCCACAATTGCTGGTGGCAGTGAGAACACACAGATTACCACAATTCCCAGATATTTTGTAGAAATGACTGACCCCCAAAATTGATGGTGGCAGTGAGAACACAAAGATTAGAACAATTCCCAGATATTTTGTAGAAATGAGACTCTCACAATAGTTGCTGGCAGTGAGAACACAAAGATTACAACAATTCCCAGATATTTTGTAGAAATGACTGACCCCCAAAATAGTTGGTGGCAGTGAGAACACACAGATTACCACAATTCCCAGATATCTTCTAGAAGTGAGACCCCCACAATTGCTGCTGCCAGTGAGAACACAAAGATTAGAACAATTCCCAGATATTTTGCAGAAATGAGACCCCCAAAATAGTTGGTGGCAGTGAGAACACAAAAGATTAGAACACTTCCCAGATATTTTGTAGAAATGAGACCCCCACAATTGCTGGTGGCAGTGAGAACACAAAGATTACAACAATTCCCAGATATTTTGTTTAAATGACTGATCCCCAAAATAGTTGGTGGCAGTGAGAACACAAAGATTAGAACAATTCCCAGATATTTTGTAGAAATGAGACCCCCCCCCCCCAATAGCTGCTGGCAGACTGGCAGTGAGAACACACACTAACAATCTCCTCTCAAAAACACGTGCTAGGGTTATATAGTGTGCTGCGGGACTTAGCTCTGTGAGCCCATGATTGGGCAAAATTTGCCCAATCAGGACTCTGAGCCGTGATTGGCATAGTCTTTCACCTGTCTTGCACCTAAACTGTGGTCAGGTGCAGGCTGTAGCCAATTACAAGCTTCAGGCCAGTGTAAAAGTGCATTGTGGTCCATTGTGGTGCATTGTGGGCGAACATGCGGCGAACACACGGAAATGTTTGTAGTTCGCGAACATGCGAACGGGCGATGTTCGAATCGAACTCCGAACACATCGAACCGAACAGCTCATCCCTACTTGATACTTAATATCTAAATTTAATCTGTGGTATATTCCCCAGTATACCCATGAACACATACATTGATACACACACACATTACTGCAAAATCCGAAATAGGAATAATGGTGTCTAGACACATTGCTAAAATATTTTACAGAACAATTTATATGGGCAAACACAGATATAGTTAAAAAGATATATACTTGCACAAAAACACTACCGAATTCAGCTTGTTCACAACATTACTTCCTGTTTCAAATTAACAGACTAAAGGCCACGACGTGTTCCTGACATCACTTCCTGTTCCTGACTACATGGCTACTGACCTCAGCTTGATTCTGATATCACTTCCTGTTCTGGAGTATCTGGGTACCAATTTGGCTTGTTTCCTGACATTATTTCCTGTTCCTGATCACCGAACTACTGACCTTGATACGGGGGCAACCGGCACTGGATATTCAGCCCTTGTACTGGATATTCAGCCTTTGTACTGGATATTCAGTCCTTGAAGCAGGTTAGCTGCTGGCTGCATGGACGCAGACCACAGCACACAGATAGTAGAAGATAAATAACAGAACAACTAGAACAGGAATGGCAGGAGAACAAGGAGAAAACAACAGAACACTAAAGGTGTCACGGGCCTGGCAGAGGGGAATAGGGTATGAGCCCGGTGTGCGGTGATAAACAAGCTGAGCCACGTAGATAAAGTAAAAAGGGGGTTTATTGTCAATATACAACAATATGGGCAATGCAGGAATGGAGATGTCTGGGGAGGCAATGCAGGGAGGAACCAGATACAGGGAGACACTGAGGGAAAACACAGCAGGAGACTTACATACAACACGAGACAGGAAACAGAGGGCTCTGGAGGTTTGGAAGCAGAGGGCACAGGATGCTTGTCAGCGGGCACTGGATGCTCGGTGTCAGCGGGCACTGGATGCTCGGTAGCAGTGGGCACTGGATGCTCGGTAGCAGCGGGCACTGGATGCTCGGTAGCAGCGGGCACTGGATGCTCGGTAGCAGCGGGCACTGGATGCTTGGTAGCAGCGGGCACAGGATGCTTGGTAGCAGTGGCACTGGATGCTCGGTAGCAGCGGGCACTGGATCATGGGTGTTCCACCCTTATAAAGGGAATGACAGGTCTATTAGTGGTAGCACCTGAAGTTCACACAGCCTGAGGGAAAGTGCAAGGTGGCGTAGCCAGAGAGATGCTGTATTGATCCATTCAGGAGGGTGCAGTACCACCTTTGGCCTTCTTGCCACGGCGGCGACGGCGTGAACCGTGACAAAAGGGATCCCTAACTTTAGAATAAGGTCCTTGTAGGGCCTTCTGTTTAGGAAAAGGGAACCTCACAAGAAATACACAGAAACAAGAGGGGCAAGGGTTAAACAGGATAAAGCACCACAATATACTCACACACAAGGAAACCCTGATGTGGGGCAAGTTCCTTATATGGCCTACTATACTAATGAATACACAGAACAGGATACAGGACGCATAAATAACAACAGGGATAACAAAAGAATAGTTACAGGAATTCAAGAGGGTCTTATCGCCAGGGTAGTGTGTCAGCCGTATGCCAGGGATCAAGAGCCAGAGGAGAAGGTCAGACAAGCAGAGGTTGGTACACAGATTAGCGATTTACATTAGATAAATGAATTTTAATTTGTGTTTCCAGACTCTTTTTTTGTCCCCCTTTTCTCTTATTATTTTTTTAATTTTTATTATATTTTTCATTTTGTCTTTATTATCGTCCTACATTCTTTTTATTTCGTTTTCAAGTATTTTTTACTTCACATTGGTCACTTTATAGGTTTTTCACTTTTTTTTCATTATTGTTTGCACTTTCACTGTCACTTTTACTTTTTGTTGACAATAGGCTCACTTTTCAAAAATAAAAATAAAAGAAAAAAAGAAAAAAGGTGAGCACAGAGATGAAGATACATAGTGCGATATATATACAGATACAGTGGCAAGAAAAAGTATGTGAACCCTTTGGGATTACGTGGAGTTTTGCATGAATTGGTCATAAAATGTGCTCTGATCTTCATCTAAGTCACAACAATTTGAAAAACACAGTCTGCTTAAAATAATACAACACAAACATTATATGTTTTCATGTGTTTATTGAACAGAACATGTAAACATTCACAGTGCAGGGTGGAAAAAGTATGTGAACCTTTGGACTTAATAACTGGTTGACCCTCCTTTGGCAGCAATAACCTCAACCAAACATTTCCTGTAGTTGCAGATCAGACCTGCACAACGATCTGGAGTAATTTTGGACCACTCCTCTTCACAAAACTGTTTCATTATAGCAATATTTTTGGGATGTCTGGTGTGAATCGCTCTCTTAAGGTCATGCCACAGCATTTCAATCGGGTTGAGGTCAGGACTCTGACTGGGCCACTCCAGAAGGCGTATTTTGTTTTGTTGAAGCCATTCTTTTGTTGAATTACTTGTATGCTTTGGGTCACTGTCCTGTTGCATCACCCATCCTCTGCGGAGCTTCAGTTGGCGGACAGATGGTCTTACATTTTCCTGCAAAAGGTCTTGATAAACTCTGGAATTCATTTTTCCATCAATGACAACAATCCGTCCAGGCCCTGAGGCAGCAAAGCAGCCCCAAACCATGATGCTCCCTCCGCCATATTTTACTGTGGGGATGAGGTTTTGATGTTGGTGTGCTGTGCCTTTTTTTCTCCACACATAGTGTTGTGTGTTTTTTTCCAAACAACTCAATTTTGGTTTCATCTGTCCACAGAATATTTTGCCAGTAGTGCTGTGGAACATCCAGGTGCTCTTTTGCAAACTTCAAACGTGCTGCAATATTCTTTTTGGACAGCAATGGCTTCCTCCGTGGTGTCCTCCCATGTACTCAATTCTTGTTTAATGTTTTCCTTATTGTAGATGTGTCAACAAAAGTGTTAGCATGTGCCAGAGATTTCTGTAAGTCTTTAGCTGACACTCTAGGATTCTTCTTTACCTCATTAAGCATTGTGTGCTGTGCTCTTTCAGTCATTTTAACAGGACGACCATGCCTAGGGAGATTAGCAACAGTGCTGAACTTTCTCCATTTGTAGACTGTGTTTTACCGTGGACACATGAACATCAAAGCTTTTGGAGATACTTTTGTAACCCTTTCCAGCTTCATGCAAGTCAACAATTCTTGATCGTAGGTCTTCTGAGAGCTCTTTTCTGTGAGGCATGGTTCACATCAGGCAGTGCTTCTTGAAACCAGTAAACACAAAACTGGTGTGTGTTTTTAAAGGGCAGGACAGCTTTCAGCAACACATCCAATAATATCACACTGATTGGACTCAAGGTTGGCTCACTCCTGGCTCCAATTAGCTCTTGGAGAAGTCATTAGGCTAGGGGTTCACATACTTTTTCCACCCTGCACTGTGAATGTTTACATGTTCTGTTCAATAAACACATGAAAACATATAATGTTTGTGTTGTATTATTTTAAGCAGACTGTGTTTTTCAAATTGTTGTGACTTAGATGAAGATCAGAGCACATTTTATGACCAATTCATGCAAAACTCCACGTAATCCCAAAGGGTTCACATACTTTTCTTGCCACTGTATATACACACACACACATGAATTTGCATTGAAAGGTATTGGCACGGTGACAGAGTCTGTAGACAGCAGCACACCTATCAGAGAGAAAAAGAAAAGGGAGGGTTGAGTTTAAGTCCACTTCAAATTAAATAGGAGGCAACCTGGGAAGTGTCTGGAGGGGATATTATTTATTTTAAGTAGTCAGTATAATTTATCTGATGGCAGTTTTTATAAATCCTGCCACCACAAAATGATGAAAGAAAAAAAAGTACAATTAAAGAAGGAAAACAACACTGTTTCTGCCTCAAGCTATAAGTCTCAATCTTGGTTGCTTGTAATATATGGTATTAAATGAAAATGACGTGTGTAACATTATCTTGTTTTTTGCAGTGTTACTTTTGCCATCACATATTAAAAGGTCAGTATTTCAATAAGAAATACAGTCAGGATAAAAGCAGTACTCACAACTTTTTCCATCTAGACAATCAGGCTGTAAGTGGAATCTCACAAAGAAATGACAGAATCTAATATAAAAAACAAACAAAAATAAAATCTTTTATATGTTTCCAGAATTAACTCCTTCGTCACGTTAAGGTTTCAAAGCATTTTGTTTGTTAACCGCTATAACAATTTTAGCAATTTTCCTATAGACACTTTCAAATTTCTATTTATACTTTAGATAGGTTAGCAATAATTAAGACATCTGGCTTTGTTAGTGTTGCCACTGGTAACCAACCTGGGTTCCCATTTATATCATTTGGGAATACACATAGAAGCTAGTGCTGTTGAAAGAATAACAGTGCGCACGAACACCCAACAGAAAAGAATATTTGAGTAAATGTAGTAAGTGTCAGGTTGTACTATGAATTTCACAATAGAATGTCAGTTATATTACAATGTATCTGACAGCTTTCTTAGTGTTTTGCCACAATTTGCACTTGCAACTAGTACATAACATAAGGATCTTGGAAAGGTTAAACGCCTTTTTAAGGTGCACATAAACAACAAATTTAAAGTGACATTGTCTTCAAAGCTATTTTCACATTTATATAAACAAAATACATTGCTGCATGTATGGTAATTCTGATGTAGGTCTATTTTCGGTTTCCTATCTAAAATGTGTTTTTTTTTTTTTTTTCCAAACAACAAAATTCAACAACTAAAAAAATCATCTAAGGCAGGGGTGGGCATTTGTTTTGGCTTGGGGGCCACTTTGTGGGAGCAGAGGTTAGCGGAGGGCCGCACCTTTTAAAATGATGAAATAGTGGTAGTTTTATTCAATTTATTTATTGTGCTAATTTCATATCATCTATAGCTGCAAGCACATTTAATTTTAAACCAGTTTAACCCTTTCACTGCGGAGGACGTGCTCAGCGCGTCCACCCGCAGGTAGGGTTGCGTGCGGAGGACGCGCTGAGCGCGTCCTCCCATTGCGCCCAGTGATCGGCCAGATTCCGGCCGATCGCTGTGCCCCCCAGTGCGGGCTGACATCCTCGATGTCAGCCCAGCACCCGGGACCGCCGCCGGCACCATTAGATGTCATCGCGGCGGCGCGATGACATCTAATTCAGGCGCCCCCCGGGTGTGCGGAGGAGGCGCCTGAAAGGGAGGGGGGGAGGTCCTTCGGACCTCTCTCCCTCCCGATCGCCAGGGTGCACCGGGTTAATCCAGGCACCGTTTGGACGGGCACAGCCTGCCCTTCCAAACGGTGACTGTCATTAACCCCTGGGGAGCCGGATCACGATTCGGCGCTGAAAAGCACCGGATCGTGATCCTCTCCCGGAGCTGGCCGACATCTTGGATGTCTGCCAAGCCTCTGGGAACTCCCCCTGAGCACTGGCTCATCAAGGTGTGCATCAAGGTGCTGGACGTCGCAAATGCGCTGCATCTGACATCTCCTCATCACTCGCACAGAACGCTATGCGGATGTTGCGCACTCATCACACCCACCAGAACGCCCAACGAGGGCAAGTATACAACCAGTTGTTTGATTTGTGCGGGAAAGAGATATGTAATCTCGCAGGAAGATGGCATGATGCCAAAGTCCACATTCTAAACTGAAAACAGCCATCCTTTATTTATTTTATAATAAGTATACTCCAAAAAACAAATAAATAAATAGCAACAGAAGTGGCAGAAGTGAATTATAAAAAAAATGGACACAAGAAAGAATATCTCAATCACTTAGGAAATACTGTATGTTATATTACAGTAGTGGTATTAAGTATTAAGTCAGAGTCTGCACAAGTTTGGTCTGTCTGTATGTCAGAGGAAAACTGATAAAGAAAGTAAAAGTCATATTTATTACTGTTACAAAAAGAACTATTGTGTTATAAGTGAATTCATCAAACAAGAAAATGTCCACATATGAAAAGAGAATGCAAACTGTCACCGAGAACACAACAAGACTTCAAAAAGCCAAGTGAACCCTAGAAGAAATAAGATCACTTGTATACATCAAAGACACAGTGTGAAAAGAGAAACAAAGCAGACAGATTGGCAACATACAAACTGAAAATTCAGATGGTGAGAAGATGATCCTCCAGAATAAAACCCCTACAGGTCTTGTAATGTTAGCACCAGCAGATACTTCAGCTGGAAATTAGTAATTACTATAAATTTTTATACAGCCTTTTAAGAAAAAAGCAATCAAATAGAGGATATGTCAAACTTGATTGCTTTTTTCTGCCGGAGTCTTAGCTGCTTTTATCACCTGCTGAAATGAAGTCACTTTATGCAACAACAAACAACTCCAAAAATGAGCTCAGCCAGCTGTACGTCTGGTTGCTATCCAGTCCGAGAAATGGAAAGAAGTTTAAATGCTAAGGTCTTGCTTCTGACACAGAGCGCTCCCACGCTCCCATTCTCTGGACTCCCAGTCTCTCAATTTGGGGTTCCTTGAGATGGTCTAGTTCCTTCCTCCTACACTATGCTGCATTGGTACATAGACTACTCATATTGCCTATCTCCCACGCATTTGCGCAAAAGCAGCACAGGACTGCGGTACTCCCGGACACTCACTTCGAGCATGTGGGAGACAGGATGAGGTCCCCAACAGCAACAAGCAGTTTATTCAAAATCCTTTCTGCTGAGTGGCAGATGTGTGGGCAAAGGGAGCCCTCTTTTTCACACAGCTGAACCAGTCAAAAGGGGGTTAAGGGAAGGGGGCACTCCACGCACCCTGACTGATTTAATACGATAAAGTGGTCTGGGTGCGTAAAACATTCCTTTAAATATTTGGGACATTTACACTCCTAATTAGGGATGAGCTGTTCAGTTCGATCTGTTTGGAGTTCGCATCGAACATCAGCCGTTCGGCTGTTCGCCGAACTCAGAACATTTCCGTGTGTTCGGTTCGAGTTCACCCACAATGGATCACAATGCACTTTTCCACTGACCTGAAGCTTGTAATTGGCTACAGCCTTGGACCTGACCACAGGTCAGGTGCAAGACTATGCCAATCACGGCTCAATCATGGGCTCACAGAGCTAAGTCCCGCACACACTATATAAGGCTTCACACAGCCCCAGCACGTGTTTTTTGAGAGGACATTGTTCTGTTAGTGTGTCTTCTCAGTGCCAGCAGCTATTGGGGGTCTCACTTCTACAAGATATCTGGGAATTGTTGTAATCTGTGTGTTCTCTCTGCCAGCAGCTATTGGGGGTCTCACTTCTGAAAGATATCTGGGAATTGTTGTAATCAGTGTGTTCTCACTGCCAGCAGCTATTGGGAGGGGTCTCACTTCTAGCAGATATCTGGGAATTGTAATCTGTGTTTTGTCACTGCCACCCATCAGGGGGTCTCCCTGATTTATAGGAGGTTCCTGGGAATTGTAATCGGTGTCTTGTCACTGAAACCCATCAGGGGGTCTCACTGATTTATAGGAGGTTCCTGGGAATTGTAATCTGTGTCTTGTCACTGCCACCCATCAGGGGGTCTCACTGATTTATTGGAAATTCCTGGAAATTGTAATCTATATCTTGTCACTGCCACCCATCAGGGGGGTCTCACTGATTTATAGGAGATTCCTGGGAATTGTAATTTGTGTCTTGTCACTGCCACCCATCGGGGGGGGGGGTCTCACAGACTTGTAGCAGATATCTGGGAATTATAACCTGTGTCTTGTCACTGCCACCCATCAGGGTGTCTCACTGATTTATAGGTGGTTTCTGGGAATTTTAATCTGTGTCTTGTCACTGGCTGCCAGCTATCAGGGTGTCTCATGGAGTTATACCGGAGTTCTGGAAATCTTTAATCTAGATAACACTCACCATGTCAGAAAGACCAAAAAGGACAGGCAGACACTCCCAGACACAGATTGCCCTCTGTGTCAGGAGGCTGTGCCTCTGGTCGTCGTGGACGTGGTGCAGCCTGTACAGGGGCACGCTTGTCCTTTCTAACTGGTGCTGGCCGTCTTAAGCAGCAGCAACATACAGAGGATTTTCAGGATTGGCTAACCAGGCCATCCGAGTCCTCCGAGTCCTCTGCCTGCCAGGCTTGTAGTGGTTTACAGTCCACCTCAGCTGGCAAAACATCTAATTCAGCCTCCATGTCCACAGCTACTCCTGCCGTAGCCTCACTATCACACACGGAGGAGTCAGCTGAATTGTTTGACTACAATGACAGTGACATGCTGCTTGAGGATGCGCAGCAACTACAGTGCTCTGATTCAATCTCTGAGGTTGAGGAAGGGAGTATAATCAACCTAGAGGAAGGGGGTGCCAGTGACACACAAATAACTGGCACTCATGTTGCCCCAGCAGCTGCAGCATACTGCCAAGTTGGCTCCAGTGATGAGGAGATACAGGGTGATGACGATGATGAGGTCACTGACTCCACCTGGGTGCCTGATCGAACAGAGGAGTCAAGGGAGGAGGAGGAGGCACAACATAAACAAGGTAGAACATCCTCTATGAGCAATCGTAGCCAGTCCAAGGCATCAGAAGTTACTGCTGCTCAGGTGCAGAGCGCTGTTATCTCAAAGCACATGTACAGGAAGTCTGCTGTCTGGGAGTTCTTTAAGAAATGTGCAGCAGACCGCACCATTGCTATTTGTAATCTATGTCATATGAGGATCAAGCATGGGAAAGACATCCCACGCTTGGGTACCACATGCTTGAGGCGACATATGACCACCTGCCACCCATCCCATTGGCACAACACTTTGCATAGGTCCTCCACTTCCTCATCTGTCTCTACCCCCACTATATGTCCTGCCATGTCATTGCCTACAACCTCCACTGACAGGGATGATGCTACAGTGATGGGTGTACCAGGTCCTTCCTCAGAATGTGACAGCATCCCATCAGTTGAAGATTTACGCAGTCAGATTACATTGCCCCAGCTGCTGCAGCGTAATAAAAAATATAGTCCCAACCATCCCCAAGCACAGCGTCTAAATGCCAGCTTAGCAAAATTACTCACATTACAGCTGCTGCATTTCCAGCTGGTGGACTCTGCTTCCTTCCGTGAATTTGCTGAATGTGCTGTACCACAGTGGCAGGTTCCAAAACGCCATTTCTTTTCACGGAAGGCCAATCCAGTACTATACCAGCATGTGGAACACAATGTTATGGAGTCATTGGGAAAGGCAGTCAGCAGCAAGGTGCACATGACTTTAGACACGTGGTCCAGCAAGCATGGACAGAGCCCTTACATTTCCTTCACGGCACACTGGGTAACTCTGCTTGCAGCTGGGAGGTAGGGATGAGCTGTTCGATCAGTTCGGAGTTTGATTCGAACATTGACAGTTCAAAAGTTTGCGAACTTCGAACTTTTTGGGATTTCGCCAAAAGTTCGAAAAAAAATAATTGAAAAAAGTATAAAAAATGCTTGAAAAAATACAAAAAAAATCTAGAAATAAAGAGACTCTTTACTGCAGAATATTATAAGCAACGGTTTATTAGATATTGAATTAAATCGGGAATATTTCTAACATTGAAGACTATGGGATAAAACATTATTGTTACTAAAACATCAGGCAGACACAGCCCTCTAATCAGGCACTGTAGAGGGCAGCCTGCAGGGTCCTCCCAAGGATCCCCTTGAGGAGCATTGAGGAGCAAGGAGCATACGGTCGCCAGATGACAGAGCTGCGACTGTGTGGGCTAACCGCCCGGGTGCATGTGGCAGAGACAGGCAGTGCAGGGAGAAAGCCACTGCACCTGCGGCCATGGCAGACCCCCCCAGCCCCCACCAGGATCCAGGGAGCCCCCACTGACCACCAGGCTAAGGTAAGGCGACACATTTCTAAAAAAAATAAAATCCGAGGACATTTTTAAATGTCCCCGGGAACATAAAATAAAACCTTTTTTTCTTTCTCTACCTGACTGAATGTATTTAATTATATATATTAGATACATTCAGCCAGGTAGAGGGGGGTGGCATGTGGGCTGTGCGGGGTCTCAGGCAGTGGTTTGTTTTTTATGTGTGTATATGTTTAGCATATTTATAGGGGAAGGTAACGGCAGTTATGATATATATAGATATATAGATAAGATATATATCTAGATTCTTAGAAATATATATATCCAGACTTGTATTACACACACATTTTGGCAACTAATTGCCCCCCCCATTTGGCTGATCCCTCCAGAAGAAATGTTGAACCTGATAGAGCAGAGAATAATATATATATTCTCTGCTCTGTCGGGTTCAACATTTCTTCTGAAGGGATCAGCCAATTGGGGGGCGCGCATTTAGTTGAGATTGTCCACATGCCACTTCCCCATGTGTGTATGTGTATATATGGTCTGAGGTCTGTGGGTGGGTGTAAATATATATCTGCGTGTTGATATATACGTATATATAGGTCTGCATGTTGATATAAAATTTTCGTTTCGGCTCGTTTCATTCGTAATTTGACAATTTTCATTTTGGATCGTTTCGACCGATTTCCGTTTCAGTTCGTTTTGTTTCGGCTTGTTTTTCGTATCGACTCTTTTTTCGTGATTTTGGACATTTTCGTGTATTCGTTTTGGGAAATGTTTTGCCCCATAGACTTCAATGTTAAAAATATTCCCGTTTTAATCCAATATCTAATAAACCGTTTTAGTATTATATTCTCTAGTAAAGAGTCTCATTATTTCTAGATTTTTTAAACCTCACAGTAATGTGCGCCGTGTATTATGAGCATTCAGTATTATGTAGGAGTACTGCTTTATGAGTAAGAGTAGTTAAAAAAATAAAAATAAACGTAAAACTCGGGGGGGGGGTGACACCATCAGGGTTATTCAGAGAGCGTGAAAAGCAGGAGAATGACTGGATAATTAAAAATTCTAGGTCAAAATAGCCAAACCAGAAAAATTCTCCCCTTTCATCTCACTTTCCAAATCGGCTATTTTGACCTAGAATTTTTCATTCTCCAGCCATTCTCCAGTCATTCTCCTGCTTTTCATGCTCTCTGAATAACCCTGCATGAGTTACCACACCGGGTGACACCCACCCTAGTGACGCCACTGACGGTGTGAAGGCACTTGCTGCCACCAAAGGCAAAATATTTGGGTGCACTGCCACTGACGCCTATACCAGATTCATATAATTTTAATATTGGACTGCAGGGTCCAACCCTGCACTCTTCACAATACCACAGAGGGGTTACGGTGTGACGGCACTGTTGCCGACACTAAAGGCGCAATTTTAAAGCACCTATTGTTACTTTCATCCAAAGCCTGCATAAGTTTCACCATAATTTAGCCAAAAAAATCACTAAACTTGTTCTGCGTGTCCTAAAATGTCTCCTCTTTTCATACAGACTGCCGCCCCAAGCAGTTGTTTATGAATAGATTAAAGGAAAACCGTTTACCGTCATTTGAAATGTCATTTTTTTGTTTTTAAATGTTTCTATACATCCTACAAATCCGCCACTTCACGGGCAGGTTATGGGGACCTCCTAGGCACGATATTTGAAGGAATTTTTCGTTTTTATTCTTAACCTTTTTTTCATGGAAAACTCACTGGTCCTTTAAAAACTTTTGTTTTTAAACTTTTTGCCCTTGTTTCCTGTCCCCCAGGACACTACCCGGACCCCCATACACCTTTAATGGCAAATATCTTGCATATATGCCCTCTAGGAGGGCACTCTAAAAGTCGAACTTTCGAGCCCCATTGACTTGCATTGAGTTCAGTTCGTGTTAGAGTTCGAACTCGAACTTTTGAAATTGTTCGAGTTCGAATGCGAACCGAACACGGGGGTGTTCGGCTCATCACTACTAATGATACTGCAAACCCATACTGTCAACTGGGTCTTCATATCCCCTTAAGTGGGACACTGTGTAATCTACCGGACGCACTCTGTGGCCCTAAGGTGCGGAGCACTGAACTGAACATATTCTTTCTGTTACAACATAAATTTATCACTCTGTTGGCTGCACATCTCCTACTAGGCAGATGTCAGCCAGTTACCACCTAAACCCGCCCTCTGATTTTCTGGCATCACAGACTAGAGCTCGAATGGCCTGATACTCTTTAATTCTGTCACATATATTCAGGACTCTCATGGAGTCATACAGGGTTATTTAAAGATCTCCGAATTGCTGACGAAAGGTAACCGAACGCTGAAATTCAGCGTTCGGTTACCTTTCCTGGCTATTCGGCTATCCAGAGAGCAGGCAGTTCGCCAAATGTTGGCGAATTGCCTGCACATACGGAGCCTGTTCGGTGCCTGTTCGAGGGCAGTGAAATCCCCATAGCTTCGTCTATTCAGAGAACTAAAATCAGCAGTGAAAAGTTGCCGAAATGCCCTGCCATTCGGTTGCTTCATTCGACAGGTTTATTCAGGCGAATCCCATAGGCTTCAATGTTAAAAATATTCACGTTTTAATACAATATCTAATAAACCGTTTATTATAATATTCTGATGTAAAAAGTCTATTTATAGATTTTTTTAAGGATCTTTTAAGCATTTTCGGGATTTTTTTGCAAAAAATGTTTTTACGTTTTTTTTCTTAAATGTTTCTTTTTTCTGTATCAGCCCTTTTTATTATCATTCCTTGGACCTCATATGTAAATTTCAGACATTTTCGCTCAGTAGTTTGTTTGAAAACAGCGTTTCACTTTTCAAACATTCAAGCGTACTGTTTTTGTGGGTTTCGGTGTGCATTCGCCTGGATTTTGCGGTGAATGTTCGGCAGGCTTTCGGCGACTTTTCCTTGCACTACAACGGCCCTGTGGTGCTTGCTGAATACACTGCAGGGTCCCGAAATGGGATCGCCAAATCGTGCCGAATTGAAGAGAACGAAAAGTCACCGAACGTGCAGTGACTTTTCGATTCTCTTTGAATAACCCTGATAGTCTACTATTCCTTCTCAGGGCCGCCATCAGGGCATTACGCCCAATACTGCCGTAAGGGGCCCGGGCCCGGTGGGGGCCCGGGCCGCCGGGGCCTGGGGGGAGGATCCCGGGCCCCCGACGGCAGCGGCGTCGCCCTTTAACAGCTCCGGTATCGGACTCGATGAGTCCGAATCCGGAGCTGTGTCGCTGCTGCTGCTGCAGGAGCCGGAGGAGACTGAGACACTGGGTCTCCTCCGGCTCCTGGCAGCTTCACTTCCTGGCTGGGCGGGGCCAAGCAGCGTGTGAGGGGCCTCCCAAGCACGTTGCGTTGGCTCCGCCCCTCCACTCAGTGGAGCTGCGCGCTGGAGCTGGAGGGACCAGGAAGAAGAGCAGAAGAAAAGAAGAGAAGAAGATTAAAGAAAAGGTGAAGAAAAGAAGAGCTGAAGACAGAAGAAAAGAAGATAGAAGACAGCGAGTGGTGAGCCAGGGCCCAGACCCTAAGACCCAGGGCTCAGACCCCTAGGCCCAAACCCAGGACCCAGACCCCTAGGCTCAGACCCAGGGCCCAGACCCCTAGGCCCAAACCCAGGACCCAAGGCCCAGACCCTGGGCCCAGACCCCCTAGGCCCAAACCCTAAGGCCCAGACCCAGGGCCCAGACCCCCTAGGCCCAAACCCAGGGCCCAGACCCTAGGGCCCAGACCCTAAGACCCAGGGCCCAGACCCTAAGACCCCTAGGCCCAAACCCAGGGCCCAGACCCCTAGGCCCAAACCCAGACCCCAGACCCAGGGCCCAGACCCCTAGGCCCAAACCCTGGGCCCAGACCCCAAGGCCCAGACCCCAAGCCCAAATACAGACCCAGGGCCCAGACCCTAGGGTCCAGACCCCAGACCCAGGGCCCAGACACTAGGGCCCAGGCCCAGACCCCCTAGGCCCAAACCCAGGGCCCAGACCCCTAGGCCCAAACCAGGACCCAAGGCCCAGACCCAGACCCCAGGCCCCTAGGCCCAAACCCAGGACCCAAGGCCCAGACCCTGGGCCCAGACCCCCTAGGCCCAAACCCAGGGCCCAGACCCAGGGCCCAGACCCCTAAGCCCAAACCCAGGGCCCAGACCCCAAGGCCAGACCCAGGGCCCAGACACTAGGGCCCAGGGCCCAGACCCTGGGCCCAGACCCCCTGGGCCCAGACCCCTAGGCCCAAACCCAGGACCCTAGGCCCAGACCCCCTAGGCCCAGACCCCTGGGCCCAAACCCTAAGGCCCAGACCCAAGGCCCAGACCCAGGGCCCAGACCCAGGGCCCAGACCCAGGGCCCAGACCCCCTAGGCCCAAACCCAGGGCCCAGACCCCTAGGCCCAAACCCAGGACCCAAAGCCCAGACCCTGGGCCCAGACCCCCTAGGCCCAGACCCCTGGGCCCAAACCCTAAGGCCCAGACCCAAGGCCCAGACCCAGGGCCCAGACCCAGGGCCCAGACCCCCTAGGCCCAAACCCAGGGCCCAGACCCCTAGGCCCAAACCCAGGACCCAAGGCCCAGACCCAGGGCCCAGAACCCTAGGCCCAAACCCAGGACCCAAGGCCCAGACCCTGGGCCCAAACCCCTAGGCCCAAACCCAGGGCCCAGACCCCAAGGCCCAGACCCAGGGCCCAGACACCAGGGCCCAGACCCCCTGGGCCCAGACCCCCAGGGCCCAGACCCAGGGCCCAGACCCCTGGGCCCAGACCCTGGGCCCAGACCCCCTAGGCCCAAACCCTAAGGCCCGGGCCCAGACCCTAGGGCCCAGACCCAGGGCCCAGACCCAGACCCTAGGGCCCAAACCCCTAGGCCCAGACCCCAGACCCCTAGGCCCAGACCCAGGGCCCAGACCCCTAGGCCCAAACCCAGGGCCCAAACCCAGGGCCCAGACCCCTAGGCCCAGACCCAGGGCCCAGACCCCAAAGCCCAAATACAGACCCAGGGCCCAGACCCTAGGGTCCAGACCCCATACCCAGGGCCCAGACCCCAAGACCCAGACCCTAGGGCCCAGACCCCAAGGCCTAGACCCAGGGCCCAGACCCTAGGACCCAGACCCCAAGGCCCAGGGACAAGACCCAGAGACCAGGGCCCAGGCTAGACCCCAGGGCCCAGACCTCAGGGACCAGACCCCAAGGCCCAGTCCCAGGGCCCAGGCCCAGACCCAGACCCAAAGGCCATCATACACAGCCCGTTTCTGTGAGATTTATTGCTGTGGATTCTGTGATATGTTCAGACACACCGCTCATTACTGTGAGTTTTATTGCTGTGGATACTGTGATAAGCTAATACACACTGCACATTACAGGGAGTTTTATTGCTGTGGTGCTATGTTATGTCCTTTTTTTTGAAGGGGGAGAAAAGCTGTTAGAGGTTGAGGGGGGGGCCCTGGGGGGGGCCCCATCGTGAGGTTTAGTAAGGGGCCCCATCATTTCTGATGGCTGCCCTGTTCCTTCTGTTACCAATTGACCATGCAGATGTTTGTCCATTCACAAAAATCACCACAAAATATCCTAATAAATAGACTGTTATAACGGTATATAACAAATTTATTTAATTTTTTCGAATCAATTCATTATATCGTTTCACTTAGACGCAGCACCTCATCCCTGTCCAATAGCCATGGTGCTGAATTTGTTGCACCACAGGCCATGGACAACCCATCGTTCTGTTTGGTGCAATTCGGCGGCAGTGAAATTCCGCATAGACAAGTAATGGTTAATCTATTCAGAAAACGCCAGACAGCACCGAAATGTCAGTGAAATGATTTTCAGTGGTTTGTTCAACAGGTTTAAATGGGCGAATCCCGCAGGTTTCAATGTAAAAAAAATCCCATTATTTATTATCTATTGAGCCGTTTATTATTTTCATTTACGGCAAAAGCTTTTTTATTTACTGAGTTTTTTCTATTTTTTGGGTGAAATTTTTGGATTCCCAATTATTTTAAAATGACGAGGCTTTTTACTTTTCCAAATGCAGCTGTTTTTTGCTTTCCTTCAGTCTGGCTGCGTTTGGTGGCTGCTGTCCTGGGTGCTGAAACCTATTTCAGCACTGAGGACAGAGGGATTTTTTGCTCAGGAGCTCCGCGGTGCTTCTTTCCTTGGTGCTGAAACATATTTCAGCACCAAGGACAAGCAGATTTTTTAGCTCCGAGCCCCATGGTGCTGCTGTCCTTGGTGCTGAAACATATCTAAGCACCAAGGACAGGGGGATTACAGATCTTTTTTTAACCCTAAGTAATTAATTAATCCATTGAACCATTCCGAAATAATGATTCAAAACTAAATAATAAAAATGAAATAATGAAATACATATTATTAATCTCCCGAAATAACGAATCGATCCGAAATGCAAATCAGGTCAATAACAAACGCACCAAAACTAATTAAAAAACGTAACAAATCGATCCGAAACAAGACGAAACAAATTTTTTCATTGTGCACATGTCTAGGTACTACATACCAAATTATCTAATTTGTTCAAAATTGATTAAATGGAATCCTCCCAAACCAAAAGCACATTCACTAAAACAGTTTTTCAATCCTGGCAACCCTATATAGATTCTTTAGATGTTCTGACTATGTTAATAAAATTAACTTCCAAATTCACAGATTGGTACTTTCCCTGAGTGAGTGCTAACCAGCCCCATCTCACCGAAGAGCCCTCCCAGTCTCCCATTTTTTCAATCTTGGCCTTGGCTATTTCCCTCTCCTTCCGTCGCAATTTATTTACGCTATGCAAATTGTGTAAGAAGCTGCAGGGGATTCTGCATTTTGGAAGCCTTGAGCTAAAGAGGAAGAGAAGGTCGGTGTAGAGGGAGAAAAGGTGAGTACTTACACCTAAATTTTAAAAAATACATACAGGGTTATTCAAAAAGATCCGAATTGTGACCGAAAGTTAACCGAACAGCGAAATTCAGCGTACGGTTACTTTTCCTGGCCATTCGGCTATTCAGAGAGCAGGCAGTTTGCCAAATCCTGGTGAATTGCCTGCACATACGGTGCCTGTTCGTTGCCTGTTCGAGGGCAGTGAAATCCTCGTAGAGAAGCAATGCTTCGTCTATTCAGAGAACAAAAACCAGCATTGAAAAGTTTCCGAATTGCCCTGCTGTTCGGTGGTTTCATTCGACAGGTTTGTTCAGGCGAATCCCATAGGCTTCAATGTTAAAAATATTCCCATTTTAATTCAATATCGAATAAACCGTTGATTATAATATTCTGCAGTAAAAGGTCTCTTTATTTATAGATTTTTTTGGATTTTTTTTTGTTTTTATTTTCTAAATCGTTTCTTCTTTTTTCTGTAACAGCCCTTTTTATTATCATTCATTGGATCTTATATGTAAATTTCAGACATTTTCGTTCTGTAGTTTCTTTGCAAACAGCGTTTCACTTTTCAAACATTCAAGTGTAGTTTTTTTTTTTTCACTCCATTCGTTTGCGGTGTCGGCTTTTCCGGCGGCTCCTCTGCGCTGTGAATGGCGGCTGCTCGGGTTTCTCCGGCGTGTTCGGCGGGGTTAATCCAGATGTTTTTGCGGGTTTCGGTGTGCCTTCGCCGGGTTTCGCGGTGAGTGTTCGGCGGGTTTGCGGCGGCTTTTCCCTGCACTACGACGGTCCTGTGGTGCTTGCTGAATACACTGCAGGGTCACTGAAATGCGATGGCCAAATCGCACTGAATTGAAGAGAACGTGCGGTGACTTTTCGATTCTCTTTGAATAACCCTGATAAAAAATTAATTGGACAGATGCTGTCACCAGCATCTGCCCAATTATTTAAGGGGAAAAAAATCTAGAGTGTTTCTTTAAATCAGGAGTCTTAAACTCTGGATATAAACGATCAAAGGTACACACCTTAATGATATGGGCTGCACAACCCAATACGCGCTATATGTGTTGTGTTGTCTAGATACAAAACGGCAATCCCCCAGATGTTGGTGGCCTACAAATGTAATTCAAAACCATCTGGGGGGGGCAGAGGTAGAGATCCCTGCTTTAAATGGTGATGGTGGCTGGAATGTATTTTTAATCATCATGTAACACTCATGTAATCAGAACACTCTTCACAAAAGAACTCTGCACGTCTGTCGGGTTAAAATGTATTCTGCTTGCGCTGGAATGAGCTGACGGTTAAGCATTGCATCGCCATTTGGTGTGAGCAGCAGGGGTTTGACTTTTGCACATTCGGTTTGATCCTCTATAGTCTGCTCATAATTTTAACACTGAGAAAAAAAAAGCAAGGTTGAAGGCTTTCCAAAAATCACGCTCCATATTCATAATGCACATTAAAATATAAACTACCCACTAAATTAATATAATACCAGTAACATTAAAAAAATACAGCCTGTCATAGTGAGCATATAATATTACATCTAGATGTGTGCATCGGAGTTAGCTTTTTAACTGTAAACACCAGACACTGCAATGCAGATATTTACTGCTTACCGACCAACAGCCTTCTCTGTGCAACTCCCTGCTTTATTTGGCTCAGCACTACATACCTTGCAGGTGTGTGATATATTAGGAAAGTGCAACTATTTGCTTGCTTTGTAGCAGCTGTGTAAAAGTCACCTGTTTCCCAATTGCTTGTGTATATGCTTATTGAGAGGTTGCCTAAATAGAAATATATTTGTAAACAAATATTAGTGGAATACATATGAAGACATATTCAGGGCTACCATATATTGATACAATTACTCACTCAACTGTCATCTTAAAAAATATTTGTGATAACATTTAAAGCTGAGAATTGACAATCTGAAACCATCAGGGTTATTCAAAAAGAGCCAATCTGGCCCCGAAATGTAACCAGACACTGAAATTCAGCGTACGGATACATTTCCTGGCCATTCGGCTATTCCGAGAGCAGGCAGTTCGCCAAATGTTGGCGAACTGCCTTCACATACGGTGCCTGTTCGAAGGCAGTGAATTCCCCCATAGAGAAGCAATGGTTCATCTATTCAGAGAACACAAAACAGCAGGGAAAAGTTGCCGAAATGCCTTGCTGTTCGGTGGTTTCATTCGACAGGTTTATTCAGGAGAATCCCATAGGCTTCAATGTTAAAAATATTCCAGTTTTAATTCAATATCTAATAAACCATTTTATTCTGCAGTAAAAAGTCTCTTTATTTTTAGAATTTTTTTTAGGATCTTTTAGGCATTTTTTGGAAAAAAAAATTGCAAGCTTTTTTCCGTTTTTTTAAATAGTTTTTTTCTGTAACAGACCTTTTTATTATCAGTCATTGGATCTTATATGTAAATTTCAGACATTTTCGTTCAGTAGTTTATGCAAACAGCGTTTCACTTTTCAAACATTCAAGCGTAATTTTTTTTTTCTTCAACTCATTCGTCTTCGTGTCGGCTTTTTCCGGCGGCTGCTCTGCGCTGTGATTGGCGGCTAGTCGGCTCTTTCCAACATGTTCGGCGTTGTTATTCCAACTGTTTCTACGGGTTTCGGTGAGTGATCGGTGAGGGTTCTGCGGGTTTGCGGCCAATATTCCCTGCACTACAGGGGCCCTGCGGTGCTTGCTGAATACACCGCAGGTTTGACGAAATAGGAATTGCCGAATCTCGTGAAGTGCGAGGAACGAAAAGTCACCGAACGTGCGGTGACTTTTCGGATCTCTTTGAATAACCCTGCATGTGTTCACAATATTCATACAATAAAGAATAATTAGGTTTCAAATCTATACTAATGCTAATTTACTGACCATAATGGTAACTAAAGGGTCTATTCACAAAGCATTGAACTTGGTTCAGTTTCGGTGCTTTGCGTTTCGGCTTATTTTGCCAAAAGTATGATGAAATCACTATTTACCGAATGGTCACTGTACTTTGCTGAAATTGGAGTCGCCGAAACAGTTATCTGACATCTGAGAAAACTTTATTGTAACTCCAGCCAGATCATCTTTTGCAGCATGTTCCCCTCCGTGTCTTTGTTTTTTTGATCCCAAGGTGGATTTTTTAAATATGACCCATCAGTTTGCCTCATGACTGAAAAGCAGCGTGGGCAGTGATGGTTCGCTACACAGCAGCCTGTGGCTTCATTTTGAATAGGACTTCCTGCAGACACAGAATATTAAGGGTTATAATATTTAATATGTGGGTAAAAGCTTCTTGATCCAAGGAGAAATCTGACTGCATTCTGGGGTCAAGAAGGAATTTTTTCCCAGTATGTTGCATATTGGCAAGCATTTCAGACTGGGTTTTTTGCCTTCTTTTGGATCAACAGCAGTAGGTTATGTGGGAGAGGCTGAACCCGATGGACGCATGTCTTTTTTCAGCCTATATAACTATGTAACTATGTAACTCACCCTCACTAGAGGTGCCTTGACGTTTGGCGGGTGAGCTTACTCTTTTAATGGCCATTAACAGAAACCTAAAGCCTCTAATTGCGTTTTGTTTCACACGGTATAATGGGAATAAGCACAGATGACATTTTTCTCCTTGTTATGTTTTATACATGTTGCTGGGCTGGACACATTTGGTGGTTGCAGCCGCCCCAATGGGGAATAGGCACGACCCCACCCCTCCTGTATTATATCTAAGAAAACTGTAGAATTTTGCCAATAACTGCCAAATTACGGCGAATTGGCATTTGCGAATTCCACCGAGCTGAAAAAAGTTGCCTATTCTCTTAATAGGAGTTTCAATCAACAAAAATGTATCGAAATAATGAAATCCTTTAAATATAATAAAAAGGGCTGTCACAGAATACAAAAAAAGCCTTTTAAAAAAAATAAAACACAAAAATGTCTAAAAATACAAAATATAGAAAATGGTCTTTTAATAAATGTAAAGGGTTTTTGTAAAAATAAAAAGAATAAACGGTCTTTAAAAAAAATTTTTTTTTACATTATAACCTATGGGATTCACCTGTTTAATACAACATACAGATATGATATGAGCGCAAGAAAACAAATGACAGAAGACGCGATAGTGGTCATACGGTGCGCAATTACGGCCGTGATTTTAGACGGTCCAAACCAGTAAACTTTGGGTGTCTGGACGTTATGTAGGCCGGACATTTGCAGCGGACGCCTCCTAAATCACGCACAAATGCGCTATGCTGACGCAATGCACTCTGTGTGTCAATACTAGCGGTTAGACGTACTTGCAAAAATGTGTTTGTTTGCGTTGTGCGGCCGCACGTTTGTGCGGCCGTACTTTGTATGTTGGCTGTCATTGGACGTCATTTGCTGCTACCACGGCCGTAATAAAGTGCGGCTAAACGCATGTTCACACTGCGTTCGTCTGACCCCAGCCTTAGATGGCAGCTCCACCTCCGGGTCCCCCCTCGTCATCTGATGTCATATCGCATGGCACAATGACGTCAGTTAACTGGGGAACTTCTAGCTGCCAGGGGTTTCTTATGGAAATCCCATGGTGGAGATATCGAGTTCCTTTGAACCCCCATATCTCTCAAACAGTGGCAGCTAGAGGGTGATGTTTGATGTCATTCGAAAGGCCAGACTGAAATTAAGAAGAAAAAATAAATAAATAAAAATAAATTAAAAAAAACATAAAAACGTTTTTTTTGTGTGTTATTTTTATTAATGCAGCAATATTGTTCCCATTTCAGTTATAATGTGAACAATGATGCTGCACTAACGATTTTTTTCTATGGGGGGGGGTTTTGCTAAAAATCAAGTAATTTCCAAAAATTTAACGAGTTCCCATTTCTAAAATATGTTAACAAGCATACCTCATGGAATAAATAACTGCAAAGGCTCGGATGATAAAATTAAAAAAAAAAAAAATCACTTTACACGCTGTAGGATAATTGCAAATTCAAATTTTTTTGCATTTTTTTGTTAGAAGATTCAGGCAGGGCATGATGTATAAATAGAATAATGATATATTATGAATCTGTCGAGTCTGCCAAAAAAAAGGATATATAATATGTCTGGGTCGTATAATAAAACATGACTTCAAATCGCGTTTAAACATAATGAGCAAAAGCGGTAAAAATTAGCGCAGTACACAGCAGTGCAATGGCTCAGTAGTGAATGGGTTAAAGGACATAGTATCTTATAGTGCACCATTGCCATCTGGTGGTTAGAATTGGAGAGTGGTCGCTTGCACTAGAAATGACCGCACACCATCATGCAGTGCTTATCTTAGAAGGGTAAGATGAATAGAAAAAAGTGAAGTGCAGCACCTCAAGTGGTAATACAGTAATTACCTTATACACTTATTTTCGATCAGCATTGATCATAATTCTCTACAAAATAAACAAGTGCAAAATATCTTAGTGTAACACTGTAACACAATTGGCAATTTACTCCGGATAGATTCAACAAACTCACAAAATTAGAGCCTCCTTGGCTCTATAGTGTGGACTATTTGTCGGCTGTCCCCAGCCTCTTATTCGGAACCGGCATCCATAGTGTTTCTTAAAAGAAATATAACATGGTGCAGATCACATTTAACCACAATCAGGGTTATCCAAAGAGATTCGAATTGCTTGAGAAAGGTAACCGAACGCTGAAAATCAGCGTTCGGTTGCCTTTCCTGACCATTCGGCTATCCAGAGAGCAGGCAATTCGCCAAATCCTGTCGAATTGCCTGAACATACGGTGCCTGTTCGGTCCCTGTTCGAGGGCAGTGAAATCCCCATGAAAAAGCACTGCTTCGGCTATTCAGAGAACACAAACCAGCAGTGAAAGGTTCCCCTAATGCCCTGCCATTCGGTGGTTTAATTCGGCAAGTTAATTCAGGAGAATCCATAGGCTTCAATGTTAAAAATATTCCCGTTTTAATTCAATATCTAATAAACCGTTCATTATAAAATTCTGCAGCAAAAAGTCTCTTTATTTATAGATTTTTTAGGATACTTTAAGCATTTTTCTGAATTTTTTAAAAAAAAATTAAAAGTCCGATTTTTTTTTTTTTTTTTTTCAGTTTGCTTATTTTTTTTGTAACAGCCCTCTTTATTATCATTCCTGGACCTCCTGTGAAAATTTCAGACATTTTCGCTCAGTAGTTTCTTTGCAAACAGAGTTTCTTTTTCCCAGATTCATACAAATGATTTTTCTAATTTATTCACTGCCTCCTCTACGTCACAGCTGCTTCGGCGTGATTCGGCTCCTTTTCGGCTCCTGTTCGGCTCCTCTTTGAAGGTTAATCCAGATGTTTTTGCTTGTTTTCAGCGTGCATTCGGTTAGTTTTCGTCAGGTTTTCGGCAGCTTTTCCCTGCAATTCGGGGACCCTGTGCTGTTTGCTGAATACACCGCAGGGTCACCGAAATGCAATCGGCAAAAGGAACCGAATTGAAGAGAACGAAAAGTCACCGAACGTGCGGTGACTTTTCGAATCTCTTTGGATAACCCTGAATGTGTTAATAGCACACTTTTGGATCAACTCACGTGGTTCTGAGCCTATATGGGACTCTTCTTTGAGAGCAAGTAGTTGTTTTTTCAGGTACAAACAGGACCCTAAGGATGTAAATCAGCAGGTTCTGAATAAGAGACTGGGGACAGCTGACAATTAGTCCACACTATAGAGCCAAGGAGGCTCTAATTTTGTGAGTTTGTTCAATCTATCCGGAGTAAATTGCCAATTGTTTTACAGTGTTACACTAAGATATTTTGCACTTGTTTATTTTGTAGAGAATTATGATCAATGCTGATCGAAAATAAGTGTATAAGGTAATTACTGTATTACCACTTGAGACGCTGCACTTCACTTTTTTCTTTTAAAGGACATAGGACTTGTTCACAGGCAGCCTGTGATTTTTAAGGAGCTTAATCCGTGAATTACCAACTGAGGAAGCCACGGATTAAGGCAAAATGTGTTTCGATATTTTTATTGGTAATGTATTTGTGCAGTTTACAACAATAAATTTCTTTTCATTGTTATCCTGTACTGTTGTAGTGTTTCTCACCTCTGTCTTTCCTCCTTCCCTATGTGTTGTCAGCCCTTTTTCTTTCCTGCTCTTCTCCATTACTCTGCTCTTACATTCATATTATCCTGCTACCTCTATGCTCCCTTATTTGGAATACAGACAAATAAACCTTTGTTGCACCTCATCTGCATTTTCCCTTGTATCATTCATTACATTCTGGGCTTAAACCTTTGCCCCCTTGGTTCACCATCGTATCACAGCTTTCATGTAGCTTTCATAGATTACAAAATCAGAAACAACATGGGTTTACCTCAGGGAGATCATGCCAAACTAATCTTATTGATTTTTTTGATTGGGTAACAAAAAGAATAGACACAGGTGGTGCAGTAGACATTGCTTATTTAGATTTCAGTAAGGCTTTTGATACTGTTCCGCATAGAAGGCTTATCAATAAATTGCAATCTTTGAGCTTGGATTCCAATAATGTTGAATGGATTAGGCAGTGGCTGAGTGACAGGCAACAGAGGGTTGTGGTAAATGGAGTTTATTCGGCGCAAGGTCTTGTTACCAGTGGGGTACCTCAGGGGTCAGTACTTGGACCCATTCTCTTTAATATTTTTGTTAGTGATATTGCAGAAGGTATTAATGGAAAAGTATGTCTTTTTGCTGATGACACAAAGATTTGCAACAGGGTTGACGTTCCTGGAGGGATCAGCCAAATGACAAATGATTTAGGTAAACTAAAAAAATGGTCGGAGCTGTGGCAATTGAGTTTTAATGTGGATAAGTGCAAGATAATGCACCTGGGACGTAAAAACCCAAGGGCTGAATATAGAATATTTGATACAGTCCTAACCTCAACATCTGAGGAAAGGGATTTAAGGGTTATTATTTCAGAGGATCTAAGGGTAAGTAGTCAATGTAATAGAGCAGCAGGAAATGCTAGCAGAATGCTTGGTTGTGTAGGGAGAGGTATTAGCAGTAGGAAAAGGGAAGTGCTCATGCCACTGTACAGAGCACTGGTGAGACCTCACTTGGAGTACTGTGTGCAGTACCGGAGACCGTATCTCCAGAAGGATATAGACATCTTAGAGAGAGTTCAGAGAAGGGCTACTAAAATGGTGTACGGCTTGAAGGAGAAAAGTTACCAGGAAAGGCTTAATGATCTTAACATGTACAGCTTGGAAAAAAAGACGAGACAGAGGAGATATGATAGAAACATTTAAATACGTAAAGGGAATCCACAAGGTAGAGGAAGGGAGTATATTTAAAAGGAAACAAAGTAGCAAAACAAGAGGACATAGTCTTAGATTAGAGGGGCAAAGGTTTAAAAGTAACATCAGGAAGCATTATTTTACTGATAGGGTGGTGGATACATGGAACAGTCTTCCAGTAGAAGTGGTAGAGGCCAAAACAGTAATTGAATTTAAGCAGGCATGGGATAGGCATAAGGCTATCCTAAACAATAGATAAATCCAGGTAAAGTATCCATGTAATTGGGCAGACTAGATGGGCCGAAAGGTTCTTATCTGCCGACATTTTCTATGTTTCTATGTACAAACGTATTACATGTCCAGGACAGTTGAGCAAAAATATAACTTTTATTTACTTCATTAAAACATAGCCAAAAGTCAATGAATCACTCCCACTAGGGGTCTTTTTCCGTTCGAATTTTACTAACTTAAAATTTGTCTTTAAGATAGTCCCTAAAGCAGTGGTCTCCAACCCTGGTCCTCAGGGCCCACTAACAGGTCAGGTTTTCCAGATATCTGAAGCATAGCATAGGTGATATGATTTGCTGATCAGTGATTGCATTTCCCCAAGGTGATCCTTAAAACATGGCCTGTTAGTGGGCCCTGAAGACCAGGGTTGGGGACCACTGGTTTAGAGGGACTGAAACGTTGCCTTATGGCAATATTTTAACGGATTAAATAAAAGTTTTAGATCGGATGGCCTCAAAGAAAGCACAAAAATATATAGTGCAAAACTGTTAAGACACATATGGTTTCACAGAATTAAAGGAAAATCCCACTCACATGCTTCAGGCCTCGTTCACACCTGGGCGTTTTACAGCGCAATCCTGTAAGGTGTAAAATGCCTAAACACAGAAATCCCATGATTTCCTATGGGGCCTGTTCACACCTGGGCATTTACAGCCGTAGGAACGCGCTGTAAAACGTCCTACGCCCAAAGAAGTACAGGAGCTTCTTTGGGGTGTGTTGCAGCGCGTTCGCAGCCATAGACTGCAGCGTGAACGCGCTGCAATACTTGTTTGTGCGTTTTTCACGTTTGCGCAATACGCGCGTCAAAAAACGCGCGTATTGCGTGCGTCAAAAAACGCTTGTATTACGCGTGTCAAAAAACGCTTGCATTACGCGCGTCAAAAAACGTTTGCATTACGCGCGTCAAAAAACGCTTGTATTACGCGCGTCAAAAAACGCTTGTATTACGCGCGTCAAAAAACGCTTGTATTACCCGCGTCAAAAAATGCTTGTATTACGTTATGTCAAAAATCGCTTAGGCGTGAACCCAGCCTAAGAGCCTAAGTCTGAGAGGCTCAAATCTTAGCATAAAGTTACGTTTTTGCTGAACTGTCCTGGAGTGCACAGTGTGTGTGTGTAAAATCTGCTGTGTACGGCTGAAATCTCGACCTATCCATGTGAATTCGTAAAATAGCACATTTATAAAAGCTCTCAATTGCTCTGTGCTTTCTTGTTCCTTTTATTCTTATGCAAAGTATGATCATATTTTGTAACTAACCCCCACCCCCTTCCTTTACTATGGTAGTTATAAGATCTTTAAAGCCATGTTGAGTGCTCTGAATTTGCTATGTTGCGTTAAATGGCCTCAGAAGTGCCCTTATGAAAGATGCATGTTCAGCTTGAGTGCAGCCATTATAGGTCATATATATATATATATATATACTGTATATATTACAGTTATAGTCCGAAATGCAGTTAATTTTAGGATTACCTGGGTAATCCTGACATTACCCAGGCGTCATTAGCAAAAGTCTGAAGTGAAATGAAATTTCAGACTTTATTTGGGTAATCTGCAAAGTATCCAGAGGCCTCTGGGTACTCTGGTTTTCTGCTGTGTTTTACCCAGGTAAAACGGACATTACCCTAGGGTTGTTGGATAAAGTGTGATGTGCAATGAAACATTGGACTTTATCCGGGTAAATTGCAAGGTATCCAAATGCCTCTGGGTACTCGTACTCTGCTTTTCTTCATCTTTCAGCAGGTTACAGTTGACTGAATTCTGAGGATTACCCGGGTAAAGCTGCAAACTGTTATCTGACTGATAACAAAATCGTGTTTTTTATTATTTTTTAACCAAATTGTATCCACAGTCACATACCACACTAAATAACCATCATGTTACTCTGTGCGTTAATTGTCTGAAAATTAATTTATGAAGATAAAGATTTTATATAAAAAGTAACCTGATGGTTATTATGTTTTATAAATGATATATAAGCACATGACACATAATAAAAATCATGTTAATCTTTCACAGTCATATAATAATATCCTGTTACTCTGTGTATTCATTATATCCTTAATACGTTTTAATATTCGTCTTTTGCCATTTTCGTTGATAATATCCATAGATAATAGCAAAATTCACATTTACCCAAGGGGGGTTGGATGCTCTGCAGATTACCCAAGTGAAGCTGTGGATAGTCCTCAGATTATCCGGGTGAAGCGTCAGATTTTTATCTGAACGATAACAAAATTCGATTTTAACCAAACGGGGTTGGATAGTCTATAGATCATCCGGGTAAAGTGCAACTTTTTCAGCTCTTTCACACTGTTACCCAAGGGCATTTGGTTAGTCCTAAAATTACCCGGGTAAAGTCCGAATTTCATTTTTTTGCAGCTTTACCTGTCGGTTTTGGGTAATGTCAGGATTACCCGGGTAATTTTAAAATGAAACGCACTTTGTCAGGTACTGTACCGGGGTGGTACAGAAATTTGCTGGATTCTGAGCCCGGGATGCGGTGATGCAAAAACAGGGGTCTGTGGTGAGGGGTGAGGTTGCTGCTGGAAGCAGCAAAAAAAACGTGAAGCAGGGGGAAATCATTATATTATATTAACCCCTTAGTGACCGGGCGGTTTTACACAAATCCGTCTTTTAGGCTAGGGTCAGAGTGGGGCAGTCGGAACGCGCGTGCAGGCGCACTAAATCACGGCGGCAGTAGCAGCACATAACGGCCAATGACGGCCAATATACGCAGTACGTGCGTACGAAAGTGCGCCGACACCACGCAACCAGCAAATGAACGCATTTTTATCAGAACGTGAAACCGCTGCTACTGACGTACAAAGTGCGCTGCGGCCGCATAGCAGCGTGTGTGCGTGATTAGGAGACGTCAGACGCTGCTAGTGTGCGGCCTACATAACGCTCAAACAGCCGGATTTCCCTAGACTTCTTTTTACCCCACCGTCATGAAATACGTCCAGAATTGCGCATCGTCTGACCACTTAAGCGTATTCCGTGAAAAAATGCGTGCGCACGCATCGACGTACATTTTGACGGTGGCTGCAGAAAATGCGCTCATCTGTCCCTAGCCTTAGTGACCGCTGCTGTTTTTACGTTTCTGCGCTGTTAGTGTTTAGGTCAAATTTTCCTCTTACTCGTTTATTCAACCCACACATATTATACACCCTTTTTCCCGCCATTAAATGGACTTTCTAGAAATACCATTATTTCCATCATATCGAATAATTTACTATAAAAAAAATATGAAATATGAGGAAAAATTTTTAAAAATACACTTTTTCGTAATTTAATCCCCAAAATCTACAACCACCCAAAAAGACCCCGGCTAAATAGGTTCAAAATTTTGTCCCGAGACTAGAAATACCCAATTTTTACATGCGTTTGCTTTTTAACCCCTTCACTGCTGAGACAGTTCACCTATGTGCGCTGCCCTCATTCTGACCATTTTGTGGTAATTATTTTTAGATGACAGCCTAGGTCCTATTTAATTAACCCCCCCCCCAGACAAAAAAACTTTTTTAAAAAAACCATTTTTATATTTTATTAAATTTTTTTTTATTTTTTTTTTTAAACCAAACCTGGTCATGTTTGGTATCATTGGAAAGGCCATAATCAGGCCTTTCAAATGATGTCAAATATGACCATCGGGAGATATGGGGATCCTTAGGATCCCCTTATCTCTACATGGCAGCTAGATGGTTAACTGGCCCACTGACATCCTCACACATATGGTGAGGTTGTCAGTGGGTGGGGGGGGACCTGGAGGTTTGGCTGACATCCAAGATGTCAGCCCCCCTCCAGGTTCGAATCGCGTTTTGGCACCAATTGGCGCCGAAACGTGATCCGGCGGCGAAACAGTTAATGCTATACACCGCTGAAAAGGGGAGACTCAGCGGTGTAAAAAGGATCTCCCTAGCTGCAATGGTTGGGGAGATAGAGGGCTCCGAAGGAGCCCCCCCTCCCCTCCATTGCTTTGCATGGGGTTGCCTGCTGATGACGTCACCACGCAGCGTGGTGACGTCATCAGCCTCGCCTGCCCATGTAAATCACATGGGCAGGCTTCCTCCCTGCCAGATCGCCGAGGGATCCAGCGAGGGAGGTGAGTATCGGGCGGGAGGGGGATTAGGCGCAGCTGACGTACCCTGTACGTCCGCGGGTCTAAGGGAGCCCCGAGGACAGGACGTACAGGGTACGTCAGCGGTCCTTAAGGGGTTAAAAGGGACACTACCACTTACATACGTTGTAGCTAGATTACTTGTACATTACAAATAAAGCCACCTTATAAAACAACTACCAGATGTATCCAGTCCAGCAACATGTATAAAATATAACAAGAAAAAAGTGTCGTCTGCGCTTATCCCTATGACACTGTGTGAGACAAAAACACAATTAGAAGTTTTAGTTGACTTGAATGGCCATTACAGTTTTAAGTTCACCTGCCGCGTCAAGGCACCTCTAGTAAAGGTGAGTCCTACCTAATGAAACCAAAGGCTGCTTTCTAGCAAACCACATATGGTCATGCTGCTTCTCAGTCTTGAGGAAGACTGGTGGGCTTTCATTTATTCCCTCCCACAGACAATTCCAAACCACGGAACGGAATAGCTGCAAAGACGACCTGGCTGGAAATACAGTTTTTCACTGTAGTTTTATCCCATTGTGAATTCTAGTTACAGATATTTATAAAGTACTAACAAGTTCTGTAGCGCTGTACAATGGGTGAAACAGAATAACAAATATACATACAAGTTCAAACACACAAAACAGTAGGAGAGAGGACCCTGTTTGAGAGCTTACAATCTAAGAGGAGAGGGATGGCACACTAGGTAAGGGTAAATAGAGGACCTGAAGTAGCAGGGTGCGTGTGGGCTGGGTCCAATGCAACAAAATAACATTACTCTAGAAGGGCCCAATCTGTCATTTTGCATCTGTGCAGAGGGCCTGGAAATGGCTACACTCTCCCTCAATGGAAGGATAAAAGCTTCAATGAACAAAACTTTGAGTCGATCGGTTCTGACATTCAAAGAAGGGATTAGAGTCCTCTGATGTCCCACGGATCAATATAGGGATAGAGTGCATGTGGTTCAGATCATCCTTATCTGGTTCATGATATTGAGCATGAAAAAGTTGATTATTTATGGTTTGTAATTAATAAATGTTTCATGTGTGCACAACTTAATAATATGTCCTGTGCACATGTCAGGTGCGCTGTGTGTGATGAGCGGGTGAGTCCGGTTTGCAGCAAATGCAGGAGACAATACAGATTACAGGGCACAGTTTGGTTTTATTTAACACAGGCCCCTGCAAAGGAAAAATACAGAAGTAGAACTGATACAGAATATGACTAGACACCGGAGCAAGACATGAAAGGAGCTGACATAGAGAAACCGAGAAGGACAGAACAGATAACTATACTGTATAGGGGCATGACATGACATGTATTTAACGGGTTAAAAAATCCATTAGCGATTGGTATCTTGCGCGAGGTTACTGTACTTTGCGCTCCCCATATTAAGTATAGGGAACGCAAACTGTTAATTAGCGTTAGGATTACAATATGCTAACGCTAATTACTGTCCGGCAGTGGTTAACCCGAAAGTTAACTACAGCCTGGACCTGGTGCTAACGGATTCCAATGCTGCAGAAAATTTATCAGATCCTCACCTCTAAATTAGAGGTCATGTGACCAGCAGAGCAGAAACTCAATGGAGTCCTACTCCATCGAGTGGATGCTCCCGGGGTTTAGCGCAGGCTTACGATGCTACTTTTCTAGCGTCTGCATCGTAATATCACGCTAAAACGGGGACGCAAAGGAGAAACCTGCAGGCGCAGGTTTTTCTCCCTAGCATCCCCGTTTTAGCGTGAATAATGTATTAGGGACCATTATATTTTAATGTCAACATGAAGAGGGTGATTGTGTAAACCGTACACCTCACCACATTTGAAAGGGTCATATATAGAGTTATTTTGGAGCAAAAGAGGGTAGATGTGTGAATTATGTCATCAAATTGCAATGAAAACAAGACTTAACTATTTTATGTTTTATCTTCATAAAACAGGTGTTAAATATGATAACGATAATTTTTTTTAAATTGCTGGGCATTCTGTTTTCTCCAATGGCTCATGTTTACACAGTTAAAACGCCAAACAGCGCCTAAATCTTAGAAGAAAAACGAGAATAGGAAAGAGGGACTTAGGCCCCAAAACAAACCATCTGCGGTAATTATAAGTGACTGTCTGCACTGAAACAGGGGATCCCTAACCCCATAAACTATGTAAAAAACAGATTGTACTTCGGTGCTCGGGGTGTGTTTAGGGTTGCCACCCGTACAGTTTTCACCCGGACTGTATGGGTTTTGAAACCTCTGTACAGGTTTGCGATGAGCCTGTGATAAACTGTGCCTCCAAATCAGCGCTGTGGAGAATCACGCTGCAGATTAGAGGCGACAGCCTGGTTAGTGTCGTAATGGAGCCAACTCTAGCACCTGAAAGGGAATGCCAGTGTCAGCTCCATGCCGACACTAGCATTCGCATGATGGCTCAATTTTCACTCACCCTCCCCCAATTTCTACTCGCAAATTGCGAGGGGGCGAGTGGAAATTTTGACCCCTGATCTACCACATATGTGTGGTGCCGTCTGCGCCAGAATGTCTGTACTAAGGTGCACAGAGATGGTTAGGCATTCATATTGATGGCCAGCCCCCAGATGCTCATATGTGGTGAAGGTCATGCCGTGCATATGCAGTGACATCACACCATTGCCAGAGGCCATTTTGGTAATGGTCGCTCGTGGCGCATCAGCCTTTTCACCGCAAGTGGTGAAAAGGTACACTTTGCCACTGAGAAAGAGGGACACTCGTAATTCTTAGGTAAAGTTGCGTGTGTAATTTTTGTCAATAAAAATCATTTTGAGCAGGGGTCAGCAACCTTGGCCCTCCAGATGTTTTCAAACTACATCTTCCATGATGCTGAGCCATTCATTACGTTGGCTGATCATCATGGGAGATGTAGTTCTAAAACATCTGGGGGTCACGGTTGCAGACCTCTGTGTAAGAACATGAACAAAGGGTCTCATTTACACTGCGCAATTTCAAACAACATTTATTGTAGGCTACAGACTCAAACCTGGGGGTCTTTATTGCTTTGCAGCTCTGTTATGCACTCCTACACCCCCCGAATATACGGAGGAACCCACAAAAAGAGGGGCTATGGATAGGGCTGGATATATAAAGTAGTCATGTGCCTACAGGCACCTGTAATAATTGCATATGTATATCCTAACCAATCATATGTCAGTGTTGAAATTGTCTGGTGACCGTTGCACTGTGTGAGTCAGTTGGCAGTTGGCCTCTCTGTGAGCAGCTTTACTGTATTATAATAAAACCTGCAGCACGCTTATCCTGATTTCTGCATCCGAGAGTCATTTGGACAAACGCCTCAACAGCACAAAAACCAAACATTACACCACCTACCACGGGGGAGGGGGGCGCACCTTGCTCTGTAAAAATAGCAATACAATTCGGCCCGCCCAACGCAACCGACGCACAATATTTTCTGCAAAGGGACGGCCTGAGTTCAGCCAATGGCGCGCTGGCTGCGGAGAGGGGTCGAGATGGCCCATTGAAGTAAGTGGGGTGTACAGGGACTTCAAGACCCACCCGCTGCGCAGACGTCATAGAATGTTCCGCAGTGTCAAGTGGTGAAACATGATGAGAAGAGAACGGTCAAAATGAGCTCTGCACACAGAGGGGGAATGGCTCAGCAGTAAAAGGGTTAAACCACTCACAATCATTCACAAGTGGAAACACACAAGCGGCATAAAATCCTCCAGCCTGACAGAAAAGATAAAGAAAGCAGAAATCTCTTAATAATGACCCTGTGTTCATCTCATGTCACTGATTTAGAACTGCTCTGAAAACACCTCAAACCACACATCCCAGAGGCTCGCAGAAAGCCAACTCCACGTGGCGCCCATGTTGCCTAGTGACATCATTCGCAAGCAAGCACACCCGCGCTTTGGGCATCGCTGCGACGCGCATGACGTCACACGGTCCATTCATTGCGGCGGATTGACCCCGCCCTGTGCTTCCTATTGGTTGTGATAGCAGTAGGGTAGCGGTTGAAGACAGTGTTGAACAGAGAGCCGTCTTTTGACAGCAGTGAGCCGCAAGGCACCGCCCATCCGCCCTTTGGCCAATAGGCACTGTTTGTAGGAGGGGTGTGCGGGGTTATGCTGGCGCTGCCGGGGCCCGGCCTGTCCTTATAGTGTGTGCACGGTGACACAGCCTTCAGAGCGCTCCATCTGTCACAGCATGGCTTACAGCACCGAGCAGCGGGCCCAGATCAACACCCTGGACTACAGGATCTTCTTTAGTAAGTTCCCGGGGGATTCTGGGTAAACCGGCTGCATGCACATCTCCAGTGTCGCCCTGAGCCTGGTGACAGGGCAGGCCCAGGACATGTGGCATCCAGTGTGTGCACCCCCAGAAATAAAGGGCTGCAGGGGACAGCATGCTTTATCCTCTCCCTTTAATGCTAACCGACTCCTTGTTACATGTAGCGCAGCACCTTGTCACATGGGTTTCCTCAGAGTCCTGATTGGTCAGAGATTAAAATCTCCTGGTGACATGTGTCTAGATTATTTTACAGCAGGGGTCCGCAATCTCAGCCCTACATATTCTTTAGAACTACATCTCCCATGATGCTCTAAGGGAAGTGTAGTTTTGAAACTTCTTCTGGGGGCCAAACTTGCTAACAGTGGTTGGCAACCTTGACGTTTTGGAGCTACATCTCCATTGAGGCTCCGCCAAGGCAATGGATGATCAACAAGGGACATGTAGTTCCAAACCCTAAGGGTTAAATGAGGTGTGTGACCATTGATTACCCATAATCTAAAATCATCTGAAGCCAGGAGACCTCCATCTGGTAATGTCTTTGGGATTAAATTGTGCTGGGCTAAACTTCCCGATCCATGTAAGGCTGGTGTCAGATGAGCGCACTAGGGGCACACGTACTGACGTGCCTACCGGCGCCTGTCACCGCGTTAATGCTGCGATGGGTCCAGTCACCTGCTGCAGCACACGCACGACTTGCGTGCGCTACAAGCATCCATGCACAAAGCCTCCCTGTCAAAATGCTAGAAACGCGTTGATGGGGCTGCAAAGCGCGCTCCTCCATAAGGGGAAATTGAGCCTTGCAGTGCCGAGCTCAGTGAGGTGGCCAGAGTGGAAGGAACGTCTAATCTCATGGATGTTACTTCTGCTCTGAAGTCTATGGAGATGAATAGAATTACACCAGGCATGGGATCTAGCCTGCTATTTCCTTCTACTGTTATGGTTATTGATCGCTTTATAGACAGGGTTCCAGTTGAGGAGCTTGGTTCCTCCACATTTAGGCTGGGGTCAGACGAGCGTAGTGTTCACGTCCGTGATTGCGCCTAAAAGTACGTCCGTGATAGCATGAAAGAAAGTCCATTGGAGCCTGTTACACAAAGTACGTCCGCACTGAACTGCGGACGGCCGCGGCAAACGGACGCAAGGCAGGCAAGAACGTACAACCCCAGAACGGCCACACAAAGTGTGCTGCGTCCGCAACGTCTGCATAGCTTTGTGTGTGAGTGATGGAACGTGGTCAGACGGACTGCATTTATACGTCCAGCATTTTTCACGGACAAAATGGTTTTGCTTTTTAATTTATTTTTCCTCCTACGTCAGTGAATAAACGGACTGTGTGGCCACTACTGTGTCTTCCGTACTAACGTACGTCCGTAGAAATCACGCTCGTCTGACCCTAGCCTTATTGCAGCGGGAATTGAGTTTCCTTCTGATCTGTTGTGTGGGTTTCTGTATTGTGTAGCAATAAATGATTAACACAATTATTCCCTAAACCCCAGCCTGTTTGCATGTGGCTTGGATGGGTAAGTGCGACGTGACTGGTTTATAGGGTTAGAGATCTTGTAACGTTCCCACACTTTTATAGGACCGGACCTCCTGGATATAAGGGCTTCAAAAGAAGTGGTTATTTTTTTGTATTCGGTATGACATTAGGTGATGGTTCATGATGAACGTCCAGTAAGACCATAATTCATATCAATTGGAAATGGAATCCAGTGGTAAAATTCTAGCACCCAATGTCTACTGGAATTTGCAGAGCAAGGTTGTATCTGGTGTTGTGTCAATGGTTGTGCTGGTTACCAGGATTTTAAACCTACTCCGAGCAGGGTGTTTGGTAACATTTTATAAAGTTTCCTCGCAGAACAGGTTTTGTTTCCGTGTTGCACAAATATTCAGCTTTGATTGGGCAAGTGCTGGTTTAGCACGTAATAAAGATTCTGACTGTACTGCATGATATTGTGTAAATTAAGTACAGTATTTGTAAACACTGATTAGATCACCATATTTAATCAAATTATTTCCTTTTTCTTTTTTTCCTTCCTGGCAGCAATTTTCTGTGATTGCTCGTTTTCACTGTTTATAGCACCCGCATATTCTGCAGCATTGAGCAATGGACATGCTCTAGACAGGGTTACAATACATTGAGACTCAACATTTGTACAGACTAGTACAGGAGGAAAGGAGGTCCCTATTCATGTGGGAATTTACAATCTAGAGGTGTGTGTGTGTGTGTCAGAGTTTGCCACTAGCAAGTGTTTGTACTAGCAGTATGTTCACAATCAGCCATTGCCAATAAATACTACACACATTGACCCTTCTTTACTTGATTAAAGGTATATCTACAATGATCTAGTTAATATGGTCTTTTCTGAAGTGCGTTACAATAACTGAGACAAAATTAAAACTTGAACCCGAAACAAGATGTGTAGAGGGCTCTGCCAAGAGAAGCTTCTAATGAAGAGATTATCTCCTGTGGATTAGTTATTTTCTCCGTTCTAGTTTGGATTTTATGCATTTTGAAGGCTTTGTAAACTGTAATTTACCATTTGGGGTGGGGAGGTTTCGTCTATGTCTTGTAGGTTAAACACAGCAATTGCAGGATTGATATTTCTAAGTAAATCTTGACTAGCGCAAAGGTCATTAACTAAAATCTATGTAATGCCGATACATGCAGTAAATACAGTGTCTTCACATCTAGTGATACATCCTTGGTTGGCGTGTTGATATTGCTTTGTTGCTCCTGTATGGTGGGACTTTTTTTTTTTTTTTTTTGCCTGTAAAAGTAGGTTATTATGGCAGAATAACAAAAAATTTACACAACTCTGTATGCATGCATAGCAATAGTCCCCCCCCCCCCCAATTATTTTTCATGATGCTGTCATGGTTCATGCTGCCACAGGGAGGCACGAACTGGTGCTGCCCACCCTGAACATCTTGGCAGCACCATTCCTGCAACGCTGTTTAACATTCTAGCTCACCTGCAGGCACCACAGGTGCTCCTATTGTTTTATCAGGAAGGATGCATTGAGATTTCTGTCGTTTTCAAGTATGTCCTGGGTGGCGAGTATGTACCGTTAGGTGTCTTGCCCAAGGACGCTTACTGGAGAGGTGCTCTTGCCGGGATCGAACCTGTGTCTATTGAGCCATGTGTTCCTCTATATAAGGGAGACCCATCCCTTCCTCAGTGCTTAAGCATTGCATGACACACTTGGGTTATTCACAAAGCACTGACATATCAGTACCGCGCTCTTCGGTGATTCCATTTTGCTGAAACTAAAGTAAATTTACTATTCACAGTGCGGCGAAGATGGTCGCAGAAGCACCACGAGAAATTTGGCAAACTGGCCTTGGTGAAATTGACCTTACTGAATTAAAATAAACAATTGTCCTAAAATAGGTGTTTTAAACCAATACAATTGTATTAATTTGTCTAAAGGTCTTTAAAAAAAAAAAAAAGTGTTTACAGAAAGAAAAAAGCCTTTTAAAAAAGAAGAAAAAAATTCTCAGGTGTTTAAAGGACTTTTGGACATATGGAGAATTCATCCCTGTAATGGCACAATCAAGCTAAAACCTTGTTTGTGAGACCTGAGCGGGCCCCCACCGTAGAGCAGGCCATTAGTCCTGTTGCTCGTTCTCAGGACCCTCACAAACACCCCCCCTTTCTTGTTTAAAGGACTTTGTAAAAACAAAGTTCAACATCGATACCTAATGGGATTCACCTGTTTTAAATCCATCGCATTCTATTGGGGGAGCAGGCTCATCAAAGGATCGAACACCAGTTGTGTGATTGTGCGCTCTCACAAGGGCTATAATCCATTTATTTTTTTTTTTTTTAACTATTTGCATGTGTGGGGTGCACATGGGTTTATTAGCGGCAATGCTTTGGTAAAGGTCACCATAAATCTGATCATAAGTGCCATTTCACTTTAGACCTTGTTAAGGTCAACTGTTTACCTTCTGTATTCTCCTAGCCTCCAGCTGCATATTCCAGAGCCTACTGTATTTCTGCCTGCAGCCAGACTTTTTCTGTCTGCTGTCTCATGCTTCCAGTGAGTTCCTTGTGTGTGTTGCTGTATGTTGTGCCTCTCCTTCCTACCTTTGTTCTTTCAGTCAGCCCCTTTCCTGCACTGTTACTTTGAACCTACAGCCGTTCCAGTCTGCTGTTTATCTGGATTCAAGCTCAAACCATGATACCTCATTCAGGGCTCAAAATTTCAAGTCCCGAGCTACTAGCCAGGCCTTAAGGCCCCGTTCACACTGTGTGATTTATCGCGACGTCGCGCTGTGTAGCTTCTCCAATGCATTTCAGTGGAGCTGTTCACATCTTGCCGCGCCACGTTGCACAAGCATGTCGCAGGTACATGACCCTTTTTTTGCGATTTGCTATCTGCGATTTTGCGATTTGTATTGGTGGTGCTTTGCAAAAATCGCACAAAACAGTGATGTCGCGCGACATTATCGCACCATGTCGCGAATATGAAAATCGCACAGTGTGAACGGGGCCTTACTTGCCACCAGTTGCCCCACCTAAACTCTACCCTGCCCTTAACTCCGATCCTAAACACACCCCCTTAAATTATCTTCTGAAATGACACTGTTAAATGTTTTATTCAGAATAAAGTTACAAAAATAAATAACATTACCAATATTAACATAAAGCATTGTAACCATAAAGGAAAATAAGTACTTTACACCAATGGAGATGCAAAAAATATTAAGTGCTCAACTTTTAATCAATTTAGTGCATTTTTTTTTTTTTTTTTTTTTCATCCCCACAATCACTCCAGATACACGTATACCCAGACATCAGACCCTAGATACATGTATACACAGACATCAGATCCTGTAAAGTGCTGCGGAAACTGTTGGCGCTATATAAATGATGACAATAATCAGATCAAGATACATAAATACCAAGACATCAAACCGCAGATACATGTATATCCAGACATCAGACCCCAGTGTGAGCAGAGCGAGGGATCGTTGACTCGTGGTAACAGGCAGGCAGGGTGCGGCCGTAAGAGAACCACTAGGACAGGGCAGGCATGGGTGGCAGTCGTCTGGCGAGCCCTCTCTGTTATCAAAGGGGGCCGCCAGCCGATCAGTTGGTCGCCATCTTGGGTTCTCTAGCTGGTGGCCTAAAAAGAATCAGTTGCCGCCGGTATATGCAGCACAGGCAAAATAAAATTTATCATGCCGCCTGCAGGTGCATTTTCACTCTCCCTCACTTAATTCCCACTTGCCAAATGCTAGTAGGCGAGTGGAAATTTTGAGCCCTGCCTCGTTCATACCTCTCCTCTGTTGTCACTGCATAGTGGGCTCATACACTCGCACTCCATACCCGGAGATTGTTTCAAGTTCAGAAAAAACGAATTATTGTATTTTTATATATTTTTTTTTTTGGATAAAATTACATAGTTAACGACGTTAAAGTGGACTGAAGCAGTCCTTTTTTTAAATTGAAATTTGTGCACAATGTAAATGGTTTTAATCTATAATTCTGTTGGCTTTTAAATTTATGTTTAGGCTGAGGGCAGACAAGCACGTTATGTGAGCCCGTACTGGGTTGCCTTCTGGCGTCCGTCGCAGCATTGAGACACTCGACGGGGCCAGCCTCCATAGGAGGATCGAGCCTTACAGCACTAAGTGGCCAGACGGGCGTCGCGTGGAAGGAATGTTCACTCTCATGGACGTTCCTTCCGCTCGCCAATGATGCTTGTCTGCCCCGCCTAAATCGCATATACACAGCTTAACTTGGCACTTGACTGTTTTATGATCCCTTATCAGCTGATGCTAAGTAAAGTGCAAAGTTCATTGAGTAATGGAGAATGAAATACACAATTTTTTTTAAAGTGTCAATCCAGTGCTTTTACACGTTTTCAAAGTCTTTTACAGATATAACTACAAATGGCAGACTGTGTTTTCCGATGCCTTTTTTTCCTCGTGGAGTGTGTCTGCTCTGTGCGCGGGGATAGGGTGGATGTTTCCGACTTGGGCTCGCAGGGAATAATGTAGGTACAATATTAGAAACTGTAAGACAGAAGGCTCAGCTGTAAAACAAAACAAATCACTCTTCGTTTTATTTTTCATATTGTAGAAAATCACTAATGTCCAATGAGTGCCAGTCATACTTATGTGTGATTCTGCACAACATGGCACCACTTATACGATTGGGCTTCCTAAGGCGATTAATTTAAATGGTCATTGCAATTGGCACTATGTTTACTGTTCCTAAAACAGTGGTGCCTGGCTTCTGGCAATAAAAACCTAGAACCTCTGTTTATTGATAAAGCTTATTGTTACGTTTTAAACAGAGGTTCTATGTTATTGCCAACAAAAAGACATGGCACATGGTGCTAACTGCAGTCACCATTTAAATATGGAGAAAAATCCTGACTGCCACGGTTTGATAATAACTATCAAAGCCTATATCCCATATGTACATACAGATATTTCTTAAAGTAAAAATCATTCAGATTGAACCTAGTTCAGAAAGTCCTCTGGGTATTAAAAGGAAAAACGAAAACCTTTTTGATTTTAAAGGTGCTTGCAATTTGCTCGAATCAATATTTGCACACAGATGAATGTTTCATATTTTATCAGATCTGAAGTTATTATTTTTGTTACTGCTATGGCCGGGGTCAGACGAGTGCATTACGTGTGCCCGTACTGACGTGCCTCCTGGCATCCGTCACAGCGATGTGACTCTTCGATTGGGTCCTGCCACAAACTCTAGCATGAGCATGAATTGCCAACGTGCTGCCGCTGTGCTGAAAGCCTCCCCGTCGAAGCACTGCGATGCGTGTTCGACAGGGCTGAAAAGCGTGATCCTCCATAGGAGGATCGAGACTTGCAGGGCTGAGCGCACTAACTGCAGTCAGCGAGGTGGCTAGACGGGCGTCAGATTTGAAGGAAGGTCCACTCACGGACGTTGCTTCCGCTCTGCAAAACACTCATCTGCCCCCGGCCTAAAACAAGATTACACTGTATAACTTTCCTTGTACAGTATTCTTAAACAATCGTTACAAAAAACGGAACTGACTAAATCAGCCAGGCCCAGAACTACTTAACCATCCTGACAGTGTTCCCGAGTGTGGCTCGGGGTTAAATTTCACTGCCGAAAGCGGTAACCCCTGAGCCACACTTAAACTGCATACATCACCTGTCCCTGTGCTCCCTCGCTGATTTTCTACCCCCCCCCCCCAGTGATCGCGGCGTTTATACTTCCTGGATTCTCTTCACGAGGGAGGGAACCAGGAAGTATGAGGTCGCGATCGCCGAAGGAGACTGCGAGGGAGCGCAGGGACGGGTGATGTATCCAGCGGCATCCCGAGTGTGGCTCGGTTACCACTTCCAGCATAGAAATTTAACCCCGAGCGACACTTGGGAATACCGCTAGGGGGCCAAAAAAAAAAAATTGAACCGCTTTTAGACATTAAAAAATCAGACCGCCAGGGAGGTTAATGTTTTCTGCAGCCCACTCCTCTGAATATTAATTTTTGGTTCATAATCTGAAAATAACCTCTCCTCCTGCTTTTGGGTTCCCAGCCCTTTCTTAATTTTAGAATGATCAAGTCCAAAGAAAAATAATAAAGGGATACTCTCTAGGGATAAAATGGGGGCATGGAGCGGTTAAAATATTAACCCCTCCTGACAATCTCTGCAACTGCCTTCATTTTAAATTCTTTAGTTTGATCTTCAACTCTTTCTTTTTTCAATCCAGCACCTGGCTTCCTTGACTGGTTCGGATGTGACATGCTGCTGGTTTCCTGTAATCAGCAGCAGTCACCTGACCACAGTGTCTGGGCAATAGAATGGGTCTCGATGCTGAGAGCATTGAGACCCAACTGGTGGGAGCTAGGTCTCAAAATCCTGGAACCAGAGATCAGCTCTCTGGTTCTATGTGGGACCTTTTTATCTGCACGTGAAAGGGGTCTGCCAGATTACCATAACTGTCATGCATAGACATGGTTCTTGCGCTGTGCCAGATTAAAAGGCAGAATTATTTTTTTTTTTTTTTTTGCTCTTTCAATCTCTTTTTTCAAAGGAGTAGGATTTGGAACAGTGGACGAAGGAATATGGTAACCGGGTCATGTGTGGCTAAAACCATTTGTCCTGATGATAGATCAATATCTGATCGTAACGGGGACAGCAAAACCCAACTGGCAGTTAAGGCTAGGGTCAGACGAAAGCAGTTTTAACGTGCGTTTAGTCGCACGAAATCACGGCCGTGCTAGCAGCAAATGACGTCCAATGCCGGGGAACACACGAAGTACGGCCGCACGAAAGTTCGTCCGCGCAACGCAAGTGGCAAACAAATGCATTTTTTTCTAGAACGTCAAACCTCTAGTACGGACGTACAGAGTGCGCTGCGTCTGCTAGAGGCGTGTGTGCGTGATTGGGAGACGTCAGATGCTCCTCATGTCCGGCCAACATAACGTCCAGACACAAAGTGTTTTATTGATGATCCGTACAAAATCACGGACGAAAAGGCGCAGTATGACTGCTATCGCGTGTTCCGTGAAAAAATACGTCCATTCGTTCGAACGCACTTTTTCACTGACAACACGAAAAATGCGTTCGTCTGACCCTAGCCTTAGATATTTTTAAATATCCCACTAGGGCAGGCCAGATGCTTCAATAGCCATGTGCCTGTAGTATTTAAGATCTTCTCTTATCTGCTCTCTTGGATGGAGAGCTGGATGGAAACCTGATCAGGGGACCCATCCTTGAACCAGATGTGGGTGGGTGGGGGGGCTGTTCTTTCTACAGGATGCTCACCTGAATCTCAGAGTATTTTGCCTGGACTTTGTTTTGAGGACCCTTCTGGGGAATTAAAACCTGAAATACCCATGAGTATTTCAAAGTCCCATTTTTATTTCAAGAACCTATATTTTCCCGTTTTTAATTGTATTTTGTATATGTGGTTGTTTTATTTTTTTTTTTTTTGTGATATTGGCACGGTGTAAAGTTTTATTTTGCCATTAAAACTTTAAGACCGTATTGTCTTTGCTCTAAAGGAGTCATGTTCCTCTAAGCTTTGGTCGTTACTACTGTATAATTTACCATTTGGGAGATCCCGTAGCTGTATGGTTATGCTCGTGGAATTGGGGTGCTGTACAGTTACGGTGGGTTTGGAAAGTGCCCTATTCCTTTTGTGGTGGCAGCGTATAGTCGGAAGGGTGTGTGGTTTTGGGGGGGCTAGGTTGGCATAATTTGGGGCCTGAAATCCAGAGGCTTGGAGTTGTTAATCCCTGGTACACCCTCCTTCCACACGTGACGACTGGGCAGATAGCAGGTGGTCGTCACCATAACTATTCAAATTACAATGAGTAATAACTATTTATGTATACCCTTCCCTTGGCTCTCAAGTTTATTATATTTCCTGCATACCAGAACAGACTCTTCTTTGGTTTTTAAGGTTTGACCCTGGCATCAAATATTGGCAATGCTTACCAACATTAAATGGATGGGGCAAGCACAATTTTCAGCTTATTTTCTTGCCTTTAATTCCGCTTTTTGTTATTCTGGACTCTTTATGTTAATCTGCACATTTCACAGCAAAAAATGTTAGATTATCTCTGCAGACACCAGGTTCGTTACTTTGGATAAATCGAATTCAATTACCAAAAACTTTAAATCTTCCATGCATATTACAGCCACACTATATAACCCCTGTTTGTGATGAATAACTTAAGTACCTAGACTTAAACAAAATATTAGCTGTGTTTTTGTTTTTTTTCCTCCGAAGCATTTTATTAAATTGGATCCTTTTTTATCCACCCTGTTTATAGACCTATATATTTTTCTATTTTATGGCTAACCTGTTTTTATTTTTAATGTTTTGTAGTCTCGCTGTTTTGCTTAATTGGACAAACCCTGTATTCCCCTGACCATTTATTATCATCAATGTGAAAAATACGGAGTCCCTACACAATGGGTTTGAAATCTTTCCTATCGACATTTGAAGCTGATCTTAATGTTAACATCAGGGAATCTTGAAGCCATGGATCCTAAAGACAAACTTGGACAACCGTAATTGCTTTGTATTTAAATAATCTTTCAAAACTCCTAGCAATCCGCTATAAAACGAATTCTTAAAATATATAGAAACACCCTTCTTGGAGCTAAATGATGGTAATTTGATTACAATACATGACCGTATTGCAGAAGCCTGCCACAATGCCAAGGGTACTTTACCCTTCCAGGTTCAACACTATGCCAACCTAATGACTGCTCCTTTTTTATGGTGTATGCGTTCTCCCAGGGCAATTCCCAGATTGTGAGTTCCTACGGGAATAGGGCCCTCATCTCCTCCTGTACTGTTTGTCAAATGTTGTTCAATGTATTGTAACCCTGTCTATACTGTGCTTATTGTACAGCGCTGCGGAATATGCTGGCGCTTTATGAATTAATAATAGTCGACCTCAGTATGCCAAAAGTCATGTGGACAAACCACAGAAGTTTTGGGATAGTGTTCTGTGGACTGATAAAACAAAATTAGAACTGTTTGGGCCCATGGATCAACGCTATGTTTGGAGGAGGAAGCACAAGGCCTATGAAGAAAAGAACACCTTGCCTACTATGAGGCATGGCGGGGGGGTCAATCATTATTTGGGGCTGTTTTCCTTCTGCAGGTACAGGGAAGCTTCAGCGTGTGCAAGGTACCATGAATTCTCTTCAGTACCAGGAGATATTGGATGACAATGTGATGCAGTCCGTCACAAACCTGAGGCTTGGGAGACGTTGGACCTTTCAACAGGACAATGATCCCAAGCATACCTCCAAGTCCACTAGAGCGTGGTTACAGATTAAAGGCTGGAACATTTTGGAGTGGCCATCGCAGTCACCTGACTTAAATCCGATTGAGAACCTCTGGGACTTAAAGAAAGCAGTTGCAGTGCGCAAGCCTTAGAATGTGACTGAACTGGAGGCTTTTGCCCATGACGAATGGGCGAAGATACCTGTAGATTGCTGCAAGACACTTGTGTCAAGCTATGCTTCACGTTTAAAAGCTGTTAGTACAACATCCTTTTACAGTTATAAGTACTAAGATTGACTCACTTGGGGGTTGAATAAAACTGATAATGATGTGAGCACAGAAAAGACATTTGTGGTTATGTTCTATTTGTCTGACCTACACGTGCCTCTTTGATTTAATTGATCAGTCATCTTGCTTACAATGTCAAACTGGCCAAAACACTCAATTTCAGTGGGGGTTGAATAATTTTGAACACAACTGTATATAAATAAATGCACAGCTTGAAACAAATAACTGGTCTAGGAGTGTCCCTTTTCCCAGCCATCCCTCGTGGGTTCATCTTCACCTGTTATGTGTATGAGCTGTCCAATGTTTGTGCCGGGGCAGATGTAGAGTAGAGGAATTTTTTCTTATGCATTTTATGAGAAGGTCTGCAATATCGAAACCACAATAAATAAATACCCCCCTCCCCACCTCTCAAATGTTGATGAACCCCGCAGGCAATGCATTGACTTCTGAATACATGCTACACTACTTTTATCTTGCTCCGTATGTGTTTCACTTGGTTGTATGTCAGATTCAGCCAAGAATAACAGTATTGCTGCAAGTTTTCCTGACTTGATGGCTGCAGATATGAGCATGTCGGCCTAATTAGTGCCACAGGGTGGTTTCAAAGATTGGAGAATTGTAACTTCTTGTGTTGTGGTGTAATTGGTGTTCTAATTGCCGACTTCTTTTCAAATGTGTGCGTACACCTCTCTGGTTGCAATTTATCTCCCAATTAGCTCTAGAAAGTTTTGTTTTGCTGTGCATAAGGGGTTGTCAATTTTTGATAGCTATCTATACTTTATTGGATATTCTGTTACCGGAATCCACCTGGTTCACTCGGGACGAGGCCGGACCGGACACGAGCAAGGATTGTCTGGACACGAGTCTCTTCAGGAAAAGCAAACTTTATTGTGACATCACAGAAGATGCTCAGACAGGATTGAATCGCAAAGACTGAGCCCCGACAAGGGGTCTTATACCCCAAATACATAATTAGGTACATCCCAATTAGCCCACCTCCCTGTGACACTATCCCACCCCACGTGGGTTAATACCTCCTTTTAGTCTAATACAAAGACATTCCATTAAATTGGCAAGCTTCATGTTAGTTTTGACAGATCATGATTAGTTCTTACATTCAGTCCGGGCTATGCTCGCCTCCCTAACGCCTGTACTTATTTGTTGCGGCTATCTTCTATGCTTCCCTTTGTCTCTCAGCGGGCCTCTATGACCTTGGTGTATCCATTCCTCATTCTGTCCCTTCGTGCCAGGAACAGCCAAGATCTTTCTCAGGGTTTTAATTGCTTTTCTGCTAATCTAACACATTCCTAAATTTCTATGTATGCTTCATTCTAGTTTCAGCTAAAACCTACCTAGTTATGTTCGAGTGAACCATTATTCTGAACAAGATGGCCGCATGGCTTATAATGGCGGCCAGCTTCCAGCCTGAGTCCACTTCATTCCCCCCTTGGCTCAAGCCTCAGGTTCTTCTCCTGGAGACTTGTAGCCATTACACCTCACTACTATTATTCTTAAATTCCTCATACTTTGGGGGACCTATTTTCACTGGGAACATGTCTTGTGGGATAATCCAGTGGTATCTTCTGTGTCTGTGTGGGTGTCAGTGCTCTCTTGCATAGTGGCCCTAGACATAGCCCTATGCAGTACAGTAGTGGCCCTACAACCAAGATCACCACTACCATCAGAATCATGGATCCAATCTGTGGTTCGGATCCATCCTGAGATTTATTTCAATCTCCGATTGCTCTGAACCCACAAAGTGGATTCCAGCCTTCAGCAGCGATTCTCCTTGCTGTGTTCTGCAACTGCGCTACCTTCTCCTGGTGATCTTGGATTATCTGGTAATAGTCAGGGACGTCATGTGTAGCGTTCTTGATGAAAGTGCAACATTCATAATGCATCGTCATCTCACACAATCCATTCAGAGCCGCACTGATCTGTTCCAGTGCCATGTTATGTATCATTTGTACCTTTCGTATCTCCCGTACTTCCAGATTCAGTAACTGAATATCCCAACTAAGGATTGTGGTACGGAGGAGGCGCTAAAGCGAATAGGACCTAATTAGGGATGCACCGATACCACTTTTTTAAGACCGAGTACGAGTACCGATACTTTTTAAAAGTACTCACCGATACCAAGTACCGATACTTTTATTTAATGTCATGTGACCGCTTTCCAATAAGAACAGACCATATAAAAATGCCCCCCGCTCACATGTATATCCCCCCGATATATATATATATATATATTCATACTGCCCCAGCTCATGGATTTGCCCCAGCTCACTCATGGATTTGCCCCAGCACATGGATAATGCCCCAGCACACACATGGGTTATTATGCCCCCACAGCTCACACATGAGTATGCCCCCCCAGCTCATGGATATGCCCCCACATGGATATTGCCTCCAGCTCATGGATATGCCCCCTCATGGATATTGCCTCCAGCTCATGGATATGCCCCATCATGGATATTGCCTCCAGGTCATGGATATGCCCCCTCATGGATATGCCCCCTCATGGATATGCCCCCTCATGGATATGCCCCCTCATGGATATTGCCTCCAGCTCATGGATATGCCCCCTCATGGATATGCCCCCTCATGGATATTGCCTCCAGCTCATGGATATGCCCCTCATGGATATTGCCTCCAGCTCATGGATATGCCCCCTCATGGATATGCCCCCTCATGGATATTGCCTCCAGCTCATGGATATGCCCCCTCATGGATATTGCCTCCAGCTCATGGATATGCCCCCTCATGGATATGCCCCCTCATGGATATTGCCTCCAGGTCATGGATATGCCCCTCATGGATATTGCCTCCAGCTCATGGATATGCCCCCTCATGGATATTGCCTCCAGCTCATGGATATGCCCCCTCATGGATATGCCCCCTCATGGATATTGCCTCCAGCTCATGGATATGCCCCCTCATGGATATGCCCCCTCATGGATATTGCCTCCAGCTCATGGATATGCCCCCTCATGGATATGCCCCCTCATGGATATTGCCTCCAGCTCATGGATATGCCCCCTCATGGATATTGCCTCCAGGTCATGGATATGCCCCCTCATGGATATGCCCCCTCATGGATATGCCCCCTCATGGATATTGCCTCCAGCTCATGGATATGCCCCCTCATGGATATTGCCTCCAGCTCATGGATATGCCCCCTCATGGATATTGCCTCCAGGTCATGGATATGCCCCCTCATGGATATTGCCTCCAGCTCATGGATATGCCCCCTCATGGATATGCCCCCTCATGGATATTGCCTCCAGGTCATGGATATGCCCCCTCATGGATATTGCCTCCAGCTCTTGGATATGCCCCCTCATGGATATGCCCCCTCATGGATATTGCCTCCAGCTCATGGATATGCCCCCTCATGGATATGCCCCTCATGGATATGCCCCCTCATGGATATTGCCTCCAGCTCATGGATATGCCCCCTCATGGATATTGCCTCCAGCTCATGGATATGCCCCCTCATGGATATTGCCTCCAGCTCATGGATATGCCCCCTCATGGATATGCCCCCTCATGGATATTGCCTCCAGCTCATGGATATGCCCCCTCATGGATATTGCCTCCAGCTCATGGATATGCCCCCTCATGGATATGCCCCCTCATGGATATTGCCTCCAGGTCATGGATATGCCCCCTCATGGATATTGCCTCCAGCTCATGGATATGCCCCCTCATGGATATGCCCCCTCATGGATATTGCCTCCAGCTCATGGATATGCCCCCTCATGGATATGCCCCCTCATGGATATGCCCCCTCATGGATATTGCCTCCAGCTCATGGATATGCCCCCTCATGGATATTGCCTCCAGCTCATGGATATGCCCCCTCATGGATATTGCCTCCAGGTCATGGATATGCCCCCTCATGGATATTGCCTCCAGCTCATGGATATGCCCCCTCATGGATATTGCCTCCAGCTCATGGATATGCCCCCTCATGGATATTGCCTCCAGCTCATGGATATGCCCCCTCATGGATATGCCCCCTCATGGATATTGCCTCCAGCTCATGGATATGCCCCCTCATGGATATGCCCCCTCATGGATATTGCCTCCAGCTCATGGATATGCCCCCTCATGGATATGCCCCCTCATGGATATGCCCCCTCATGGATATTGCCTCCAGCTCATGGATATGCCCCCTCATGGATATTGCCTCCAGCTCATGGATATGCCCCTCATGGATATTGCCTCCAGCTCATGGATATGCCCCCTCATGGATATTGCCTCCAGCTCATGGATATGCCCCCTCATGGATATGCCCCCTCATGGATATTGCCTCCAGGTCATGGATATGCCCCCTCATGGATATTGCCTCCAGCTCTTGGATATGCCCCCTCATGGATATGCCCCTCATGGATATTGCCTCCAGCTCATGGATATGCCCCCTCATGGATATTGCCTCCAGCTCATGGATATGCCCCCTCATGGATATTGCCTCCAGCTCATGGATATTGCCTCCAGCTCATGGATATTGCCTCCAGCTCATGGATATGCCCCCTCATGGATATGCCCCCTCATGGATATTGCCTCCAGCTCATGGATATGCCCCCTCATGGATATTGCCTCCAGCTCATGGATATGCCCCCTCATGGATATTGCCTCCAGGTCATGGATATGCCCCCTCATGGATATTGCCTCCAGCTCATGGATATGCCCCCTCATGGATATGCCCCCTCATGGATATTGCCTCCAGCTCATGGATATGCCCCCTCATGGATATGCCCCTCATGGATATTGCCTCCAGCTCATGGATATGCCCCCTCATGGATATTGCCTCCAGCTCATGGATATGCCCCCTCATGGATATGCCCCCTCATGGATATTGCCTCCAGGTCATGGATATGCCCCCTCATGGATATTGCCTCCAGCTCATGGATATGCCCCCTCATGGATATTGCCTCCAGCTCATGGATATGCCCCCTCATGGATATTGCCTCCAGCTCATGGATATGCCCCCTCATGGATATTGCCTCCAGCTCATGGATATTGCCTCCAGCTCATGGATATGCCCCCTCATGGATATGCCCCCTCATGGATATGCCCCCTCATGGATATGCCCCTCATGGATATTGCCTCCAGCTCATGGATATGCCCCCTCATGGATATTGCCTCCAGCTCATGGATATGCCCCCTCATGGATATTGCCTCCAGCTCATGGATATGCCCCCTCATGGATATTGCCTCCAGGTCATGGATATGCCCCCTCATGGATATTGCCTCCAGCTCTATCAGCATTCAGACAGGCCCTGCAGCTGCTCAGTGTGTTTAATACTTACCTTCCTGGGCGCCGCCGGGAATGTCTCCGCGCGCGCGCTCGTTGGAAGGACCCCAGCCGGGATCACGTGGTCGCGGCTGGGGTCCTTCCAACGAGCGCGCGCGTGGAGACATTCCCCGGCGGCGCCCAGGAAGGTAAGTATTGCGGAGAGTGCGGGCCGGCTGTCCGAATGCCGATAGAGCATTCAGACAGCCGCTGCAGCCCCTCGGATGCCGGAAGCCGGCTCAATGCCGGCTTCCGGTATCGGAAAAATATCGGGGGTACTGCACGAGTACCAAGTACTCCTGCAGTACCCAGTATCGGCCCCGATACCGATACTAGTATCGTATCGGTGCAACCCTAGATATAGGTAAAAATATGTATGCAGCCTACTGGGAGAAGAACACAAAACCTCGACAGAAATGTGTTTAAGGTACGGAAAGGGGTGGGAGTTACTCCAGTGGCGCAAAAAGGGGAGGTAATTAGCGTAGAAACTGCGTGTAATGTGAAAAAAACAGTTTAAAACAACTGTAGGAGCACAGTCTCAGAGCAGACCAATAATAAAGTGCTATCTTGAGTGTACACTAGAAAAAGTGCAAATGCAATCAAAAGTGCATATAGTGCAAATGGCATCTAAAAACGTTGTGCACGTTAATGGCGTACTGTGAAAAGTGCATTAATAGAACAAATTCCGTAATAAGAACAGTTCATAAAAAGGCGTAAAAAAACAACAGCACACGCTTTTGTGCAAAGGTGCAAAGATAAAGTGCAATTATAATGACACAAAAATGGTGATAAAAAAATAGTCCAAAGGTTGTGCAAAAGTCTAGTAAACAGTCTTATTCGTGAATGGATTAAAGGAGGGCTTAACTGAATTGTGTGAGCCTCTCACTTATACCGTCCCTATACGGAGATCCTCAAAATAGGGGAGAAAAAAGGTCTTGTTCTTGTTGTCCTAGTGGATTCTGTGTTCTAGTAGGTTCCACGTTCTCGTAGTGCGGGGAAGGGAAAAAAAGAAAAAAAAAGAGAGAATAGTGCAATATTGTCTGGATATGTGAATCGTGGACAAATCTAAGAAAAGTGCACTTTTGATGGCATTTGCACTTTTTCTAGTGTACACTCAAGATGGCACTTTATCATTGGTCTGCTCTGAGACTGTGCTCCTACAGTTGTTTTAAACTGTTTTTTTCACATTACACGCAGTTTCTACGCTAATTACCTCCCCTTTTTGCGCCACTGGAATATCCCAACTAGTCTTATGCCAGTCTGATGGATGAGATTTTGAATAACTGTTCATTCTTGCCATCAACTCTCTTCCCCATCCAGTCCATGCTGGAAGCCATGCCCATATTCAATCCGCTTTCTTGAATAGCTCTGTCTTTCAAACACCAGTGGGTACCTAGGGTGAAGTGTTGTGTCTGAATTAGTGTCTTCTCCCCTCACCCTCTGGATTGGGATCAATTTAGCCATATAACACATTCCCGTTACTGTAGGTGGTACCCATGTGTAACACACCCTTTCACAGCACACCTGGTACCCTCCTTTCACTATAAATGGTGATGAATATAGTGTTCCCTTTGTTATCTCTATCGCAAGTTGTCTCAGCCGTCTCATATCCACTGCATCCTACCTTCCATTGGTCGCATTCGCAATCACCTCCTCTTGCTCTCTAGTAAATTGCCTGCAATATAAATAAAAAAAATATATCTCCTTTTTTAGTCCTGTTCTGAATATGTAAATGTATGATGTCCAGTTGAACTGACTTGAGTTTCATAACCCACCCTCGTTATTTGTCTCCTTATCTGGTCCTAATTGAAAACACCATTCTGGTTGGTACACTGGTCCTATTATGGGGTACCCGGGGACTGAATGATTCTGGTTTCTCCCTCGATGCATCGACTGCTTGTATTGTGACATTCCCTGATGCAAACATACTCAAATTCATTGGGACAGAGGCAAATGGTATATGAATTGTCTCTGGGTGCAGTCTACTACACACCCAGCATTCGGTTTGCCCAGACTTTTTAGCATAGTCATATTTAAATTGCACAAGTGTCCTCTTGGGTTGGTTCCAGATAGCGCCTCTCGTTTTTGGCTCCACATGGTATGGTTCTCCATCACCGGGTGCGTACCATTCCAGATCTGGGAAATTTCCACTTTCTTGGTGGTGCTTGGGCACCTGGGGCATGCTCCACGTGATAGTCCATGGATCAAATGTGCAAGAAACAAAATCAGTACCAGAATTGCCCCAACTGTCAAACACCCTTGGGCAATTCTCTTCAGTCACATAAACCCAATCCCTCCCTGTCGGAATTTCAAAAAACAAAAGACATTTCCGGTTGATCACGGGTCGGGGCCGGGCCCCTAAAAATAACCCTTTCAGTATCCCCTATCAGGGGATGATCAGACCTTGTTGTAGCCATCAAAACACCCACGGGTTGAGTATCTTGGATGTCCTCAGTTGAATCTCTCAGGGGCTCATGACTGTGGTCTTTGTTAGCTTTAGCCTCAGTGGATTGGTCTCGTTGGTGACTACCTTCCATACTGGTTCAGGATTGGCTGCAGCTACTTTCAGTCTGGAGTGATGTATCCACGGGACCACCTCGGCAACCTTTACTGCTGTAGGGGTTGATAACAGGACAAAGTAACTACCTCTCCATTTTGGGCCTAGTGGATCATTTTTCCACTCCTTCACCCATACGGAGTTCCCTGGACAATACTTATGCAGTGGGGGATATAAAAAGTGAGGTATATTATCTCCCACCCAACAGTACAACCTGATCATTTAATTTAGTTTCTCCCAATGTCCGAAGGTCCCCCCCACTTGGTCCATTAATCAGAGGGGTAGGCCGTCCAAACATGAGTTCGTACGGACTTGGCTTCAATTGGAGGTTGGCCTGCACCTGATGTGCAATAGGACTATCGGCCGCACATCCAACCAGTCTAGTGACGTCTCTTGGCACAGTTTGGACATCAAAGTCTTTAGGGTGCGGTTCATTCTCTCTATTTTTTTTTTTTATTATTTTTTTTTTTTCCCGAGCTTTGGGGCCTGTAAGCCGTATGTAACTTCCAGGTGATGCCCAATAGTCGGGCAAGTTGCTGTAAACAGTTCTGTATAAATGCGGGGCCATTGTCCGACCCTATTTCGAGAGGAAGTCCATAGCGTGGTATTATTTTCTTCATCAGACTTTTCACCACTTCCACGGTTTTCTCCTTTCTTGTTGGGAAAGCTTCTACCCATCCTGTCAGGGTACACACAATTACCAGTAGATATTTATATCCTTTGCAGGGTGGCAACACTGTGAAATCTATCTGTAACGATGCCATTGGGGATAGCCCGATCGGCTGCTTCCCTGGAGAGTGATATGGGCCTGTTCTTGTATTATTTTTGGCACATGTCACGCACTGCTGGGCTATTGTTTTGCAGATTACTGACAGTCCTGGCACATAGAAATGTGGCTCCAATTGTTGTTCCATGATTTCTCTTCCTCCATGGGTACTTGCGTGGAGCGTTCTTACAATCTCAGGCGCCAGTGTTGCTGGTAGAACTTTTTGTCCATTCTTCAACTGGAACCATCAGTCTTCTCCATATCCGCCTTGTTCTTCTGATAGCCATTTCTTCTCTTTCTCTGAATACACAGGCATCCATTCACTCAGTGGCGCCGGTAGGAGTGCAGCCACCACTGGTTTTGCTTTGTATCGTGCCAATTCTCCATGGTTTCCCCAGATGAATTCTTCTTTTGGGAAATAATATCGCCAGGCAAAGAACAGCAGATCTTGTCTCTCCTGTGAATCTCTCACTGCTGGTATGAAAAAGTTCCTCTCACTTTTCTTCATTCTTGGCGGTTTGTTTTTGATAAGGATCTCCTTGAGGAAGAACCTCACCGACGGGGCTTGGTATTCTTCTGCTCCCAATTCTCCCAAACTTGGCAGTATTCGTGTAATTCTCAGATTATTATGAGGGTTGGTTGTTAGGTTTTCGAAACGTGAGGTGAACTTTTCTGCTCGTTCAACTTCGATTACTTCTGTATCTTCTCCATACTCCCCCATGAATTTTACGCCGAAAAATTTCAGCATCATTTTGTATGCCCTGCGGAGTCTTTGCTGAACTTCTGAGGTGTTAATCATAAGACGTGTCTCTTGAGGGTTCAGAGGAGTGGAGTAGAAATTTCGGCCTTGAGACCGGGTTGGGAAAAGCCATTGGATATAATCATGATTGAGTTCTAATAGTTCGTAATCATTGTGCCATTTGTGCAGGATAATGTCAATAAATTCGCCTTTGGGTTAAAATTTTCTCCAATTCATGTAGAACTTGTAGTTTGGCATGGGAGGTTGGGCCTCTTGCTTGCAGAGCAGGACTTTGGCTTGATCAGTTGTTAGCAATGGTTTTACAGCCGCTTTTGTGGCCTGGTCAGCGCGCCTGTTGCTTTTTGGAATTTCATCATGACCTTTCTGGTGGCCATGACCTTTCTGGTGGCCACGACAGTGCCACGTTGTACATTGTATAACTCATTCTGTCGCTTTGTGCTACAATGTAACTATATGACACACCATTGTGACCTGTTAAAAGAACTAAACCTGGTGTTTAAGAGCTTTTCTGGGAAGCTACCACCCTACCTGAATATGCTGCTTCCCCCGGCAGTTCCCTCATCCTATAACCTCAGATCCAGGAAGGGCACCTTACTTGCAATACCGCAATACAAAAAGAAAATGGCTCGATCCTCATTTTCCTACAGAGCACCGCAAATATGGAATAACCTCCCAGACACAGTCAAATCTTCCCCCAGTCTAAAGTCCCTTAAGACTTCCCTATTAACATACCTCAATACGAAATGCACCTGTAAACCTGTAACATAATGACTTTAACAGAAAAATAAATATGGAGGAAATAATCTGTATATTTGGTCTTGTGTTAATATCTTGCATTTTACTATTTTGTATTTCTGTAACCACTCAATGTTCTCGAACCCAGGACATACTTGAAAATGAGAGAAATCTCAATGTATCCTTCCTGGTAAAATCCTTTATAAATAAATAAATAATACAACAGCACTTGGTTTCCATACAGCTTCTAGAAGGGCCGTGATTTCAGCTGCATACTTGATTTGTTGTCCTGAGGAAGTAAGTAGGCCTCTTTCTTTGTATAGTGCACCATGTGCATGGACAGTCATGAAGGCGTATTTGGAGTCAGTGTAGATATTCACTCTTTTGCCTTTTGGAGATTTGCAGTGCCCTTGTTAGAGCTATTATCTCAGCAAGTTGTGCAGATGTATGGCCTGGTAGAGGATTTGCTTCAATAATCTCTTCTGCTGAGACGACTGCATAGCCGGAGACTTTCTTCCCATCATCGATGTAGCTGCTACCATCGGTGAATAGCTGTAGATCGTATTTGTCTAGGGGTACGTCTTTCAGATCTGGCCTGCTACTGAACACTTCTTCCATGACTTGGAGGCATTCATGATCTGGATCCTCTTCACAGTCTGGCAGTAAAGTAGCAGGGTTCAAGGTAGCTGAGGTCCAAATGAACCCGCGGATTCTCACACACCATAGCTTGGTACCTCGTCATCCGGCTGTTGCTGAACCAGTAACTTCCTTTTACATCAAGCAGGGCTTTGACAGCATGTGGCACCTTGACATGAAGAACTTGTCCAAGGGTCAGCTTGTCTGCTTCTATCAGCATTGCGGTGGCTGCTACAGCTTTCAGGCATGGGGGTAGACCGCAGGCCACAGGGTCGAGTTGCTTGGAGAGGTTGGCCACAGGCCTTGGCCAGGAGCCAAAATTCTGAATTAGCACTCCTGTAGCTGTTTGTGTTCATGTACGTACCGCTGGATGGGCTTGCTGTGATCTGGCAGTCCCAGTGCTGGAGCTTCCATTAATAAAGTCTTTAATTTCAGGAAAGCTGCTGTTTGCGCTTCTTCCCAGAGGAAGGGGTCATGCTCTCCACCTTTGGTGGTTTGATGGAGGGGCTTGGCAATATCTGCAAAGTTGGGAATCCACAGGCAGCAGAAGCCTGCAGCTCCTAGAAATTCACGGACTTGTCTCCTTGTCTTTGGTTGGGGTATCCGGCATACTGCTTTTCTCTGCCCCCAGTGCACGCTTGGTACCTGTTAATTGAAAACCTAAATATTTCAGTCTGTTTACATATTTGTGCTTTCTTTTTGGACACTCTGTAACCTGCATAGCAGATATAGCAGGGCTTTTGTGGCAGAGAGACAGTCTTTTTCTGTGGGAGAAGCTAGTAATCATCTACATACTGTAGTAAAACAACTTTGTCTGGCTGAGCGCGCACCCAAAAATCGTGGGTGAGTTCTTGAAACCTTGAGGGAGGCGTGTCCAGGTCATTTGATGCGCCCCGTGGTAGATTCCTCCCACTGAAATGCAAAAAGGGGCTGGCTTGCAGGAGCCAGGCGGATGCAAAAGAAAGCGTCTTTTAAATCCAAGCACCGTGTAATATTTTGTATTTCTGGGAATTAATGCCAGTAAATTGTATGGGTTGGGAACCACAGGGTGTAGTTACTGTGGCTTAGTTGACGGCCCGTAAATCTTGGACTGGGCGGTACTCTTGTGTGCCCTCTTTCAGTACTGGCAATAGGGGTGTGTTCCACGGTGACACGCAGAATTTCAATATGCCGTGGTCTTTAAGTCTCTGCAAATGTGTCTGGATATTCTGCTTGGCTTTTTGTGGGATATGATATTGTCTTAAAGCCACAGGTGTTGCACCAGGTTTTAAATCGACGTACACTGGAGGGATATTTACAGCTAGTCCGGGCGGGTTTTCCTCCGCCCACACTCCGGGGATGCCCAGAAGTAGTGTGTCTGGGTCGGTTGGTGCCGAGCGCCATTCTTCTTTTATTGGCATAATTACTGAAATTTTGACAGGTGGGGTGTGCTGGATGGCTGAGCTGTACTGCCGTGTCAAGCTGCCACTCTCAGGCAGGTCTAATGTAGCGTGACCCCCGGGGAGAAACGTAATTTGGGCTTGCAATTTGCAAAGGAGATCCCGCCCCAGGAGTTGGATGGGACATTCGGGCATATACAAAAATTCATGTTCAACATTATGCCCACCCACTCTACATTTTCGTGAAGCAAGGAAGGGGTACTTAGCGGACACCCCCATTGCTCCCACAATATCAACTTCATTTCCCATTGGGGGTGCAATTTGTTGTTACGACCGACCTATTCAGCACCGGTGTCAACCATAAAAATGTCCTCTTTATCTCCCACCCTCATAGTGACCATGGGCTCGTGATTACCGAGTGGGATGGGCCCAGGTCCGTGTCAATATGTACCTTGCCCTTCAAATGACGTTCCCAACAAACCCGGCACCATCATTTCTCTCATATCTGCCGTTTGTTACTTGACCATTGGAGGCCTGACCTCCCGTTTCCCCAGCCTCCCCCTGTACCCCAAATTTAGCCAAAAATGCCAGACAATTATTTTTCCAGTGACCTTCGCCCTGGCACCAAGCGCACTGATTGGGTCCCAGGGGTTCCCCGACCCCTCGCTCTACCTCTGTCCGGGGCACCTCTCCCTCCATTTTTCATATATCCGACCACCCCTGTATGCCCTTTTTGTCTCTTTATCTCCTCCCACTTTTCTTCCAGATCCCGGTTATGATACACTTTATTAGCAATTTCTACCAATTCGCTAATACCTTTACCCAAAAACCCATCTTGTCTCTGTATTTTATTCGTATGTCTCTCTGTGACTGACCCACAAAGGAAGAATTAATTAATCTCTGATTTTCCACTGCCTCAGGGTCAATAGTACTATACATCCTATATGCATCTAGTAATCTTTCGAAAAATGCACTTGGGGTTTCTTTAGAATCTTGCACAATATCCGCTATTTTCCCCATGTTTGTGGGTTTCTTCCCTCCCGCTTTAACACCCATTATTACCGCTGTACGGTACGTCTGCAATACCTGCAGCGGTATTGTACGGCCATTTGGGATCTGTTTTGGGGTAGTGTTCCTCTGCCCACGCTTCTGGCTGGGCTCTGGCATCTTCTACGGCTTGGGCAAGTAGAATTTTTCGCGCGCTACTATTTATTCGGGCTCTTTCCTCTGAACATTGTCAGCATTAGTTGTTGACAATCTGCCCATGTGGGGTTATGTGTAAGCATAACTGACTCTATCATACTGGCCACTGCCGCGGGGTTAATGGAATACAGTGGTGTGTGTGTGTGTGTTTTCCAGTTGAAGAGGTCTGTTGTTGTAAATGGGACATGTGTATTGCACTGGCCCAGGTTCTCCGTTTTCCAGTAAAGGGCCTGGCACCTCCCGTAGGGGCATTTGCATCTTACTTTTGCTGGGATTGTGCTGATATGGGTCTCGGGGTTTATATATTTTGTTCGCTGTGCGAGTGATGGCACCTTGCTTTGCATCTTCACCCTCATCATCACTGTCCTCTTGGGTTACTAGTTTATATACGTTCCCATCGGGCATTTCAATCTTTCCTGGTGGGTCCTCCTCTGTCTCCTCCACCCGCTGCCCCCTCATCTTCCTCCAATACCGCCTGCCAGAGCGGAGGAAGCTGGCGGAGCAGTAGCAGCCGCCCGCTTCCCCCCCCTCCGCCAGTGCAACCGCGGCACGCAAAGCTTCTCTAGCTGCCCCATAATATGATGGATAGGGCGGGGACAGGGAATCAATCTCCTCCGGTTGTTCTACTAACACCGGTTTCCTTTTCTTACTATTTTCTCTATTTGGGGGTACCTGCTTCTTGTTACGTCCCGCCATCATTATAAAATGACTTTGATCTCTTACACAATACCTCTATGGGTACTGTTCAGGATTTCCGCATTTCCCGGTTACTTGGGAATGCACTCTCTGTATTAGCTCCGGGTCCATTGACCCCCTGCTCTGGCCAGTCTGGAACTAGCAGTGGCCATACAAGTGTACACATTCCTGTTAATTTCTCTTTAGTTAACTCTACACCATAATCATGTGTTGTATATAGTGCTTCGAAATTCTGCACCATATACCCTAAGGGCGTCTCACCCTTCTTCACCTTACTGGGCTTGGATGACCCGTTACCCATTGTTACTCCTAAGGGCAGTAACCTTTTTACAATACAGATATTACTTTTTAGCAAAAACACTTGAAATTTACTGTCTGGTACTTCAGCCAACAGTTCATATATATCGGATTCGTTTCCTCCGTCAGTAGCCGGACTGCAGTCGCCTGAGCCGGAAACGTACCTTGGGAGTCCACTCTCGGGCGAGTAGGCACACAAACTTATCGAAAGCAATCCCTCACAGCACTCTCAGCAATCATTCACAACCCATACTGTACCAGATACTTTCAGCACAAAACAATACATAGACAATTCAACTTTCTACTAGCCGAGGGCACGCCGTCCCTCCTTTTGGCTCCTTATACCCCGTTAATTCAACTCTAACTCTTGTCTGCTTGTGACTGTGCACCCCGTTCTATAACTACACTCTCACGTCTGCAATTCCAATTTGCCTATGGGTAATCTACCCACCCGGCACCACTTCCCCTGCAGCTACCGCTGGCCCCAATGGGCTCTCTTCACTACACGACGTACACCCTAGCACTGACTCCAGGGCTCTCAGCCCAGTCACAGAAATCTCTCCTTTCCTTTTGTCCACTTGTAGAAGCTCTATTTACAAACAGTGACTACGACTATGCAACTCCACGTGGCTCCCTTCTCCCTCACATACAGACTCTACCCTTTTAGTTAACATCCGATTCCCCCGGGTCCAGACACACGCTAGCCACTCTGGCTCCGTGCTTTCGGCGGCGGGTTCGGTATGCCAACGAGACCGTGGCCGCGGGTCTCCTTATCCGACTATGGCCGGACGTTTCCCTTTATACCGGTATTTCCATTAGACATACAAACATCGATGACACTTTACCTATCGCCGCGCTGTTCGCTTTTTCCTCGGACTCGGGGTGTCCCAGCTTCCCGGGCCAGGGGTCCGTTTGGGACGAGACGAGGTCCACTGTACAAGAAATCCTGCTTGGTGCCTGCAGATGTCAGCTCACCTTCAACGGACGCCCAACCAGCGGGATCACTCTCACCTGCAGTCAACCGCTACGGTGTCCAGCAGTCGTTGCCGTGCCGGTAAAGGGCCTCGTATCCCGGCTATCGAGCCCCCAGAAATGTTACCGGAATCCACCTGGTTCACTCGGGACGAGGCCGGACCGGACACGAGCAAGGATTGTCTGGACACGAGTCTCTTCAGGAAAGGCAAACTTTATTGTGACGTCACAGAAGATGCTCAGACAGGATTTAATCGCAAAGACTGAGCCCCGAACTAACCCCGACAAGGGGTCTTATACCCCGAATACATAATTAGGTACATCCCAATTAGCCCACCTCCCTGTGACACTATCCCACCCCACGTGGGTTTATACCTCCCTTAGTCTAATACAAAGACATTCCATTAAATTGGCCGTAAATTGGCAAGCTTCATGTTAGTTTCGACAGATCATGATTAGTTCTTGCATTCAGTCCGGGCTATGCTCGCCTCCCTAACGCCTGTACTTATTTGTTGCGGCTATCTTCTATGCTTCCCTTTGTCTCTCCACGGGCCTCTATGACCTTGGTGTATCCATTCCTCATTCTGTCCCTTCGTGCCAGGAACAGCCAAAATCTTTCTCAGGGTTTTAATTGCTTTTCTGCTAATCTATGTATGCTTCATTCTAGTTTCAGCTAAAACCTACCTAGTTATGTTCGAGTGAACCATTATTCTGAACAAGATGGCTGCCTGGCTTATAATGGCGGCCAGCTTCCAGCCTGATTCCACTTCATTTCTAGTATTGTACCTTTTTTTTTTTATCTATTCGAAATCTGAGGTGTGTGTGTGTGTGTGTGTGTGTGTGTGTGTTCAATCCCCCTGTAGTGAACAAGGAAGAGGATCGCAGCCGAGTCAGAGTATCCTGGACTCAGAGGTTACTAAATAAATGTGATATTTGTTTTTATGCCTAAAACGGAATTCTAAGCATTTTAGCTGTTGGGAAAAATAATATTACCAGTAGGGCTGCAACTAACGATTATTCTCCTAATAATCGATTTAGTTGGTCGGTTTATTTTGATTCATTGGATGGAAAAAAAATTTTTTTTACCTAAAAGGAATTTTATGTAAAACAAATTACCACAACCCCCTTTTCATAAGCGATTTGCTTAGTGTATGTACATATGCAAATTGCGTATCTTGCGTACTTTTCACACAAGGTATACAAGTGCATGGTCCAAGGGATGGGTTGATGCTGCATGCGCAGCTTAAGCCCATGTTTTCTTTAATGAACGCGGCTACAAGCATTTGGTCATTGTCGGCATGAAATCAGGGTTAAGAAGTTTAAAGTTGTCAGGGTGCGTAGAGTGCCCCTTTTTTAAATAGTGAACAAACTGAGTGGGAGGAGGGACTGGAGGTGGCAGGGAATGACTTTGCCCAAGTGGCTTGACCTGAGGTGTGAGCGCGAGTGGGTATGGACAAAAGACCAGATCTGAGTGTGGGAGTGAGTTTGGGGAAAGGGACCCGACCAAAGAGGGTGTGGCAGGGAGGGTGGTGGTGGCACATGACTCAAGCTTCAAGTAAGGATAAAACACCGGCATACAGCTCCTTCACACAGTGGCAGTATCCTATTGTTTGTGTTCTAATTCTGCTACTGTTGTAAACTGAATAAAACCAAACTGGTTGTGTCTGACATAACCCTAGAACTAAATCATACCTAGTAAAGCAGTGGCGCGTCTTCTCCAATCAGCTCCGACGCTGAGGTTTACATTTAACTCGGTTTGACTCAACAGTGTGTGCTGTACACAGGACAATTTAATCGACACCGATAGTTGTCAACTATTTCCATTATCGATTAGTTTCAACCCTAATTACCAGACTGGATTTAAGGCTTGGAATAAACATTCCACATCAAATAATCATAAAATGAACATTTCAACCCAATTTAGGCTAATGTCGGATGAACGCAGTCTGAGCACACTATGCGTGCGTGCATAACAGATGTACTGACGGAAAATACTGTAGACACCACAGGGTCGGTGTTTTTTTTTAACTGAAGAAAAAAAAAAGGGAAATGTGGGAATTAAATGCCAAGTACAGTGAGCCAGACCAAAAAACTTCTGAGCATCAACGTGATGGACGTTGCAAATGCGCTGTGTCTGTCATCATGCACACAGGCTGTGACGAGGCGCACTCTGGGCTTCCGTCATAGCGCTCTTACGTTGAGGCCTAAGACTAGGGTCAGACTAACGCAGTATCAACGTGCGTTTAGCAGCATTAAATCATGGCCGTGCTAGCAGCAAATGACGTCCAATGCCAGGCAGCATACGAAGAACGGCCGCACAAAAGTGCGGCTGCGCAACGCAAGTGGCAAACTAACGCATTTTTACGAGAACGTCAAACCGCTAGTACTGACGTACAGAATGCGCTGCGTCCGCTAGCGGCGTGTGTGCTTTTGGAGATGTCAGACGCTGCTAATGTCCGGCCAACATAACGTCCAGACACAAAGTGTTTTATTGATGATCCGTACAAAATCACGGACGAAAATGCGCATCGTATGACCGCTATTGCGTATTCTGTGAAAAAATGCGTCCATTCGTTCGAACGCACTTTTTCACGGACAGCGCGAAAAATGCATTAGTCTGACCCTAGTCTAAATGGTGTCCATTGCCACCTGCGTGGTACATGTGCTCTTCGGTGCGCACATACTGCGTGTGTTGGGCTCTACTGATCACAAATCAATGCTATGACGGACGTTAAACTGTGCGGCGACACGGACGTGATGACTGTGTTTGCATGAAAACTTAGGCTAGCGTCAGACAATTTGGATGTATGACTCTAGGTGATAGATGGTTGCCAGCATGAGAAAGTTAGAACTATGCTTTTGATTGCGGTAGAACATTCACATTTGACTTCTTTAAAGCAAAGGAAACCTGAGGACTGTTTGGAGGAGATTGCAGAAGCACCCAGCTCCCCTTTTAATACCATTCCACAAACTCCCAATGCCCATTGGTTGTCTTGCCCTCCCTGTAACATATTAAAAGTTAATGGCAACACATACAGGTCTAATTGGTAAATATTACGCTCTGGAGAATTGGCAGGATAGGAGCACAATCTAAATAGCCGATTTGAAAAGTTAGATACATGGGAGAATTTTTCTGGTTTGGTTATTTTGACTTCGATTGTTCACTTTAGTGAATAAAGTGCTACACTTGAACATTTAGAATGGTTTAGATAGGAAAATCTACAGACCCCTAGTTACGCCATTCACTTTTATCAAATTTAAATCTTTTAACAAAATTATTGCCTGAAACCTCTAAGGCTGGCCATCCACTGGATGCTTAGTCGGGCGACCGACTTTTTCGTCCGACCATGGACAACGTCAGTCGTCTGACCAGGTCAGACTAGGGTCGTCCACTGCGTGAGACCACAGACAATCCAAATCAAAATCCGAGGTGGAGTGCAGAGGCTACCAAAACCAGAATGAACTGGTTTTACATACAAAAAACAAGTTCATTCTGCTTTTGGAACCAGTGCAGTCATTTTTTTTATTCTTTTACAAAGCGCATAGTAAAATCTGTCAAACTATCCCCTAAATCGCGGCATGAAGCCAACACTTCAGTGCAGTACTGCACTCTTATATTCATTCTCTTTGCCGCTGCAGATTGCCGATCTTCAGCAAACTGCACCATATTTCGCCATCATTTTTACAGTACAAACTGCAACAAAATTGCACCGTATGGAGAAATTCAACATTTAGTGGCCTTCGGGAGGCATGTCAGTGCTTAGTAAATAAACCCCTTTGCGCAGCAGCACCGCTAGTCCCACAATGTTACACAGCTAGTCCCACCATGCACAAAAGGTGTTTTGGTAAACTTGTATTATGTCTGCATTTATTTTCAATGGGAGTTAAAAAAAAAACAGCAAAAACAATATAAATGCGTTTTTTTTTTTTTATAACTCCCCTATTGAGTTTGTCAACGTCCATCTTGCCCAGCAATCGTTCTGAACTCCCAGCCTGCAAAGTGTGATCGCCCATCTGCTGTGGTCTTTACCCGTCGTCGGACATCTGCTGCAATGGACGATGGTTCCGTTCATATTGCTGTAATGACTGTTGTATATCAAAAACAAACGCAAAAACCTGATATTGGGATTGACCTAATCTGCAACTTTCCAGTGGTGGCTTTTTTTTTTATTTTTTTTTAATGCTCAATTACCACAAAGTACTAAGGCTCTTTTAAAATTTGCACAGCGTGTTACTATACGGTTTTATATGCTAGTAAATATTCCAATATACAGTGGTGTAACGTACATAGAAAATGTCGGCAGATAAGAACCTTTCGGCCCATCTAGTCTGGCCAATTACATGGATACTTTACCTGGATTTATCTTTTGTTTAGGATAGCCTTATGCCTATCCCATGCTTGCTTAAATTCAATTACTGTTTTGGCCTCTACCACTTCAACTGGAAGACTGTTCCATGTATCCACCACCCTCTCAGTAAAATAATGCTTCCTGATGTTACTTTTAAACCTTTGCCCCTCTAATCTAAGACTATGTCCTCTTGTTTTGCTACTTTGTTTCCTTTTAAATATACTCCCTTCCGCTACCTTGTGGATTCCCTTTACGTATTTAAATGTTTCTATCATAGCTCTGTCTCGTCACATGCTGTGACTTTGTGATCGTGTGAATATAACTGCCAGCGGCATATTTTTGGCAGATGGCCATAACCTGCCATGTTTTCACTTCTGCTTAAAAACTGATTGCACGGCGTATTGTTTGATCACTGTCAGAGAATACGCTCTTCCACATATCAAGTTTGAACATTAGGCTGGCCATTCACTGGGTTCATAGTCGGACGACCAACTTGGCTGTCTGTTCAAAAAAAAGTTGTCCGTAGTCCACTGGAAGTGAAAAACCCACTGCTGAACGCTGTCAAAGACTTGAAGGGATGCCTGGTGCTGAAAATACTTATTAAGGGACCGCAGAGGGAGTTCCCTTTCATTTCTTTGACAGCAGTTTTTTTTTTTAAAGTCCTATGGGATTCACCTGTCAAACTGAATCCCTTCTCTATGGGACAATTTTCCCTGCCACAGAATGGCATTTTTTTATTTTTTAATGTAAATTGTACCAGATCTTCCAGACTTCGTCTGACAAATCCCATTCAAATGGGCAAGATCGCTAGTCTGTTGTCAGTCATCTGAACTTGTCTGCTGTAAGCCGGCAGTGGACGAGGGCTGAATCTCCTGCGTGTTTGTCTGTTGCTCTTCAGACCAATCCCAAATCACTCTCCGTGGACGACCAGCCTATTTTTGTAATGGTCCTAGCCAAATACATCCAGTAGTGGCATAAAGAAGGAATGACTGCCCAAAGTGGCACATGAACATCAAGCATCTGGGCTGCCCCTCATCTGCAAAGAATGTTATGACAATAAGAAAAAGGCTGACAGCAATGACCGGTTAATGGCATGTGTGACAAAGTCCTCTTGGTGGTCACTGGTGTATTGTAGGCAGTGTGCTGGTCTCTTTGCCCAGACTGACGTAAAGGAACTGTGCACCACTCACTTTGGTTTTTGCACGAATTACGAACTTCAAAAATCTTTGCCATTTTTAGCAAAAGTGGAATTCAAGCAGTGGCCAGAGATGCTTCACTGATTGTTTTCATTTAGATGCAGATAACGTTTTTATACCACATCTGCTGTTAAAACAAAGTTCAGGATAAACTTTTTAACCCTTTGCTGCTGGGGACATACCAGAGTTCAGGATACTGAGGGGGGGGGGGATACTCCACACACCCTGGCCACTTTAAAAAGCTTAAAGGGATACGCTAGGCAACATGACCACCTGAGTATGCCTCACCTTCCCCCCCCTTCCTCCACTCAGCCGATCAGCTGAAAACAGCTGAGACGCAGAGGACTTTCCTCCGCCCTCCCAGCTGTCAGTCAGCAGAGCGGGATTCATATTTCCCGCTTCTGCCGACTATTGCCGAGTAGGAGACGTCATCGTGCTTTCAGCGCGATGACGTCTCCAACTCGCCGCAGTAGCTGGCGGCAGCGAGCCGCCAGCCTAGTCTGCGGCTGGTATTAGTGTTGCGCGCATCCTCTGCGCGTAACACTAATCCAATTAGAAGAGGAAGCCTTCTGATTTGGCTTACGTGAGATGCGCGCCTCTCACGTAAACCATTAGCCAAGTTAGAGTTAGGACGGGAGCGGAAGAGGGGAGGCGAGTTTATAAAAAACCATTGGAAAGAAGTGGTTTTTAGGGTAAGTATTTACTATAGATAGATATGGGATTTTTAGCCTAGAGTGTTCTTTTTTAATATGGGGATTTAAATTCTATTATTACGGGATCGGATGTTGTGTTTAATGAGGGCCATAGTTCTGTTTTTTTCCAGAGCTCTAAAAGGTGTGCATCCCTTTTTTATTAAGGGGAAACTACAAATTCCATAAGCTGTGCATTACAAACCCACATTAAACACATGATGCTGATTATTATTTTTTTTAAATTGCATATAAAAATGGTAAAATAAAGTAAGGTTTTTGTTACGGATTCTTTTATCCCCAAGCTCGGTACTTCTGTCTTGATGCCGTATCGCTGTACTAGGATGGGAGTATAGGTGATCGCAGCTCCAGACTAGATGACCCATAGTACGGTGACAAGTTTGAAGCTGACCCTTGCAGGCAGTGGCGTCACTAGGGTTGGTGTCACCCGGTGCGGTAACTTATGGTGTCCCCCCCCCCCTGAGTTTTACGGATTTTTTTTAACTACTCTTACTCCTAAATCAGTACTCCCATATAACACTGAATGCTCATACACACGGCGCACATTACTGTGAGGTTTATTGCTGTGGAGCGCTCTCATATGCTCACACAAATTTTTTCCAATTGCAAGCAAGTACGGTGCCTATTCGAAGGCAGTGAAAGTACACATGGATATATATTGCCCCCAGCTCACATTTGGATATATATTGCGCCTCAGCTCGCATATGGATATATATTGCCTCAGCTCACATATGGATATATATTGCCCCCAGCTCACATATGGATATATATTGCGCCTCAGCTCGCATATGGATATATATTGCCTCAGCTCACATATGGATATATATTGACTCAGCTCACATATGGATATATATTGACTCGGCTCACATATGGATATATATTGTGACTCAGCTCACATATGGATATATATTGTGACTCAGCTCACATATGGATATATATTGTGACTCCGCTCACATATGGATATATATTGTGACTCAGCTCACATATGGATATATATTGTGACTCAGCTCACATATGGATATATATTGCGCCTCAGCTCACATATGGATATATATTGCGCTTCAGCTCACATATGGATATATATTGCGCTTCAGCTCACATATGGATATATATTGACTCAGCTCACATATGGATATATATTGACTCAGCTCACATATGGATATATATTGACTCAGCTCACATATGGATATATATTGACTCAGCTCACATATGGATATATATTGTGCCTCAGCTCACATATGGATATATATTGTGCCTCAGCTCACATATGATATATTTGCGCCTCAGCTCACATATGGATATATATTGCGCCTCAGCTCACATATGGATATATATTGCGCCTCAGCTCACATATGGATATATATTGCGCCTCAGCTCACATATGGATATAATATTGCGCCTCAGCTCACATATGGATATATATTGCGCCTCAGCTCACATATGGATATATATTGCGCCTCAGCTCACATATGGATATATATTGCGCTTCAGCTCACATATGGATATATATTGACTCCGCTCACATATGGATATATATTGACTCCGCTCACATATGGATATATATTGACTCAGCTCACATATGGATATATATTGTGCCTCAGCTCACATATGGATATATATTGCGCCTCAGCTCACATATGGATATATATTGCGCCTCAGCTCACATATGGATATATATTGCGCCTCAGCTCACATATGGATATATATTGCGCTTCAGCTCACATATGGATATATATTGACTCCGCTCACGTATGGATATATATTGACTCCGCTCACATATGGATATATATTGACTCAGCTCACATATGGATATATATTGTGCCTCAGCTCACATATGGATATATATTGTGCCTCAGCTCACATATGGATATATATTGTGCCTCAGCTCACATATGGATATATATTGTGCCTCAGCTCACATATGGATATATATTGTGCCTCAGCTCACATATGGATATATATATTGCGGCTCAGCTCACATATGGATATATATTGCGGCTCAGCTCACATATGGATATATATTGCCCCAGACCAGCTCACATATGGATATATATTGCCCCAGACCAGCTCACATATGGATATATTGCCCCAGACCAGCTCACCTATGGATATATTGCCCCAGACCAGCTCACAGATGGATATATTGCCCCAGACCAGCTCACAGATGGATATATTGCCCCAGACCAGCTCACAGATGGATATATTGCCCCAGACCAGCTCACAGATGGATATATTGCCCCAGACCAGCTCACAGATGGATATATTGCCCCAGACCAGCTCACAGATGGATATATTGCGCCCCAGACCAGCTCACACATGGATATATTGCGCCCCAGACCAGCTCACACATGGATATATTGCGCCCCAGACCAGCTCACACATGGATATATTGCGCCCCAGACCAGCTCACACATGGATATATTGTGCCCAGACCAGCTCACACATGGATATATGGCGCCCAGACCAGCTCACACATGGATATATTGCGCCCCAGACCAGCTCACACATGGATATATTGCGCCCCAGACCAGCTCACACATGGATATATTGCGCCCCAGACCAGCTCACACATGGATATATTGCGCCCCAGACCAGCTCACACATGGATATATTGCGCCCCAGACCAGCTCACACATGATATATATTGCGCCCCAGACCAGCTCACACATGGATATATTGCGCCCCAGACCAGCTCACACATGGATATATTGCGCCCCAGACCAGCTCACACATGGATATATTGCCCCAGACCAGCTCACACATGGAATATATTGCGCCCCAGACCAGCTCACACATGGATATGCGCCCCAGACCAGCTCCTCTCCATGGATATTGCGCCCCAGACCAGCTCCTCTCCATGAGATATTGCGCCCCAGACCAGCTCCTCTCCATGGATATTGCGCCCCAGACCAGCTCCTCTCCATGGATATTGCGCCCCAGACCAGCTCCTCTCCATGGATATTGCGCCCCAGACCAGCTCCTCTCCATGGATATTGCGCCCCAGACCACCTCCTCTCCATGGATATTGCGCCCCAGACCAGCTCCTCTCCATGGATATGCGCGCCCAGACCAGCTCCTCTCCATGGATATTGCGCCCCAGACCAGCTCCTCTCCATGGATATTGCGCCCCAGACCAGCTCCTCTCCATGGATATTGCGCCCCAGACCAGCTCCTCTCCATGGATATTGCGCCCCAGACCAGCTCCTCTCCATGGATATTGCGCCCAGACCAGCTCCTCTCCATGGATATTGCGCCCCAGACCAGCTCCTCTCCATGGATATTGCGCCCCAGACCAGCTCCTCTCCATGGATATTGCGCCCCAGACCAGCTCCTCTCCATGGATATTGCGCCCCAGACCAGCTCCTCTCCATGGATATAGCGCCGCGTGCTCACTCCCTCTGAGCATCCGGCGGCGTGCTGCTTGGGCGCTCGCCTGGGCGGCTGGTCACATGTTTCCCCCAAGCGAGCGCCGAAGCTGCATAGCTTCGGACGCTCGCAGGGAGCGAACACGCGGCGCAGGGTGAGACACCCGCCCTTAGGGTGACGGTGTCACCCTAAAGGCAGGTGTCACCTGGTGCGGGCCCCGCCCCCACGTTACGACGCCCCTGCTTGCAGGGTGAACACCAAACTGACTCCCTTTATTCTGACTTTTCAGTTAGTCAAAAGTAAAAAATGTCCCCAGTGTTTCCATGCTGAATAGCCTTCCCCTTCCACACACAGGCCCTCGTCTGCAAAGCATAATGAAACTGGCTTTAACCAGATCTCTACCAAACGAGGGGGAGGTGGAAGCAGAGCAAATGGTTAAATACAGAGCAAACCGTACCGTATATCCCAAGCAACAATCTACCATAAATACAGGGGCAACGAAATTATAAAAAAAAATTAAACGCAAATAAACATTGAGGGCCATTCTGTCACAAGGGGGAATTTGACCCTGGGAGGGCTCGGCTCGCTCAGTTTTGATCTCTTGTTGAATCCTGGGGAAAAAATACACAAAATAAACAAGAGCTACAAAGCAAAGCTTTTGGTAAATGTGTTCATTTAATCTACATTATTTAACAGTTAATGAGGTGGGGGAGGGAATGTTTAGATAAGGTGACAGGAGGGCAGTGGTGTATTTAGGTTTTGTGCTGCCCTAGGCCTAACTAAACTCGTGCACCCCGAATTTAAATTTGAGGCACCCTTCCTGTCAAGGCCACACCTCTTCCTGGTTAATCCCCACCCTTCCTCTTTAAGCTCCACCTTTTCCTCTCATTATATTAAAAGTGGATACCAAGTGCCTACTTGTATATTTTGTATACCATTTCAAATGTATCTATTGAGATAAATAAAATTATGAAATGTTTAAATTCAAGCATTTTTACAAAGAACAGCCACGCATGTCAAGTATACTGGATCACAGCCGCTCTAATTGGTTGAACAATAAAATGCAAAGAAACGTTCATATGCAGTGCACGTATCACAGAGCTGCACAGCAATAAAACCCACAGAAATGTGCACGGTGTATGAGCATATCACAGAACTGCACAGCAATAAAACTCACAGTAATGTGCAGTGTGTATCACAGAATCCACAGCAATCAAACTCCCAGCAATGCAATGTGTGGTGTGTGTGAGTGCATCAGAATCCACTGCAATAAAACTCCCAGCAAACCGAGTGTATATGAGCACACAGCAATTATTTATTCTACATTTACCGGCCTCCGTCCGCGGTAGGGCTGTGTGCAGAGTCAGCAGGGACTGTGTACAGACTCAGCAGGAAGTCCCTCTAGGCCACGTTAGGATCGCGGCTGTGCCTGCACGTGGAGCCATCTTGTCAGCAGTGGGGTGCCACTGCCAGAGGGTGCACCGTGGCTTTGATTCCCTTCCGGTGGGTGTTCAGTCCAGAATAGAGTGACAGTCCATGTTAACAAAAGGGCGGGCAGCTGCGTGCGTGCGTGTCACGTGGTTCAGCCAGTCAGGTGGTACTGAGACTCAGTACCACCTGACTGGCCGGACCGAGTGTGACCTGCACGCACGCAGCCTCACCAGGAGTCAGGCAGCTCAATGACAAATTTCTATCACTGCAGTGCTGGTTAAGGAAAGGTCCACTTTAAACAGCAGTAAGCAGACAGGGCTTCATATTCTGCTGATACCCCCCCCCCTTTACCTGCCGTTTACTGTCATCTTCTCTCTCTGGACACAAATCACATCCCCCTCCTAGAGCTGCTGCGGGGCAGGGGAGGAGCTATGGAGGGGGATTTTTATTCTATTCGATTTTATTCCGTATGCAAACGCCATGCTCCGCTGCTCGTTGTTTGAGAACACAGCTCAAAGCTGACACACAGTGACAGTGGCACCTCCTAGTACCCCCTAATGACACCCCAATAATCACTGGTACCTGGGGCGGCCCGCCCTCCACCACTCCTCTAAGTACACCACTGCTCTGGTGATATGCTCACACACAAGTTTGGCGAACTGCCAGCAAGTACGGTGCTGTTTGAAGGCAGTGCAAATCCCCATAGAGAAGTAATGGTTAATCTATTCAGAGAACACCAAACAGCAGAGAAATGTCAGTGAAATACCCTGATGTTCGGTAGTTTCAATCAGCAGGTTCAGGTATTCAGGCGAACCCCATAGGTTTCAATGTTAAAAATATTCCCGTTTTTATGCAATATCTAATAAACCACTTATTATTTTAATCTGCAGTAAAAAGTCTTTATTTTTTTTTATTTATTTTTTTTAGTACCATTTAGTAATTTTTTAGAATTTTTTTTTGGCAAAATCTCCCCCCCCCCCCCCTTTTTTTTAATATCTGTTCTTCTTTTTCTGTAACAGAACTTTTTATTATCAATCATAGGATCTTATATGTAAATTTTCGTTCAGTAGTTCTTTTGAAAACAGGCCATGGGTTTGCGGTGGCGGCATACAGCGGCCGACTCCATGCACTTTTGGGACCCTGCGGTGAATGGTGAATTCACTGCAGGGTGGGGACATTTTATTCCCCGAAGTGCAGGGAACTACAGAACACCAAAATGTTGGCGTCATTTCGGTGCTCTGTGAGTAACCCAATTAGTGGTGAGGTTTTTTGTTGCCCCCTGTAAAGTGAAAGCCTAGGCGTTGCCTACCCAGGACATACTTGAAAATTAGTGACCTCTCAAGGTTTCCTTCCTGGTAAAATAGTTTGCAAAAGTAAAAAAAAATAATAAAAAAAAAATTTTTAGGGGTGGGGCCACCCGGCGGGCCGCCGCCCCCTGGAGAGTGCTGCCCTAGGCCTTGTTGGCCTAGGCCAAAATACACCAGTGCAGGAGGGTGTTGTTCTCCTGGCTATCTGAGCTAAAAGATGGCAGCTGAATAGAAGTCTTTTAAGCTCCCGTCTTCTCAAACTACCCCCTGGTAAATGTTCTTTGAATACATCCCACACAGTACAATGATTTGAGTCTGATCAACCAATAGACTCCATTATCTGACCAATGCCACACAGTGAGGTAAAGCTGCTGTGGGGGCAGGGGGCAGTTTACCAAAGTAAAATATTTTCATAACTAAACAAAATGAGAGCTTTTTCTTTTTGTAGTAGTGACCCCTTAAAATAATTTAGTAAATGTCTCCTGTGATTTCCCCTAGCATGAAGTTTTCTTGCAAGACTAATTGGAGATACAAGGTTGGGTTGTAGGTTTTTTTTTTTTCCTTTTTCCTCCAGACAATAAATTTTTAGATCAATAAACTAATCCTGTGGATTGACAGTAAATCATGTCAGTGCTCGAGCCGAATGGAATAAATACTTCTGGAAAGGGAGCAATCTTAGATTAAATGTCATGATGATTGGCCCCGCTACATTAAGTCAATCTTCTTCTTGAATGTGGCCTGCGGTAATGTATGTATTTTTTTTTTTTTTTTTTTTGGAAAAACGTTTTCTAAACCTCATATAGCCATATATTTGAAATAGTTTGCATAACCTCTTTGAATCTCCTGACCATATTTATGAAGTTTAACTATTACATTCCTGATCCTACCAGACTTGCAATATTCCCACTGTTCATTTGCATTTTGTATCATCTTGGACATGTAGCCCACATTCAAACACGTGCTTGGGTCTAATTGGATAACAGGAAGAGGGAGGGGCGGCTTTCTTCCAGCTTGTCATTTTAGCACGTATTATGTAAACCAGAGCACAATATGCTGTTTTAATCCCTTGATTGGATTTTTCATCTAAATATACCCCCCCCCCCGTCACGACCACTACACAAGCTGCTGCGAAAGACGCTGGGTTAAGCCGCTCACTATCCTAGACCCAGATAATGACGGCATAGACAACAATCCCTACGCGCTTGCTTACCTATCCGTCCCCGCACACTTTCTTTCGCAACAGGTACGTAGAGCGCGATACAATACTAAAGTCTCCCACAATCCCTGGGCCCACTTTCCTATTCTATTAGTTACACTGCCACCAGTCCTCATGGACACTATGCACGTCGCAGCGAGAGACGCAGGGCTAAGCACCCCCGCTGTCTCACTATCCTAGACCCAGACAGTGAGTGCGGTGACAACAATCCCTGCTTGCTTACCCAACCGTCCCCAGTGACCGCAACTCACAATTTCGTAGCTACTCACGCTTAAAACAAGCAATACTCCAGTCTCTTCAGTTAGCGTGGATCTCATCAGCCAGAAGCAGAAACTTAAAGAAGTTATATTTATTTATGATATAGAATCACAGTGCATTGGTTACAAAAAGATGGATATGATAAATCAATTACACATTACACACAAATAAAAGGGAGATAACAGCAGATCCTAGTTACTTACAATATACTCTAGACAATCAGCCGTAGGGAGGTTCTATTAGGAGCTGGCAAGATTTTCTTGATTGACCTCCAAGGAAATAGCCCCGAGCCATGCTTGATTTCAGAATATATATATATATATATATATAACTGCCTTTTTTCTAAATCCAGCCTCCTAGCTGGCAGAGCCTTTGCCTACAATCCCCAGAATTCCCCTCTCCTGAGCAAGCTCAGTACGCTTCGTCATTAATCTTAATTCCCTGGTCTATCAATCATCTCCCAAAGACCACCGCTAGTGATCAAATGCTGTGATTGCTTCTTTGATATGCGGTTGGGGTGCTGCTTCGGCTGTGTCTTCTCCCTGCCATGAGCAATTGCCCCTCCTGTCTGCCCCTCCTGCCTGCTGGGTAGAACCCAAAGGGTGTTATCTTTAATGCACACCTGTGATGACTTCAGAGAAAATTGTCACAGACCTGTTTAATTCCTTCCTTCCACCTGCCTATATAATACATATCGCGGTAGATATACAGGTCTAATCTGTCACCTCTCCCATTGCTAATCTGCTACACCCCCCCCCCTTGCTTCTTGACTTTTTTCTGCATTGGAGTGTTTGTATATTGACATATCAGAGGACAAATCCTGGATGTAAGATTCTATATATGAAGGGATTCAAAATTTGTGTGCAAGATTATCTATACTGTGATAATGTGCAGGGCATGGTCTATGACGGTGTTTATATTTATCCTGTAGTTTTTGAAATGTGTGTATGAGCTCTAACTCCAGACAAATCCAGGGCAGGATTTCTAGTGGTCACCAGGCTTCCACTGCCACAAGGAGTCATGAGCAGTAACTGGGAACGGATTCCTGCCTGGTAGGCAAGAGAGTCCCCTGAGAAAATGCTGGCTCCAAATATGGAATATACTAGAGGCAGGTGATGCCTGTTCTGTTTTCTGACATGGATATATGTATATATATCTATCCATTTAATTTTTTTTAGGACTAGCTCAGATTAGCTAGATTTCTGTAGGGACGACACATGTTTAAATTGCTGGATTGACTGCACAAAGACACATTTGTTGATCAGTACTCTAGAGCAGTGGTTCCCAACTGCACTCAAGTACCCCCAACAGGTCAGGTTTTCCCTATATCTGAAGCGCAGGTGATATGATTTGCTACTCAGTGATTGCAGGATTCAGTCTGCATTTCTCCAAGGCAATCCTTAAAACCTGACCTGTTAGGGGTACTTGAGGACCGCGTTTGGGAACCACTGCTCTAGAGGGCTCTGCTAATTGCAAGGACATGGTACACTGTGCGGGTGCAAAATCACTAATATTGTGAAGGAACACGCTACTGAAAGTTTTTTTTTTTTGGTTCTGACAGCCTCTGCCCAATCATCTTTTTACTTCTTGGTTTTGTGATAATACTCACATTTTGGCCCTCACTGCATGCTGCTCATCTTCTGCACAGGGATTTTCAAGCCCAGAAGTCCCGAGCCTTTGCTGCTCAATTTGTGCTACTTGTGTAGGGAACACAAACTGCACACCGCTTGTGCACTTTACGTACACAAGTATCGTAGTGCTTGGGCAGAACAATGGATCAGGGCTGCGTGTGCACTCGCATATCCGATCCTTTGACTTTCTCCCTGACCGCTGCTGGCTCAACTCTCAAACTCTTAAGTCAGTTGGCATCGGTGCTTGCACTACCTTTTTTTATTTTACTTTCCTCTCCATGTTAAGTATAGATTGCATAATCGTTAGCGCTGAGATACGATGGGTATTACAAAGTCCTATCACTTACTGCACCAATGGGTTAACAGAGCTGTATGTCCGTGTCCCTTGCATGTTTAAAGATGAGGTTTCGTTTAAGTGGACTTCGTTATGTAGTGGGTAGGACTGACTCTAGCTTCAGTCCACCAGAGTATGGGAACCAGCACTTTGTGGTTTCAAAGCTGCTTGAGACAGCTCAGGGTGTTGCGTAACTCCTAAGAACTTTATCTGTATGTGGTCTAAGAGGCGCACACAGTAATTTACTTTGTTTTATATCACTTTATGTGGGTAATGCAATATGTTAATGATATAACTGGATTTCATATTTCTGTTGGAAAGAAATGTTCATTTGTATGAGATTTGTAAAGGACTGTTTATGCACATTGAACATTATATGGTTTTCATTTCTTGTAGTTTTCATGGTGTCGGCTGGGGGTCAGCCTTTTGGAGAGCGGAAGAAAAGTCCATGAGTGGACGTTCCTTGGACTCTATGACCGTCTGGTCACCTCGCTGAGCGCACTCGCTGCAAATCAGCGATCGTCCTATGGAGAATTGCACTTTGCAGCTCCGTCCTAGCGCTTTGACGGAGATGCTTGGGTAACGGACGCTTGTTGCGATTGCATTTCGTCCACGCGCACAAGCGTGTGACTGGCCCCGTTGCAGCATCACAACCAGTGGTGTATTTAGGTTTTGTGCTGCCCTAGGCCTGACTAAACTCGTGCACCCCCCAATTTAAGGCACCTCTTCCTGTCAAGGGCACACCTCTTCCTGGTTAATCCCCACCCTTCCTTTTTAAGCTCCACCTTTTCCTCTCTTTATATTAAAAGTGGATACCACACAGCAGGAGGTCCCTCCAGGCCACGTTAGGATAGCGGCTGTGCGTGGAGCCATCTTGTCAGCAGTGGGGTGCCACTGCCAGAGGGTGCACTGTAGCTTTGCTTCCCTTCCCGGTGGGTGTTCAGTCCAGAATAGTCTGTGTTAACGAAAGGGCGGGCAGCTGCGTGCGTTTCACGTGGTTCAGCCAGTCATGTGGTACTGAGTCTCAGTACCACCTGACTGGCCATACTGCGTGACTTGCACGCACGCACGCAGCCTTACCAGGAGCCAGGCAGCTCAATGACAAATTTCTATCACTGCAGTGCTGGTTAAGGAAAGGTCCACTTTAAACAGCAGTAAGCAGACAGGGCTTCATATTCTGCTGAAACCCCCCCCCCTTTACCTGCCGTTTACTGTCATCTTCTCTCTCTGCACACAAATCACATCCCCCTTTACTAGAGCTGCTGCGGGGCAGGGGAGGAGCTATGGAGGGAGGAGAGAGGAATTTTTATTCTATTCAATTTTATTCCGTATGCAAACGCCCTGCTCCGCTGCTCATTGTTTGAGAACACTGCTCAAAGCTGACAGTGACAGTGGCACCTCCTAGTACCCCCTAATGACACCCCAATAATCACTGGTACCTGGGGCGGCCCACCCTCCGCCACTCCCCTAAGTACACCACTGCTCTGTGATCTGGTCACACACAAGGTTGACGAACTGCCAGCAAGTACGGTGCTGTTTGAAGGCATTGCAAATCCCCATAGAGAAGAAGTAATGGTTAAACAGCAGAGAAATGGCAGTGAAATGCCCTGATGTTCGGTGGTTTCAATCAGCAGGTTTATTCAGGCGAACCCCATAGGTTTCAATGTTAATGTTCCCATTTTTATGCAATATCTAATAAATCATTTATTTTACTCTGCAATAAAAAGTCTTTATTTATAGATTATTTTTTTTTAGTCATTTTTCAGATTTGTTTTGGGAAAAATCCCCCCCCCCCTTTTTTTAATAGCAGTTTTTCTTTTTTCTGTAACAGAACTTCTTATCAATCATAGGATCTTATATGTAAATTCCAGACATTTTCGTTCGGTAGTTCTTTTGAACACAGAAGGCCACGGGTTTGCGGTGGCAGCGGTCGACTCCATGCACTTTGGGGACCCTGCTGTGAGTGGTGAATTCACTGCAGGGTAGGGGAATAAAATTTCCCTACCCAACTACAGGGAACTACAGAACACCAAAAAGTTGGCGTCATTTCGGTGCTCTGTGAGTAACCCATTTAGTGATGTTTTTTTGCTGCCCCCTGGAAAGTGAAAGCCTAGGCCTTGCCTATCCAGGAAATATTTGAAAATTAGTGAAATCTTAATGTATCCTTCCTGGTAAAATACTTTGCAAAAGTAAGAAAAAATATATATTTTTTTTAGGGATGGGGCCACCCGGTGCGGACTGCCGCCCCCTGGAAAGTGCCACCCTAGGCCTAGTCGGCCTAGGCCAAAATACACCACTGGTCACAATGCTTTGACAGATGTCAGTATGCGCGTACGTAGCGCGCTCGTCTGACGCCAGCCTAAAAGAAATTCGTATAAAGCATGCCATTTAGACCTGTGCAGTTACATAAACTATAAAACATTATTCCCCTGTCAATGTAGTATCCCTTTAAGAATAATTTATGTTTACTTGTCTATAAACACAAGATAATGTGATTTATTCAACAAACTGAATTTATGTTCCCTGTTGTCAGGGTGGATTATTTCATATTGTAATTGGAATATGTTCGTTAAAGATCCTGGTGTCTAGCTTTGTCTGGCTCCCAGGAAACCACAATTTTCATATTGACATCTTCAATCTGTGGTTAAGAGTAACAATAGTTTTGATTCTTGTCTTCAAACATTCGGTCTTAACTCTTAATGGGGGTTTAGGGATTTCAAATTCCAGACTAATGCTATAATTTTGTTTTTGCTAACTTGTACCTAATGACAATTTTAAATCTGCAACTTTTGTAAAAGGTTTTGTATTTTTTTTCATCTTCCTTGTAGAGAACTGTGAAGGACGATACATCTCTCCCTTCCATGATATCCCTCTCCATGCAGATGAATCACAGGTTAGTGCATTTGGGAGTTTTCTTCTGGGTTGTATAATTTTCAACACCCAGTTTATGTAAGAAAGCTGGTCCATAGGAGCTTTGCGCTTTGCAAAGCTGAGCGCGCTCAGTGAGGTGGCCAGACAAGCGTCGAGTGGAAGACACGTCCGCTCTCACGGACGTTCCTTCCGCTCTCCAATGACGCTCGTCTGGCCCTAACCTAAGCTAGCATAACATTTGCCTATTTTTGTGTACATTTTCAAGTGAAAAGCATTTTAAGCTCATTCAAAAGGCCTGTTTGTCTGTAAGGAATCTGAATGAAATCTAGAAGATCCCTCACTGGATCGTAATTAAAAGCCAGAACCCCCCGAGCCCTATTCCATGGTTGCAGCTAAATGGGAGACCTTAATTCTGTCTACAGATTTAACTTGCGTTCTCCCTTTTTTTTTTTTTTTTTTTTTTTTTTAGGTACCTATTCTCAGATTGGTGTTGTCACCTAGTCTTGGAAGGAAGTACTAGAATACAGTAATGCTGCTGCAGGTCTTGACTGCGGGCTCTGTGCCGACTTTCTCCTACGGATTGCGGCGGGAGACGAATTATTTGTTCCCAGTGCTTCCTACAAGAGGAAGCATCGGATTGTGCCACCCTCTCCCCTACTGAGTGAGAGGGGAATATTGGAATTTTTAATTTTTTTGGGTTATTGTGTTAAGGGATTTTGCAAATTCAAAAATCCCTTAACACCGTCTACCAAATGGAAGAATGAGCTGCCTCTGGCTTGAGCTTCCATCCCGAGGTGCAAAGTAACACCACCTATACAAAGAATAGGGGACAATAACTTCTAGTAAGGAGGTGCAGGGAACCAATACACTCAAGGCAAGTTTGTGCCAATAGTGGAATAATGACTCCCAGCGATAACCTCTTGAAATTAATTATTGCCAACTGGATTTTACGGTGTCCCCAGTATTTTACTTGCGTGCCACGAAAATGAGGTCTGTGTATATGTAGAATGTACACTGTTCAGAAAATCGGGCCACGTTCTTCTATTAATAAACCTGTTTTAATCTGTTACGACTCCTACTGAATTGTAAATCTTTTGCTGTCTATGCTAACACATCTGAAATCTGCTGGTTTCATGTCATAAACCTTGTTTGAGGCACTGCTTGCTAGTGTTGCCCTTCTTGCAGAGTGTTTTATTTTGAAGATGGATAACCTTGCAGTTGATAAGGTATCAGATTGCAAACCCAACTAATTGGGAAGTTGATGGTCCGGTTTCCATAATCTGTGCCTCTTCAATTAAATTTCTGTGCTAATATCCTGACTGTGACATCATGGCTAATATTGTTGTTATTGGAAGTGTTTCATTCGTCCATGAGGATTATGGAGGTGTGTGGTGGCCATAGATAAGAGATTGCAGGAGCCAATAGACTTTTCTGATAATGTATCCCTCTCGACCTCCTAGATGGGAAGAATTGATCTGTGCGCTTTGTTCCCACTTATCACCGCAGTGCTCATATTTTGGAGCAATTTGGACTTTTCTTATTTGCAAGCTGTTCTGATAAGCCAGCATTCAACATGAAATCAATAGTTTCATGGGGCTAAGTGAGACAGTTTGGCATTTGGCTTTGATAAATCACCGCTCAACAGATAATCAATGACTCCATGCAGCAAAGCATGGGCTCAGGAACTAAAACCTAATTTATTTATTTTTTCCAGAGGCAGAGAACTGTTTTAGATTTAATCTTTTTCACTCTGCCTGTGTCGGCTGTGTCTCTCGCTGGTTCTCTCGCTGGCTCGTAAAGGGGCTTCACAATCATGGCATTGAGATAGCAATTCTTGGGATTTAACTTAGAACTATACTAATCTAGTGATCTGCCATTTCGATGTTCATCCATTTTGTGTTTTAAAAATACGATTACTGTCTTTGAGTGCTCTTGATTCTATTTTCAGTCTGCGTGTTTAAATGAAATCAGTTTGTCAGCAAAACTAAAAAGGGTTTGCTGACCATTGCAGAAATATGACAACAGCTGTACGTCCAAAATGAGAATGAAGAGGAAAGATGACATCATGTGTAAAGTTAGGTCCTAACTCAGACATATGGTAACTGTCACGTGACAATCTGGGTATGTTGGGAAGGGACCTGTATTTTTAGAACAATGTATAAAAGCAGTTGAGTCTAATGTACTCGTCACTCATGATTTGAACAGATACAATCTGTTTCGTGAGTCCGGCAGGTGCCAGCTGAATAAACGCCATTTTCTTTGAAACAAAGGCCTCCGTCTGCTTCCTTCGTCGAACCATCACCCACAAGTTCCCGCCCAGTTGGCTGTAACATATCTGAGGGCTCGTCCATGGATTTGGGCCTTGGTTCACAAAGGAGGTTTGAATGGCAGTATTTACTGCATTTTCGGTGGAATCCAGCAGGTGCCAGCTCCAGGCATGTTGATTCTCTACTAAAGGCACCAAGCGAGATATTCTTGCTCTGTAGACCATCAACCTGCTGGGCGCACGTTCCTGACCGAGAATCCACGCAAAGGAACAGGCCGAGGAAACTGACGCCGCGGCGGAAAGGGGGTAACTAATATAATTGTATTTTTGTGTTGAATAATGCCAGCAGCTAGCTTCAATTAGTGTATAGAATTGTAGAATTGTCCACGCTGTGGAGGGAGAGCGTCCAGACTTCTGTATCTGTGTGTGATGCAGGGGCTGGGGATAGACTGCCCTCCAGCGAGGAATAGAGAAGTCTGTAGAGCCTCAAGAGCCTGTGATGCTCTAAAGCCAGTCTGGATTAACTAAAGAAAGTGTTAAATCCCTGACAAGGGGACTGATCACCCCCTAAAAAGCTAAAAGCCCCTGCAGTAGGGTAAATAAATACTGATGGTGAAGTATATACTGATGTTGCAGTAGGTACTTGTATTTAATGATTGAGAGCTAGCCGTCTGCAACAAAATAACTGTTTTCTTTAATATAGTGTCTGTATTTTATATCTAGTGTTGAGTGTGCAGGAGAGTGGACTTGTTCCCCCTGAGAAGTTACCTGCAAGAATAGAACTGTTTATGTACTGTTTTGTGGTAGATATATCTGATACAGTACGTGTTGTGATTGCTGAGTGATTGAGTGCCTACTCGCCTTGCGAGAAAGCAAACTTGAGAGTGGACTCCCAATGTACGTTTCCGGCTCAGGCGACTGCAGTCCGGCTACTGACGGAGGAAGCGAATACGATACGAGAGAACTGTTGCATGAAGTATCAGACAAATGATTTTTAAAGTGCTTTTGCTGCAAGTTACATCTGCACTGTAAAACAAAAAAGCCTTCAAAAAATAGCTATGGGTAATGGGTCTTTTAAACCAAAAAAAAAACGGAGGGTGAAACACCCCTGGAATATATGATACGCAATTTTGAGACTCTGTATGCAGTTCACCAATATGGAAAAAAACTGCACAAAAGCAAGTTGCGAACACTGTGTGAAACTGAATGGCCTATATTAAATCCTTCATGGCCCCTGGGGGGATCAATGGACCCCGTAATCATACAGGGTGTCCATTTAGCGGTCACAGGTCCTGGGCATCCAGATCAATATCCCTATATAGATGTATGGAGGTATTGTGTGAAGGATAAAAGCGCATTAGTAATGCTGGCAGTAGGACACTCGCGGCGCAGCACAGCCCCTAAACTATTAAATGTGTTGCAAGATCAGCCAGAGGATTTCCTGTACCCCCTTCCTTATCCATCATATTTTGCAGCAGTAGCAGATGCCCCAGCTGCATATGAACCTGTAGCGCACGCCCCCTCTGTGTAGTCCCAACAACCTCAGCCAGGACCCATGGGTGCTGATATCCCCCTTGCAATGGGTCCAGCAACTGAAGAAGAGGGGCATGATATCAAAGAACCAAATAATGTTAAAATGTATTCTGCTGTGCAACATGCTATGTCATCACGATTAGTAGATAGAGGGAGTCCCCACAAGACAGCCCTGGCTCCCCAGTTTGAGAAACCCACTACAAGAAGAAACCATGGGTAATAATCTAAACCCGAGAAAGTGAAGAATGGGCAAACACCCTTAGAATATATGATGCACTGTATGAGACCTCACTATGGTGTGGAATTGAGTAAAGAAAAAATTAAAACTGTTGTATACAATAATCTGGCCGATGTTAGTCCCTGAATGGCCAGAACAGGGATCTATAGACCCGGAGATAATACAGAAAATGTACTCCGAGGGCACCGGGAGATATGGCCACCCAAATCAGTATCCATATATAGATCTTTGGAGGTACTGTGTGAGAGATAAAAGCCATTTTGTTTGTTAGCAGGGCAAAGAAAGAAAGGTATGCCCTTAAATAAATATAAACATGAGTGTGGGAATAATTAGACCTAGATAAATTACAAGCCCTGTGTGTGGACTGTGTGATGATCTGCAGGAGTCTCTGAGCCCCCACTTCCCCCCAGGCCAGAAGGAAAGGAGATGATCAATGGATCAGATGGTAATCTCGAAGGTCATATGGTAGAATGTTTTTGTCTGACTGTGTTTGATTGATCAGGGAACTACATGTCCCATAGCTGTCAAACGAGAAGAAACTAATCGAGTGTATATATATATGTTGTTTATTTTTGATCTATCTTTGTAAGAAGGGTTGGATGTTAGTTTAGAGTGTGTGATGGCTGAGAGTAATGAGATTCTCCGCATTTGTTTCTCCCCCTTTCTTAAAATAGAGTGGAGGGAGGGAGTCAGCTCCTTGATGAACAAAGGAATTAATGATTTATGTGTCCGTGCAGCAAATTTAGAATGTAGTCTGTTGATTGCGAGATGTAGGTTTATATTTTGTGTTGATATATTAGGTTAGGTCTGTCTTGTTTAAAAGGAAACAAAGTAGCAAAACAAGAGGACATAGTCTTAGATTAGAGGGGCAAAGGTTTAAAAGTAACATCAGAAAGCATTATTTTACTGAGAGGATGGTGGATACATGGAACTGCCTTCCAGTTGAAGTGGTAGAGGCCAAAACAGTAATTGAATTTAAGCAGGCATGGGATAGGCATAAGGCTATCCTAAATAAAAGATAAATCCAGAAGTATCCATGTACTTGGGCAGACTAGATGGGCCGACAGGTTCTTATCTGCCGAAATTTTTCTATGTTTCTATGTTTCTAAATCGAAATAGTTTTATATAATCTAGGCTATATGTGAGCAAGATATTGTCTAGCATTGTGTCCGGATGTTTCAGAATGATGCGCAATGTGTTAGTATTATTGCAGAAACTGAGTGCATATATGTGCTGTGTCTGTGTTTAGGGCACAATGTATATGTGCTGCCCAGTCTGTATAAATGCTATATATGTGTATAGTGGGTTTATATGCTCTTTCGTTTTGTATGCATTACAATGAAAATGATCTATGTATATTGTAGCGATGTGTTAAAGTTTACTGTGGCAGTACCCATTTTTAGCCACAAGATGGAGACAATCACGATTAAGACTCTGGACACTCGAACTACATGTCCCGCATGCTTTGCGAAGAAACAGGAAGTGGGTGGGTTTGTGGAGACGCTGTATCCTGCACCTCGTGGAGAACAGGCAGAGCGCGCCAGGGAGCAGAGGAGAGCGGATGCACATACACACAAAAGGAGAGACAAAGATAGGCCGGAGCGCAGACAGAGTGGATGCTTTAGGATTGGGTCACCCAGTCTTGCGGGAGACAGACATCACCAGTTACATGATCCGAGTGCAGTGCTGAGGAGAGAAGACCCCTCGAGTAAGATACCGCGGTCGATGGAAGCAGGGAGCAGGCGGTAAACTGGCTGAGTCGCGGCTGAAGACAGGCCAGACAACAGATCGGTGGTTGGCGTCCCCAGTCAAATCGAGCGGAGAGACGTCCTGGGTCAGCGGAATCTCGAGCTTGCGCTGATGGGTGAGAGGCCCCCAGGCCGTATGTGAATAAGAGCGTACGCTGCTGTTTTCTTCCTAAAACCCACAGGGCCCCAACTGACTAGTCGAAGACATCGATAAAGTAAACTCACTGGCCAGTTGCAAGTACCCGGTACCCTACACACACAAACCACTTCACGTTCTGGGACTTAACCTGTGCAGACTCAGTTTCCTTTTTTTCCTATCCATACAAGGGGCAAAGTTAAGTTACATTCTGAACAATTTCCTTTTTTTGTTCCCGCTGCGCGTTTACCGTGATACGAGAACTGTGTATTTTATTGTGTCCGCTACGGGTTTTTCCTCGAATTTCGTATCTTTTAATTTTCTGCTCGGTCGGGTGTTTTTTTCCGAAAATACGAAGCCCTCGTGTTTTCTTTCTTTTACCGCTACGCGTTTATCGTGTTACGAAAGTACTGTAAATCTTCCTGCAATACCGTGTCTCAAGAACTGCAAACCTTTTAGTAAACCTTTTAACTTGTAAAACTTACAGCGTGTTGGAGTATATATTCCCTAGTGCGGGGAGACTCCGTGGTTCATTTTCAGCGGCTCCTCCGGGAGTGAGCGCTACAATATAATCCCCGTTTGTGTGTGTGTGTATATGTACTATGGTGTGTACAGTGTCTATGTGGTTTCGGGTGTGCCCCTACAGAGCATTGATTAAAAGGGCTAAATTAGGAAGAGACTCTGCCAATTCTAAAAAAAATGAATGAGACAAAGTTGTTCCAAGTTTAACCCCCCCCCCTCCCCTCATGCACTGAAGGAGAAAAAGGTGGGAGGGATGGGCTATTAATAAACATCTGAAAAAAAAGCCAACAGATATAGAGAAAAATACTGCAGGCGGTAGATCAGTTTGGAGAAATTGTAAACTAAATAGAAAAGACAAGTAAAATGTGGAATACACTAAGAAGTTGATGATGAGAAAAGAGAAACGTATTATAAAATGTGTATTTACCACATCCCAAAAAAAAAAAGCTTGGCAACACATCCAAGCCCACCTTGAACATCTGTTTAAAGTACGATTTTCCTAAAGTTTTGTGTGTTTTCATGGAATACTTCGCTACTGCCAGTGCAGAAAGAGAATACCCAAGAGTACCGACCTGTCCAGGATTTAAGAGCAGTTAATTCTGCCACAGTGACTTTATATGGATTTAACCCAATTGAGTGTAATCTCCTAGCTGATACCCGGCAACACAGAATTCTACATTTGATTTAAAAGATGCGTTCTTCTGTATCCGCTTGGCTCCAGCGAATCAGCCATGGTTTGCCTTTCAGTGGGAAAACGCCCAGAATGGCTCCAAACATCAAATGATATGCCTCCCTCAAGGTTTGCTATCGTCGGGAAAGCACTGAACAAAGACTTATTTGCCTATCACTCTCAGCCAGACAAAGATACCCTATGGCAGTATGTTGATGATCTTATGCTTGCTCCACCAACTCAAGAAGATTGTTTCAATGCCACAAAAGAACTGTTAAGTATCTTATGCAAGGCAGGCTACAAAATCTCAAGACGCAAGGCACAGATTTGCAGACACAGTGTGAAGTATCCAGGCTTCCATCTTACAGGAACTGAGCGTGCAATCCAGAACGCAAATAATCAGTCTGCCGTGTCCCTCAAGCCACAGACTCATTGCCAAATAAGAGAATTACTGAGCCTCTGTACCAAGTCACCAAAGGTGCAGAGCCTGACCCTATCATATGGAGTGAAGAACAAACTGAGGTTGTCACCCAATTAAAGACTTTGTTGCTTGAAGCCACTGCCCTCCTGGTTGCTGAAGCTGACAAGCTCACACTAGGCTAAGAACTCTTTGTGAAAGTCCCTCATGCAGTCCAGACTCTTCTAGACTATAAAGGCAATTACTGGTTCAGCAATGCAAGAATGACTAAGTACCAAGCTATGCTATGTGAAAACCCAAGAGTTCATTTGGAACTAATCTCCACCCTGAATCCTGCTACATTGCTTCCAGATGCTCCAAAAGATCAGGAACATGAGTGCCTTCAAGTAATGGATGAAGTATATAGCAGCAGACCTGACCTCAGACATACCCCTAGACAAATACGACATGCAACTGTTCACTGATGGAAGCAGTTTTGTAGAAAATGGAAAGAGATTTGCTGGGTACGCAGTAGTCACTCTTGACGAAACAATTGAAGCTAAACCACTGCCCAATGGCACTTCTGCTCAACTGGCTGAAATTATTGCCCTTACCAGAGGTCTAGAACTATCTGAAAACAAAAGGGTGAACATATACACCAATTCCAAGTATGCCTTCATGACAATACATGCTCACGGAGCACTCTACAAAGAACGAGGCCTCATAACCTCTGCAGGCAAACAAGTCAAATATGCCCTTGAAATATTGAATCTACTGAATGCAGTATGGAAACCGTCCGCAGTTGGTGTTATTCATTGCCGTGGCCACCAAAAAAAAGGCAAGGAAGAAGTTCCCAGAGGAAACCGGAAAGCAGATCTGGCGGCAAAGGAAGCAGCCAGACAAACACAAGCCCTTGAGCGTGGCTGTGATTGGAAAGAAACCAAGGCTAAGGGTACTCGACAGCAGCAGGTGCAGCAGCAGGAGAAAACTCACTTGAAACTAAACTGGAGAGGATACCCAGTTCAAGATGAAGATCCCCTGGAAAGTGTTCGGGAAGGAAACCCCGATCGCCGGAGAGGATACCCGGTAAATGCTGAAAATCACTTGAAAAGCTTCCGGAATGGAAATCCGGAACACCGAAATGAAACTTCGGTTCCCCAGAGATGACTAGTTCAAGATGACTCACCTGTCAAGATTCCGGTATGTAAACCCGAATCCCCGCAAATGAAAGTCGAAACTCTGCTCTGTCTGAACGCTGTTTTCCAAGATCAACCAAATGTTGACTTCTATATGAATAAAAGAAGATTTGCACCTCATGGAGAATTTATTGAAGATGTTCTTTGCCACTGGTACGGTGAATATGAACTTCTAGAGAAGCACCACAGGTATATCCAATGGTTGTTTCCTCTACGTGAAAAAGGCCGAAATGAACATGCAAAACCTGACTTTTTCTGAAATTGAAATTATGAAGAACACCGCTGAAATCCAACATAGGCTACGGAGAGCCTATAAACTGATGCTGAATTTCTTCGGCGTAAAATTAGTGGGGAAGAGGAGATAGAAGTGATACGAGACTCAAATTTTTCAACACGCTTCTCCAATTTTTGAATACCAACACCCATAATAACCTGAGAATTACCCGAATTGTGAAAAGCATGGGAGAGCTGGGAGCTGCACAATACCAATCTCTGCTGGTGAAGTTCTTCCTGAAAGAAATACTGGTTGAAGATCAGCTGCAAAAAAATGAAAGTGCCCTGAAATATTTCTTGCCGGCGGTAAAGAATGATCATGAAAGCGATGCACTGTCTATGTTTTGAAGCACAGAATGTCAAGAGGCTTCTCCCAGTGGTGACGTCCCTGTTACCAACACCCATTACTCACTGGACTCCGGCCTACTCTGAAAAAGAGAAGAAATGGCTCTCCGAAGAGCCAGGAGAATACAGAGAAGACGGATGGTACCAGTTGGAGAATGAAAGCATTGTCTTACCAGCCACTCTGGCACCTGAAATTGTCCAGGCCTTGCATTCCAGAACTCATGGAGGAAAGACAGCCATGGAGCAACAACTAGAACCGTATTTCTATGTTCCTGGACTCCCTGCCATTTGCAAAGCAATTGCCCATCAGGGTGTCACTCGTGCTAAGAACAACCCAAGGCAAGGGATAGTAAGACCACCAGGAGTATTATCGGTTGAATTATCTCCAATGTCCTCCCTACAAATTTACTTGACTGTTCTCCCTCCATGCAAAGGATATAAATATCTACTGGTGCTAGTATGCACATTAACGGGATGGGTTGAGGCCTACCCAACTCGAACAGAAAAGACTACTGAAGTAGTGATGTTTGAGAGAAATTATTCCAAGGTATGGACTGCCTCTTGAAATCGGATCAGACGATGGTCCAGCCTTCGTACAAAGTTGTTTACAGCAACTCGCCCGCCTGCTGAGAATTTTGTGGAAGCTACATACCGCATACAGCTCTCAAAGCTCTGGAAAAAGTGGAAAGAATGAATAGAGCTCTAGAGACCTTGATGGCTAAAATATACCAAGAAACGTCATTGAAATGGTTGGATGTGATGCCAATCGTACTGCTGCATGTCCAAAGCAATCCTACCTCACTCCTAAAATTGAGTCCATACAAGATAATGTGCGGATATCCTATCCCTTTGATAACTGGGTTGAGGGGGGGATCCCCGTGTATTAGGAGAAACTGACCTACGCTAGTAAGTGATCAGGTTAGATCAGACGATGCAGAGTATATACTAATAGGAGAGCGAGCATATACCCTATTTTCTGCTCCCACACCTACATAAGTACTGATACAATCTGTTTCGTGAGTCCGGCAGGTGCCAGCTGAATAAACGCCATTTTCTTTGAAACAAAGGCCTCCGTCTGCTTCCTTCGTCGAACCATCACCCACAAGTTCCCGCCCAGTTGGCTGTAACAGCATCACATGGTAGTTTAAATTTAAAGAGTGGGGTGGTCACACGTTGGAGGAATACATTAGATGCACACAGAAGAAAAATCATAAAATCTATGCAATTCAACACACAAGGGAAATCCATCTGTAACTGGAAGGGAGGATGGAGACTGAGGATGCTGTGACTGGCAATGATTCCACAAGAACCAAATGAAATCTTAATCCTTATCACTTCCAGCAAGAGGTGGAGTTCTCTCTATCAGACTTTTTCCGCCCTTACAATACAGTCCTGGAAAATGGTTGTTTATGCTTCCAAAAGGAGAGTAACGCATTCTTGTACAGCTTACTCGGCTGGTGTGCAGTGGAGAATCAACTCTGGCTTGAGGGGGACCAGAGTCAATGATTGCAATCGTTTTTATATTTGTTTTTTCTTGTCCTAACCGTGATGATCTGATTCAGGTTTGCACATGAATCCATATGTTTGTCTATTGAACATGTGACTCCTTCAAGATGATGCCAAAACCAGCATTGCAAGCAATGATTAGTACTGTCATGGCTGTGTAAAGACATTCTTGGCCAGAGATGGGCTATTTTTCTGAGCATGTCCATCACAAGTTCAAAAACGTGAAATCCGTGCAGTTAAGCAACAGGACATGACCCATAGAACATATTCTAGGTTTACTTGGCCCTACCCATCTAGTGGGGGGGGGGGTTACTCTTTTCACATGTTTAACTTACAAGGTGGCACAAAGTCTTCCATAAAATACTTAACAACTTTTGATGTCTATATAATCGAGTGGTTTGGGGGCTTCAAGTATTTCATACCACCCATTTGTCTGGAGTCTCCAGTTAGATTCTGCTTGCATTTAGAAGAACTGTAAGTGAGGCGTTAACTCTTTCCGACTCTGGCCTTTTTTCTAAATCTTTTGCACATGTGCCTTTTTCTCTTTTCCACTAACCAGCCATCCATATTGGTCCACGGAGCACTTGGTCAACTTGCCTCCACTCACAAACCTAAAGTCTGTCAAGACCTCCACTATGGAGAGCTGTATCCATGCTCTAGGACAGCTGGGGGTCAACAGACTACTAAGTGTACACTATGGCTAGAGTTTCCCTTGTTTGCTGTTTTTGTTTACTCCAAGAGTTACTGGAGTATACGTAGCAAAAATAATACAAAAGATGCAACGCGTTTTGTCACTGAACACTGATGCGAGAAGCCCTAGAAGTGGCTATATTGAGTAGACTAGCGAAGTGAGGTATTAGTTTTAGGTCCTGAAAATATCAGTGTCTTGTGTAGTCCGTTGAAACCAAAACAACCATATTCAGATTTGACGCAAATACCAACTTTGTGGGGGGTTTTTTTTGTTGTTTTTCTTTGCTGTGAAAAAGCATCTTGCTGGATTTGGTTTCATTCATCGATCTGAACAATCTGCAAAAACAAGTTGGTCTCCACTTGGCAGGAATACATGTTTTTTGTAAAGTTTAGTGTTTGTGGTGAATTTCTTTATCTTTGGATAATGATTTGCTATGTCCCAACAAAACTGCTCTTGCACTTTTTTTATTTTTAATCACTACTCCTTTCTAGATATCCCTATAATGGACAGAAGTACGCAGATACACATCACCAAATTCACTGGACACCAATGTCAAAGCATACACGCATCATGGGAAAAGAAAATTAAATCACGCTGGAGGGGAAATGTCCTGAGTGCACATTCTGGGGCTCTTTGTGTTTCCTTTTTGTCCCTTTGGGTTATCCTGAAGTTACACATTAGAAAAAACCCTGCGTTACACAAAATAAAACTTCACACAGTTGTAGGTGAAGAATTATTGTGAGGTCCTATCAATAACATAATCAGCGTTGGGTTAAGATGATAATTTTCAACCATTTAATGCAGAAAAATAACCAATGTTTTCTTCCGTTTCTCCTCTGCAGAACATTTTTTACATGGTTGTAGAAGTACCAAGATGGACCAATGCAAAAATGGAGGTGGGTTCATGGATTGGAATATATTATGTTGCTCATACAAATTTAGAGTACGTTTTGCTGCCATAAACCTAGCTCCTTCATCGCGCCTATATTCAGGCCTGACTGGTGTGATCTCTCAAGCCATACAGCGGTTATGTGATCAGAGTATTTATATGAGGTCATAGAACCATCAACTTCTGCACGGATTGTCTATTGCCAGAGTGGAGTGCATGTTCGTACTTTTTTTTTAAAATTATTTTGTTTACCTTTTTATTTGTATTCTATGCATTAAACGTATGCCTTGAAGTAGGGCCATTTATTCCATTTCAATCGGGGGGGGGGGGGGACTTCCAGTAAAATAATAATCTGGTACTGCAAACTAATAAAACTGTGGGAATGTAACACAAGGTAGAGACCGGACGTGTCAAAGCTATCGAATTCAAGTTGTAAGGAATATCCAAGGGAGACTCGAGTTTTAATCCTCGTTCTAAAATGATGGCTAAATGCTTATTTGGCCGCTGCATGTTGACGCTGAAAATCTGAGCAAAATATGCGGAGTTCATACATAAAAACCTTTTTAAATGTCCAATTAGTGCCATTCTAACTACAATTAAAGTAATCTGACTTGTGCTGAAAATGAATGACTCCAGGAGGCTAATGGTGATAAATGCTGGAGGTTAATGACCGTAAATGCATTTGTATCTGTGCAGAGTTCAACAGGGGCTTGTGGAGTCTTTATAGCTAGTATCCCATATCGCACATCATTTTTACCTCAAAGCTGCTTTGCTGTCCCTTCAGACGTGCGCACCATTCTATGAGCATGCCTTGTGTCCTTACGATTCCCTGTTCTGTGTTGAGATAATGGACTCCAACACAAAATCCTCTTTACCCAGGTCCTTAACCTCAACTTAAGACCCAAGGACTTCATCCCTGAAGTGACCCACCTACATATTAGACTATAATCATGCTGGCTACATCTTAAGACATGAAACGGGATGCACTCACAGCGTCGTTCAGATAATCCTCTGCTAAAAGTGCTTCACGTGTACGCGCCACACTGGTTTTTCAAGTTTGTTTTCAGGGAAGGTTTTTATTGGTTGCAATGAAAATTTTCACGAGGGTGAAATAATAAAGTGCCCTGTCAAATACACGTCTATTAAATAGAACAAGCAATATTAAACCATATGTAATCCTCCTGTCACTATTGAATATATATTGCTTTACCAATGCGGGGGGGGGGGAGAGATTCTATTACCCATCCTTTCTAGAAGTAGTAGTTTTCTCTATTTTCTTTTTCCTTTGGATACTCTTTGCCCCATGGACAAACTGTGGACAGGAATATTTTGTTAATGTTCTGATTTTCATGTCTGCAGATTGCTACAAAAGACCCTATGAATCCCATCAAGCAAGATGTTAAGAAAGGCAAGCTCCGTTATGTGGCCAACGTTTTTCCTCATAAAGGCTATATCTGGAATTATGGAGCTATTCCACAGGTAAGGTTTCTGAATCCGGCTGTGTAACTTGGAAGCTTCTTTTATGCTTTTCTTTGAGGGATACGAAGTTGACTGGGGGCTCCTACGTGTGGGTTTTGGTACAATTTGTAGCCCTTGTACTTCGGAATCTTGGCTTCTGGGAATTCTATAAAAGTTAACATGTAATCATGGAACCTTTTTAGTGTAACTTCAAAGTAGTGATGCTCCTGCTACTTTTTATTATAGGTTCACAAAAACCATAATTTCGGTGTTCATCGTGGCACAGCTGGTCATTTCTCTTGTAATTTTTCAATCACATAAACAAGTGTGCTGTGTATTCCCATTCTGTGTGCAGTTTACTCTTACGTTTGACGCTTTTTATAAAAAGCAGAAAAAGTCCTGTTGGCGTGTTCATGCGTGCATTCTATACCGTTTTGCTAATTGTGAGGAGAGTCCCATTTGAACTGGACTTAACATTACTGCTGGGGGGTTTGACACATCATGTTGTTCCCCATTACTGTCAGAATATTGAACATTACTGTCAGAATATATATACTGTGAATATTGTAAATATCGGTATCTGTTTGTTACTATTCCTTCTAATATCATTACTGTGTGTTCCACTGTAGCCCTTTCCCACCCCCTCCCCACATATAGCATGTTTAAGTTCTGTGAAAGGTTTGGTTATTTGCCAAAACTGCCCCATTATCAGACCAGTGTGTTTGTGCCCTAAGTCATGTCTGCGACGACCACCCGCTGTCTTCCCAGTCATCACATGTGCAAGGGGTTAACGGCTCCAAGCCTCTGGACACACTAACTCTACCCACTAACTCCCCTAAAACGTACAGGCACTCACACTCTGCCACCATGAAAGTAATGGGGCACTTTTGAAACCCCTGTAACTGTATAGCAGCCCAATCCAGGCAACTAGCCATATATAGCTAATAAAGCTCCCAAATGGTAAACTCTACAGTAATGCTGACCAAAGCTTACAAGAGAACATGAATCTTCTAGAGCAAAGACAGTACTGGGGTACAAAGTTTTAATGGCAAAAGACAAAAATAAATCTTTACACTGTGCCAATATCACCTTAAAACAAGACCTACAAAATATAAAACCTGCAAAATACAGTTCTGGAAAAAATGGGACTTCAAATTTGAGATACCCATGGAACAGCTATGTAAGTTAGGCTTCTGTAATTGTCTTTGTCACATTTGCTGTAGTTGACTCAAACCAGTGGCGTAGGTACCGTGGTCGCATTTGCAACTCGGCCCTGGCATTCCACCACTGGAGAGGGGGGGGGGTGGCCCAGGCAGTGGTGGCTCTTTTAACCCTTTTTTAAGGACCAAGGGTTTTTAACGTCAGTGCGTTTATGGCTGAACAGTTCTGTCATTGGTCCTTAAGGGGTAAATTGGGCAGCAGAGATTGTTTGGCTATCCATGGAGTCTGACACTTCCTGGTGTCTCATTGCAGCGTCTGGTCACTCACTGTGATCACTCAAGTGTGATGTGTCCGTATCTTTCTCTTGAAGCAAAATAGATATCCTGCACAGTTTTCATAAAATAGTCACAAAAAGTGTGCTCATCTGCAAGGACTCCCCAAGGCCCTATAAATGTGTAACCAAACCACAATAAATCAAGATGGCACAACCATAAAATATATATCACAATGCCAAATGTTACGTATAGTTACAGCACACAACATGCAGCATATAGTAAGGCAGCTCCACGTGCTGTCTCCGCAAAAGGAAACCCAAGAAAAACCAAATGGCTGAACCATATTTATTTATAAAGGATTTTACCAGGAAGGATACATTGAGATTTCTCTCGTTTTCAAGTATGTCCCGGGTTATGCACTATTAGGGAAAGCACATTGCAAAAAGCAGCCAAAACATTAAGTGGGTCAGTACAAACTCCTTATGGCAAAGACCCGGTACCCAAACGTTTTGGCGCTCTATCGCCTAGTATCCCTATTATATATCCATTCGCTATGGAATTTAATGCTACTGTAATATTAATATAATAGGGATACTAGGTGATAGTATTATTAGGTTTTGAGACCAGCATTTTTTGGATAGTGCAGGAGACATGTATACAGGAATTTTGCAAAACGTTTTTAGTAAAAATGAAGAACTCTCGTGGGGCCCTTCATGGATTCTTGCCTTGAGGTTTCTAGTTACGCCTCTGACTCAAACCTTAATTTTTGCTGGAATCGTTATAATGCAGACCTAAACAGTTGATGGGTCTATTTCTAGAACTTGTCATCCCAACAATATTTCTGTAAAATATAAAGGTAAAATCTGCAGTTTAAATCCTTAAATCTCTTTAAGGAACAAAGATTACAAATATTTACTCTACATCCGGTGTTTCAAATGTGACAAATGACAATACATATATATTATTATTTTTTATTTTTTTGCAAAGTGCTTAGCCGTTAAAGATTAAATCTACAATCTAAACCTGCAGTGTCGACGCGATGAGCTCCTATGATTTGTTTCAACCCATAGTCTAGAAATTTCACCATTTGGTCATTTTTAGCTTGTGCTAGTTTTATCATTTGGGAAATGCTGAACATTCGCAAATTACAGGCAATAGATGGAACTGAAAGGCTAAGAGATTTCATTTAGCTGCAAGGAAAGCTTGCCTATGATCAATAAAGGAACTAATTGCGTTTAAAAATAAAGTGCTTTCTTGGCCCCAGGTCCTCAGTCGCACGCATTGTTTTGAAGACCGTGGGTTACGCTGAACCCAGAATGCTTTCAAATAAAAGCTTTCCTGTGTTTCAGGTTATGATACACAATCCTTGCATAGCGACGCGATTCTACCTAGTCTGACATGATTGATGTCGCCTGACTTTTAAACAGCATGCAGAAAGTCTGACATTATAGAAAATTCTTTTAATCCCATAAGACTCAAAGCATTCCCTAGTTCTTCTGCATTGTTCTTTGGAGAGCAGTCTGCGATCTGAATTCACGTTTATTAACCCCCTAAATTATTAAATCTGAGGCTGGTCTCCTTCCAGTAGAACGAAGGCCATATACGCAGCAGGACTTGCCATAGCAACTGGGGGGTGCGACAATGCAGCTACCCTGGGTGCATGGATGGGCGCCACTCCACCAGCCCAGCCAACGATATACCCCCCTTCTCCCTAATGCTTTACCAGAGTGCTATGCAGCTCTCCTGTCTTGAAGGGTGTGCAGAGGCATAGTACAGCTTCCCGGCATGTTTCTCTCCCTCGAAGGTAAGAGCGGAGCTTGGCATGAAGATGTCATCAGTCACACAGCCTTACATTCAGCTCCACCCTTCCATGTTTACTCTGAGTAACCTAGTACTGTCACTCACTTTGGAAGGGACTGTCAATAGCGAGGGCAGAGCTTGGCATGAAGATATGAGTTGCACATTTTCATATTAAGCTCTGCCTTTATTGAGCGCTGGAGTTGGAGGGAAGACTTTGGGAAGGGATTCCGGACTGGAAGGGCCAGGACAAAACCATTTAAACATGTTTTACCAACATATCTGTTGTGCTTAAATTATTTTTAATAGTCGCCGTGTCTGTAACCAGTTGTGAATGGAGTATTTCAAAATTAAAACTCCTCCATACTTGCATTCTACGATGGGAACAAGGCTTTTAATCTTGGCTCTACTGGCAGTACAAAATGTCGAAATGAATTCTTAACGACTGCTCAGTTATTGACCTTTTTTGCCACTGAAAAATATTTCAAAGTTAAACCCATGCTGAAATTATTCTCCCCCCCCCCCCCAACTTTCATGCAGTTTTATAAGAAGGGGTACAGAAAGTAAAAAGGAGGGTGATGGGTAACAATAAAACAGTAGAAGCAAGTGTTCACAAATAAACTGCAGTAATTGCATGGTCAAGACAGCATTCGTAACTGCATACATTTCTGATATGTGGTTACATTCACAATCAAAACTTTAGTTTTCCTGTGTACTGTATTCAAATTCCAAAAGTAGGATGACACTTGTAATGCAGACCTTGTAAATGGCTGTGTTTAAATGCCACAGAAAGGAAACTGTCCATAACTTTATCCAAAAAGCAGATTTGAGTGCTAAAATGTCAGTTATTTTCAACTTTGAATAATCGATCAAGAAGCTTATATCAAATACGAGGCTTCCACCTGCACCATATATAACCGAAGAGTGCTGATCTAGCATCTCTAAATAAAAACCTCCCGTATGCTTATCAGAGTGTATTGAAATGAATTGCAGTTTAGTCAAAATAACTTTAAAAGTTGCAATACGTCCTACCCAGGACTCACAGCGTTACAAAAAAACTCCCATACATAACTATAGAAGAGCTGCTCCATTTGGTAATTGTCTCCATTCCTCGCAACTCTTATCTCAGTTTCTATAACTGTTCTTGTAGCCCACACTCTAAACTGATTTAGAAACATTGAGCTTATAGTTAGAAACTGCTTCATAGTAGGGTGGGATGCCAAACCTCTGTAGCGTCAAAGAATCCCCAGCCTAACACATCAGAAGTGTTTTTTTTCTGCATCCAGAGAGCAGGAGCCCACCCTTCTGGCACCATGAAGGTGTTCCACAATATCAAGTACCTTTCTGGTTTCATCTCTTCCCTGCCTAATATGCTATAGATCCTACTTGGTCACTGTCTATAATAAAAGTGTTCAGTTGCTTCCAGTAAGATTCGAGCGCTTTACCTCTGTTCAGTAGCTGGCAGACTAAAGAGTTCTTGTAGACCTTGAGTGTTGATGGCATTAGGCGCAATGGCACAGATGGCCTGGCTTTGTATTGGGCAAAATAGCCCGCGGTAGAATAACAAGCGGCTAATAATAATAACATAGCGGCGGTAGAATAACAAGGCAAGCAGCCTTCCGGACCTTCATCTTTAGCATCCGCTTTGGATGCAGTTCTCACAGACTCCACATCCAGATTCCATGTAAGGCCTGCAGCAACCTCCGGACCTCCACTCCCAACATCCGGTGTTGCTGCAGAAGTGGTGCTTACAAGAAACGTCACATCCGGACCTCCACTTCCAACATCCGGTGTTGCTGCAGAAGTGGTGCTTACAAGAAACGTCACATCCGGATTCCACCTGAGTCTATCAGCGGCAGTTTCCCATCTCAGGAGATATAGTAACAAGGCGGGCAGCCTCGAAAATATAGCGCTTCTGGGAATAGTAGTTCACCTAACACTGACGGAATTGAAACTGTGTCAGTTAAAGAACTGGAGCTACTAGAGAAGGGTTTGAAATTTGCCCCGACTAGACGGCTAGGGAGTTTCCCCCTTTTTCTTGATGCTCATAAATTTCTCAGACAATTGACGAGAAAGAGGACTTTTTATTTGCAGGAATGTGGGACTACCATGGGAACGAGGTTTGCCCCCAGCTATGCCAATTTGTACATGCATAGGTGGGAGGGTCAGCATGTGACATCTGGCATGGCTGGGGGTGACCTCGTCCTATGGCGGCACTTTATAGATGATATTTTAATTATCTGGAAGGGCGGAGTGGATACTTTGAGATTATTTATCGAATCTTTCAATACCAACAGCTTCAATTTAAATTTCACGTTAAATATACAGCAGAGTTCTATTGATTTTTTTTTTTTTTGGATTTAACGATTTTTATTCAGGGAGGGAGTCTTAAGACTAAGACTTTCTTTAAAGAAACTAGTGTTAATTCGGCTATTGAAAGAACTAGTGCTCATGTTGGCAAATGGTTGGATAATGTCCCTAAGGGACAACTAATTAGATTGAGGAGGAACTGTTCTGATTTAGAAGATTTTAAAGTGCAAGCACATACTTTGATTAAAAAATACCATCAAAAAGGTTCTAATATATCCAAGATTAGTAAAGACTATAAGGAGATTGTGAAAAAGGACAGATCCTTATTTTTGGTTAAAAAGGCTAGAGATACTAACGAACGTGATAAATTCAATTTTGCTTTTATCACCCAATATAACCCTCGTGCAAATCAAGTAAAAAAGATGCTCAAGAAACATTGGCATATTTTAAAGGCTGATCCGATTCTCAAAGATAGTATCCCCAAGTCTCCATTAGTGATCTTTAGGAAAGCTCAGAACTTGAAAGACATCTTGGCCCCCAGCCTTTTGCCTCCGGTTGAGAAAAAAAGTAATAGTTATTTTTAATTTTGAAAGACCTGAAGGATTTTTTTAAATGTGGGACCTGTAAAGCTTGTGAACATCAACTGAGAAAAAATACAGGATTTAAAAGTAATGTTACAAATAAAAAATATGAAATTAGGCACTTTATTAATTGTCTAAGTAAGGGGGTTATATATTTATTGGAGTGCCCTTGCGGAGCTCAGTATGTAGAGAGAACTACTAGAGTGCTTAAAGTGAGAATACTCGAACATTTATTATGTATTACTTTCTGTGATCACACGGTATATGAACGACAGGACTTCGTAATGCGGGAAAAACACACGGTGGCAAAAGGAAAGTTTAACCCCTACGTTTCTGGAATGTAAGTCCTGCGAAAGTAATGTCTCAAAAAGAGGTGTGTGTGTGTGTGTGTGTGAACTCAGGTACCCGGGTACTATATTCAACTGGCCAGTGAATGGAATGAGCAAATCTTCGACTAGTCACGTTGGGGCCCTGTAGATTTAAACAATAATGCAACGTGCTTCGTTAAACTTGGGACTGTGGCCTGGAAGGCCTCTCACCCATCCGTTACACAATCTGTTCCGCTACCCGATCAAGGATGTCTCTCCGCTGGATTACACTGGAACTCTGTGCCACCGGATCTGCTTCTCCTGCTTGTCTGATCTCCGCAATGAGAACTTCGGCCTACCGCCTGCACTCCCGATGGATCATCGCGGTCTCCTTACTCGGGGTCCAAACTGGAACTATGTCTCTGTGCAAAACCTCTCAGCGATATATAGATAGGTCTCCGCCAAGTCACTGTCTCTGATCAGCAGCACCCGCGAGGCAGCGCCTGCTCTCTGGCCTGGTCTCGATCCCTGGCAGTCTCACGTGCGTCTTCTACCTTTTTGTCGCTCGGCTCACACTGGCTCTCCTTCACACGAGGCTGCGGATGTCCTTCTCTCTCTCCCACCCACTTCCTGTCTCTCTCGCAAAGCACGATGGAATTTGTAGTTCCGTTTGTGTCCCGTATAGTTCATATTGCGCCTGTCTCCCTCTGGTGGCCAAACCAAGTAAATGCAGCAACATATTTTAAAACTATATATATATATATATATATATATATTATATATATATATATATATTATATATATATATATATTATACAGCCCTCTATACCATGTCTTAAGCAGCCTTTCTCCAATGTGAGAAATTTAACAGACATTAAAAAAAACTGTATTTTACATAAAGTTATCATACGGACATCTTGCACAATCTAGCCAGTGCCTCACCAGCCACTGACCTCACCGCACGTCACTGAACTCTGGTTATACCACCAGAACCGGGTTTCCATAAACACTGAGCCTACGTAGACATTAAAGGAAGTATGTGGAGTGTCATTCGGTTGAGCCATGAGTTGTTCAATTTTTCTTACATATGAGAAAGTAATGTTATTATTGAAGGGACAGGGGAGTTCCCTGGATCCAGTATTGAGCTAGAGCTCACAAAGTAGAGCGGACTACTCGAGCTAGGAGTTTGGTCTCAATCAGGCAAGAGGGTAGGAATATCCACAGCTCCCAGCTAGTTCTGTACACGGATAGTATAAAGGTGGGCCTGAAGAGCAGCATGGATCACAGAAGGTCCACGATCAAGTAATCCTTAGAGAATGGCTTCGTAGAGACGGAAAGTTTCCCAGCCTTCAGGTCAGCACTTAACCATCTGAAAAGGCCTAAAATGTTGGCACTACAAGCTGAATATCTTGTGGATATCAGCAAAAGTGCATGTTAAATTACATTTGGGATGCAGGGGTGTGCTGGGAATGCCACTTTAAATGTAAGGCGCCCACTACCCTCTTCATAGTTTTCCCCTTTATCTCTCCCCCCCCCCCCTCCATTTTCCTCCTACCACCTGCTATCTAGAATTGTGGTGACTGTATGCCATGTAGTTCAAACTCCTTCTCCATTTTCACTTTTTTTTCTCCCCGGTCTTTGCGGTTTGTTGGTTATGTATGTATGTATGTATGTATGTATGCAACTTCAAAAATAAAAAATGTAAAATAAAAACCACATGTAGTAGTTCATACATTTTCCATAGTTCAGCATTGTGGTTTATTGCGCTCTTAGAATGCCCCAGCATAGCTCAATTGGAAGAAAGAAAAGTGCTGTTCTGTCAAAGGTTTTAAAGGTTCTTCTGACAATATTCCAAAATGACTCCCTACAGTAAATACTCCCCCTTCAAGTTGACATTTCCCAAATACTCTTTTTAAAGTGCATTTTATCTGTCATTTTACTGGCACGTCTAAAGACTTCCTCTGGCGTGAATAGCTGAAAGGAAATAATTTCTCTGTGGGAGTCTAGGTTTAAACACTGAAACCTGTCCTTGTTGGTTTTTACGCCTCTTGCATTTTAAAGGCATTCTTTCTTCCACATTGCTATGGTTACTTCAAAAACAGATGCAATCCATAAGTTTTATTAGCACTGTAACTTTTTGTTTTTCTATTTTATTTTTTTTTCCCTCTTCAATGGATTTACTTTTATGGCAGTGTCTGACTACATAAAAGCAGTATGAGGAAAGTGTAGAGTAATTGTGTTACCAGAATCCACCTGGTTCTCCGAGTAAAGTCAGACCGGCGCGGACAATGACTGCTTGGACACGAGTCTCTTCAGGAAAGGCAAACTTTATTGTGACGTCACCACTCAGACAGGATTGAATCGCTTAGACTCAGCCCCGAGTACATTGGTAACATGGGGTTTTATACCCCGAATACATAATTCGGTACATCCCAATTAACCCACCCCATGGTGACACTATCCCACCCCACGTGGGACCGTACCTCCCCTGGCTGAATACAAAGACATTCCATACATTGGTCATAAATTGGCAGCCTTCATGGTATTTTGACAATTGAGAATTTACCATTCTTTGGGATCCTGCTCATGCCTACCTCCCTAGAGCTTGTTTATTGTTTATTCTAGAGAAGACCCCGACTGGTTTTCACATCTTTGTTCAGGCGCTGGCTTTCTGACCTTGAAGTAACCACTTTCTCATCCTGTCTCTTCGTGCCAGCATCTGCCTGGATCTCGTTAGTTTAATTGCTCTGCCTGTTAGTTTAAAACATTCCTAAGAATCTATGCACGCTAAATCCTAAATTGAGCTAATATTAGCGATCTACATTCACGTGAACCAATGTTCTGAACAAGATGGCTGCCTGGCTCAAGATGGCGGTCACCCTCTGGCTTGAGTCCCTTACAATTGAGCATGCTTTTATAGCAAGAGGTTTTTTTTCTATAGTATTAAAAAAAAATATTGGTTATTCAGAGCGGTGAAAAGCAGGAGAATGGAAAATTCTAGGTCAAAATAGTCGATTTGGAGAGAGATGAATGGGAGAATTTTTCTGGTTTGGCTATTTTTGTCCTAGAATTTTCTGTTCTCCAGTCATTCTCCTGCTTTTCACCGCTCTGAATAACCCTGTATATTTTTAAAAGGAGAGGGAAGGCAGAACTGAGATTTTGGAAAATGAAAAGGTAAGACCATATCACCTGATCAAATTAACACGGCAGTGTTTGGGTTTCCATGGGTATATACCATATGCCTATGCAATATCTGAACTGTGATTATGCTGTACTGTGTTTTTTTTTTTTTTTGTGTTTACTTTATTAATGGAGACCAGCATTGTTCGTGGTGCATCCAGTATACTGAAGAATGTGGGTTGGGGGATCCCTCATGCAAAAACACGAGTCACATCGCTTTCAGTAAAGTGTTACTGACCACAGTAGTGACCACACCACCGGTGTCAGGCAAGAGGCATGACTTGTGCCAGCCTTGAGCCTAGTAAACGTGCCAATAAGTGCACCAACTGCCACTTCAACATTGGTTGCATTGGCCATGTCTAATTGAGGCAAAACACTGGCATTAACTGTCATCTGAGGGTGGTGATAAATTAATAGAATGGCTTTTTCATCAAGTGCCATCTGGGGTACCGAGATTTACCATTTGTGGATCTAAAGATTGAAACACAAACATTCTTGGCCCACTTTTTAGTTAGAAGGCTATGTAGTTTTCTCCATAGAGAAAGGATTAAACATTTCCCTCGCGTAACGTGAAGGTTATGGTTAATACCATGCAAGGACCCTTGGGATCAAATTTCTTTCTGTGACATAAAGTAGGAAGGAATTCTGTTAAGCCATTGTGGTTTATAAAACATTCATTTTCAACACTTTCCCTTGCGTCACTTGCCTGAACAGTGGAACCAATAATTAATGTTCAGAGCTTGACATGCTTCCTAAACTGGTTGGATGCAGTCTACATCACTTGGCAATGTTGGATCAATTATTCGATCCCTTTTCTCATTTTTAACTTGGAAGCAGATATATATATATTTTTTTCCTCCTCTGCCGATGAATACATTAGTTTTGAAGATCCTCTATGAAATTTCCTTTCGGACCCTCACTTTGCTACAGAGTTGCCAATTTCTTTAGTCACTGCTTGGAATAATCTTGAGCTTGCTAAGCGTGAAACGAATGCTGGCAAAAAAATTCATTTAAATAGCTTTTTGTAAATGGAAGTTCAGACAGTTAGAGATTTTTGTTTGCTTTCTTTCAGACTTGGGAGAATCCAGCTCATATTGATGAGAACACTGGGTTTGGTGGCGACAACGACCCGATTGATGTATGCGACATTGGAAGCAAGGTATTTATGTGGCATTTACAGTATCTTCTTGTATAAGCGCACGATAAGTTACAATAATTATCTCTAGCTTTTGTAGTTGACTTTTGAGTGCAATTTATTGTAAGTTTGCATTCGTAGTCATTTCAAAATAAAATTCTATATAAAGACATTTAGAGGAAAATGTGTCTAAATTGTAAAAGTTTATATAGTACAAGCTTTTCACAAGCCCACACTATTGCTGGTTTTGTATCACAAGTTCCCGCAACAGTCCTGAACAGCTTTGTACCCTTGCACACCTGGCAAAAACCCCAAATTGTACTTAAATCCATCAAATCCTTTTTTTTTTTTTTTTAACCCAAAACATCCCCATATAGTAAAAATGGATTAATTGTAATGGTGCCAGCTAAAATATGCTTTCACCCTAGAGCAGTGTTATCCAAACCTGTCCTCAGGACCCTGTGACAGGCCAGGTTTTCCAGATATCTGACGCACGGCACAGGTGATATGATTCGCTGCTCAGTGATTGCAGGATTCAGTCTGCATTTCCCAATGGTGATCTGTAAAATCTGGCCTGTTAGAGGGTCCTGAAGACAGGTTTGGGAAACCCTGCCCCTCATGACCTTCCAGAGTGGAGTTGCGGATTTTCAGCTGGTAGACTTGCTTGGATTAAAATGGCGTGCATTTTTTTTCCCTGCTTGACCGTATGCAATAAATACCTGTTTTGGTACTTATAAATCCATGGCAACTTTAGTTGTTTTTATTTCTGGCAGCTACAAGAAAAAAAAAGTGGGTAGCTTCATATTGATGAATTAAAGCTTTTATATTGGCAGCCGATTAGATAAGCTTTTGGTTGTGTGTTTAAAAAAAAAAAAAAATGTATGTATGTGGTTTGGCTTACTTTTTTTTTTAAAGTTCAGGTTGTGGGGTTGGATAGGAGGGGTATTCACTAAAGTTGTCATTTTCACTTATACCTATGGCTCCATTCCAAACAAATACTGATTGTTTTTAGTTTAAGCCAACCTGCCACCTCGCCGCAACCTTTCAAGGTGGGTCCTAACATAATGAAACCAAAACTTGCCTACAGGCAACCACAAGTCATCCTGATTCTCCGCTAATCCTGGTTTCAGACGAGTGCACTGTGTGCCTGTACTGACGTGCTTACCGGCGTCCGTCGCAGCGCTGTGACACTGTAACGGGGCCGTTCACACGCTTGTGCACACGCAACAAGCGCCCATTATCAAAGCTTCCCCATCGATGCGCTAGGACGCATGTTGATGGGGCTGCGAAGCGCAGTCCTCCATAGGGGGATGGTGCTTTGCAGCGCTGAGTGCACTCAACGAGGTGGCCAGACAGGCGTTGAGTGGAAGGAGCGTCCACTCTCACGGACGTTCCTTCCGCTCTCCAAAGACGCTTATGGCCCAAAAATTCCTTTTATCGGAAATTCCTTCAGCCATCAGGGTTTACGCTTATACTTCTTTACAGACTCTAAGGTGGGATTGACCGTCTCCCTACAGGTCTCTGGCCTTTTTTAAAAGAAAAAAAAAAATTTAACCCGTCGCTGAATTTTCTAGGTATGCAAAAGAGGTGAAGTCATTAAGATTAAAATCCTGGGTACCTTGGCCTTGATTGATGAAGGGGAAACAGACTGGAAGGTCATAGCAATCAACACTGAAGACCCCGAAGCTTCACTCTACAATGGTAAATGGATTTTTCTTTGTTCTAATGTCTGCCCATGTGTCAGGGGAAGATTAATTTTGGGCTTATTTACCTGTAGTCCTTGGTGTAGTATTCTAGCTCCCTCTACTGCACCAAGCTAGTTCTCCGCAGTTTTCATCCAGACCCTGTGCTTCATGCAATTCGTGATTGATGCTTCAGATTCAGCTGACATTCACTCTAAAAGTCCTTTTTAATAAATTTCTGCAGACTTAATACAATGCCCAGGTAGAGAACTGTTCTGGGTCTCGCGTATTCTATTCTATTTTCATCCCCATGTCTATGGTGGGAAATATAATAACGTAGGTGTGCAGTACGATTCAAAGCACGGTCTTGTCCTCTTAAATCAAATGCTTCCGCAGCTAACTGGAATCCTGTTACAAAGCCGGCTTTTGTTTTCTTATCAGATATTGAGGATGTCAGACGACTGAAACCCAATTATCTTGAATCCACTGTTGACTGGTTTCGAAGGTACAAAGTTCCCGATGGGAAGCCAGAGAATCAGTTTGCCTTTGATGGAGAGTTCAAAAATAAGGCAAGTATTGTATTTACTTAAAAGTTACAATGTAACTTCATGACCAAAAATAAAATTGGAAACTCAAGGTGAATTGGAAGGTCACATGACAAAAATAAATAAAACCCTTTCCTGCTTTTCTAACTTGCAAAATCTTCTATGGAGGGGCATATCCAAAACTGTCACCTTTTGATTTGTATTGCCTAGTGCATTGTTTGAATTGGCTGGTTTAGAATACTCTGTTGCCCTAAAGTACGTCAGGCAGTGTTCTAGTTTTGCCAAGCTGGTAAACATAGGGTAAAATATCAATTTTGCATTTTTATTCTGGATTGGTTAAAACATTCTAATCTACAACGTTTTAGTTTAGTCCTTTACAGAAATACTGCTGGGTTGAAGGGTTCTAAACTCTAGTGTCCCTTATCTTGCACAATTTCAATTGGTCTGCGTTATTGGTGTACAGGCAGAAATTTATGAAGTATTTTACCAGGAAGGATACATTGAGATTTCTCTAGTTTTCAAGTATGTACTGGGTTCAAGTACATTGCATTGTTACTTTGTATTTCTGTACCTACTGTAATAAAATGGCCTTTGTGCCAAATACAGTGAATGTGATGAAAATAATAAAGGTCCGCTATCATATAAATCACTACAAACACTGGATAATGGGATTATTAAATGCAGATTCCAAATGTTGTCATAATGTAGGTTTATGAAAATTGCAGTAACTCCTCGTATCCCAAAATGATCCCTGTATTCTACCCTCCCCCTGGCTGTTGCTGTTTGTAACCAAAAGTTCAATAGAGCTTACTGCTGCATTGCATCACCCATCCTCACTGGATCATCTGTATAACACTGGGCAGGAGTGAGATCTCAGACTTTTGCTGTTCCCCAAGGCTTCATTTTAGGGGCAAAATATTTGAAATGTAATGCATTTTATTCATTTATATAGCACCAGCATATTCTATAGCATTGAACAATGGACACAATATAGACAGGGTTACAATACATTGAGACTGAACATTTTGACAAACCAGTACAGGAGGAAACAAGGGCCCTATTCCCTTGGGAATTTACAATCTAGAAGGGTTAGGGGTGGAAACTGGAGGCGAGAGTGATGGACTGGTTGGGGCAGTCAGGAGTATTAGGGAGTCTGGTGGCAGGCTTCCCTGAATAGTAATGTCTTAAGAGAGCGTTTTGAAGGAAGGGAAACTAGGGGAAAGTCTGAGGGGAGAGTGTTCCAGAGGATGGGAGCTGCACATCAAATTCTACAGTATCATGGGAAGAGGTGATGCGGGGAGAAGCTAGGCGCAGGTCACTGTTTGACCTTAGGGAGTGGGTTGGGATGTATTTGATTAATGAGGGCAGGGAGTGGAGTTACTAAGCTTTGTAGGTCTGAGCGAGGGTTTTGAATTGAATTCTACAGTGGATGGGGAGACGGTGAAGTGACAGAGCAGCAGGTGAGGTGGATGAGCCTGGCAGAGGCATTCAGAATGGATTGTAGGGGGCAGAGAGGGAGGCCAGCCAGATTATTATAATGGTCAAATCGGGAGATTACAAGGGCGTGAATGAGTTGCTTTGTGGTGTCTGAGGTAAGAAATTACTGAATCTTGGTAATAATTAATTGGTAGTGGCAGGAGGAGGAAAAGAGACTGAGGGGATGAAGGAAAGCGCAGAGTCAAGTGTAACTCAGCGTACCTGGCTTGATGATGATTATTATTATTATTCTTTATTTATAAAGCGCCAGCATATTCCGCAGTGCTGTACAATAGGCACAGTATAGACATTGTTACAATACAATACAATGAACAACATTTGACAAACCGTACAGGAGGAGATGAGGGCCCTATTCCCGTAGGAACTCACAATCTAGGAGGGTTGGGGTTGGAAACAGGAGGAGAGGACTGCAAGGTGAGAGTGATTGATAGTTGCGCCAGTGATTTTGCCCAGGGAGGAGGTGTAGATGGAAAAGAGCAGAGGACCAAGGACAGAGCCTTGAGGTACACCAACAGATAGAGGCAATGAAGAGGAGGAGTTACCAGCAAAGGACACACAGAAGGACCTGTTGGATAAATAGGAGTCAACCCAAGCGAGTGCAGTGTCACCGAGACCCAGAGAGTTGAGGGTCTGTAGGAGGGGGTGGTCAACAGTGTCAAAAGCAGCCGAGAGGTCAAGCAGGATGAGAATAGAATAGTGGCCGTGTTTTTTAGCAGTTAGGCCGTTGGTGACTTTGAGGGCAGTTTCAGTTGAGTGTAGGGGACGGAAGCCAGATTGCAGGGGGTCAAGTAGGGAATTGGAGGACAAGAAGAGGGAGAGGTGGTTGAAGACTAGTTTTTCTAAGAGCTTTGATGTGAAGGGAAGCAGGGATACAGGGCGGTAGTTGGATGGAGAGTTGGGATCGAGGGATGGTTTCTTTAGTAAAGGGGTAACTAGCGCGTGTTTGAAGGCGGATGGGAAGGAGCCAGTAGAGAGAGAGAGAGATTGAAGATGTGTGTGTGTGTGTGTGTGTGTGTGTGAGAGCGAGGAGGAGAGGGGAGGAATTAGATGTGAGGGAATGGGGTCGAGCGGGCACGTGGTGAGATGTGAGGAGGACAATAAGGAATTTACTTCCTCCTCAGTGGCTGGGAGGAAGCAGCAGAGGGGACCTCTGAGTGGAGGTGGCAGATAACTATCTTGTGTTGGGATGTTGCTTCTGATGGTTTTACTGAGGAAGTAGTCTGCCAGGTCTTGAGCGCTGAAGGCAGCTGAGGGGGGAGGTGCAGGTGGGTAGAGGAGGGTGTTGAAGGTGGACCAGAGCCGTTTAGGGTTGGACAGTGTAGATATAAGAGATAAGGATTGTTTGGCCAAGTGAAGGGCAGAGGTGTATGACCGGAGCATAAACTTGAAGTGAACAAAATCCGCTTCAGAGCAGGATTTCCTCCAGGCACGCTCTGCAGTGCGGGAGCATCTTTGCAGGTAGCGTGTCTGGAGGGTGTGCCAGGGCTGAAGCTGGCGGTGTGGGGCCTTAGAGTCGAAGAGGAGCAAGAGTGTCTAGAGCAGAGATAAGCGTAGTGTTGTAGTGATTAGTGGCAGCATCAGGGCAGGTGAAGGATGAGGTGTGATGGAGGTGGTGAAGTAGATTGGAGAATTGATGGGTCCACTGTGTGTGTGTGTGTGTGTGTGTGTGTGTGTGTGTGTGTGTGTGTGTGTGATGGGGAGATTGTAATGCCATCGACAATGATATAGTCAGGAGGTGGGGAGGAATTGGTAGCTCAGTCTTGGACATATTAATCTTTAGGTGGCGAGATGCCAGCTAAACAGTTGCTGACTTTGGAAAGGACAGTAGGAGAGAGATCAGGGGTAGAGAGGTAGATCTGAGTATCATCGGCATAGAGGTGGTAATTTAAAGGCAAAGCTGTTAAGAATTTTGCCCAGGGAGGGGGTGTATATAGAAAAGAGCAGAGGACCTAGTACAGAACCTTGAGGGTACACCAACTGATAAAGGCAATGAGGAGCTACCAGCAAATGACAGGGAAGGACCTGTTTGACAGATGAGAATCAATTCAAGAGAGTGCAGTGTCCGAGCTGAGAGTTTTATAAGGAGGGGTTGGCAGACAGTGTCAAAAGCCGCTGAGAGGTCAAGCAGAATGCAAATGTTTCTTTTTTTGTTTGGGGGGTTTTGCAGTTAGGTCGTTGGTGACTAAGGGCAGTTTCCATTGCAATGTAGGGGGCTGAAGCCTGATTCTGGGGGGGGGGGGGGAGCAAGTAGGGAATTGGAGGACAGGGAGAGGCAGTTTAAAACCTAGTTGTGTTTTCTTTCTTTTCTTCAGAGAGCTTGGAGCTTAGGAAGCAGGGATACAGGACAATAGTTGGAGGGCTACTTTAGTAGAAGTGTAACCTGTGCGTGTTTGAAAGTGGATGGAAAGGATCCGGTGGAGAAAAAGGTTGAAGATGTGCGATAATGGGGTTGAGCGGGCACATAGTGAAATGTGAGCACTGTAAGGAATTGACTTCCTCCTCAGTGGCTGGGAGGAAGCGGCAGAGGGGGCTTCTGAGTGTGGAGGTTGTGGATTACGGTGTCAAGATGTTTCGTCTGATGGTTTTATTTAAGTAATAATCTGCCAGGTCCTGGTGCGAAAGGCAGATGAGGGGGGAGGTGCAGGTGGATGGAAGGAGTTGAAAGTGGACCGGAGTCGTTTAGGGTTGGACAGAGTGGATATAAAATGAAGCCTACTTTGGCCAAGTGACGGGCAGAGTTGTATGACTGCAAAATAAACTTTAATGAAATCCGCTTCAGAGCTGGATTTCCTCCAGTCACACTCTGCAGTGCGCAAGCACCTGTGCAGGTAGCTTATCTTGAGGGTGTGCCAGGGCTGAAGCTGGCGGTGTGGAGCCTTAGAGTTTAGGAGCAAGTGTGTCTTATCTCTGCTTTAGGCTAGGGTCAGACTAACGCATTTTTCGCGTTGTCCGTGAAAAAGTGCGTTCGAACGAATGGACGCATTTTTTCACGGAATACGCAATAGCGGTCATACCATGTGCATTTTCGTCTGTGATTTTGTACCGATCATCAATAAAACACTTTTTGTGTCTGGACGTTATGTTGGCCGGACATTAGCAGCGTCTGACGTCTCCTAATCACGCACACACGCTGCTAGCGGACGCAGCGCACTCTGTATGTCAGTACTAGCGGTTTCACGTTCTCGAAAAAATGTGTTCGTTTGCCACTTGCGTTGCGCAGCCGCACTTTTGTGCGGCCGTTCTTCGTATGCTGCCTGGCATTGGACGTCATTTGCTGCTAGCACGGCCGTGATTAAGTGCGGTTAAACGCACGTTGATACTGCGTTAGTCTGACCCTAGCCTAAGAGTAGCGTTAGTGGTCAGGGCAGGAGAAGGTTGTCTGCGGGAGATGTTGGAGTTGTGTATGGGGGGGAGCAGGGAGTGTAGACCAGAAAGAGAGAAGGTGATGGGGAAAGGATGACAGGTGAACTCAGAAATGGGGCAGCGGTTGGAAAAATTAAGGTCCAATAGAGTGACCTTGACAGTAGGGAGGATGTGAGTGAAGTTTGGAGGCAGCAGGGGAAGAAATATAATCAATTGATGTTTTAAGTCCCCAAGAATTGGGCATGGAAGGTTAGTAGACAAAAAGTGAGAAAGTTTGGTCCCAGTGGGCAGAAGACTGTTACCCTGAGAGCCAGGTGTTAAAACAGGCGGATGCAGTGTGCTTTAAAGGAGGAGAGAGATGGGGGAAGAGTCAAGTGCTGGTAGGTGGGAGAGGCTGAAATTCCAACCCCAGCCACCATGTTTCTCTAGGGGGTATGGCTGAAGTGTAGACCACCATGTGTGAGAGCCACAATGGAAGTAATGTCAGAGGAAGTTAGCCAGGTTTCTGTACCATCTAGGAGGTTGACCGACCTGTTGATGAAAAGGTCGTGGATAGCCGTGAGTGCATTTCTGTAGAAGTGGCATGCAAGATGGTTTTTTTTTTTTTTTTTTACCATAAAGGTGATTTGTTTCTTATTCTTAGAACCTCTAGAAATTCTTATTGTGCATTCTGCTTCAAAATTGCCTTTGGCTTTAAAAAAAATAAGTTGCTAACAACATATCATATTTAACAGGCATTTGCTATTGAAATAATTAAAAGCACACATTGTCAATGGAAAGCACTTGTGACCAAAAAGACAGACGGAGGAGAAATACAGTGGTAAGTTTACTTGTACTTATGTAAATGTAAGATCTGAAGTCGTCTTGCTTTAGAATATTAATCTTTGGTGCAAGGGCCAGATTATAATCTTTTTATCAAAAAGAAAAATGCTGTTGGCATAGCCATTGCAAGGATATTCGTTTTCATTCTCGTTGTAGGATGTGCCTCTAGGTTTATTAAAAGCCCTATTCACTTTAACAGAAAAATATAAAACCAAACGTGTGCATTTTATAAGAAAATGTGTTTACCTAACTCCGATCACCACGTGTATACTCTGCATGGCAGACAAAATACTGCACACATTTTCCTACCGAAATGCCTTCGTCCTATGAACCAGTCGATAAGCAGTAATTCCTCCTTGTGTCCCTGTGCATATTGATATGTATAACCATCAGGGTTATTCAGAGAAAGGTGAAAACCGTGAGAACAATCTAGACCAAATAGCTGATTTGGAAAGTGAGAGAAATGGGAGAATTTTTCTGGTTTGTCTATTTTAACCTAGAATTTTCACTTCTCCAGTCATTCTCCTAAGTTTCACCTTTCTTTGACTAGACCTGGATATATTGCAGAACATGCAGAGGTTAGCCTTTTGGGTTATTTGCAAAAGATGTATGTTTATACAATCCTTCTTCTTGACTGCTCGCGTCCCTATCTCTGTGACATTCTCAGATCATATGATCTCTAATATCTTTGTGAGGTTTTTCTTCTTGCGCTGAAATTTATCCTTAAACTGTAGCTCTACCTTGGCAGTTTGGGCTCTTTACCAGTTTGCCCATTAGACTGAAGGGTTTAAAATCACTAATCTATGTTGTACAATTGCTTTTATCATTAAACGTAATGTTTTAAAAAAAATCAAAAAAAAAATCGCTAATCCTATAAACAAAGTGGAAAGTGGTGGGGACAGATGGCGCCGTGGACCGTGTGTGATAATTGTTCAGTGCAGCCCAAAAAGAAGTGTCTGACACCAACGACACGAGAAATAGATAGAAAAAATGGGATTGTTTTTAGGCGCATAGAGCAAAAAATTCCTAGGTTTGTACAATGATCGATACACTGTGGATGGGATCGCCTTAATAAAGGATGATCACCTAATGGATAAACATGTTGGTCATATTAATCAACAATCTGGATTGTAAGCCCTAGTCCTGGCTCTGAGGAATATCCGCCTTTAGGGTGTTCAGAAGGCAACCCTTAGCCCTTTTGTAGAAGTCTCCCAGCTCGAAATGGAAATCGGCGGTTGAAAAAAGAAGCTTCACAAAAGTAGATTGAAACATAAAATCCAATGGGTTGGATAATTTAATGTAGCAAAAATTTAAAGGCACTATAAGTGCACTGAAACGCGTTTCGCCTAAAATCGGCTTCATCAGTCATCACCCTAAAGGCGGATATTCCTCAGAGCCAGGACTAGGGCTCTCCACATTGTAAGTACCCCATAGGGGAAGCACAGGGGTCCCAGCAAGAAACGTACTGCGCAATCGTTCCTTGTCTCATTCATTCGCAGGACCTCCGAATGACCCGTCCGGATTGGCCATCTGATTTATAAGAAGACTTTTTATTGTTACAACCTCATGCTGCCACATCTGTATATGTCTTACTGTTCATGCATATGTTGAAAATTATGTGTAATACTTTTGACCATGGGTCTTTTTAAATGTGACCATCAGGTTTACAATCCAGATTGTTGATTAATATGACCAACATGTTTATCCATTAGGTGATCATCCTTTATTAAGGCGATCCCATCCACAGTGTATCGTTCATTGTACAAACCTAGGAATTTTTTGCTCTATGCGCCTAAAAACAATCCCATTTTTTTCTAGCTAATCCTATAAAACCTAAAGTTCTTTTTTCCTAAAATCCTCTTTTCCAAGAGAACCTGTTCTTTTGTGGTCGCTCCTGCAGCAGATCTTTAAGCTTCCAATGGTTTTAAATTCTAATAAACCGATTTTTTTTGTTCGGCTGAGTTGTGAAGGCAGACCAGGACATTCCGTTGTCTGTTGTTTATCAAGAGAATGGTGTAATTACATGTTGAAAGTATAAAGCAGCTTGGCTTCAGTAAATGTTCTAAACAACTTAAACTTGTTTAACATTGGTAAGGCTGGGGTCAGACCAGCGCACTTTTAACATGCGTTTAGGCGCACTTAATTACAGCCGCACTAGCAGCAAATGACGGGCAATGACAGCCAATATACGAAGTATGGTCGCACGAAAGTCCGGCCGCGCAGCGCAAGTGGAAAACTAACGCATTTTTTCGAGAACGCAGAACCGCTAGTACTGACGTACAGAGTGCGCTGCGTCGTGTGTGTGTGTGTGTGTGTGTGTGATTAGGAGACGTCAGACCCTGCTCGTGTCCGGCCAACATAACGTCCAGACACCCAAAGTTTCCTGGTTTGGATCCGTAAATCATCACGCACGAAAATGCGAATCGTATGACCGTTTTCGCGAATTCCATGAAAAAATACGTCAATGCGTTCGGACGCACTTTTTTACGTTCGCGTGTAAAAATGCTTTCGTTTGACCCTAGCCTTAATGTCTACTCCTGTTTTTCTGCTAATTAGTCACACAAATTGTTTTCCTTTTGTTTGCCAGTATGAACACCACAATAGAGCAAAGCTCTTTCCTCTGCAAGCAAGATGAAGCTGTAGCTGTTGTAAAAACTGTGAGTTGGGCAAAATTAATTGCATTTAAGAAGTTTTTTTTCTTCAGTGAAAAACCTATTTCTATATTACAGCAAAGTAGTTCTAGCAAGTTACAAATGGTAAAATACATACCACTGGCACGAATGATCCTGCCATCTAGTAAAATTCCCCTGGTCTTTCCTCAACCCCAATCCCTCTAGATTTTAAGCTCCTATGAGCAGGGCCCTCTACACCACTTGTTTCCATCCTATGTCCATTAATCTGTATCTCGCTCCCTTTGGTTATTGTAAAGCGCTGCGGAAACGGTTGGCGCTATATAAATGATGATGATACATCTAGCCTGTTTTACAGAAACACGTTTTAACCATATACTTTTAAATCTAGTCTTAAAGTTTGTATAAAATTTGGGATATTTTTGGTTCTAGTGGCTTTTGAACTTCACCTATATCAATTCTGCATGTTGTGCTCTCTGCCTTTTAACAGTATCCTTCAAACCCTCTATAGAACATGTTCTGGCCAGTTGAGTGAAGCCATCTTCCTCAAAGTGACATTTAAGGGAGACTGCTAAAGGTGGATTCCAAAAAAACATCCGGTCTCCTACAGGTAGACAGGTCCTTTTGTATTGACGCTCCTTGATCCGTGGCAAAAGCTGGGGTACGACGTCTGTTGCCAAGTTTTTCTGCTGTAGCCATAATGTCACGTCTGAATTCCAAGGCCCTCAGCCTGAAGACCTGACCCTTTAACTACCGCACAAATACCTAATACCATACATACACCAAACATATATATATTTTCAGTTATGGGCTGTTCCGCAACCGGCACATTGGCTGTTTCTATGGAAATCGATCACGTGGGGATTCTGAAACTTTATGCTGCCCTAACCATCAAATTAAAATCCCAGTATCCCTGTCCAATGGTGACAAAAGGATTTTCACTGTACCTTGCTACTCTGACCTGCAAAAATTTGTCTGCCTTGACGACTGCTTTAGGGGATATTTAAACGGCAGTGAACTTTTAAGATCACTTAAACAAATATAATTCTTTCAGGGTTATTCAGAGGTGAAAACCAGGAGAATGACTGAAGTGTGAATTCTAGGTCAAAATGGCTTTTTTGGAAAGTGAGATAAATGGGAGAATTTTTCTGGTTGGGCTATTTTGCCCTAGAATTTTCACTTCTCCAGTCATTCTCCTGGTTTTCACTTCTCTGAATAACCCGGTTTGTGTTTTTAAGTATGTATGCAGGATCTATATTCAGGAATATCGAAATTGCTACTGGAGGAATCTAACACCAGCCTCTCGATTTCAACCTTACCACTGACTAGCTTGTTTCCCACTGACTATCTTGTTTCTTGTCCCTTTTTTTTTTTTTCTCTCCATAATTTAAGTTTAAAAACATATTTTTCATCCCCTTTTAACTTTTTTTTTTCCCTTTTTTTATAGATTGTATCTTGCAGTAATCTGTATAGTAATGTGGTTTTAATCCGGGACAGCTGGAGAGGTTTACCTTGGATGGGTAGCTTCCGACTCTGCCAGACTAAGCCGGTTTAACCCCTTGACTACTGAGATATCTCTCGGGCTTCAAAGGCACCATACAGTGCACGATATCGAGATCTGCAACCCAGATGCAAATGAATTTAATTAGCTTTTGGGCTACAGAAGGTGCCTCGAACGTTTTAGCCCTGTGGGCATAATGCCCAAAGAGTTAAAACTGTAAAATCGTCTGATCCCCTTTAATTGACTGCTGAAAGCACGATCTAAAAAAGGGTGAAAATAGATCAGCGGCTTAAACTGCTGTAACTCAATTTGGCAGTAGATGGTGCCATCTACTGGTCAAAATAGGTTATTTACAGTAAGAAATGCAATGGATATAAGCTCCTATTTACTTTTAATTAATGATTTTACAAAAAACGCTGGTTTCTGATTTTTTTTTTTTTTTGGAAAATCACTTGGTAGTGAAGGGGTAAAAGTGGCCTTAGTTGGGACGGCTTTCAGAAACGTCCCAAGTTCTTGATGATGTTCGTTAATTTGGTTGTAATCCTATTCTGCGGAGCACTATAGAGGTTGCAATAAATCGGGGGGAGACTGACCCTAAGGAGTTTATATCTTAAAGGGAGGTGGATGGAGGCAGAAGTGCGTTGAAATACAGTTTGAAGGTAGTAGAAGTGGTTTGGAGAATGGTTAGCACATACAGTCTTGTCTCCATATTGACAAGTGTAAGCTTCACTAAATGGGTACGGTTTGATTGGGGGGGGGGTGCTTCTGGTTTGGGTTTAGCTTTTTGAAAGGTAGGTGCAATCTGACAGATTGGAGAAGTGGTCCTCAGTGGAGCTGAGGATGTGTTGATAGACATTATGCAAGGGGAACAATAAGGAGGAAATTGCAGCCGTCCATTTGGGACCCAATTGGTGAAAATGCAGAGATTTTTGTAGTGTCTTGTGTTGGAAAAGGCAGGGTTTTGGAAAAGTTCATTTGGAATTGGTAAATGTGTGGATTTTGAAAGGGTGTAATTATCACTCAAAGACGACATATTGGATGGTAGAATCAACCATAGTTGACCGTTCTGTCAGCGGTTCATGCAAGTTGCATTTCTCTCAATGGTAGGCAATCTTCATATCTCGATTTCATCTTCTCACCTGTTTGTTTTGCACTGCTGTCATCGTTTCCCAGTTTGTTAATCCCTTTAGTCCTTTTGTTCCTGATTGCATGCACCCCATCCTTGCATATGCTTTTCAGCTTTGCCCCCTTCCCTGTATGTGGCCGTATCTAATCCCTTCCCTTCTATTCCCTATACATTTGGCTCTCATTGCTTGGGCTCCCATTCAACCGCCTCGCTCGTGGATTAGGCCTACCATGTCCCTGTCGTGGGTGATTGTCCTGGCAACCCTTATCCAAATTGCTTGATGGGTCAGTCCTTTTCTGCTCAACTACTTTGTTGGGGGGGATGAATCCCTGCCGGACTGTCTTCATGAAAGACTGATCAATAATTATCTTCTTTTTTTTTTTTTTTTTTGTAAACCATCCTGCTCGTTTTGTTCTGCAAAGTACGGACGACAAACCTATACCCTTAAGAGAAAACGCTGTGTTTAACATATTAAATTTCTTTATTCATATTATTTATCTGAAGTTTGGAGAATATCACCATGGGCTGAGCCGAAATCTCTACACGACACTGATTTAATTGTAATATTTGCATAATAAATTATTGAGCAAACCCATGTAGGGAAATGATAAATCATCGTGCTTTAATCCCCGGTTTGAGTAGCTTCCAGCCCCCTGCAGTTTCCAAGGCATTACATTAGGCGAGTACAGCTGTATTATTATGTGCCAGCATGTAATACTTCATTCTGTGTCCGTATGCATTTACTTTCATCAATCTAAACCTAAAAAACAATGTTTTCAATATAATTTTCAATTACAAGGTAGTGAGGGGGGGGGGGTGAGAGGACTCTTACATATCAATAAAGGGCAATCCCTGGCACTGATGGTTCATTTGATTCACTTTTTTTCTTCATGCTACAAAACCAACATGATTTGAGGTCACAAATTCAATAATCCTACAATGCAGCGACGTTCCAAACCTTTCCACCTGCCAAAGAGCTGTCGCTGGTGCTTTCAACTTGCATTATCCTAGTTGTAACAAAAATTCTATCCAACAGTTTTAAGGTGAATGGATTTTGAGGGTTTTATCTGGTTTGGTCTTTTTATGGGGGAGAGGGATGAGATCCATTGTTATAACTTGTGCATTTTCTGCCTCTTTTGGTTGCTAGTTGATTGCCAGAACCTTATACGTAAAATGTTCTTCCTTAAAACGTATAAATCTAGAACGTTTTGGCTGTAACGGCTCAATTTGCATATTGTCGGCTAGCATTAACTGTCACAGGATATTCCGCCTGCTCTCCCTGTCCAATCGATCTGCGGTACTCCTGACTGGGGTCCTCCGGCTTCCTCAATATCAGCGCGGGTAGTCCTGTGAATCACTGGGTCTTCCTCTGGTAAGGCTGAATAACCTGGTCTTTAGCTCTGTCAGGCCCCAGCTGCGCTCCGGCCTAGATATTCCAGCAGGAATACTCTCTATATATTCTATCTTGATTTTGGATCAACCTTTTTGTCAAATCTTTGAAACCGCTTGCCAAAAAAGTCTGTTTTTACCGGTTGTTAATGTTCTTCGCTTTATTCTTTGTCCTGACCGCTTCTATTTTGGCTCCCATCAATCACCCTCCCTTCTCTATTCTTAAAACCTCGGAAATCCATAAACTCTGCTATGAATGAGGAAAGGAGAATCGCAGCTGAGGTTGTCTGCTGCGGAGATGGGATTAACTCCTTGTCGGCTGGCAAAAAAACTCGTATCTGTTGCTAAAATGTTCATTTTGCTAGGCTGAATTTTTTTCAGACTTGCTTTAAAAAAAATCCCTAGAATGAACTTTTTAATATTTTTTCAAATCTGACTGATATAGATGACCTAGAATTTTGAATGGGTCATAGGCGGTGCTTTTTTTTCTGGAAAAATAGGTGGGGGTACTCTCACGCCCGGGGAAAAACTGATTATTATGACTATATTTTTGTGTCCTAATAAACTATAGTTGTAGCTCACTTAGCCACTTCGCTGCTGAGGACGCGCTCAGCGCGTCCTCAGCAGTCCCGCTGGTATGCGAAGGACGCGCTGAGCGCGTCCTCCCATCGGGGTCAGCGTTCAGCCGGGTTCCGGCCGATCGCTGGCCCCTCCGGTGCGGGCTGACATCCTGGATGTCAGCCCGGCATCCGGACCAGCAGCCGCCAGAATTAGGTGTCATCGCGGGGGCGCGATGACACCTAATTCAGGCCCCCCCCCGCATGTGCGGAGGAGGCGCCTGAAAGGGAGGGGGGGGGTCCTTCGGACCTCTCTCCCTCCGATCGGTGGCGCACAGGGGGTTAACCCAGGCATCATTTGGAAGGGCACAGCCTGCCCTTCCAATGATGCCTGGCATTAACCCCTGGGGAGCTGGATCGCGAATCGGCGCTGAAAAGCGCCGGTTCGCGATCCTTTCCGGAGCTGGCCGACATCTTGGATGTCGGCCAAGCCTCCGGGAACTCCCCCAGAGGACTGGCGTCATCGTGCGTAGCACGATGACGCCAGTCCTAGACTTAACCCCTAACTGCCACCAACTGTGGAGATAGGGAGTTCCAATGAACTCTATCATCTCCCGATCCGTGGCAGCTAGGGGTTAAATTTTGGTATCGTTGGATCGGCCAGAGCATGGCCGTTCCAACGATACCAAACATGAAAGTGAAAAAATTTGTAAAAAAAAAATAATAAATAAAAAAATAAAAATAAAAAAAAAATTAAAAAAAAAAAAATAACACTTTTTTTTTTTTTTTTTTTGGGTTAATGCAGCAATATTGTTCCCATTTCAATTATAATGTGAACAATGATGCTGCACTAACGATTTTTGTATGCGGTGCGTTTGTTAAATAGTGTCATTTTCCCCAAAAAAATGTAACGAGACCCCATCTCTTAATTTTTTTTTTTTATTAATACTTTATTTTGAAAAAGTTTTAAACACAAAAAGACAGGTAAACAGCCACCTGTGACATCGCCTCGCAGGGCAGAGAGGGCATGCCTCATAAAACATGGTTTGGCTCAACTCATAAAATCATGGTGAACATAAAAAAGCAAACTGGTTGAGATCGGAAGAAATGTAGTAAATCAGCCCTTATGCCCAGCGCTTGGCATGCCACGTAGCCGACCGGACAAGACTAACAATAACCCACGTATGACAGGAGAAGGAAAAGAGAAGGAAAGATAAGGACAGAGAAAAAAGGAGAAAGAAAGAAGGAAAGAAAGGAAGAACCTCCCGCATCTGACTCCCATTAGGTGTTAATCTGGCTTTAATTAGTTTCTTCCCACGACTCCAGGTTTTATAAAACGAGGGAAGAGAGTTGTGAATCACCGCGGACAGTTTATCCATGTGATGCGCCTCGGCTATATAAGCCCGGGCCACCTCAACGGAAGGCACCTCCCCAGCTCGCCAGTGTTTAGCGAGAGCTCTCCTAGCTCCCAACACTATCCTGTGGAAGAGTTTGCAATCCGGTCCCCGAAGGGATGCCGGTGACCTATGGAGCAGGAAGGCCCAAGGATCAAGAGGGACAGGTTGCTGAAATACCTCCTCTAATAAATCCCCAATCCGGTCCCAGAAGGATCGCACCTTCGGGCACTGCCACCACATGTGAAACAGGGTACCTCGAGCCCCACAGCCCTTCCAACACACATCAGGGGTACCCGGCTGCAGATGCGAGAGCAAGACCGGGGTGGCATACCATCGGTACAGCGTTTTATATGCCTGTTCTTTCAGCGTAACACATATAGACACTTTTGCAATATTTTCCCACATATCTTGCCACTCCTCTCCCTCCAACTCCTCCCCAATATCCGCCTCCCAGCGGGCAATGAATCCAGGGGTCAGCCAGGAGACATCCTCGCATGAAAAATGACTATATAAGGTGGAAATCAGAGCTTTTGGAGCCCTTCCGGAGTCACACATGGATTCAAAAAACGTTAATTTTTGACTAGCTGCTCGTGAAATGTTGTGTTGAGATAAAAAGTCTCGTATCTGTAGGAATCTGAAGTGGTCGAAGGTCCGGAGGTCACCCTTCGATTGTAGGTCCGAGAAGGAGAACCAGTCACCTCCTGGAGATCTGAAATGCTTAATCCTCTGCAGGTCGATATTTTCGAAAGCTGTAAAGGCGGGGGGACAGTCCCGGAACAAAAGCTCTGTTGCGTAAATATGGCATTAACGGCGAGAAGCAAGAGCAGAGGTGAAATTTGTCCCGGACGGAGTCCCAAACCTTCAGGGAGGTTAGAGTCGCTGTACAGGTGGACCGCAATAGCGGGCGGAACTCTTTGGGTAGCCAAAAATAAAATTGCGGGAGGTCTGGTGCAAATAGATCCGATTCCAAATCGGCCCAACGTTGGGAGTGTTGGGGCAGATGAAACATGACAAACTGAGCAATCTGAGCCGCTTGGAAATATTTATACAAGTGCGGAAGGCCCAGACCCCCACGTTCTTTAGGGCGATATAAGACATATTTAGAAACCCTTCTCCTGCCCCCCGCCCACACAAAACCCTCAATTTGGGACTGCAGCTGTCGAAGAGATCGGGGCACACCCAGATCGGCAGGGCTTGAAATAGATATAATAATCTCGGAAGCAGGTTCATTTTTATGCAATTAATCCTGCCGATCCAGGAGACCCCCTCCCTCCCCCACCTCTCCAGGTCCTCGCCCAGAAGCTTAAACATCGCCTCATAGTTTAGGGAGTGCAATCCATTCACATCAGGCGTAAGCCACACTCCCAGGTATTTCAAAGAGGATCGAGTAAAACGGAAGCCCGAGGAACTCTCAATTTCCTGACAGATCGAGGCCGACAGGGAAAAGGGCATAGCAACCGACTTTTCAAGGTTAACCTTATAACCCGAGACTGCTGAAAAGTCGCGCAGGAGGGAGAGCAGGGGAGGAATGGAGGCGGAAGGATGGCTAAGAGTGAGCAAGACATCATCGGCGTACGCCGATACCTTGTACTCCTCCCCACCCACAGTCACTCCCGTAATATGGGGAGAGTGGCGAATAGCCGATAAGAGGGGTTCGAGAGATAGGGCAAAGAGGAGGGGGGACAAAGGGCATCCCTGTCGCGTCCCATTTCCTACAGAGAAGCTCGGGAACAGTACCTGGTGTAATGACAGCTGAGGTAGGGGAATCATACAGAGATCGGAGGGTCGAGATAAAGGACATCGGGAAGCCCCACGTGGTCAAAAGTCGAAATAAAAAGGGCCATTCCAGTCGATCGAATGCCTTCTCTGCATCTAAAGAGATGAGCAGAGAGGGCAATTGGGTGTCAGTCATGCGCTCCATCAGCACCACAGCCCGTCTGGTATTAGCAAATGCATGCCTGCCCGGGATGAACCCCACCTGATCCGGATGAATGATGGAAGCTAAAAAGGAGTTCAGTCTATTTGCCAGTATTTTTGTAAATATTTTATAATCAACATTCAAAAGGGAAATGGGCCTGTTATTTTGCGGGTAAGACGGGTCCTTTCCTTCCTTTGGAATTAAAATTATGTCAGAGCGGAGAAAATCTGCTGGGGCCGGGGCACCCTCCCACAGCGACAGATAAAATTTGTGTAAGTGTGGAGACAGAGTTTGGGTAAAGGTTTTATAGTAAAAGGCAGAGAACCCATCCGGGCCAGGAGCCTTGTGAGGTTTGAATGCCTTAATAACCTCAGCTATCTCTTCCTCAGACGGGGGGCGTCTAAGCGCCTGTCTCTGTGCCGGGGATAGCCGGGGGAGAGGAGCACTCGACAGGAAGCGGTCAATCGATTGGCCCAATGGGATAGAGTCGGAAACGTGGGTCGGGGAGTGGTTGTATAATGTCTGAAAGTATGAGGTAAACAATTTATTAACTGTAGCTGGGGATGTGTGCAGGACTCCCTCCCCATCTCTGGCTCCCGTTATATGTTTGGACCTAGTTTGGTTGCGAAGTTTAGACGCTAGAAGAGTGTGAGATTTGTTGGCAAATTCAAAATAGGTTCGCTTGGACCAGCCAATGAGCGAGCCGCGTCCTCCCCGAGTAATTGACGTATGGCGGTCCTGATCGTTTTAATCTGGGCGGTCAAGGCGTCTGAGGGTGAAAGTTTATTCAGGGTTTCCCATTTAGACAGGTCTTTGGTCAAAGAAACCAGGGAAGCCAGTTTTTGTTTTTTGAGTCTGCTACCTAATTGTATGAGATGGCCCCGGATCACCGTTTTATGGGCCAGCCACAGGGTGGTGGGGGAAAGGGTGGGTGAGTCATTTTCCAGAAAGTAGTCTCTAAGTTGTTGCTGCAATTCTAAGATGTGTTCAGGTTTATGTAGTAAAGAGGAATTCAGACGCCACGACCACGCCGGCGTGTAAGACGGTATGGATAACGTCATGGAGATCGGAGCGTGGTCCGACCATGTAATATCGCCAATGCTTGAGGTCGGGATTAGAGGCATCGTTGACAGGGACACCAGAAAAAGGTCTATACGGGAGTAAGAGTGATGGGGGTTGGAAAAAAAGGTGAAATCCCTATCACCCGGGTGATGGAGACGCCATGCATCCACCAGGGAGTGGTCAAGCATAAAGGACTCCAGGGAAGCATCCTGGGGGTATCCCGAAGGCGTCCCCGAGGAGTCCCCCGATGCCTTTCTGTCCAGAGATGGTTGAGGGACTGCATTAAAGTCTCCGCCAAAAATAACTCGACCGTCAGCTTTAGTTGTCAATAAAGAAGATATTTCCGTCCAGAAGTCAGGGTCATAGCCATTAGGGGCATAAATGTTAAATAAGGTTAGGGTGGTGGAGGCTATCTGTCCCACGAGCATCAAATAACGTCCAGCTGGGTCTGAAACTTCAAGGTGTATTTTAAAGGGGCAGGAGGAGTGAATCAAAGTGGCCACTCCCTTTTTCTTTTGAGGAGATGATGCCATGTAGGTAACCGGGAAGGCCTTGTTTCTTAATGAAAATTGGCGGGAGGAAGCAAAGTGGGTCTCTTGGATCAATGCTATATGGCACGCGGATCGTTTGAGCTCCCTTAACAGCAAACGCCTCTTTTGGGGGTGTTTAATCCCTTAACATTAAGGGACAAAATCTTTAAACCGCTATCCCCCATACAGAGTCAGCAGGAGGGAGGTGAAAAGGGAGCAGGGCACCACAGATGCCCCCCCCATCCCCAACTGAGGGCGAGAGAGGGAAACTGGAATCAAAGGCAGGAGAGGAGGTAGAGAAAGAGAGATGAGGAGAGACAGAATAGAAAAGGAAAAAGCAAAGGAGCGGGTGGCACGCCCAAGAAACAAAGACCCACCAACAACATAAGACAAAAACACAACATAACACAGAGAGCGCCTGGACTTATGGAGTGCCAGGCCGACCTTGGAGGGGGGACACGGAGACCAAAAACCCCAAACCCCAAACCCCCACACCCCCACACCCAACCAAGGTTGATATACATTAGCCATAGCTGGACATGACATTATAACCGATAGGGGGAGAACCCCGGGAGGGAGGGTCCCCCCACCCGCCCCGGGTAGAACCGGCCGGGCGGACCCTCCCCCAGGGGGGGCCCCGTCTGACAATATAAACTCAATGAGGCATACCAGAAGCTTTCAAATCAAATAACAAGTGAACATCAATGACATCAGTAAATGGCCCTGAGCCAAGGGCAATTAAAACAAAAGAAAAAGAAAAAGCCGGAGAGCAACAGCACACAGACCTCCCGTGTGGAGCATATGGTGACCCACCACCATCTGGACTCCTGAGCAACAACCCTCCAATGAGGGGGAATTTTGAAAGGAAAGGAAGAAGAGGAGAACGGGCCTCCAGGCCACAGATACATCCTCAGCCATCCCCGCTCGTGATGCCAACTCGAGTCCAGCGCTGCTGTAGACGAGGGAAGGAAGAAGGCGGGAGCCCAGGGGCGACAAAATCTTCCAGAGGTGGGCACTTCACTGCGGCCCAAAAGGCGGCAAGCTCTGAGGAGGGAGTGAGGGCCACCTGCCGGCCCGCCACCGACACTTGTAAGCGAAAGGGAAATCCCCACGTGTATGGGATGTCGTTAGCAGAAAGTAATGGGGCGCCAAGCCCTGCGTCGTCGGAGGGTTGCGGGATCCAAATCCTGGAACAGCTGTAGGGGTTTATCCTCAAACTCCAATTGGAAGGTGCGTGCGGCATGAAGGATCTGATGTTTCGCCGTGAAGTAATGCATGCGGAATATCACGTCGCGTGGAATAAGAGACGAAATATTCGGGGGTCTCTGAGCTCTATGAATCCGATCCATTAGCAGCTGAGCTTCCGGTATATCCGGTGCAAGGCGACGTAGTATACCCAGCACCGTCCCATTGAGATCTTTAGGTGACACAGTTTCTGGGAGACCTCTCAGCCTGATATTATTTCTCCTGGAACGATTAGACAGGTCCTCCATCTTGGATTCCAAGAATAAGACTCTTTTAGCTAGGTCCCCGGTGCCCTCCGCTAAGTCGTTATGGGCCTGTGTTAGCTCTGCGGCCTGGTCCTCCAGTTCAGCCGTGCGTGCGCCCAGCGAATCAATCTCTCCCCGCAGTTCTGTCCCCAATTTCGCCACCTCACCCGCCAGAAAGGTCTGCATCTGGGACATCTTGATAAAGAGGCGTTCCACGTCTCCCCGCGAGGCCGGAGCCGTTAAGTCCGCTGAGGTGGATAACTCTTCCTCCGGGTACAGCGTTTCACCGTGGCCGCCATCTTGGAAGGCTTCGGCCTGCTTTTTAGCTGGGACGAAATGCTGGGCTACGGATGGGTCCGGCGGCCGCGTTTTTTTTTAGCGGTTTGGAGGCTGGCATGCTGCTGGAGCTATAAGAGGCTTTTAGGAAAGAAAAAATCGGCTCAGGGGTGCTCAAACCAGAGGCTTTGGTGCTAGGTGTGCGGGAGCCCCGGGATCACGCGGCCATCCTGGTTGGGCGCTAGCTCCGCCCCCCCATCTCTAATTTTTTTTTTTTTTTAACAAGCGCACCCCATACAATATATTAACCGCAATTGCTTCGCATGTTAAAATGTGGGAAAAAACACTTTACACATTGTAAATTATTGAAAATACATATTTTATTGCATTTTTTGTTATAATATACAGACATGACATAACGTATACAATAATAATGACATATTATGAATCTACTGAGTCTGACGGAAAGAACGATATATAATACTGGGTCATATACTAAAAATAAGCCTTCAAAACACGTTTAAACATGATGCGCAAAACAGGTAAAAATGACCTCAGCATAGGGGCGGGAAAAGCCTCAGCAGCGAAAGGGTTAAAGGAAGACACTATAAAAGGGAACTGTATTCTTTAATACTGTGTTCCTTTAAATGAACTACAACTATTGTAACCCTATGGGGGTTATCCACTATGTGCTTCTGTTGCAAGAAAAATCTGTATTGCAGGGCAGTTATCTGTTTGTGGGTTTTTTGCAACGATGGCACTGAGTGGATAATCCCCCAGCATTTGTGAGCACCACAGTAATGAAACTCAGTTTTGCTGAGTGTGTATGAGCTCCACAGTAATGTGCTGTGTGTATGAGCTCCACAGCAATAAAACTCCCTACCACCTTACAGTGCCAGCTCCTCTTATCACACCGCTTGCCTCACAATTCGCAGCTCTGGCAGATGGGTGTAAACATGCTGCACCCCCCCCCCCATGCTATTCAAAGTTTCAGTGGCTGCAGAGAGGGGAGCGGCCCTCCCTTGTCACTTACTGGGGGTGGGGGTTATCAGTCCCTACATACACTACTGACGAATGGAAGCGTTCAGGAGCAACATGAGCTGCCGAGTGCTTCCGATTCTCTGCCTGCCACTGCAGGAGGAGGGAGGAGCATCATGCGCTCTGTTAGTTCTGGCTGGTGGTGAGGTGCCGGTACTGCGTACCCCCTGAAAAAAGCCCTGGTCATAGGTCTATGTACCAAATATTCTTAACCATGTAGTTTATACATTTTGGGGGGGTGGTGTGTGTATATATAATGTATACGGTGTACATTTCTCGTTCTGCATGTATTCAGAATGATTACATGCCACTGTCATGGGCAAAATGCATTTTGCCCATTTGACAAGGCATCTCTCACGTTACATAGATTTTTTTTTATTTTTTTTCCCTATGAAATGTGAACACAGATTAAATTTTTTAAGTGTCCCCACCACCCCATCCTCCAGGTGACTGCGACCTGCTGTAGAGCGCAATCCTACAGGGAGTGTGACACAAGCCAGAAAAGCACACTAATTGTGCAGAGTGCCGTCCCGTAGGACAGAGGCACAACTAGACACCTCAGGGCCCAGTTGCAGGAACCATGACGCCCCCCAGGCAAAAACATATACCCCCTCCAGGTCCACAATGTTGACTCCAATCAGCGTCCCATTTTTTCCAGGTTCACTGTGACCTTCACTTTATCCCATTTTTATTGTAGTGTGCAGTATTTGTATCTCAGAGCTCCACCGCAATAAAACACACAAAGTATAAAGTAAATTTTAAAAAGAATAGATATCAGCAGCAGCTCCTTTTAAAAAATATAAAAGTGCAAAATGGGGTGCATTTGCGCAGTCATTAGGTTGGCAGAATAGGTACCTGCCAGGGGTGGAATACATTGATGCTGTTGGCAGGCTTAAGCAATCCATGACCATCTAATGCAAACTAAACTTCCATTTTTAAACCGAGCTTAAGGTCAGAAACCCTGCAAATGGTCTTGAGTGGGTTAATAACTGCTGTGCTCCTGAAGGTAGTAAAAAATTTTTTATAAAGTTGCTGTTCTCTTTGAATGTAATATTTGGTGTGCTCTCATGGATCTATATCTTGGGCAAGTGTGGGCCCCCCGGACTCGAGGGCCCGGGTGCGCTGGCAGCCCTGGTAGAGTCTAAACCGCGGGGTCAGCAACCTTGGCTCCCTGATGTTTTGGGAACTACATTTCCCGTGTGGCTCAGTCAGCCTAATTGGTGACTGAGCATCGTGGGAGATGTAGCTCCCAAAACATCAGGGAGCCAAGGTTGCTGACCCCTGATCTAGACGCTGCGCTTGCTCACCCTAGCTACATAGGACCAGCTTCCAGGAGAGGGTGGACACTTCAAAACAGACTATTACTTTTACATTATATAGATCAGCATCGTTTTTTCAATGTAAAGTGAGGGGTACGCTGTCAAATGGGCGAAAGTCATTTTACCCATGGCAGGTCCACTTTAAAGTGCACATGTTGTACAGAGAAGATGTAAAAGCGCTATTTTACAAGACGTCCCTGTTCATATACAAATGGTGTCTCAGACGTATATCCATTATCAATGGTTTGGGTCTAAAGTTCTGGCAGTAACTGCTAAAAGCAGAAAGTTACCGATGCTATTACAAACTTGAAGTGGCAAGTATCGAATTCTTGGCGTTTTTTGTTTAGCACAGCTCCCTGCTAAAGAATAAATCCCCATGTCATGAATTCAATCTGTCTTTGGATTTCTAGGATGTTTTATAACTTCAAACTTAAACACTAGTTTCTTTTATTGACGACATCCATTAATCTTCCAGAAGTTGTGCAGAGAACACTGTATGACCTTGAAATTTTTGCCGGCATGAATGGTCTCTCCACCTTTTTTTAATTTAGATTTTTTTTCCCTTTACCGTTTTCTTATAAGAATCGCTTAATAACAAATTTTATTAACCTCTCTCCATTTGTGAAACCCTTGAAATGGCAAACAAAACATTGTGACAGGAATGTGTTTTGAAATGGTTTTAAGTGGTCTTTATCCAACGGTATGGATAATCAGAACAGAATGTTTGGTCAATTGCTTGATCTATTCTATTTGAACCAGAGAACAAGTTGAGCACCCCTTATCCAGAATTCTTGGGACTCTGAGCATTCTGGATTTCAGATTCTTGATGATTTCGGAATCTGTGAATCTGAAGCTGGGGGGGGTGCAGCAGGAGAACCGTGATCCACCTCCTGTTGCAACACCATTGTGCCTACATGCAGGGAGATGCTGAGCAGTCTTTATCGAGGGACATGCTGCACAAAGCCAGCATGCCCCTGCAGAATATCACACGCATGGACTTCAGTCTATAAGCCTGTCATGTGCCTTGTGTTTCACTCCTCTCATGGCTGCAACAAGACCTGTCCTGAGCAACAGGGAGGTAGGGCTGTGCAGTATTGACAAAATAATCATATTGCGATTTCTTGAATGAATATTGCGATTTTATTTGCGATTTAGCCAATTGTTTTTGCTTTTTCAAACATGCTACATACATTCTAAATGTATTCAGCACATGGATATACTGCCCCAGCACATGGATATACTGCCCCAGCACATGGATATACTGCCCCAGCACATGGATATACTGCCCCAGCACATGGATACTGCCCCAGCTCATGGATACTGCCCCAGCTCACCTCTTTGCGCCGCATGTTCGGCTCCCTGTGAGCTTCCGGCGGCACATGGAGCTTGGGCGCTCGCCTGTGGGAACCACGTGACGAGCCGCGAGAATGCAGCTGTACACGTGGTTTCCCCTGCGAGCGCCCAAAGCTCCATGTGCCGCCGGAAACTTACAGGGAGCCGAAAATCGCAGCCTTATGCGGTTTATATATCGCATGTTGTTAAATCGCGATTGGTTTGCGATTGCAATTAATTGCACAGCCCTACAGGGAGGTAAATAATTTTCAGAAGGCTCAGAAATTAATTTCAGAATCTTCTGGATTTCAGAATTCCAAATAAGGGTACAGCCCAACCTGAAGATCATTGACCTTGCCCATATAATGGCACGGATGGTAGTCTCCACAGGTCCTGGATCATGCTACCACTTTGGATTATCTATAAATATGGTGCTACACAAGCTTTTGCGGCTTCCAATTTTCAATATTAAACTTTTATTCTAAACGTTTGGTAAATAAGCGTTGAAACAATAGTTTCAGAAATTAAATGGGTCTTTGCCAACCTGAAAAAATCTAATGGCTGGTAAATTAGTCTTGTTTGCAAACCCATTGGCAAAGATTCTTTTACGTGAATGGACATGATGGGAGTTGCCCCTGATGCCAGGTGAAAGTAATAATTAAGGAGGCCTCATATTACCGTAAAGGAGCTGATCACTAATGTATGTAACAGCCAGGATAATACCCGGCCACAGAGGCTGCTCTAAACACGACAATGATACTTGCCACGAGGGTCGGCATGTCTGTGTACACAATCTCACTGTTGTATTTGCTTCATGTTCACTTGATACTGATCTTTTCATTTATGACTCGCCGTGTCAACGTGATGTGCAGAGTGTATGGCTTCTTCAGGATGTGTCAAATTCTCCCTCCATTTTTCTTAACCCTGGTGGTTTGCACTGGATTACGCACATGGGATTAACATCCTTGTTGGTGTTCCATAAACCTTTCTGTCTCTTGGCGAACCAGCTTCACCTTGGAGTTGGCATGTGGATTTTTTTATTTTCTGTTCATTTTCATATATTTTGGTAAACATGACAGACATAGGTGTTTTTGTGTTTTTTGTTCTGGTTTGTTTTTTGTCTGTTTGATCCACCCTAAGCTAATAAAATTTTTGGGGTCTTTGGGCAGCTCCTGTGTCAATGCTCACCTGCCAGCGAGTGTGGGTTCCTATACTTCTAATGTGGAGATTGCTTCTACAGTTCATGGTGATCTACTTGTGGGAACTTGCAGCTCAATCATTAGATTTTCAGGGCATAGTGATTTCAGGCGTAGTCTCGTCTCCCAGTTCGCTTGTGTTTTTTTTTTTTTTAAGGAATAAATCTTAAACTCGCGTATGTCACACATCTGTTTCAAAGCACAATGACTAATTTGAGGACTTTCTTTTACAGACCCCTCCTTCCGGACCAGATAATCCTATCCCAGCTGATGGTAAGTAGGTTTTGGTAAGGGGAGGTTATTTTGGGTGGTGGGGTGCAAACTCGCAGTATCACCTAGGGGACATCCCGGCTGGAATACATTATTCTCAAAAGCAGGGGAACACCTCGAGAGGAAAAAAAATGTCAATTTGATGTCTTGTATGTTTGACTAGACATTGAGCTCTACCAATCCCAGAAAATAGAACTGTCAAATAGAACGCTTCTAGGTCTGCAAGGCGTGAATATCTCCGGGTCACACGGTTTATGGAACACATAGAGAGGGTTATGCACCAATTGCTGTTGTTTTGTTGGAACCACCATAAGTTTCAATGGTCCAGAGCGGGTAATTCAAACAGTGACATTTAATCAATGAATCTGTCTGCCGTTGCTTGAAATTTCTTCTCTGCATCGACAATCGGTGAATATCCCCCATAGTTTAGTATGTCCATTTATCTTCAAAGATGTGTTGCTGTTGCCAACACTGACAGCTGAGACCTCACAACTGCCATTGTAATGCTTTGCTCCATTCAGCTGATCTGAATCTGACTGATCCGTCAGGCACGCACAGCATCCGATTCTTCTGTACAAGCCGTTACAGAGCGTTGTAGATTTGTAGAACGCCACGAAAATGCTTGAGTGGGCAGTGGTGGAAGCGAACATCCGTCAGTGTCAGCTTGTTGCTGCGCTGCTAATCGGTGTGAAAGGAGTTGGGAATGGAGAACATCCTTGTTCTTGCAAGGAATATAAACTGCAGATGCTTAACGAGTCCCTTTCTAAGATATATTTCAGCAAAATTAGAGGAATATGAAAGTGATTTCATTGCTCGACTATTCTTGCCTCAAACTGTCATATCTAGCCATGGATATCCTTAAACCTGAATATGACAGGTGAATGTAAAGTGACGACAGCCAGCCTGTTTCCATTTAGTATTAAAATGAGCAATTTTTACATTTTAAATCAGTGTTTCCCAAACCTGTCCTCAGGACCCTCCGCCTCGCCACTTTTTCCAGATATGTGAAGCACAGCACAGGTGATATGATTTGCTGCTCAGTGATTGCAGGATTCAGTCTGCTTTTCCCCAAGGTGATCTGCAAAATCTGGCCTGGTTGAGGGTCCTGAGGACAGGTTTGGGAAACACTGTTTTTAAAGTGACAATATATTTAGAAAGGCTGGTCTTCAGCTGTGCCATCAAATTAGGATTTCATTATTTACAGGGATTTATTTAATCGGGGATATAGTCAGTATAATGGGATTGAGCGTAGGGATTGCGATTTTAAAGCTCCAGAAAGTATTGCTGGCATAACATCTCACAGCAAAAAGGGGAAGAGGGTGAAAACAAACGTGCGCAGATTTCTAAATCAACAGGTTCTCATTAGCAGGAGAGAAAAAGATCAGATTTTTACATAAGTGCTGGACGTGATGACATGTGAGAGGGTTCTGCGCAGGAGGCAATATTCTCTCCACACACGAACCACAAATTGACAGCTGTGGAAGAGCGCGGCAGGAATATCGCACAGAAGAGTATTAATAAATGTGAATAGAAGCTCCGTAGCTTTTAAACTGATATTCGAGGGAAAATTCCCCCCCCGCCTAACTAGCGCTCACATAATTGTTTAAAAATGTCAAGTTCTTAAATGATTTTGGTGATCTAAAAACATCCAAAGTGACTAGACCGTGCAGTACGTAGTGTTCTTATACAAGACCTATTAAACCTGGATGAAGTTGTGTGGTTTTAAAATTGTGAGCCTGTCATGCCTTCCGTAGGCAGAGACCAGTATGCGGTAGATGGTAGACGACAGGTTAATCCAAGTGAGGTGTCCGTGGGAGAATCCAAATAGAGTAGTCGTGGGAAGTGAAAAGGTCGAGACAGGCAGAGTTCTTAGCAAGGTCAAAGGGTAAGCCAATTGGGTCAAAGGGATAGGTCTCAGGAATTTAATATAGCAATAGATATGAGGGGACCAGGAAAGCCTCTAGGAAGCAACAACCAGATAGCTTTCCAGAGGAAGAATGGGGTTTTATAGGGAGTCTGCAAGGAACACACCTCTGCGGAGAGGAGCCGCAGCCTCCAGACACACCACAGGTTAGGAGGATGCCTGGTTGCCATAGCTCCCCTCTCTGCCCCGCCAGCCTGAAGCCACGCCCCTCCAGGTTGGTGAGCACCTCCGACGGCTCTCCCCCTGCTCCCAGCGTGGTAGGACACACCCCCATGCCGGGACCACGTGACGGCCGCCATGTTCGGCACCCCCTCCGAGCGCCCCGATTCCCTGGCCAGCTGGAGACAGAAGGGAAGCGCGGACCCTGCATCCTGGATACCGAAGCGCTGTGAGCGTCAGGCGGCTGCTGTGGACGCCGACCCCCATCTCCTGGTCGCCGCCATGTGTGCCGGGACCCCCCCACGCGCTGGACGGGTGAGACCTGACAGAGCCTACTGTATATGTAGGATAGAAATATGTTGGCTCTTACAGGGTTGACCTTTTAATAATGTCAAATCACTGGTGCATAAAATTGTATCATATATACAACCAAAGGTGAGGGATGCATCATGGATGTCATAGGTCATGAAATGCTTTCCAGACTCAACCAACCTTATTCTGCTTCCCTAAGCAAAGCTGTGACGCGTGGTTGCTTTAGACTAGCAAAGTCTGTATTTGACCAGTACTGACACGGTGAAGTTCGGCAGATAGCTTCAACTCAGCAAAACTGACATGTAGAAAGATGAATCCAGTTGAAAACGTTAATGATCAGACTGGCCATCTTTATAATCGTGTACAGCAATGCAGGTAATGAGACATTCATTTTGTCCAGCAGCGAGCACAGAATGGCTGCTATGTAACCAGGAAGTCCCTTAGAACAAGACACTGAGCAAAGGGGTGTAAACTAGCTGGATACAGCAAGCTAAGGAAAACCAGCAGGGACAAAATGGCTATGAAATCATAACTGTAAGCAGATTCAACACATACCATTTAAAATATACAAATAAATCATGGGACATGACAAACCTTGCCTTTTTAAAAACAGTGGTAGATCTGACAATTGCTAAAATCTAGATAGGGTCACCAATAACTAGAATAGCTTTGCTGGAAAGTGTTTAAACATGCCCATGTTCCTCATTTTTAATCCCCTCCAGTGTAAACACTATCCATTGTTTTAACTTTTTAAATCCTTAAGATTATTTTTAAGAATATTTTGGGGGGGGGGACACGATGATTAATGAAGGCTCATTATTTTATGTTACTTTTTTTTTTTTTTTTTCTTTGATTTGAAAAATTGAGAACATTCCACTTTATTATACCTTGTCTCATCTCAAACTTTATTTTCTCTTATTTTGCAGTGGACAAATGGTTCTATAATGAGAAGAATTAATCACGAGGCGAACTAGACCAGCAATTACTGCATGCCTTTCGCCAGACATCCGAATCTGCAGGCAATCGGTAGAATGAGAGGTTTTAACTCTTTACCCGTGTTGAAAGACTTCCTATACAATCTCTATTATGCGGTACGAAGTTCTCCAGCTCCGAATAAATGAATAGCTTCATATTTGGCAAAAGGAACCAGCATTATCTGCATCAGAATATCAACAAACCCTTTCTTTTTTTTATTGAGACGGCAAGATAATTGGTTAGCATAAACATTCATGTTTTACAGATGCGTTTTTGTTTTTTTAAAAGCAGAATTGGCATGTAATGGGTAGCGGAGCGCTCCGACCACTGTGTAGGTTCCATTTGTAAGAGAAGGCAATAAATTCTAGTCTTGTTGACAAATGTGCATTGTGTCTTTTGTGACTCTCCGAACCCCCAAACATTTCTCAGAAATCCCCTGGATCTACAACTGCATAGATCAGACAAGTGGTCAGACCAGTTAAATACATTCTTCATGCTGAACGAAATATATTAGTCAAACATGTCATTATTTGTTTGCCGAGCTGGGTTCTGAAGTTGTATAAATGTTTGTAAGGTTTAATTTTTTTGGAGAAAGGATTTTACCAGGAAGGATACGTTGAGATTTCTCGTTTTCAAGTATGTCCTGGGTGGTGAGTGTGTACTGTTAGGTGTCTTGCCCAAGGACACTTACTGGAGAGGTGCTCTTGCTGGGATCGAACCGGTGTCTCCAGTCTCTCTCCACACAGAGCCGTGATGTTACCTCTACTTCACCCAGCCGGGACGGTAATTAAAGGAAATCCTCTCATTGTGTATCTTACAAAATGTTCAACTTACATTGCATGGTGCTCAGGTACATCAGTCACCAAGAGGTTCAACATGTACCATAATTGAAGGGATTTGAGGTTTTAGTGCCGCTACATATAAAATGAGCGTTCCTTTTATTTTGTTCTGTTACTCTTCTCTTTTGATTTTAACTTACGAACTCCCAGCACGTCTCAAATGACAAGGAGGTGATGGAATCTCTTCAGAATGGGCACAGAATTGGTCATCCTTTTGAACAGTCACTAAATAAAGTAAAGCCTGGCTACACTTCTATCGAACATATTGGGTTATCCAGTAAGTGCCTGTGCTAAAAAAGCGACATTTGACTGTATTGCAGTGCTGGGAAAAAGCCAGTTCTTAAACTATAATCCAAAGTAAGATCATTACTGTAAAGTTTCTCCTTTTTGTTGTTTTACAGTTCCTGAGAAGTGGCACTTGGTGGATAACCCTTAATACTTTAATAAACTGCTTCTCCCTTTACCACATACAAAGTTTTTGGTGTAATAGGAAGTGTTCAGATGCACATGTCATTATGACCAGTTTCAGTTTATCATTCTGCATCTGATTCTCTCCCAGTCTGGGAAGATCTAGGTTCAGGAGCATATACTTGGCCCTGAACAGGCATCAGTTGGTATATCACTCATCCTTTGTAGTTCTGGAACCTAATTTATAGGTCCTTTTGGCTAAGAATCCAGTAAGAGCTATCTTGGGTCATCAGTTGATAGGTCTGTTTATATTTCTGCTGTGGTAACCACAAGCCAGCTGGTTCTCTAATCTCTACGCTAACTAGAAGATAAGTGGCATCTCGGATCATTCTGACTTTGTTTCATGTGCTGTAACATGTTAAATGTTCAGGTTTCTAGAGAACTAGTCATGTTTTTGAATTTGTGTTCACACCAAATTTTATTCCAAAGCTTCACTGAACAGCATTGGATTGCAGAGTGGATCGACGCCAATCTTGTGAAGAGGTGGGCATGCTGGAGGGGGCCTAATTGGACCTCTGGTTAAACCTGTTCAAAACCTTTTTGGGTTTCTCGGATCCGAGAGAATGGAAGGATAAGGTTTTCAAAAGGTAGCTGGCAATAAAGTACCAACGATTTGTCTAAAGTAGCAGCCCACAGACAGAGACTTTCAATCTCTCACCAGCTCTCAGGTACCATGTTTGAGGAAAAAATGCCTCGGTGAAACAATGTCCAAGAATTCAGAGGTATAAGTAGTAGCGATCCTGAACTATAAGGGAAAAACGCTTTCTTTAGTACAGTGTTTGACAATAATGGAATGATGAGCACTTCGATAGGTAGACCTACCACTTGGTTCTGTATGAAGAATTTCAGTCACTTGAGATTGCCTGGGCCTTAAAGTGACTTCAAGCAAGCCTAGTGACAGATTGTGAAACACCAGAATTTATTTTAAACTCCACTCCTAATATCTGACTTCCAGGTGGTCCAAGGGCCAGATTGTCACATATTGCTGTTCCATAAAAACATATCTATTGCATTTGGAAATGACTTGCTCTTTGTTCAAATGCTTCGCTTGTTCTTATAAACACTTTAAAAAGCTAAGTTTCTCATCCAATTAAAGGCTTGTCTAGATCCGAAAATAAGCAGGAACTTCATCTGCTATGTAACCATTTACAGGTCACCTGAATGACACTCATTCACACCTACATCAAAATTTGGTCATCCTGACTTCATAACCCATCCTTGCCATGAATAATAACCAAAAACACTTTCCCCTTTCATTTCAGCATCCCATCACGTTATCCACTGTATCACTTGTTCAAACCTTTTTTTATACCTGCTCTTTGAATTAAGTGGTTTACTCTTTGTGTGTGTGTGTGTGTGTGTGTGTGTGTGTTAGTTATATACAGACATACATCACTTTTTCAGTTATACAGGGGGTACGAACACAGATTTTTCAAAACCTGTAAAAGCAAATTGCAAAAGATCACTTGGTGACATTTTTCCCAGTGTTTTAATTTGAATCCATATGATCTTGTATCATAATTTAAATCAGTTATTATATGCATTGAAAATGTGTATTCTCACAAGAATTCTACTGTAGTTGCACTCCAAAACAAACAAGTGTTTTGTAAATTTAAATCCTGCATAGAAACGTAATTTTCGCTGTAGTTGCATGACAAAGTATGGTAGGAGCATTTGGATTTTGCCTAAAGTTATTTGGAGTCATTTAAAGCGAAAACATTGAATTATTAGATCAAGGAAATATTTCATTGTATTCTTTTGTATTTGGATGTCTTCACTCTTGCAGTGCAGTTACTAGGGGTGCGCATCTTCACTGGTCTCACGATTCGATTATGATTATCCTGTCAACGATTCGATTTCGTGAGGCATTGAATACTCACCGATTAGACGATTTCAATCAGAGTGAAACCTATGCACTCAGGTACACACAACATATGCTCGGATTCACTACGTAATATTCACTCTCCCCCAGGGTGTGTACCAGATACAGTAGGGTTAGTGTGGGTGGCATTGTAGGTATGGGAGGGGCAGTGTGGGGGTGATATGGGTGTGATGGGTATAGTGGAGGTAGTGTGGGTGCATTCTTGGTACAATATGTGGGTGCAGGGGGTGTATCATAGGGCACGCTCACTACCTGTGACTCGGGGGTGTCCGTTGCCTGAGCTGGGGGTCATCACAGGAAGAGGCTGCGCCCAGGCACTCACTACAGGGAGAGCAGTGCAAGCAGGCTGGCCAGCTGTTGATTTACACATCCCCTCTGCTCTTCTATACCCAGGCTCGGGAATTTTGCCCCATGTTATGATCCTCCTCACTCAGTCTAAGAGACGTGAGCTCAAACACTGGATGTCCTTGTCTGCTTCTTTCCGTTGCGGCCTGCGCGCGGTGAGTGTTAACGATTGTTACCATGTGTTGTACTGGGTATACACAATCTGTTACCCGTGCGCCATTCCACATTACCATCGGAAAAGCCCACTGTCGGTCTGCCTGGGGGGAGCCCGAATATTCTATTTAACTGGGAAGGTAACCCCTCAGAGTCCGAGCATCTGATAGTCGACTGCATTGATGCAGTATCATTCAAGGCTGCATCGAGAAAATTATGATTTTTTTTTTTGACAGCCCTAAAATTTACAGAATAGGAAATGGAATGAATGCTTGAATCTAGTACACTTGTGCCTAATGCTTCAAATTGCAACAAATAATATACAGTACACTCCATTTAACAGTTACTAGAAGAGCTTTTAAAAACTTAGCTGAGGATATATGTATAATACATTTTTAAGGCTTTAGTGCAGCTAAACCTGTGTTTACAGTTTTCGGGATGACCACCCTATTGGGCTAGCACCACCACTCTGTGTTTCATCGTTTACAGGTTCTACATGGCCGCCCCTATTTAGCGTGTGCTGGTAAGGCCCCCAGGACACAGTTTGTACCAGTAAGTGGGTTGGTCTAATGGAGGCAGGCTTTATGATGTTTAGAATAAGGATCCTCTAGGATGAAGTACATTGTCCTTGTGGCAGGCTTAAACAACTTGTGATCACAATTGTGATGAAATCTCCATTCTAAATATAGTTAGGTTTTTCAAATCTCTTTGTGTGCTCTATATTGTTTTCTTGTAATCTTTGGTCTTCATAGCACCATTATATAAAATGCATGTTAAGGCTTGAGCGCAGCCTCTTCCAGAGGCGTGTTCAGTTCCTCAGCAAGTGCTAAGCTAGCAACTAGGCACTGAACGCTGTGCTACAGCTCAGCGCTCAGCACTGCTAACTTGGCACTTGCAGCCAAGTCGAGAGGTGCTGCCGGGGTTAGCGGAGTGTGACGTAGGAAAGATGGCCGCCTCCATGGAGCAAATAATCCAATATGGAAATGTTCTGTTTGAAGTTTGGTGGATCAAACCACCAAATATTTATTGGAACCTGTTAAACATTATCACTAAAGTGGTAATAAAATGGACAACAGTGGATTTTTGCAGAAACAGCAGCTTTCATTAAGCAATGCTCTGCCCTTTCACTTCCATATTCACCGCCAAAGCGTTCAGTGAGACTGCTGCAGCAAACTGAACTGCTGCACTGAAGCAATTCAGCAGCTGCTGAGGAACTGAACACGCCTCAGTTCTGTATATTGTTTCAGAGTGGGCTTTTAATTTCCTTCACGTGTCATAACATACTCAAAGGGTTATACCATATTTATCTGATAAAATAGCCTTTTCTGCATTATTAAAAGGGATAAAATGCTTTCATAAAGCTTATGTGATTTAATTGGAGCCACAATAGCCTGAAATATTTGCTAGAACATCCTTAAAACAAAACCAACAGATGGGCCCCCCCCCCTCTCCATATCCATATTACAAAAGGTGACACTGTGGTCATACTCCTTTCTTTTTAAGGAAAAAAAAAAATGGTCTTTGATCATAATTAAATCTTAAATCCCCATTTATGATATTTTTAATATTCGGGCATCCATTATGTAATTTGGGTGCCTCCTGTTCCAAACGTTTTTGTTTTTATATTCGTTTATTTTTCTTTTCTGAATACAGCATTGCCCTTTGATGTTTGTAGTAGGTGACATGTCCTCTGTACTTTTCAATGCCAGATTCCTGAGGATTTTTTACAGAAACACGGCTGGCTTCTTTGAGTTTCTCTGAGAAGATAAAACCTTTTTAAATGTTACGCTTTCTTTTATAGGCAGGATAGTTGTTAATGATTCTAGGCATACAATAGCATTGTTGCCCATCACTGCATCACACAACTGAACAGTGAAAGTACAAAATCCTGCAGGTCTGTTCAAAGAAAGGTGAATCTGCGGAGAATGACCGGAGAAGGGAGAATTTTTCTGCTTTGGCTATTTTGACCTAGAATTCTCCCATTTGGCCTAGGTTGTTCTCGTCTCCTGCCAATTCTCCTGATTTTCACCTTTCTTTGAATAGACCTGATGCGTCGTCTATTACGTTTAACATCCGTCATAGCATTAATTTGTGATCAATGGAGACTAACACACAAAGTATGTGTGCACTGAAGTGCGCATGCACCACGCATGTGGCAAAGGACGCCATTTAGGCCTCAATGTAAAAGCGATACAATGGACGCCCAGAGTGCGCCGCGTCCACGTAGCGGCCTGTGTGCGTGATGATGCGACGTCAGACGCAGCGCCTTTGCGATGTCAATCATGTTGATGCTCAGAAGTTTTTGGTCTGGCTGACTGTACCTGTCTTAATTTTAAAAAAATTCCCCATATTTCCCTTTTTTTTTCTGTACATCCGTCAAACGGACTGTGTGGTGTCTACAGTAACTTCCGTCTGTGCGTGCATAATGGATGTACGTACTGAGTGCACTCAGGCCGCGCTCGTCTGTCATTAGCCTAAGAGGCACAGTGTTTTCTCACAGAGCTTATCCCTTTTATTGGGACTCTCTGCATTGAGTGAGCGTGACTATTAAGGCCGGGGTCAGACGAGCCTCTTTGAGAGCAGAATGGAAGTTCATTGACTCCCACTACAGTATATGCGGAGGACGTTTCCCACATGTCATCCGCAAGCGGGAGCCCCGGCGGAGATACTCACCTCTCTGTCCAGGGACCCGCGGCATTCTGACTTCAGTGTCCTCAGAGTAGACGCTGAAGTTAAGCCCCACCCGACGTCAATGACATTGCGCCTTTTGGATCCCTCCCGATCGGGAGGGTTTACAGAAAAAAAAAGGCACTGCTTTGAAGGGCAGTGTCTGCCCTTTTAAGGCTAGGGTCAGACGAGCGCATTTTGTACGGACTGTGCGTCCGTGCAGTACGGACGTACTTTCTGACTGACGACAATGTAGTGGCCACACAGTCCGTTTTTATCACTGACGTATTTTTTGACGGATGTAGGAGGGAAAATAAATTTAAAATGAAAAAACATTTTGTCCGTCAAAAATGCTGGACGTATAAATGCAGTCCGTCTGACCACGTTCCATCACTCATACACAAAGCTATGCGGACATTGTGGATGTGGCGCACTCCGCACGTCCGTTCTAGCAGTATTACGGTTCTTGCCCAACCTTTGTCCATTTGCCACATCCGTCATGCGTCCGCACTTCTATGCAGACGTACTTCGTGTGTGGGGCTCCATTTAACAATTGTATGCTATCACGGACGTACGTATGTGCGGCAACACGGACGTTAACACTGCGTTCGTCTGATTTCCCCCCCCCCAGCCTTAAGTGGTGCTTTTTTTTTTTCTACACCCCAGTTCGGCACCACATCGCGATTTAGTTTGTGTTTTTATTAATGCAGCAATATTGTTGACATTTCAATTGTAATATGAACAATGATGCTGCACTAATGATTTTTTTCTATAGGGTGTTTGCTAAAAATCACGAAATTCCCCCCAAAAAAGCGGTAAAAATTAGCGCCGCACACAGCGGTGAAATGCCTCAGCAGTGAAGGGGTTAAATGGTTGGATATGTAGGGTTCCCCTTCCTGATTTTTACTGCAGGCGCCGCTAGGCATCTGCTGATGAGGTTATCAAGCACCGTGATGAGGTCATCACGCCTGCCACCTCCCCTAAAAAGGCAGGGCAGGCTTCCAGCCTAAGTAATGGGCGGGAGGGAGGTTAGGAGACCCTGACGTCACTGGTGTATTTTGGCCTAGGCCGACTAGGCCCAGGCCTAGGGCGGCACTTTCCAGGGGTCGGCGGCCCGCCCTGGGTGGCCCCACCCCTAAAAAGAAAAAGTATTTTACCAGGAAGGATACATTGAGATTTCACTAATTTACACTTTCAATTTCACTTTCCAGGGGGCAGCAAAAAAACCTCACCACTAAATGGGTTACTCACAGAGCACGGAAATGACGCCAACTTTTTGGTGTTCTGTAGTTCCCTGCACTTAGGAGAATAAAATTTCCCCACCCTGCAGTGAATTCACCATTCACCGCAGGGTCCCCAAAGTGCATGGAGTCGGCCGCTGAATGCTGCCACCGCAAACCCGTGGCCTGCTGTTTTCAAAAGAACTACTGAACGAAAATGTCTGGAATTTACATATAAGATCCTATGATTGATAATAAAAATTTGTTACAGAAAAAAGAAACTGCCATTAAAAAAAAAGGGGGGGGGAATTTCGCCCAAGAAAATCTGAAAAATGACTAAAAGGTACTAAAAAAAAAAAAAAAAAATCAATAAGTAAAGACTTTTTACTGCAGATTAAAATAATAAATGATTTCTTAGATATTGCATAAAAATGGGAACATTAACATTGAAACCTATGGGGTTCGCCTGAATAAACCTGCTGATTGAAACCACCGAACATCAGGGCATTTCACTGCCATTTCTCTGAGTCTCAGTACCACATGATTGGCGGAACCACGTGAAACGCATGCGCGCAGCTGCCCGCCCTTTCGTTAACACAGACTCTATTCTGGACTGAACACCCACCGGGAAAGGAATCAAAGCTACAGTGCACCCTCTGACAGTGGCACCCCACTGCTGACAAGATGGCTCCACAGCATAATAGCTGTGTGCTCATATACACTCGGTTTGCTGGGAGTTTTACTGCAGTGGATTCTGATGCACTCATACACACCGCACATTGCATTGCTGGGAGTTTTATTGCTGTGGATTCTGTGATACACACTGCATATTACTTTGAGTTTTATTGCCCTGGAGCTCTGGGATACGCTCATACACACTGCACATTACTGTGAGTTTTATTGCTGTGCAGTTCTGTGATATGCTCATACACACTGCACATTTCTGTGGGTTTTATTGCTGTGCAGCTCTGATATGCTCATACACAGTGCCCATTTCTGTGGGTTTTATTGCTGTGCAGCTCTGTGATACGCTCCTATGCAGTGCACGTTTCTGTGGATTTTATTGTTCAACCAATTAGAGCGGCTGTGATCCCGTTTACTTGACATGCGTGGCTGTTCTTTGTAAAAATGCTTGAATTTAAACATTTCATAATTTTATTTATCTCAATAGATACATTTGAAATGGTGTACAAAATATACAAGTAGGCACTTGGTATCCACTTTTAATATAATGAGAGGAAAAGGCGGAGCTTAAAGAGGAAGGGTGGGGATTAACCAGGAAGAGGTGTGCCCTTGACAGGAAGGGGTGCGTCAAATTTAAATTAGGGGGTGCACGAGTTTAGTTAGGCCTAGGGCAGCACAAAACCTAAGTATACCACTGCCTGACGTACTATTTACGTCTGTGGGTGTAAGGGAGACTTCCCGATCAGACGTACATGGTACGTCAGCGGTCGGGAAGGGATTAAAACAACAGAGTCATACAGGGTTATTCAGAGAAAGGTGAAAAACAGGAGAACTGGCAGGAGAAGAGAACAATCTGGAAAGTAAGGAAAATGGGAGAATTTTTTTTTTTTCTGGTTTGGCTGTTTTGACCTAGAATTTTCACTTCTCCAGGTATTCTCCTGAGTTTCACTTTTCTTTGAATAGACCTGATACCGTTGGAAGCGCGTTTATGTCACAATTATTTATTTTTTTTAATATTTTCTTTCAACGTGCACAATTTTTAACAAAACACTTCAGTTTAAGGCCCCGTTCACACTGTGCGATTTTCATATTCGCGACATGGTGCGACAATGTCGCGCAACATCGCTGTTTTGTGCGATTTGTACAAAGCACCACCAATACAAATCGCAAAATCGCAGATAGCAAATCGCAAAAAAAGGGTCATGTACCTGCGACATGCTTCTGCGACGCGCGACAAGATGTGAACAGCTCCATTGAAATGCACTGGAGAAGCTACACAGCGCGACGTCGCGGCAAAATCCGCGCGATAAATCGCACAGGGTGAACAGGGCCTGATTCCTCAAACTAAAAAGCAATAATAAATCTTTGAGAATATGCTGCAAGGCATGCTGGGGGTAATCAATTGTGGATACATTCTCTTTACAGTTTTAGGATTAGTTTATTCCATAATGTAATCTATGAAGACAAATGCCTTGTAAAAAGAAAAAAAAAAGCATATGTTAGAAAAGGTCCGTAAAACACAAAACTCGTATTCTACACGTTGTCTGTCACTGTTATCCAGATTTGTTATTGTAGCGCTGTGTTAAATCTTGCTGCTGGCAGTACCTATGTTTGGCCACAAGATGGAGACAATCGTGATTTGAGACACTGGACATTGGGACTACATTTCCCGGTGTGCTTTGCAAAGACACAGGAAGTGGGTGGGACACAGGACGCTTACTTCCCGAACCTCGTGGAGAACGCGCCAGAGCGCGCGGGGGAACGAGAGAGAGCGGACGCAGTGCAAGACATCGCAAGAGGGCCTAGGCCAGAGCGCGAGTGAGACCTGTCAGTTCCTCACCGAGTCATTCAGCCTAAAGAGAAGGAGACCTCCAAGTTCCAGAGATTGCTGCAGATTAAACAAACCGAAGACCTCGAGTAAGGAGTCGCCGCGAGCTGATCGGATACGGAGAGCAGGGGTGAGCTGGACAAGTCGTGGACAAGCAACGGAGAGTCAGACAACGGATCCGGCCGCTAGTATCCCCAGTCAAAATCGAGCGGAGAGACGTCCTGGGTCAGCGGAGCCTAAAGCAACCGGTGGATGGGTGAGAGGCCTCCAAGGCCGTATGTAATTAAAGAGAAAACAGCAGTGTGTTCCTTAAAGTCCACAGGGCCCCAACTTGACTAGTCGAAGACATTCCTTAAGTAAATTCACTGGCCAGTTGAACAGTACCCGGGTACCACACACACATACACACCTTTTACACTCCGGGACTTAAACCTGTGCAGGACTCATTCTGTTACGAATCGGAACGGGAGTAAAGATACGTTCCGAATATATATTTTTCTCTTTTCCGCTGCGCGTTTATCGTAATACGAAGAGATTGTATTTTTGGGGTTCGCTACGTGTCCTTGTTTTTCCGAACTATCGGGTATTGCATTCCTTTTTTCTGTTCGGTTGCGAATATTTTATTCTTCCGAAATACGAAGCCTCGTGTTTCGTTTTTTTTCCCGCTACGCGTTTTTACCGCGATACGAAAGTACTGTATAATATCTGTGAATACCGTGTCTCAACGTCTGCTTACTATTTTAGTAAACTATTTAAATGATAAAACTCACAACGGTGTTGGAGTATATTTATTCCCTAGTGCGGGGAGACTGACCCGTGGTTCATTTTCAGCGGCTCCTCCGGGAGTGAGCGCTACATTATGATCGTGCAGACACTGTATAATGAGTATTGCTATGTCTAACTATACGCTCTCAGGATCCCTGCCTGTTAAGCTTAGAATTAGCATTTGTGTTGAATTATAGCTAGAAAAGAAAAATAATTAAAATATTGTCTGCTCGGTTATGAGCTGATCTTCTGTACCCCATGATATGTTTTTTCTTTGTGGCAGTAATCTTATCTTTAGTTGTGTTTTGATTAATATGTGGGCGATAGCAGTTGGAGTAAATGCTTAGCGATTTCCATTATATCCATGAGAAAGGATTTTACCAGGAAGGATACATTCAGGGTTATTCAGAGAGCGGTGAAAAGCAGGAGAATGACTGGAGAATGAAAAATTCTAGGTCAAAATAGCCAAACCAGAAAAATTCTCCCTTTCATCTCACTTTCCAAATCGGCTATTTTGACCTAGAGTTTTTCATTCTCCAATCATTCTCCTGAGTGAGATTTCTCTTTTTTTCAAGTATATGTCCTGAGAGCGTATAGTTAGACATAGCAATACTCATTTATACAGTGTCTGCACGATCATAACAAATCTGGATAACAGTGACAGACAACGTGTATAATACGGGTTTTGTGTCTTACGGACCTTTTTTCTAACCTATGCTTTTTTTTCTTTTTACAAGGCATTTGTCTTCATAGATTACATTATGGAATAAACTAATCCTAAAGCTGTGAAAAGAATGTATCCACAATTGATTACCCAGCATGCCTTGCAGCATATTCTCAATCTAAGATTTATTATTGCTTTTTAGTTTGAGGAATTAAAGAGTTACATGGTAACAGCAAGTAGTTGCATGTAGGCAGCAGCTTAATAACTATTATCTAGGTAGAGGCCTTAATAATAAAGTCGAGAAAAGTGTTTCAATTAGTCTCTCTCCGTGGTCTGCTTTGGAATGATGACCTACCTGTAAACCAAACGATGCATAAATACATGAACTTTTGCACTCCTCCTAGCACTGGCAGCTACAAGTGTTTACAGGTCTATTAACTAAATCAGGGGTGGGGAACGTCCGGCCTGCGGTATCAATTGGTCCGGCCTGCGGTATCAATTGGTCCGGCCTGCGGTATCAATTGGTCCGGCCTGCGGTATCAATTGGTCCGGCCCTCAGAGCGCCACAGCAAGGGGTGTGCAAATTCCCTCTCCCGCGGCCCTTATAGCAGACTGCGGCGAGTAGCAGAATGAGGGGGCGGGGATTATCCCTGCTTCCCTCACTAGCTGCTGCGCGCCGGATCTTCCAACACGCTGTGCCCCCTCATCTTCCGGGCGCAGCGTGAAGGAGGATCCGGCGCGCTTCAGCGAGTGAAGGGAATGGGGATAATCCCCGCCACCTCAAAGGGCCGCGGGAGAGGGAATTTGCACACCCTTGATGTGGCGCTCCGCGGTGAGGTAAAAGGGCCTCGGGGTGGGGCTGGAATTAATTTTAAAGGGGGAGGGTGAAATTAATTAGATGGAAAGGGGGATGACATTAGAGGGGGAGAGTGACATTAATTAAAGGAACACTCTTATCAAAAATCTTTCCCCCCCCCCCTGTTTTTTTACATTAAACTATTCCCTCAATAAATAGGTAGGGATATATATATTTATTTTTTTTACTGTGATACTTACCCTAAAATCCACTTGTTTCCACCGGCGTTTTTTTTTCTTTTTTTATACTCTCCTCCCTCCTCTTCCGCTCCCGTCCGTCTAACTTTCACTTGGCTAATGGTTTACGTGAGAAGCGCGCATGCGCGCCTCTCACGTAAGCCAGCCAATCAGCAGGCTTCCTCCCGGCTCCATCTTCTTGGATTAGTGTTGCGTGCAAGAGGATGCGCGCAACACTAATCCTCAGCCGCTGCCGCCACCTACTGCGGCGAGTTGGAGACGTCATCGTGCTGAAAGCGCGATGACGTCTCCTACTCGGCAATAGTCGGCAGAAGCGGGAAATATGAATCCCACTCTGCTGATTGACAGCTGGGAGGGCGGAGTAAAGTCCTCCGCGTCTTTCAGCTGGTTCAGCCGATCGGCTGAGCGGAGGGAGGGGGGACAGACAAGGACATACTCAGGGCATCATGACCACCTAAAAAAAGCTTAGGTGGTCATGTTGCCTAGAGTATCCCTTTAAATGGGGAGGGGGAGAGTGACATTAATTAAATGGAGAGGGTGAGATTATATGGAAAGGGGAGGGTGAAATTAATTTAAATGGGGAGGGGATGAGATTAAATGGGGTGAAATGAATTAGATGGGGAGGGTGAAGAAATTCAAGGGGAGGGTGAAATTAAATGGAGTAGGGTTAAATCAATTAAATGGGGTGAAATGAATTAAATGGGGAGGGGAGAGGGTGAAATGAATTGAATGGGGAGAGCAGTGAAATGAATTAAATGGGGAGGGGCACAAACCTGGAAAATTGCAAGTAACAACATCATCTGTACCAGTTAACATTGCGCGCCTCACCAAAGAGAAGCAGTTCCAGCCATCACATTAGGGGTGAGTTAACCCTTTCACTGCTGAGGCATTTCACCGCTGTGTGCTCAGCTAATTTTTACCGCTTTCGCTCATCATGTTTAAACGCGATTTGAAGCCACATTTTATTATACGACCCAGACATATTATATATTGTTCTTTCCGGCAGACTCGGCAGATTCATAATATATCATTTTTATATGTATACGTCATGTCCTGCCTGTATATTATAACAAAAAATGCAATAAAATTTGAATTCTTAATCATCTGCAGCGTGTAAAGTGTTTGTTTTTTTTCACCTTTTATCACATGAACATTTGCGGTTATATTTTCTAAGGGGTGCGCTTGTACAAAAATTAGAAATGGGGACTTGTTACATTTTTGGGGGGGAATTACGTGATTATTAGCAAACGCACCCCATAGAAAAAAATCATTAGTGCAGCATCATTGTTCACATTATAATTGAAATGTGAACAATATTGCTGCATTAATAAAAACACAAACAAATAATTTTTTGTTTTTTTTTACTTTATACCTGGTCATGTTGGGCATCATTCGAAAGGCCATGCTCATGCCTTTCGAATGACACCCTCCATGACCCCTTAGCTGCCATGGTTCTGGAGATATCGGACCCCTTATCGCCACCAGGGGATTTCCTTGGGAAATCCCTGGGCAGCTAGGGATTCCCCGGCTATCTGACGTCATCACGCTATGTGTGATGACGTCAGGCAGCACGGGGGGACCCGGGGGTGGAGCTGCCATCCAAGATGGCAGCCCACACGGGAGCTAGGCCGCACTTCGGCGCCACAAGGCGCTGAAGTGCAACCCAGTGCCTAAGGGGTTAAAGCCAGGTACCGCTTAAAAGGGGAGACTCTCCCCTTTTAAGCGGTGCCTGGCTTTTCTTTGTGGGACCTCCCGATCGGGAGGGAGAGGAATCCGAACGGATTCCCCCCCCCTCCCTTCCAGGCGATCTCCCGGCATTGCCGGGGGGGGGGGTCGCCTGGAAATTACATGGCGCGATGACGTCGGGCGAGGTCTTAACTTCAGCGTCTGAGGACGCTGAAGTCAGACCGCCGTGGGACCCTGGACAGAGCGGTGAGTATCTCCACCGGGGGTCCCGCAAAGCTGACGTGTGGGACATGTCCTCAGCATACAGCGGGAGTAACTGAGGACGTGTCCCACATGTCGTCAGCAGTGAAGGGGTTAATTAATTTCTCCCTAAATATAGCTGGCTAAATTTTAAGTTGGTAATCGTGTATGGCCCTCGAATGATCTTATAAATTTACAAATGGCCCTTGGCAGAAAAAAGGTTCCCCCACCCCTGCTATACAGTTTACAAATTGTATACATTTGTTTTCTTCAAGGGTTTTTCTACGAAGAAATATTGCATTTAAGGTTCCGTTAAACACTAACATACTACTAAAAGAATATGACCAACAGTACGAGCGCTGGCATTCACATTTTCCTGCCTAAACCGCTAAAAATCCTCCACATTTTCATTACAATATTCACAACCTCTTCATTTTGTTTTGTAATAAACAAACAGGGTTATTCAGAGAGATCTGTAAAGTCACCGCACGTTCGGTGACTTTTCGTTCCCTGCACTTCGGGGCGATTCCTAGTTCGTCGACCCCCGTGCTGTATTCAGCAAGCACCACAGGGCCCCCGTAGTCCAGGGAAAACTCACAGAACACTCACCGAAACCTACAGAAACCGCTGCAAAAACCAAACCCGAACACGCCGAAAAAATCCGAGCGGCCGCCGGAAAAAGCCAACACGCAGATGAACCCCAAAAAAAGTTTGTTTGAAATTTGAAACGCTGTTTCCAAAAAAACTACTGAACGAAAATGTCTAGAATTTACATATAAGATCCAATGAATGATAATAAAAAGGGCTGTTACAGAAAAATTAAAAAAACGATGGAAATTTTGACAAAATGCCTAAAAGATTCTAAAACTAAGAGAATTTTTATTGCTGAATAAAATGATAAACAGTTTGTTAGATATTGAGATATCTGGAATATTTTTAACATTGAAGCCTATGGGATTCGCCTGAATAAACCTGACGAATGGCAGGACACTTCACTGACATTCCTCAGCTGTTCAGTGTTCTCTGAATAGACAAGCCATTGCTTCTCTATGGGGGATTTCACTGCCCTTGAACAGGCACCGTACATGCAGGCAAATTGCCAGAATTTGGCGAACTGACTGCTCTCTGAAAAGCCGAATGGCCCCAAAATGTCCCCATTCATTGAAATTCAGTGTCCGGTTACATTTCGGATCTCTCTGAATAACCCCCCCCCCCGGTCTTTAAAAGGATTTCAGAATGGTAAATGCACACATTGCTTTGGAACTCAAATGCGCTAAGGCTGTGTGATGAAATTATTATTATTATTATTATTATTCTTTATTTATAAAGCGCCAGCATATTCCGCAGCGCTGTACAATAAGCACAGTATAGACAGGGTTACAATACATTGAACAACATTTGACAAACAGTACAGGAGGAGATGAGGGCCCTATTCCCGTAGGAACTCACAATCTGGGAGGGTTGGGGTTGGAAACAGGAGGAGAGGACTGTAAGGTGAGAGTGATTGATGGTTGCGTCAGTGAGTTGGGTGGTAGGCTTCCCTAAATAGGAATGTTTTCAGGGAGCGTTTGAAGGAAGAGAAGTTAGGGGAAAGTCTGACAGTACGAGGGAGAGCGTTCCAGAGAGGGGGCTGCGCGTGAGAAATCCTGCAGTCTATCATGGAAGAGGTGATGCGGGGAGAGAAGCTAGGCGCAGGTCACTGTTTGACCTTAGGGAGCGGGCTGGGGTGTATTTGGTGATTAGTGAGGACAGGTAGTGGGGAGCTGAGTTAGTGAGGGTTTTGTAGGTAAGGATAAGGATTTTGAACTTAATTCTGCAGTGGATGGGGAGCCAGTGAAGGGACTCGCAGAGGGGAGCGGCAGAGACAGAGCGGCGGGTGAGGTGAATTAGCCTGGCGGAGGCGTTCAGGATGGTTGTAGGGGGAGAGGTGGGACAGAGGGAGGCCAGATAAGAGATTATTGCAATAGTCGAGTCGGGAGATTACCAGGGCGTGTATGAGTTGTTTTGTGGCGACAGCGGTAAGAAATGGCCGAATTCTGTAAATATTACGCAGTTGATATCGGCAGGAGGAGGAAAGAGACTTGATGTGGGGGAATGAAGGAAAGAGCAGAGTCAAGTGTAACTCCAAGACAGCGAACTTGGTTTGATGGGGAGATGGTGATACCCTCCACCGTGATCGAGAAGTCAGGAGGTGGGGCGGCATTAGAGGGAGGAATAAGTAGGAGCTCAGTCTTTGACATGTTGATCTTTAGGTGGTGGGAGGCCATCCAGGAGGAGATGCCAGATAAACAGTCACTGACTTTGGAAAGGACAGGGGAGAGAGATCAGGGGTAGAGAGGTAGATCTGAGTGTCATCAGCGTAGAGGTGGTAATTAAAGCCAAAGCTGTTGATGATTTTGCCCAGGGAGGAGGTGTAGATGGAAAAGAGCAGAGGACCAAGGACAGAGCCTTGAGGTACACCAACAGATAGAGGCAATGAGGAGGAGGAGTTACCAGCAAAGGACACACAGAAGGACCTGTTGGATAAATAGGAGTCAATCCAAGCAAGTGCAGTGTCACCGAGACCCAGAGAGTTGAGGGTCTGTAGAAGGAGGGGGTGGTCAACAGTGTCAAAAGCAGCCGAGAGGTCAAGCAGGATGAGAATAGAATAGTGGCCGTGTTTTTTAGCAGTTAGGAGGTCGTTGGTGACTTTGGTGAGGGCAGTTTCAGTCGAGTGTAGGGGACGGAAGCCAGATTGCAGGGGTCAAGTAGTGAATTGGAGGACAGGAAGAGGGAGAGGCGGTTGAAGACTAGTTTTTCTAAGAGCTTTGATGTGAAGGGAAGCAGGGATACAGGGTGGTAGTTGGATGGAGAGTTGGGATCTAGGGATGGTTTCTTTAGTAAAGGGGTAACTAGCGCGTGTTTGAAGGCGGATGGAAAGGAGCCAGTGGAGAGAGATAGGTTGAAGATGTGTGTGAGAGCAGGGTGAGGGAGGAGGAGAGGGGAGGAATTAGATGTGAGGGAATGGGTTCGAGCGGGCACGTGGTGAGATGTGAGGAGGACAATAAGGAATTTACTTCCTCCTCAGTGGTTGGGAGGAAGCGGCAGAGGGTGGCAGATGGACCTGTGTGGAGTGGAGGTGGCAGATAACTATCTTGTGTTGGGATGTTGCTCTGATAGTTAAAGTTTTACTGAGGAAATCTAAATTTATATTATAAATCTAAGCTTTTGTTGCTTTTTGTAAAGGATTTACTATAAAAGGACTACTGCAGCATCTTGACTTTAAGCTTTCTACAATCGGCAAGAGTGTGATTCAGGAGGACGCGAACAACTCCCAATCAAGTTCCCAGTTAGAAAAGAGCTTCTCCTGCTGTGTTGAAGGACATCAAATTTCAATAATAATGAAAAATTCAATAAATGTTAACAGACCAAAAAAAGGAAATGAACGGAGCCTGTAATGTGCATTTTATTTCATTTTACAGAGCGTTTACTCAATGACCTTTAAATAATCTCTTGTCTTGCTGCATAGAAGTCTTGCTTTATGACCAGTGAAATCTCATGAGGTTCTCTAGTGACTGCAGCAGCAAAAATATGTTTTACCACTGTCACTTCAGAAGAGGAGACCAGTTCCAGAACAATAATCTTTGTGTAATGCGCCCAGGGGGCGGTTGATACAAAGGGAGACTGCGAACATAACTGGTACAAAGGGTTTATTAGAAACCAGAAGGCAGAGAGAACAATGGGTCAGGTTAAGCAATGGCTGGAATAAGAGAAATACTGGAGAATCCATGAGATAAGGAATAGATTAGGGCTGGACACAGACAGTGGACAGCACAGGAATGGGACTGGACACTCAGTGAACAGCCCAGGAATGCAGCTGGTCAAAGACATTGGGAACTTACAGGAGGCAACTGAGGCCGAGAGTACAGGAACACACAAAGAGGCAAGGGGTCTCGGAGGCACTGTAGGAGCTGGGATGTCCAGCAAAGGGCAACAGCTACTCTAGCTAGGCTTCAGGAGTGGACAAAGGATGGTGGATAACACAAAATAGAGATACAAAGAGAATCTGTCAGCACAGAGACCACACCTGAGTGGAAGGAATGCAGGATGAAGCCAGGCAGTCCTGGTATGGATTTAGGAAAGCTTGGAATGGAGTGTACAAGACAGAAAAGTTGCTGCCGGCATCATGAGACCCTTGGGCCCAGCATGAGCACCTGTCCTCCTGCATGCTCCTACGCTGGGTTCCTGACACTTGGCAGGGACAATGCGCATTGACATATGTGCCCTGAGTCTGCACTCTTACGGTACCTAACATCCTATCCCTTGTGTAAGAAAAAAGATCATGGCCAAGATTTGGGCTAGGGTCAATAGAACGCATTTTTTGCATCGACCGTCAAAAAGTGCGTCCGAACGCATTGACGTATTTTTTTTACGGTGGACGCGAAAGCGGTCATACGATGCGCATTTTCGTGCGTGTTTTTTTTTTACGGACCGTCAAGAAAACACTTTTTGCGTCTGGACGTTGTGTAGGCCGGACATTAGCAGCGTCTGACATCTCCTAATCACGCACACATGCCGCTATGCCGACGCAGCGCACTCTGTACGTCAGTACTAGCGGTTCTACGTACTCGAAAAAATGCGTTGATTTGCCGCTTGCGTTGCACGGCCGCACTTTCATGCGGCCGTACTTCGTATATTGGCCGTCATTTACTGCTACTACGGCCGTGATTAAGTGCGCCTAAACGCACGTTAAAAATGCATTAGTCTGACCCCAGTCTTAGGCTAAGGTCAGACGAAAGCATTTTTAACGTGCGTTTAACCGCACGAAATCATGGCCGTGCTAGCAGCAAATGACGTCCAATGCCGGGTAACATACGAAGAACGGCCGCACGAAAGTTAGTCCGCGCAACGCAAGTGGCAAACGAACGCATTTTTTCTAGAACGTCAAACCGCTACTACTGACGTACAGAGTGCGCTGCGTCCGCATAGCGGCGTGTTTGCGTGATTGGGAGACGTCAGACGCTGCACACGTCCGGCCAACATAACGTCCAGACGCAAAAAGGGTTTTATTGATGATCCGTACAAAATCACGGACTAAAATGCGCATTGTATGACCGCTATCGCGTATTCCGTGAAAAAATACGTCCATTCGTTCGAACGCACTTTTTCACGGACAACGCGAAAAATGCGTTAGTCTGACCCTAGCCTTAGACCTCGCATCCATGTGCCATGCTTTGATCCATTAAAAATGGTTAAACTTTAGAAGTAAAATAGCCATTGTGCGAAGGAATGTGAGGCTGATTCAACTGAAAGAGACAGTATACTGAACTGCGCACGCACAACGCACGTGGCAAACGGACGCAAGTTAGGCAAGAACATAAAACCGCTACCACGGATGTGCAGAGTGCATCACGTCCACGTAGCGTTCTGTGTGAATGATGAGATGTCAGACGCAGCGTATTTGCGACATCCAGCACCTTGACGCACACAATGGCTTTTCATATCCTTTTCAAATTTTTATCATTTTTCATATTAATTTTATTTCCCATAGTTCCCTTTTTTTTCTACTTCCGTCAAGAAAAACGGATTGTGTGGTGCCTACAGTATCTTCCGCCAGTACGTCACACACGCAGAGTGCGCTCAGACTGCGTTCGTCTGACTCTAGCCTAAATCCAGACAACTTAGAAACACAAGTGAAATCTAAGTGGATTCTTTGAAAGACCCCTGATTGATTGAGGTTAACCCTATATATAGTGTTATACTAGATCAGTGGTTCCAGTGGCATCACAAGGGGGGGGTGGCCCGCATCAGGTGACACCCTAAAAAAAATTTTTATTTATTTTATTATTTTTTTACACAAATATTTTACCAGGATGGATACATTGAGATTTCTCTCATTTTCAAGTATGTCCTGGGTAGGCAAGGCCTAGGCTGGCACTTTCCAGGGGGTGGCAAAAAAACACCTCTAAAGGGGATATTCACAGAGCACCGAAATGATGCAGACATTTCTGTGTTCTGTTCCCCGCACTTTCGGGAATCAAATTTCCCCGGTGAATTCACTGCAAGGTCCATGAAGTGCAGGGAATCAGCCACCAAATGCCGCCGCAAACCCGTCACCCGCTGTTTTCAGAAAAATGAGAAGTAAAAGTCTAAAAGCCTTTAATTAATACATTAGATAACACCATGATACTGGAATGATTGCATCACGATTTAAACATAGTTAAGAGTTAGACCTGAAAATGATTAGTTTTGTACAGAATACAAGAAGTAACATGTATATCAGTTTCTACAGTCGATATCAAGCTGTCAACAATGAGTAGAAATAATACTTCAAAACACTGGTATGACACATAATATTAGCTGCATTACTTCAATTAGATGCCCACAAAGCACAGTTGTCTGTATCGGTTAGTGAAATGTATATTTTATTGTAAAAGTGCAATAATGCATTGTGAAAGGAGACATTTAGCATAAATATAAACACTGCAATGATTATACAAATCAAGAGATCGAAAGAAAAATGCTTAAAACCTTTGACAGAAGGAACATTTCTACCCACATTTGACAGCTGTCACGTCCCACGCCGTCCAGATGCCTCAGTGGTCAGCAGCACCCTCTTCACTGATTGCTGGCCGGCCGCTGAGTGATGTACAGGCGCTCGCACTCACGGGAGTCGGGGACGCCGGCAGGGCATGGCATGATGACACAGCGCCCGCCAAATTTAAATTCAGATGCCTGAGAAGTGTTCCTTGCCCTGACGTGGTTCTCACTCCTCTCGGTGCTTGCTATATTATTCTGATATATATTTGGTGTACTGACTTGACTTGTCTATCGTCTCTCCTGGCTGTTAACCCCTTGGTTCCTTTACTGACTACTCACTCTTCATACAACCCGTAGCATTCCTGACTACCCGCTCCAGAATAGGCCCAGAGAAAGGATAACTATGCCTGCATTGATGGGCATTTGGACCACTGTATCTCTGGCTGACCTTTCCAATGATACCAAGCATGACCAGGTTTTATGTAACAATGAAAATAAAATAATAAATATTTATTTATTTTTTCTTTTTCTAATATAGGAAGATTTTTCACTTTTCAATTATAAAGGGAACAATGATGCTGCACTAACTCACCATCTCAAGTGTGGAGGTGATGGCACAATCCGTTATTATGAATTGTTACATCAAAAACCTAAACCGCCGCAGTGCAGGGAGGACTCTGGGGGGGGGCTTTGGAACCCTGCTTCTCTAATCTTTACACCTCACATTGTCAATTGAGGCACCATTGGACAGGTCAGAGTCTGGCCTTTGCATTGATACCAAATGTGACCATGTAAAATCTAAAAGAAAAGAAAACAAACTTTTTTTATTTACTTATTTTTACTTCTAAATCAATGGAATTGTCCATTTATCACGTATAAAATGAGCAATACCCCTGCTATTACTCCCCTTCAAATTTCCCATTCTGGGAGCAAGGTCAGTGTTTTATACATAGTCATATTATTCAAAAAACACCATCCTCAAAAACACAAGGGAAATATTTCCTTTTTTAACAAGTTTTGATTCAAATTGTATATTTTCGCAGAATAATGCAGTAACAGGTTCCCATTTAAATTTTTATAACACGAATTCTCTCTAGAATATATAACCACAAAGGTTTGGATTATAAACTGAAAAAATAATTTTACACGCTGTAAATGATTGAAATCTAAATGGAAATTTACTCACACAGTATCTGCCTGGTTAGATATACCCATATCTGCACTATTAACCCTTCCCGACCGCTGACGTACATAGTACGTCCAGTCGGGAAGTCTGCTTAACGACCGCAAACGTACACAGTACCTACACATACGTAAACAGTACGTCAGGGTCTCCTAACCTCCCTCCCTCCCTATACTCACCTCTCTTGCTGGGCTCCCGCGGCGGTCTGGCAGGCTGGAAGCCTGCCCCGTCATCACGTCATCGCCAGGCACCCCCTGGCAGCTGCAGTAAAAAAATGAGGAAGGGGAGGGCCCTCTATCTCCCCAACCGTTAAAGATACATAAAAACAAATGGTACTGCCACCAGTGGGTGGCATTAACCCATTTCGTTGCCAGATCGTGATTCAAACCCGGAAGTGGTTGACATTTTGGATGTCAGTCAAGTCTCCGGATCACCCCCCACCCGCTGACATCCTCACCATATGTGGGAGGACGTCAGTGGGCCAGTTAACCCCCTAGCTGCCAAGTGCAGCAGTAGTCAGACGACCGACTTGCTGTTGGACTATGGACAACTTTTTTGAACGATCTGGGTCCTTCACTGCAAGGGACTATGGACGACCCAGGTCAACCGACGGACAGACCACCGAAAATAGTCGGACTGAAATAAAAAAAAAACTCAGCCGTAGAACGCCGGACCGAAGAAAAAAAGACAAAATTCCGCCGAACGCAGGAAAAAAAAAAAAAAATGCAGCCAAACTGAAAAAAAATTGGAACTCTGCTATTCTTTTAATAGGTGTTTAAACCAATAAAAATGCATTTAAAATGTGTGTAAATAATAAAAATAGGTCCTTTAAAAAAGAATGAAATGTCTGTTACAAAATTTCAAAAAACCTCCTTTTAAAAAAAAACTGGGAATCAAAAAAATTTTGTTAAAAAAATACCGAAAGATGTTCAGAAAAATAAACAAAACTTTTTGCTGAAAAGAATAAACCGTTTAATGTAAACAAAAATGAAAACGAAAATATTATTTTACAGAGAAACCTATGTGATTTGCGTGTTTAAAGCTGTCGAACTGAAACACCAAAAATCATGGCATTTTTTTCATGTATGTTGTACCAGGTTGTTCGACTTCATCCGTCGAATCCCATTCAAATGGAAAAGGTCACTAGTCTGATGTAGTCGCACAAAGTCATCTGAAGTTGTCCGATGAAAGTCGGAGGCAGCGGAAGAGAGATGAATCTCCTCTGTATTGTGGGATTAGTCGGACGACAACGGGCGACTACGGACAACTTGTTAGTCGCACAGATACGGACTCAGTGGATGGCAGCCTAAGGCCTACCTCATACTTGTGTCATTGCTGGTTATTTTGAATTGCAGGGTGTTTACTCACTCTGAAGTCATGGTTTACTGAATAGCCAAATCATCTTTGTTAAATTCAATGTTTAATTCCAATGATTTATTTGAAAGTTTGAGTGATGGAAACCCCATATGGAATACTGATTAACAGAAAAATACAAAATACAGGTCCATTTTCCTCTACTAACACTTTCACTACCAATAGTAAGTATAATCGATATGGTCTAACTATTGCCAGCTGGAAAAAATGACTTCCCTACAGTGAACATATACAGTGGGACACCTGTATATATTTACTGTGTGGGTAATGAAAAGGTATTTTCCATAAAACCCCTAAAACCGACTAGAGGTTTTTGAAAAAAAAAAAAAAAAAAAAAATCGCTTGGCAGTGAAAAGGTTAAGACAAATAGGGTTATTCAATAAGCCCCGAACTTGCAACCGAATTGTACCGAACGGTGAATTTCACCTATGGTGCAATTTCGTGGCAGTTCGTCTTTTCACTAAACTGTCAATTCGACAAAATACTGGCGAATCGACAGCGAAATACAGTGCAGTTCGCCGCAGATCGGCGATCTTCGACGGCAGCGAAATTGTCCCATAGAGAAGTTATAGTTAATCTATTCAGAGAACACCAACCTGCACCGAAATGTCTGTGAAATGCCCTGATTTTTGGGGATTCAGTTCGACAGGTTTAAAAAGGCAAATCTCATAGTATTCAATGTAAAAATATATTATTGTTTTATTTATTTATGTATTTTTGTAATTTTGAGGATAAATTCTTAATTGCCAATTTTTTCAAAAAGTTTTTTTTTCTTTAACAGAACTTTTTATTATTTTTATAGGACCTCTTTTATTATTTAGACACATTTTAATAAATTTTTATTGGTTTAAACACCTATTAGAAGAATAGCAGAGTTCTGTTATTTTTCTGCAGTTGGTCAGTTAAGCTGTCTTCGGTGGCGTTTGGAGGCCCGTTCGGCGGTCTACGGTGACTTCATGTTCAGCGCACTTTGGGGACACTGCGTTGAATAGTTAATTTGCTGCACGGTTGGTGAAATGGAATCACCGAAGCACCCCGAAGTCCGCCGAAAGAGAAAGCACCGAAATTTCAGTGCTTTCTGAATAACTCATAAAGCTATTACTAAATGGTTAATTAATGGATTCTTGTTCTAAATATAAACAATAGATGTATTTCTTATTAATGCCTTTTTTTAATTATTCAATTTATTTATGGTTTGTTTTTACCTATGAAATCAGAATACATGTGACTTCAACTTCTCTTGAGGATGAAATGTATCCAAGCATAAAGCATATGAATATGTAACTGGAGTTTCTGAGAACCTGGAACAAAACTTAAATTGATATTTGCAAAAATCTAATTCGGTTTGTAAAAAGAAAATAAATATTTGCAGGAATGTTTACGCAAACAAGTTTCTTTTAAGGAATATTCCTTGAGAATTCTCTCAAAAGCCAGGCCTGTGATCGTGAAGCTTTGCTGTCATATCTGCACAGTTTAATAATTGAATACGCCATTTTTAGAAGCAGCCAGGTAACACAGATAAAACGTCCTGTGACTGTCTGTTTTAAGAAGATAGGTTACGTGATTTTTTTTTCTCAAACACATTCGTGTGATGCTAACTGAATTTAATGAGTTTTCTACTTACGTTTCGAATACCATTATTGCAATTTTTCTTGTACCTGGTTTAAATATACCAAAATATGTGCCTCACGTCCCTTAGAGAGACAGCGTTAGAGGTTGTGTGTAGTATGCCAAAAGATAAAAGCACTTGGAATTTGTTTTCCATATTAGTAACCAGATCCCTATTGGATATTAAGGTTAATTGATCCCCAAATCTACAAATTCATATAGGCCCTCTAACAGTCTAAACCACATGCAAGGGAATAGCCCACCACTGTAAAACCTTAAATCAACCCTAACCAAGAGGATGTAAGAGTAGCCTTACATTTAAAACTCCACTTTTAATAGCAACAATTAAAACCACATAACCGCAACAAACTACCAATGTGCTTCAATGTGATAATCAAACACTAATAAAACCATAAACATTCCGTTTCACTCTGCCAAACTATTTAACAAGTCACTCTTGCATAAATATAATTAATGAAGATCTAAATTCTTTATATAACTTTGAGTGAAACGGAATGTTTAGGCTTTTAATAGTGTTTGATCCTCACATTGAAGCACATTGGTAGTTTGTTGCCATTATATGTTTTTAATTGTTACTAATAAAAGTGGAGTTTTAAATGTAAGGCTACTCTCACATACCTTTGGTTGGGATTGATTTAATATTTTCCATATTGTAAATATATAAAATAGCTCTAGTTTTATAGGTATGCAAACAGTACCCAGAAGCCATGAGGTCAAAATCAAAAATTAAATCATTGGAAGTTGGTCTGGCCTTTTAATTTGAATTTATCATGGAACCAGATTCCTTAGTTGTTTTCCCCCTATGCTTTTACTTAGAATGGATTGGTCCACTCTCCCTGTGTAACTCGCATAGTTAGTTTGGCCCAGAGCACACCAGAGAAGCTCTCTACCCACCTTCCTCTCATACCAGAGCACACCAGAGATGTTCTCTACCCACCTTCATGTCATACCAGGGCCACTGGCGTCGCTAGGTGGGGGCAGCCCGCACCGGGTGACACCACCCCCTAAAAAATTTTTTTCTTTACGCAAAACTATTTTACCAGGAAGGATACATTGAGAATTCTCTCATTTTCAAGTATATCCTGGGTAGGCAAGGCCTAGGCTGGCACTTTCCAGGGGGCAGCAAAAAAAACACCACTAAGAGATATTCACAGAGCACCGAAATGATGCAGACATTTCAGTGTTCTGTTCCCTGCACTTCAGGGAATCAATTTTCCCTGGTGAATTCACCACAGGGTCCCTGAAGTGCAGGGAATCAGCCACCGAATGCCACCACAAACCCATCCCCCGCTGTTTTCAGAAAAACTACTGAACGAAAATGTCTGGAATTAACATAAGATCCTATGAATGATAATAAAAAGGGCTGTTACAGAAAAAAAACTGCTATTAGAAAGAAAAAAAATTAGATTTTTTTTCTGAAAAAACAAATAAAGAGACAAGGGATGTGCACCAATTTTTTTTTTCGTTTCGTTCGTAATGCGACAATTTTCATTTTGGATCGTTTCAACCGATTTCCGTTTCGGCTCGTTTTTCATAGACTTTTTTTCGGGATTTTGAACATTTTCGTGTATTCGGTGTGGGAAATGTTTTGCCCCATAGACTTCAATGTTAAAAATATTCCCGTTTTAATTCAATATCTAATAAACCGTTTATTATTATTATATTCTGTAGTAAAGAGTCTCTTTATTTTTAGATTTTTTTAGGCTCTTTTAAGCATTTTTTGAAAATTACCGAAGTGGAACCGAAATTCTAAATTGAACGAAAATGATTTCCGATTGCGAAAAATTTTAGTTTCGGATCAGAAATCGTTTCATTTCAGACATTTTCGGATCCAATCCGATTCGGAAAATCGTCCGAATCGGGCCGGTTCGTGAAAAAAACGAATCGGTCTGAAATGAAACGCACATCCCTAAAAGAGACTTTACTACAGATTAATGGAATAAACGTTTTATTAGATATTGGGTAAAAACGGGAATATTTTTAACATTGAAACCTATGCAGGATTATTCAGAGAAGGGTGAAAACCTTGAGAATGACTGTAGAATTGAAAATTCTAGGGCAAAATAGTCAAACCAGAAAAATTCTCCCATTTATCTCACTTTCCAAATTGGCTATTTGGTCTAGATTGTTCGTTCTCCTGGCAATTCAAGGTTTTCACCTCTCTCTGAATAGCCCTGATGGTGTTTGTCTGAATAAATCTGTCTAATGAAACCACTGAACATCAGAACATTTCTCTGCTGTTCGATGTCTCTGAACAGATTTACCATTACTTCTCTATGGGGACTTTCACTGCCGTCGAAAAGGCACCGTACTTGCTGGCAGTTCAAAATTTGTGTGTGAGTATATGAGAGAGCTGCACAGCAATAAACCTCACAGTAATGTGCGCCGCGTATTATGAGCATTCAGTATTATATGGGAGCACTGCTTTATGAGTAAGTAAGTATGAGGCTAGGGACAGATGAGCGCATTTTCTGCGGCCACCGTCAAAATGTACGTCGATGCGTGCGCACGCATTTTTTCACAGAATACGCTTAAGTGGTCAGACGATGCGCAATTCTGGACGTATTTCATGACGATGGGGTAAAAAGAAGTCTAGGGAAATCCGGCTGTTTGAACGTTATGTTGGCCGCACACTAGCAGCGTCTGACATCTCCTAATCACGCACACACGCTGCTATGCGGCCGCAGCGCACTCTGTACGTCAGTACCAGCGGTTTAACGTTCTCGAAAAAATGCGTTCATTTTCCACTTGCGTTGCGCGGCCGGACTTTTGTGCGACCGTACTTCGTATATTGGCTGTCATTGCCCGTCATCTGCTGCTAGTGCGGCCGTGATTATGTGCGCCAGAACGCGCGTTCGCACTGCCTCAGTCTGACCCTAGCCTTAGTAGTTTAACCCCTTAAGGACCCAGGACGTACCATGTACGTCATTGCAGCGGGTCTCTTTTAGACCCGCTGACGTACATGGTACGTCCTGCGGTTTTTTGAGCGCTGGAAGCGATCGGATCGCTTCCAGCAGCTCAAACGCCATTGCAGGATGCCTGGGAGTCCAGGCATCCGTGCAATGGCGGTGAGAAGTGCCGGGGCACCTTGTGATCGCTCCCCGGGAGCGTTCAACATCCGGTTTCACCGGAGAGGTGCCCAGCACTTCTAGAGAGCGCTGGAAGCGATCGGATCGCTTCCAGCTGCTCTGTGTATATTGCAGGGATGCCTCGACATCGAGGCATCCTTGCAATATGCTTACCTGCCGCCGGTCCGCTAAGTGATCGCTCCCGAGCGATCACTTCCGGTAGCGGCAGGAAGTACTGAGTGCCACGAGGTATCGTGGCACTCAGTACAAAAACGATCACATGAGTGATCAGGTGCTCTGCTGGGTGCCTTGAGGGATCAAGGCACCCAGCAGAGTAAAAAAAAGTGTAAAAAAAGTAAAAAAAAGTAAAATAAAAATCAATAAAAATGAATAAAATAAAATAAACTGACAGCCAAGATGGCGCTGCCCTTCTAAGGGCAGGGTCATCTTGGGGCTGAGTGGGATGTTCCTAGCCTGCCTCATCAGAGAGGCAGGCTTGCAACATCCAATCAGAAGTAAAAAAAAATCAAAATAAAATTTCTAATTTGTCAGGTCAGGTCAATATTTTGTAAATATTGGCTCTGACCTCTGTGATTCTCCCTCCCTCTCCTCACTTGTGTTTTGGTGAGCGAGAGAGAGAGATCAGATTTGACAGGTTAGAGATTTTAGTGAGATTAGAAAAATTGAGGCAGGTTTAGAGTGATTTAGAGAGATTTAGGTGTTTATTTGTATTTTCTTGTGAAACCCAACGGTTCTTCTAAGAACCAACAATCCGCTTATTATATATAATAATTATAAAATTTTATAATCTATTATATATAATGTCTGAGAGGGTGTACAGCGCCGAGGAGGCATATGCCATCCTGGCGTCAGAATCTGAGGCATCTGCGTCAGACTCAGACCCCGATTTCGACCCCGCTAACTGCTCAGAGACGTCGCTAGATACATTATCTACGCTGGCTGATGTATCTAGTGATGTTTCTGATGCAGATCCTGGGTCACCACCTGCCAGCAGGAGACGCACAGCTCCAGCTGAGGAGTGGGTAGTGCCTCATCGCCAGAGGCCAGATATCCTCCTTTCACAGCAAATCCTGGCATCAATATTGATGTTGCAGGATTTACCGCCACACAGTTTTTGCAGGTGTTTATGGGGGATGATTTGTTGGGCCACATCGTGGCCCAATCAAATCTGTATGCCCATCAGCATTGTGCTGCGAAGCCAGACTCCTACTTGGCAAGGCAGCAATGGACCCCGCTAGATGTGCCAGAATTTCTGAAATTCTGGGCACTTACTATGCTGATGGGCATCATAAAGAAGCCCTCAATTCGCTCCTACTGGAGCAGTAGCCCCATCTGCTCTACCCCCATTTACCCCCAATCAATGTCACGTAGAAGGTATGAAAACATTTTGCGTTTCATGCACTTCAGTGACAACAGCCTGTGCCCTCCTAGAGAGCATCCCCAGTTTGACAGGCTGTATAAAATCCGCCCCCTGATTACCCACTTCACCGCCAGGTTTGCAGAGGCTTATACACCTGGAAGGAATATCTGCGTGGATGAATCCCTAATGAAATACAAGGGAAGGCTGGGATTCAAGCAGTATATTCCTTCCAAACGCTCCAGGTATGGAGTGAAGGTGTATAAGCTCTGTGACAGCGAGAGTGGGTATACTCAGGCCTTCCGGGTGTACGAGGGAAAGGATAGTAGCCTTGACCCTCCAGGTTGCCCAGAACACATGGGAACCAGTGGCAAGATTGTGTGGGACCTACTTTTTCCCCTGATGAACAAAGGGTACCACTTGTATGTTGATAATTTTTATTCGAGTGTCCCTTTGTTCAAGCTGCTGTATTGTTTTGATACAGCAGCATGCGGTACTGTTCGCAAGAACCGCGTAGGTTTCCCAGCACAGCTTGTCCGCACCCGGTTAAAAAGGGGGGAGACCTCAGCTCTGCGCCAAGAGGAGCTGTTGGCGGTCAAGTACAGAGACAAGAAGGATGTATACCTTCTATCCACCATCCACACTGAGAGGTCTGTGGAGGTCTCTGTACGTGGCAGAGCTGAGCGCATCAGGAAGCCAGTGTGCATCAAAGCCTATAACCGGCATATGGGTGGGGTTGATCTGGCAGATCAGCTGCTCCAGCCCTACCAGATTATGCGGAAGTCAAGGGCCTGGTACAAAAAGGTTGCAATTTACCTGATGCAAATTGCAACCCACAATGCATTTTTGTGCTGCAAAAAGGCAAACCCCGGAGTGACGCTGTCCTTTTTACAGTTTCAGCTCCAAGTCATTTCGGGGCTTTTGTACCAGGATGCACCTGCTCCCCGGGCGGTGATGGGGGACAGAGTTGGGGCTACGCATTTTATTTATAAAATCCCCCTACTGAGGGCAAACAGAAACCCCAAAAAAGGTGCAGGGTGTGTTTCAAGAGGGGGCAGAGGAGAGACACAATCTTTTACTGCCCAGAATGCCCTGGTCAACCCGGTCTGTGTCTTGGGGACTGTTTCAAGATATATCACACTGTGCGTGATCTGTGATTTTTTTTTTCCTTTCTATTTTTTCTCACACTCCAGTTAGTTAGTTCAGTTTAGTTTTTTCTTTTACTGCACCAGACTTACATTTTATTCGTACATTTTTATGTTCTACAATTGGTGCTGTATTTTTCCAAAATCTTTGCACACCTATGCATGGGGGGCATGGGTGTACTCAGGAGACCTTGCAGAAAACAACCTGGAGAGTTTTCATGCAGTAACAAACAACAGTGTCTCCTAAATCACAGTCCAAAACTACTGTGGGCGTAAAAATCTGAAAATTGAAAAATTACCACCACACACCTTCTCAAATGTTTTGGGCTAAAACCGTTGCATCCATGGCATCAAAGCACTCCATATGCAATACCTTGGGGTGTCAACATAACAAATATAAACAATTTTCTGGCAATAATTCAAACGGGTATGCGGTTGACCCAAAACCAAAGATAGGCCTAGCTGAAGAAATAATCTCAATTTCAACTCCAATGACAAAGTCATAAAAAAATTGTATTTGAACCTTTCCAAAATCCTGGCAAACCTATGCATGGGGGCATGGGTGTACTCAGGAGACCTTGCAGAAAACAACCTGGAGAGTTTTCATGCAGTAACAAACAACAGTATCTCCTAAATCACAGTCCAAAACTGATGTGGGTGTGAAAATGAAAAATGACCACCAAACAGTATCCAATTTGTTTGGAGCAAACGGTTGCATCCATAGCATAAAAACACTCCATTTACAATACTTTGGGGTGTTAGCTTACCAAATATATGCACGTTCATAAAATTGGGGTATGTAAAAAGGCCCCTAAAAAGAAGATAAGCAAAGAAGATACACTGTATGTCAAATTAGAAAATTGACAAGCACATGTCAAAAGATTGGCGTAGCACCCCAAAAACAACAGAACAAATCTATATATGGGTGGTATCACTTTACTCAGAAGATGTTGCTGAACATATTTTGGGGTGTTTTTTGGCAGTAACCCATAACTGGATTTGACAATTCATGCCTAAAGTACAATGTGTGTGAAAAAATAACCCAAAAAGTGACTACCTGAAAGTTTGACATAGAGCTAGTGCATGGAAAGTGTTAAAATACAACTCTTTGAAGCACCCTTTCTAAAAATATATGGTTTGATGGGGGTAAATTACTTTGGCCGGCTTCAAAAATGTCCCAAATAGGACATGGGTGCATGATGACGAAATGTGAAAATTCCAAGTTGGAAAACTGAAATGCGCACCCCCCAAATAAGGCCTATTAGCCCCCAAATGACACGACATACCTATACATGGGTGGTATCAATTTACTCAGAAGATGTTGCTGAACATATTGTGGGGTGCTCTTTGGCAGTAAACCTTAAAGTTCACAGTACATGTATTCTTAAATTGCGTTAAAAAAAAAAAAAAAATCACCAAAAAAAATTTCTCAAACTTTGGCATAGATTTGTGGTAAAATGGTTTGCATGGAAAGAGTCATAATACCCCAAGTTTAATACCTTGATTTGTGTACTTTAAAAAAATATGTATATGTGGAGGGTTATTCAGGAATTAGTGACAGATATCAGTGTTACAATGTCACTATCACTAGTTTTGAAAATAAACTCTTTGGAAATGGCAAAGTGCTACTTGCACTTATTGTTGCATAAAATAAGGAAAAAAGCGAGGAATATGTAAACATTGGGTATTGCTAAACTCAGTACTAAATTTAGAAACTACTAAGGAATTAATTTTTTTTGACGGTTGTTGATACATAAGAAATTTTGGGGGTCAAAGTTCGAAAAAGTGGTGTTTTTTCAATTTTTTTGTCATATTTCACAATATTTTTTATAGTAAATTATATGAAATGATGAAAAAAATGGTATCTTTATAAAGTCCATTTAATGACGAGAAAAACAGTGTAAAATATGTGTGGGTTACATAAACGAGTAAGAGGAAAATTTGACGTAAACACTAACAGCGCAGAAACGTAAAAACAGCAGTGGTCACTAAAGGACGGATTTGTGTAAAACCGCCCGGTGACTAAGGGGTTAAAAAAAATTAAATAAACGTAAAACTCGGGGGGGGGGTGACACCATGAGTTACCGCACCAGGTGACACCAACCCTAGTGACGCCACTGACCAGGGCACACCAGAGAAGCTCTCTACCCACCTTCCTCTTTTGCTTTCAAAAGAGGACAAGTTAAGCTATCTGGCTTCAATCATATCCTGCATGTGACATTCACTTCTTGCATATGACCCTGGGGTTCCAGAATAGAAAATTTATTGATCTCAGAAGGAATGTTTCATTTCAAAATGTCAATGTGAAAACATTGATATAAAATGTTGGTCTGTGTATAGCAATTCTATAAAGTTGTTGTGACTAAAAAAATGTATCCTCCCTGTGTGCACTTGTCTTTTTCAGTACTGAGATATCTGGTGGAGCTTTATAAAGTATAATCATGAAGGGGGCGTGGCCGGCTGCTCGTGGAGGAGGACGTGTAATGGTGGAGCTCCGCATGTCTTCTCCCCTATGGGCCCTCTAGCTGACTTTTCCCGCTGTATTTTTTGGACTTGGGGTACCTGAGCGGCCGGCTGCCGGTCTTGTACTGTCTGGAGCCCGCTCGGCCCCCCCTCCGGACCAGAGACTACCCCGGCGGCTGCTGGGTTGTGGCCAAAACGCGGTGCCGGCGGCCATCTTGCGGCCTATCGTCTGTCTCTGAGCGCCCCCTAGATTTGCTGGACTGTCTGCTTTGGCCTGGAATTCGAGCTGGAGACGGCGGGGATGGAGGGCCCACGTCCCCCAACTGCCCTGGATGCTGTTTCTGCGGTAGAGGTGGTCGGATCTGCGGATCGTCAGCGGGGTAGACTCGCTCCCCCCGCTGAAGGAGAGGGAGTGTTTGTTTCAGGCCTTGAGGCCTGCATGAGGATACTAACGGAGGGGGATGATGACGGCCCCCTCACCCGCGGTGTCTGGCGCCGGGTGATGGCTGCACTACGCGGCTCCAGGGAGGCAAAGAACCAGGAGGTAGATGTTCTTGGGGCTGACCCGACTTCGTGTCCCGCTGAACCCTGCTTACCGGTGACTGAGACTCTGAAGAGGTGCGTCGGGACCGGCGACCTGATTGGGACATTGACCCCGGAGCTGTGTGGAGAGGGCGAGCTGGTGTCTCACGAAGTCCAGGTGGCACTGGTGTCGCCAGACCCGGTAATGACGGACCCCAACTGTAAGCCTGCTGACACTGGCCCCCCAGTGATGGCCGTTAAGATGGTGCCGAGGTACTCACGGAAGACGCGTGCGACTGAACCCCGAGCGCCTGATGGCGGTGACGAGAGCTATGCTGCGGCGTGGCTGCTGCTGGAGCAGTGGGACTTGCGGTTAGACGGAGGGATTGTGGGGGCTGCGGCCTTTGGACAAGTTATGGAGCACTGGATGCCTGTTGGTCGCATCCTCCACGGGATGCCTCGGCTTGATGGGTTTGCCCACGCAGCCTTTCCGTTCGATACGGGCTGAAGTAAGCCTTTTAGCCGCTTATTCTCCTTTTTTGTTGCAGACCCATTTTTGCTGATGACTCCCCCCTCCCTTATGAGGACACTTCCCCCCCCCCAGCTCGAGCTACCTGCCAAGCAAGAACCTCCTTTTAGAGACACGGGTTGATAGGCCACCTGAGACTGTTTTTTATTTTCTCTTGCTGTTTTTTGGGTCCTCTCATACCCACCTCTGATGACACTCCCCGGCTGGGGATACTGAGACTTTCTTTTGTTGCTTTAACCCCCCCCCCCCTTTTTCGACTTTTTGATGATTTTTCACGTGACCCCCCTTCTTTAGTTACGAGTGGTTTTTTTTTTCTATCCTCTTACATTTGGATGAGACCCCCCTATTGGGGATGATTTTGCTGACCTACAGCTGTAGTCAGTTGACTTTATATATGCATGTTCTAGATGAGACCCCCCTATTGGGGATGATTTTGCTGATATATTATTGTTTGCTGTGCCTATGCTTACTGTTTTGAACGTTATCCTTCCTATGACATTATGGCCCTGCGAGGCCATTTTATTTGCTTGTTTTGCTGACTTTATTTCAAAATAAAAACCTTAAATACAAAAAAAAAAAAAGTATAATCATACCTTACCCCCAACGCTAACTCGTCACATAAAACTACATTTTTACTTATTTTCAAACCTTCTTTCCGTCTACTGAAACTGATCTAGAGTGTTGGACAACCAGTTGGCATTTCTGTATGCGATAGAGAGCCTAGGTTGGGGACCCCTGATGTATGATTTGAGAGATGTATCTCTAAATGCAGAAAAAGCATTTCATTAAATTAATAGCATTTGATTTTAATGTTTGTATAAAGATTTGTTCTTTAACCTTGATGTTGGAAATACAATATACAAAAGGTGATGTTTTCTAAAGTGAGCTATACGTAATTATGTTTAATATAATATAGATTGACTCAGTGTGTGCACTCTCCTATTGATTGTTACGCTTTGTTCTACAAGGTTCCAGTCCTAGGCGGTTCTTTGTTGACATCTCAGTAGCACAGGGATATGGCTGCTGTTGTTATATACATGAGGTGTCACCTCACAATGCTCTTTCATAGAGTTGAGTTTATTGAAGACTGAGGAATTCTTAGTGACTTGACACATTGAATCAGACTATCTCAACGACATGCCCTGTCTAATGAAGAGCGCATTGCAAACGTGATCAGTCAAATAATAATAGGGACCTCAACTTTGCATGGCTTAAAGATTAACTGTCCCCTGAATACAAATCAGCAGAGCATAAAAATATCTCTGCAATAAAGTCATACTTAAGGGGAATGCCTAGCATCATTATAACATCTCATTTCTTACAAAGCTTTGGACCATGCAGGACCTCTGTACCTTTCCCACTTCCACTGGCAGTTCTAGAATTTGAGAGAGCAACAATGGTTGTCAAGAAGCTAGACGCATGCTGTGCGGTTGGTACATTTTGCTACATATATACCTCTGCGCATCCAGTTCAGTTTATTTTTAAGCACCGTCTCTCCCCTTCCCCGTCTTTCTACCCACAACTGTCTTTTTTCCCATTTTCTTACGCCTTCTCTCACCTTTTTCCCATTCCATCTCATCCATATTATCTTTTCCCATTTTCCCCAAATCCTAATCTCTCTATCTTTCTATTGTTATTGTATTGCATTCCATAGATCCTGATATCTTTTGCCCTGATCAATAATGTCCTTTTTCCCATCACTCTTTTTTCTTTATGCCCCATCTCCCTCGCCACTTCTGTGTTCCTTGTCATATTTTCTAGCCCTATGTTTCTCCATATCCCTCTGCGTCACTTTAAAAGTGCCTCGGTAAGTATACCTCAACCACAAACAGAGAAATGATCCCTATAAAGATACCGATCTTAAGGCAGAACTGATAGGAACAACGACGAGGTCACAAGCAGAGATCAATAACAGAAGGACAAGGTTTATAGACAAGAAAGAGTATCAGTTTGGCATTTTTATGTATTTTTTTGAGTGAAATTTAAGGCTAAGGTCAGACGAACGCAGTATTAACGTGCGTTTACCCGCAATTAATCACGGCCGTGCTAGCAGCAAATGACGTCCAATGCCGGGCAGCATACGAAGAACAGCCACATGAAAGTGCGGCCGTGCAACGCAAGTGGCAAACAAACGCATTTTTGCGAGAACGTCAAACCGCTAGTAGTGACGTACAGAGTGCGCTGCGTCTGCTAGCGGCATGTGTGCATGATTAGCAGCGTCTGACGTCTCCTAATGTCTGGCCAACATAACGTCCAGATGCAAAAAGTGTTTTATTGATGATCCGTACAAAATCACGGATGAAAATGCACATCGTATGACCGCTATCGCGTATTCCGTGAAAAAATACATCCATTTGAACGCACTTTTTCACGGACAACGCGAAAAATGCATTAGTCTGACCCTAGCCTTAGGCTTTTTAAAAAAAGGCTTTTTTTCCATTCTGCAATGAATTGAATAGATATGTTTCAGTACCATGGTTAGCTCCATAGCTGTCCATAGTGCTGAACTGCCGATCTGAAACCTAGTATTTGAATTTGTTTCAGCACCATAGCTCTCTCCAAGGTCCTGAAGCATTTTCAATGAAAGTATACTGTCACACCCCTGTTATCTGGCTTACGAGCCACCCTGGTATCTGGCTCACAGGCGATCCTGGTATCAACCCTTGGTATCTGGCTTACAAGCTATCCTGGTTTTAACCCCTGTTTTCTGGTTCTGCCTGTCTGTATATCTAAGATAGGTTTAGAAATCTGGCCAGTTAAAGGACCGACAGTGTGGTATAGCTTGGCTGCGTACAGGGATTAGTCATTTATAGGTGATACGTGACAATACGTGAAGCATTGCTGAAATGACATTCCCAAATGAAGAGCATCATCAGTATGTGTCAATTTGACACCGCTATACTGCATAATACTAAACACTCAAATACGTCCTGGCAAGAGCAGCTCTCCAGTAAGTGTCCTTGGGCAAGACACCTAATGGTACATACTTGCCACCCAGGACATACTTGAAAACGACAGAAATCTCAATGTATCCTTCCTGGTAAAACACCTAAAAAAAAAAAAAAAAAAATAGAGATAAAACAACTGGTAGATCAGACTCTTGGCAAAATGTGACTGCTACATAAGCGTTGGGTAGTGCAACAGCATACCACTTGTCATCACGCTCATTGATTTGCCACTGCTCCCTTCTCTATGACATCATATCGTGTGAAAGCATCAGTTTCAACTATCCATATATAACCAGGCATGGCTTTTAAAAAAGAGTATATATCCTTATGTTAATGTAGGACCTTGAAATTCGTTTATGAAGCTCTAACATTTCAGAGCTGTACAATGGGTGATATAACAAACATAAAATTAACAAATAAGTCTGACACACGGAGAAGGCTACGAAAAGAGGACCATACCCTATTGAGCTAGTGCGCTTACAACCTAAGAGGAATGTGGTAACACAATGAATTGAGGATAAATAGTAGAATATGACAAGTAATGGGATGCATGGGGGCTGTGCAGGAGATAGGTGAAGAAAGATGAAATGGGGGATTATGGAGTGAACTGATAGGCTTCTCTAAAATAATATGTTTTTAGAGACTTGTTAGACCGGAGGCATGGGGAGAGTCAAATTTGCAAGGAATAGAAAAATTAAGTCTTTTTTCCAGTTTTGTTTATGGTTTGTAATATTTTAAATTAGCATTATACTGATTCTTATTGTATTATCCCATTTGCAAGTTGTCACGTGGCGTGTGCGGGTCAGGTGAGAGCCCAGCAGGCGGCAACAGAGGGGACGCCAGACAGGAATCACACAATGAATAAGTTTAATGAAACTTAAATAGGCCTTGGCAGCAGGCACTGAATGAATAAAGAAATATAAAGTCCCGGGAGAGTTCTTGGATGGAGAGTCAGGATAGTGGACTATGCAGTCCAAGACTGCAGACAGGGTCCACTAGGAATAAATCCAGATAGCTGACAGTGGTACCTTGAGATCAAAAGGTCAGAGACGGTGGTAATCACTTGTAGGCTAGGGTCAGACGAACGCATTTTCGCGTTGTCTGTGAAAAAGTGCGTTCGAACGAATGGACGCATTTTTTCACGGAGTACGCGATAGCGGTCATACGATGCGCATTTGCATCCGTGATTTTGTACGGATCATCAATAAAACACTTTGTGCATCTGGACGTTATGTTGGCCGGACATTAGCAGTGTCTGACATCTCCAATTCACGCACACACGCCGCTAGCGGACGCAGCGCACTCTGTACGACCGTACTAGTGGTTTCACGTTCTCGAAAAAATGCGTTCGTTTTCCACTTGCGTTGCGCAGCCGGACTTTTGTGCGACCGTACTTCGTATATTGGCCGTCATTGCCTGGCACTTGCTGCTAGTGCGGCCGTGATTAAGTGCGCCTGCACGCGCGTTCGCACTGCGCTCGTCTGACCCTAGCCTTAATCCACAGGTAGAGATCGCTGAGAGTCCCTTGCACAGGCAGATGTATCCAGAAACAACAAGGTAGACAGATGGATTTAGCAGGAGCAGGTTTGCACACGTCCAGATGACCTCAGTCAGGGAGCACAATAATGCAGAACCACTGCTAGTTGGGTCTCTCTGCTATTTAAGGAGGCTTGATAGCAGATGGGCCTCAGCTGTAATTCCAGGGCTAGACAGGAAAACCCAGGCTGGATCTCCAGGAGCCTGGACATGGTGCTTAGCCTGGGCAAAACCTGGACTGGAATCCAAGAATGAAGAAATCCAGGGCAAAGTTCTTAGATCCAGGTTTGCTAGACAGGTACACGGGTGGACCGTGACACAAGTGGCCTGTGCAACACTAAATAATGAATTTAAAACGGAAATATGGTATACAAAGAAGAATATGCGTGACAATAAGAGGAACAGTTTTTGTTAGAAAAAAACTACAACTTATTGACAAAGAAATAAATCTGATGTGACATAGAGGTCACTGAGTTATTTCCAAAATCCCCAATTGCTGTCTGAATGTGAAATAACGGAATGCCTGCTCCTACAGTGTTGTATTCAAGGTAATTCTAGATAGAAAAATATCCTTCTCGTTCTGCACTGGAGACTCAGTTTGAATAAAGACTGCTAAGATTATATATATTATATATATAGCATGTTCTTATATATTGTTTAGCAATTGATGCATAAACATGAACAATGGTGTCTGTGATATAACCAAGCACACACTGATAATGGATAGATTTGTCATTTCTATCCACCAAGTGAATCCTTACGCTGTTGACTGCTTTTTATTTGGTTCAAGCTAAAAAGCATGAAAATTCACCATAAGGGTTATTCAGAGTGCACCGAAATGTCACTGACAATTCAGTGCTCTCTTGTTACCCGCACTTTGACGAGTTAAATATGTGATCCTGCGGTGAATTCAGCATTCACTGCAGGGTCCTCAAAGTGAAGTGAATTGATCTTCAAGCCGCTGTAAAACCTCTGAATTCATCGGAAAAACCGCCGCAAAACCACCTAATCGATACGAAAAACCGCCGACACAGCTGCAAACCCGCTGAAGAAAACTGATGATCCACCGTACTGACCGCCAAATCAATCCTCAAGCAGCCGGCAACTCACCGAACAGACCGCCGACCAGCCACCCGAAAAAGCAGAAAAGCCGACAAACAGGTGTATAAAAATGCCACTTTTGAGTATTGTTTTAAAAAAAATTACTGGAAATAATAAATAAAATCCTATGAATAATAACAAAAATGTCTGTTGGAATTAAAAATTTTGCTGAAAAAATCCAGAAAATTTATATAAAGACTTTTTGCTGCAAATGAAAAGAATAAAAGGTTCAATAAATATTTAAGAAGAACGAGGAATTTTGTTTACATTGAAACCTTTGGGATTTGCCTGATTAAAGCTGTCAAATGAAACCACCAAAAATCAGGCCATTTTGACAACTTTTCACAGCTGCTCAGTGTTCTCTGAATAGATTAACCATTGCTTCACTATGTGGATTCCACTGCTGTCGAAGGTCACCGTATTTCGCTGGCTATTCACCAATATTTGGCGAATTGCCAGTGTAGCGCTGTGTTTAAATCCTTGTTGTGGCAGTACCTATTTTTGGCCACCGGAGGGGGACAAGCATGATGAGAAACACTGAACTTTGCATTGAGACTACATTTCCCGGCATGCTTTGCGGGCAGACACAGGAAGTGGGTGGGAGAGACAGGGTTACATCCTGAGCCTCGTGGAGATAGCTGGCAGAGCGCGCCAGGGAGTGAGTGAGACAAGACGCAGTGCTGCAGAACGCAAGAGTGACTAGGCCGGAGCGCAGGTGCGGCCTATCAGAGTCCCAGATCGGGTTGTTCAGCCTTGCAAGAGGGAGACCCAGCGATCCACCATCTTACCCAAGCTGCTATTAAGGAAGCCGGAGGACCCCGAGTTAGGCGTACCGCAGGTCGATCGGATTGGGAGAGCAGGCGGTAAGCTGGACAAGTCACGGCCGAAGCAGAGAGAGCCAGACAACGGATCCAGTAGCCGGCACCCCAGTAAAAAAATCGAACGAAGAGACGTCCTGGCTCAGCGGAGCCTTAAGAATCTGGCGGATGGGTGAGAGGCCTCCAAGGCCGTTTGTGATTAACGAAAGCACACTGCTGTTGTTTCTAAAACCCACAGGGCCCCAACTTGACTAGTCGAAGACACCTTTTAAGCAATTCACTGGCCAGTTGAATAGTACCCAGGTACCACAATACACATACACACATTTACATTCCGGGACTTAACCTGTGCGGGACTCACTTCCTAATCTCCGAAAGGCATTAAAGATTCGTTTCTTATTTCTTTTTCCGATACGCGTTTCTCGAATTACGAAGCATTGTATTTTTCTGTTTCCGCTGCGCGTCTCTCGAATTTCGAAGCATTATATTTTCTGTTCCGATGCGCGTTTTCCCGAAATACGAAGGCTCGTATTTCCTTTTCCGCTGCGCGTTTCCCGAAATACGAAATACTGTAAATATATCTACGAACACCGTATTATCTATTATATGCCATTCATTCTAGTAAACTATATAATTTATAAAAATCCACAACGGTGCCGGAGTATATTTATTCCCTAGTGCGGGGAGACTGACCCGTGGTTCAATTTCAGCGGCTCCTCCGGGAGTGAGCGCTACACCAGCTTTGTGAATAGCCGATTGGCCACGAAATTGCACCGTGGAAGGAAAATCACAGTTCGGTGCAATTCCGTGGGTAATTCAGTGCTCTTTGAATAACCCATCAAGTCTATGTATGAACTTTTTGTGCTAAAGGTCTGTGTGCCCTATTTGAAAAGATCCATTAATGTTAACGAGAAGGATCTTATACTTCCCGGCTTACTTGTTAACCATAATAGCTCTGCTGCTATTCCAACCACCTCTCAGACTTTGCTTGCTGTATAAAAAGCGCTGATTTTTATACAACCAGAAAATAATGAGCAATTCCAAGGTTGCTTGTTATTCTTGTCTTGAGCAGGTATTAAAAAAAAACACTCAAATTTATTTTGAAAACCTGGTGTATAGTGATTTTGCTAAATCATTTAACATAAAATATATATATAAAAATTGTTGTTCGCCTCTAGTCCCACAGAGAAGAGGACAGCATCACCCGCCTCCTCTCGCCGCTTGCAGAATGAACCTGTGAACAAATAGTTGCCATTGCCCATTCACTGACCCTGTGCAACCCTGCTTACATGTACTTGAACAGGGCTCGCATAAGTCGCAAATAGAGCTGGTAATCAGGAGCCTCTAATGAATAACAGATTGCTCTGATTTTGTCCAGTAGCAGCTTGCTATTACTGGCTCAGCTTGAAAAGGTCCCTGTATTTTCTGCTTTATTCTTATAGCGTAAAATTTAAAGGAGATTTACACCTTACTGAAATCACCCTTTGATGATATGCAGAATAAAGCAATGAGTCAACACGTTTTTGGTCCAAGAACGTCTTTTTTAATGCAATGTGTGCATGTAGTCAACACACCAACAACATCAAGGTTTCAGCCCCACTTATCAAGTTGATAACCCTTAGCACAGGGGTCTAGTCCTAAAAAAATAAAAATAAGTGCAGGAACTATCCAAGCTTTCTACCCCTCAATTAACCATTGACATGTTGTACAGAAGCCACCACTCCACATGTAAGGCTAGGGTCAGACGAGCGTGATTTCTACGGACTGTACGTCCGTGCACACGGACGTACGTCAGTACGGAAGACACAGTAGTGGCCACACAGTCCGTTTATTCACTGACGTATATTTTGACGGATGTAGGAGGGAAAATAAATTAAAAAGCAAAACCATTTTGTCCGTGAAAAATGCTGGACGTATAAATGCAGTCCGTCTGACCACGTTCCATCACTCACACACAAAGCTATGCGGACGTTGCGGACGCAGCGCACTTTGTGCGGCCGTTCTAGGAGTTGTACGTTCTTGCCTGCATTGCGTCCGTTTGCCGCGGCTGTGGTGCGTCCGCAGTTCAGTGCGGACGTACTTTGTGTAACAGGCTCCAATGGACTTTCTTTCATGCTATCACGGACGTACTTTTAGGCGCAATCACGGACGTGAACACTACGCTCGTCTGACCCCAGCCTTAATTTTACATCAGTGTTCAATCCTAACGATTGACTGGGTTTTATGAAACCCTTATGATAAAAGTAATACATATCATATATTTATTTATTAATTTATAAAGTATTTTACTAGGAAGGATACATTGAGATTTCTCTCGTTTTCAAGTATGTCCTGGGTTCAAGAACATGGAATTGTTACAGTTGTTGCTGAAATACAAAGTAATAAAATGCAAAATTTTAAAAAACAACACAAATATACAGATTAACAGAAAATAAATATGTAACAAATATAGTCACTATGTTACATGTTTACAGGTGCATACCGTATCGAGGTATGTTAATAGAGATTTCTTAGGTGACTTTAGACGGGGGAAGATTTGATGGCGTCTGGGAGGTTATTCCATAATTGCGGTGCTCTGTAGGAAAATGAGGATCGAGCCATTTTCTTTTTGTATTGTGGTATTGCAAGTAAGGTGATGGTCCTGGATCGGAGGTTATAGGAGGAGGGAACTGCAGGGGGAAGTAGTCTATTCAGGTAGGGGTGGTAGCTTCCTGTCAAGAATCAAGCCTGTGCCCGCACCTAATCCCTGGCAAACCCTAAATTCACCTGCCTATCTGGCTGTTAAGCTTCTGTTGTGGTACCTACAGGTGTATGCTATTTCACCTAAATGAAGCCTGCTTAAAAGAGGGATCCACCCTTCCATCAGGGCTTCAACATAAACGTTTCTGGAAGTGCAGACAACCAGTCCTGTCCCTGAAGCTTCCTACCAGTGAACCTGAATCCCTGATGGAACCCTGCTCCCAATTGGAACCCTGCTCCCAAGGAGAATCTCACTATCAAGGTACCCCGCTCTCAAGAATCCTCGTTTTCAAGTGTACCCCACTCTCAAGAATCCTCGTTTTCAAGTGTACCCCGCTCTCAAGAATCCTCGTTTTCAAGTGTACCCCGCTCTCAAGAATACTCGTTTTCAAGCTGAACCCTGCTTTCCAGCAAACCCTGAAACCTGTTGCCTGCCTGCTAGTGCTCATATTAATTGCTATTTGTTTTGTTTATTCTTTAATAAACCTTCAGTACCCAGCAACCTGTGTGACTCCTACAATCACTGCATCATGGGCTTACTTCACCCACCGCCGCACTCCGAACCTGACAGAATGTTGAAGCCTTCACACAGTGAGTCCGCGGTGATCCAAATCGTTGTGGAGTACCTCAGAAAAGCAATTCAAGACATCCTGCAACATTTGGACTCCGTATTTGCAAGTATGCAGCTGGATTTAAATGGCACCTCTAAGGTGTGCACTCCAGCTCCAATGAAAGTGGGCAGAGGACCCCTAACATCTGAAGAAATCCCTAGGAGAAGGTCCCAGAAGCTTTGCTTCTACTGCGGGGAACCATCCCATTCCATCTCAGAATGTTTAGTGCGCCCCCCCCCCAAGCTGCCCCACACTTTCCCTGGAGTTGCAAACTAAATCCTGCAATCCCCAGTGTTAACTGGGGCTACTCCCAAGTCTGCACCTGTTAACCCACAAAAAGACTTTTTCTATCAAGGCCAGAGAACCCTTGTCTACTACGTCTGTGTTCCCAATGCCTAGTGAAGCACTGCCCACCAAGTTCAAGAAGGCAGTGCCTGTCAAGCCTGCTTCCACCAGACCAAAAAGGGAAACTGTTCCTACCAAGTCCTTGTCCAGAAAACCCACACCTGCTTAAACAAAGACTGTGTATAAAAAGTCTATGGAGGCCTACTCTAATAAGCTCCAAAGGTGCCAGCCAAATAGGATGGTGTCACTGGAAACATATCCTGAGGTCACAGACCATGAAGACCCCAATCCTGCTGAAACCATGGAGTTCGAGTCCACCCTACCTCCAGAATATGAACCTGAAATCACCATGGAGATGGCTGCTGCCTCCCCTTCTCAGAAGACACCCACCACTCTCAACCAGCATTCCAGGTACCTTGGCGTCGCTGTCCGCGCCCCGGCAACCGTCATCATATCATCGGTGAAACCAGAACCCTGAGATCTGGAAGCCAACTCCTGCCTCCTTGACCTCGAAGAATCACTGTTGCTGCAGAGTCCAGCTGCCTCCATACCAAGGAGGGGTCTGGGATTCAAAAAGGTTGAGACTCCCATTCCTCACAGCCGCAAGTCCGGGCTGGTTTCTGGACAACCATGCCAAAGAACTGCACATATTGGCACCACTGTCTCTACCCCTGAAGGCACCATCACTATGGAACCCTTGCCCCCTGGGTTCACATATGGTTCCAATGGGACTGTGGTCAGATGCGCAGACCTGCAGGTGTTTCAGAATCCCAAAAGCGCTTGGAGATCACTCCACAATAGCAGAGTTCTGCCCAAATATGTCTCCAGTCCACAGTGCAGGAAAACCGCCTACCTAGGCTCCATCATATGCACATCACCCTCGGTTCACGGGTTGCCTAAAAAACCTAAGCCAGCTTCTCGGCCTTGCCTGAACCCCATGGTCAAGCTTCACCAGGCCTCAGGCTCTCCAGAGGTCGCTGCCCTGCATCCGGCAGGCTCTCCAGAGGTCGCTGCCCTGCATCCGGCAGGCTCTCCAGAGGTCGCTGCCCTCCATCCCGCAGGCTCTCCAGAGGTCGCTGCCCTGCATCCCGCAGGCTCTCCAGAGGTCACTCAAGAGCCGTGCTGTACCGAGATCCAGGTCGCTCAAGAGCCGTGCTGTACCGAGATCCAAGCCCCACCGAACCTTGCCAAAGGCACTGCCTCACCAAGCCGTGCCACGGGCGCTGCCCCACCGGTCATCGCCAAGGGTGCTGCCCCACCGAGCTGTACCGAGGCGTCACATGCCCAGACTGCTGCCACCAAAGTAGCATTTGTGGAGACTGATACTGCTGCAACTACCCTGCCAACTCCTGGTAAAGCTAATCCATCTAGTGAAGTCCTGGTACTTGTCTCTGCCATGGCAGCCCAGGTGAATACCCTTACCCATACCATACAGGACATTCAGCTGAACCACAAGTTCCTGCAGTCTCAGGTACAGGTTGCATTAGCTCGTGGACATATTTCTGCTCCCGATCCGGTTGCCACCAGCAACCCCATATATCTAGACGACTCCGAACCCACTGTGCTCAATAGCACCTCAGATATGGATCCCACGATACCCTACAGTGTGCAAGGTATCGTGATACGCCGAGCAGACCTTGAAACCCCTGAGACCACCTTGACCACCCAAACCTCATCCTTGGAGGTGACGTGTCATGGCCCCCCCAGCGGCGGCGCAGGAAGAAATAAGTGGCCCCCTTGCTGTACATCTGATTGTTCGTCCCCCGGAAGGCGTTCCTTGGGTTGGGGTACTGTCAAGAATCAAGCCTGTGCCCGCACCTAATCCCTGGCAAACCCTTATTCACCTGCCTATCTGGCTGTTAAACTTCTGTTGTGGTACCTACAGGTGTATGCTATTTCACCTAAATGAAGCCTGCTTAAAAGAGGGATCCACCCTTCCATCAGGGCTTCAACATAAACGTTTCTGGAAGTGCAGACAACCAGTCCTGTCCCTGAAGCTCCCTACCAGTGAACCTGAATCCCTCCAGTGATACACCCCAGTGGAACCCTGCTCCCAATTGGAACCCTGCTCCCAAGGAGAATCTCGCTATCAAGGTACCCCGCTCTCTAGAATCCTTATTTTCAAGCTGAACCCTGCTTTCCAGCAAACCCTGAAACCCGCATACAGTCTGTTGCCTGCCTGCTAGTGCTCATATTAATTGCTATTTGTTTTGATCTTTAATAAACCTTCAGTACCCAGCAACCTGTGTGACTCCTACAATCATTGCATCACGGGCTTACTTCACCCATCGCCGCACTCCCAGCCTGACACTTCCCAGCCAGAAAAGCTCTTAAACACAAGGTTGGAAAGGTGAAGGGTGCGTCTAGATTCCAGCGACGGCCAGGTTAGCTCTTTTAACCACTTCACTGCGGAGGACACGCTCAGCACGTTCAGCCGCAGGAAGCAATGGCTGCGGAGGATGCGCTGAAAACGTCCTCCACTTGCAGCCAGCGATCGGCCGGATTCCGGCCGATCATTGTGCCCCCCCCTGGTGCGGGCTGACATCCTTGATGTCAGCCCAGCATCCGGGACCGCGTCGGGCACTAATTAGATGTCATTGCACCGTACGCAATGACATCTAATCAGGCACCTCCCCGCCAGTGCGGGGAAGGTGCCTGAAGGGGAGGGGGGAGGTCCTTCGGACCTCTCTCCCTCCTGATCAGCTGGGGGCACGATCAAAAGGCAGGCACTGTTTGGAACGGCACAGCCTTCCCCTCCAAGCGGTGGATGACTTTAACCCCTTGGGGCTGGATCGCAATTCGGCGCCAATAGGCGCCATATCGTGGTCCCCTCCCAGAACTGGCCAACATCTTGGATACAGGGCACTTGGTTTGGGGTAAAGTTTTGATGTGGGGGGCCAAAGGATAGATTTGGGTCTAATTACAAACCTAGATACTTAAAGTGACTTAATAAGCAAAAATATGATTGGAGCCTAATAAAAGCTTCTCAGTGTGTGGAATTACATACCCTTTTAATAAAACAGTGGGGGAACTGCATTCCCACGTGTTCCTGCTCAATGTGACCCCTGCCTTAGTAGCTCCGTGATTTCTAAGAGCCAGTAATACCAGCTTGGTTTGAGGAGAATGAGCTACAATGGAATCCTCTAGGTAGACACAGACTAATGGCTCCTAGCCACAAGCAAATGCTCAGCTCTGCTGTTTATTGCTTCTAGAGTCATTACACTAAAGGCTGGAGTCATTATGTAGGAAGGCTCAAGTTGTTGGCTTAATGGCTAGGCGGAAATCGAGCCCCATGTTTGATGTTAGTGTAGGTTTGACAAATATGTTAGTAAAATCACTGTGTCTGTTCCACAAATCACATTGCATCTGGTGTTTAATCTTTCATACACATCCTCATTTATCTCTGATCTCTGACACACTGTATCATTTAAAGCTATTATTTGCAAGTTAAGTTTCTTTAAAGGAACACAACCACTAACATAAACTGTAACAAATTTTTTTCTTTGAAGTAATTGCATGTAAAATGGAAAGATATAATTAGGCGTTTATCTCCTGTTTCCATTTTCTGCATTTTTTCCATGATGCAACATTTAAGGATATATAATTTGTCCGGGTCCTACAATAAAATATGACTTCAAATGGCGTTTGAACATGATGAGCACAAAACGGTCAAATGAGCTCAACACACAGGGGTGGAATGGCTCAGCAGTGAAGGGGTTAAAAAAAAATCGGAATCAAAAATTTCATCCAAAAAATACAAAAGAAATTCCAAAAAATAGATAAATAAAAAGACAGTTTTGCGGCGACTCTCAAGGGTCACCGAGAGACGTAGTGGTAGCCTTTCGTGATGTAGCGCTCAAAGTGAAAATTATGACCTCTCCTGGTGCACGACACCTGGTGCAATTTGAAGGCTCCACCCTGGCCCTGTATCACGACCTTCCGTTCCAGACCTTGATGGCCCGCCGTCGCTTTAAGGATGTGACATCTGCCTTGCGCAGGAAAGGGATTCGCTACCGGTGGGGCCCGGCAGGCTCACTGGTAGTAACGTATGCTAATATGCTGTACACAATTACGGACCCCGACATGGCCTGGACTGACCTTGCAACGGCGGGTGTTTCCCTGGACCCAACGGAGATACAACCGGGCTGAACATTATCCTACCCCACATTATGTCTTTTTCTATTTCTTATTTCGACGAGTTCCACGGACCGTATTTAACTTGCAGTTCTGATTCTTCGGTCCTGTTTTTGTTTTCGCATGCACCTTTTTGCCGACCGTTAACCCCGAACGCTTTGTTTTTCGCTTGTTATTTACTTCTACTGGACTATGGTACCGGACTCCCCGTACTAGCCTCGCCGGCCTTACGTGGCCGATGCTCGTTTGATTTCCTGATCTTTCTCTGTATTATTATTCTTCTTTAAATAAAGAATTTAAAAAAAAATACAGTGTGCTGAAAATGACAACAATAAACAGTTGAATATATATATATATTTTTTTTACATTGAATCCTATGGTTTTCGCCTGTTTAAACCTGTCGACCTGAACCACCAAAAATCAGGGCATTTCACTGACATTTCGGTGCAGTTCGACGTTCTCTGAGTAGATTAACCATTGCTTCTCTGTGAAGCAATTTCACTGCCGCCGAAAATCCCTGAATTGCAGCGATCTGCAGCTGATTTCGCTGTCAATTTGCCAATATGTAGCGAATTGACAGTTTAGTGAATAGACCACCTACCACGAAATTGCACCGTATGATGAAATTCACTGTTCGGTGCAATTCAGTGGCAAGTTCGGCGCTTATTGATTAACCCCTTTAGTATTAACTCCCTTTAAGTGGCTTCAATTAATAAAATGCTTACTTTTACCTGAACAGATTATTAAACTTTCTTTGGGAAACCTCTAGAATATGCTATTAATTCTTAAATCCTAATTAGTATCCTAATTAGCTGGATCATTCTCCCTCCATTGACATCGTTCTAATAGGTTCTATTGACCCTGCTCCTAACAAAACAGAATGAAGAACAAGGTATAATGAATCTGAACTGTGTACAAGATAAAGCCAATTTATTTCATTGATCTGGATAATTAATTTATTTATATACTGCTAATTAAAGCTCAGGTTTCTGGTTGGGTATTCAGCATAACCATGATATCGTTTACAACGAATGTGATTGAAGCCATGTTACCCTGATTTAACAGGAACTGACAGGTCTCACTAGCCAAGCTCAAGAAGGAAGGTACGTATGTCAGTTTAAATGTTGTGTAATCTAATTCAACGTGTTTACATAACTGAATTGCTAGGTGTAATTAATGTATTGTATGTGCAATAGCACTGCAGCAAAAGGGAAAAGTGTGAGGGAGCTGATTAATTCTACTCCAGATTCTTCCCGTCTCTCGCTGATTGCTAAGACCTGCTGAAGGGCCTTTCTTTGTTGTTGGTTCCCATTCCTGTTTAGTATTTGCATACACAATTAGTAAATTCCATCCAAACACAAAACATTTAAGAGAGTTTATCTTTATGATTGACTTTCCTCTATGGCAACCCATAGCTAAGTAATTCATTTTATTATAAATTTATAAATGGAACAAAAACAGGTGTGAATAAGGGACCGTTTACATCATAAATGCAGTAACTCATTGGTCTTCACTTTTCCCAATGAGGTTCATACCTAAGCTTTTTGGATGTTCGAAATAAAGGGTAAAATGGTAAATTAGTGGCTATGAAAGTAAACATTAAAGTAGAGGTCATCTACCTTGGTCCTCCAGATGCTTTGGAATTACACTTTCCAGGAGGCTGTTTGTCAGGTATCTCCTAGATATATGTGTAATCGCTGTACACAGACAAGCTAGACTACACTGGCAGTCCTTTAAGTGGCTGGATTTCTACCTATAGGAGACATATATATTGATAAACACAGACAACCAGACAATATCAGAATGGCTCGTAGGCCAGATACCAGGTGTTAATAACAGGGTGGCTCGTAAAACAGATACCAGGGGTTAATCCCAGGATGGCTCGTAAACCATATACCAGGTGTCTGATACCAAGTCAGATTGGCAGCCAAGTGCCAGGGTTTCATATGCCAGAGCAGGTTGTCAGCCGAGTGCCAGGGGTTGTATGCTAGAGCGGGTTGTCAGCCAAGTGCCAGGGGTCGTATGCCAGAGTTGGTTGTCAGCCAAGTGCCAGGGGTTGTATGCCAGAGCAGGTCATCAGCCAAGTGCCAAAGGGTCAACAGACAGGGGAATAAACAGACCAGCCAAGATCATACACAGGTAAGCAAATTATAAGCACTATGGATGCACTGAGAGGAGTGGAAACCACGTCAGGACAAAGAACCCATTTCAGATGTCTAGTTTTAAACTCGGCTGGCACCATGTCATCAGGCCGCACCCTGCTTGCATCAGCGACCCTTGGCTATGATCAGCTGCTAATTCACTCGTCAGCCCACCAGCAACCAGTAAGAAGGGCGCTGCCGGCCGCTGGGATCAGCACGATACGTGACACTGCCAGGCTTATGATTAGCTGGGCACAGTGGGAGATCTAGTTCCAAAGACATCCAATGACCCCTGTGTTCAAGGGATTCAGTAGGGTTATAATGAGAGGGGTAGACTGAATGGTTAAACATTAACTCACCCACACAAACCCTCCCATTTTAACCTTGAATTCAGTGATGGGCTCCCACAGTACACCTCCGGACAGGATATGCCGCTAGAGACCTGTAACTGCGAGGGCTGCTGGATGATGAAGTGTCGACCCAATTCAGGGGCTCTCTGTACCAAGTGTATTGAGAGCCACTGGCAGGACCTCTTACCAAAAATTTTCCTGCTTCTCAAAACTTATCAGAAGCGGATATCAAAGCTTGCTGATCAGAGCTTCTGGGCAGCTCTGATCCCCCAAATTCAGAAGGTTAGAGGACTAAATCTACTCTCTGAGACCCCCCCTAGAGGGAAAGAGAAGAATGAAGTCCCTCAGGTTACTGTGACTAAACAAATTACATTAAGTGGTCCGTGCCTAGAGTGTCACTTTTATAAATACAGTCTGCTGAAATAAGCATTTTATCAGTTGCAGTGGTTACTTTTTTATGCTCACATTATTATTATTTAACCCTATTTATTCTGGATCCAGGTAATGTCAGCTCTATTCCTTATCTGTCTTCTTTGCAGCAGCGGATAGAAGGTTCTGCCACTTTGAGAGGAAGAAGGAAGGTGATGAAGAAAGAAGGCATCAGGAATCAAGCAAAATAAAATGCAGGCTTATCAGTTAAAATGTCACTACTTGGCAAGTTATTTCCATGATTTAAAAAGAATCATTATGCAATTGGTAAAAATATATTTATGAGTGAACGGAATGATAAAAGAATAGTCTGTTAACTATCTCTTTGGCTAGGGTCAAACGAAAGCATTTTTACACGCGAACGTAAAAAAGTGCGTCCGAACGCATTGACGTATTTTTTCACGGAATATGCGAAAACGGTCATACGATGCGCATTTTCGTGCGTGATGTTTTACGGATCCAAACCAGGAAACTTTTTGCGTCTGGACGTTATGTTGACCGGACACGAGCAGGGTCTGACGTCTCCAAATCACACACACACACCGCTAGCGGGCGCAGCGCACTCTGTACGTCCGTACTAGCGGTTCAGCGTTCCCTAAAAAATGCGTTCATTTTCCACTTGCGTTGCGCAGCCGGACTTTCGTGCGACCGTACTTCGTATATTGGCTGTCATTGCCCGTCATTTGCTGCTAGTGCGGCCGTGATTAAGTGCGCCAGAACGCACGTTAAAAATGCGCTGGTCTGACCCCAGCCTTAGTACACTAGGCAAAATGTTTGATGTTTGAGCCTTTTTTTTTTAAACATATTTTTTATTCATCTTGGATCAACACAAAGGAAAACATACAGAGAGACGTCACAGTATACAACGATGACAAATATGAAAACAACACAGACATGTGACATCCGCCAGTTAAACTAAGAAGTTATAATACAACCTATAATAAAACCAAGTAGATCAATTCCAGTCACAACGTTTGTGATATCCCATCTCCACCATTATCTACACGGGGTGAACACCACCAAGAGGAGGGGGGTTGGTTATGTAAGGGTAGCTACAGTGTCCGTGGGGGAGAAGGCCAGAAAATGGGTTAAGGAGTGGTCAGGGGGACCCTGTGGATCAGTGGTGTACCCCACAGCAACTGTAGAGAGTACCAGGGATTACAGAAAAAGGTACGTCGCAGAGAGTCCTTAGTTTCGCATGGAACGGTTCGAATAAAGGGGGTCCAATTGGAAAAGAAGGACTGAGTCCTCTTTTCTTGATATACAGAATCCTCAGTCCAGTCCCCAAAAATATGGTATAAATTCTCTCATAAACCATGTGAAAGGAAGGAGGGGAAGCTGAGATCCATTGGGACAAGATCGCTTTCTTGCCGGTCGTTTGAGCCTTTTTTAAAGAAATAATTTTTAAACATGTATTTTGTAAAACAAAAGAAAAATATATGAACTAAAGGCACTAAAAACGAAAGAATTACAAATATAAATGTATTACTCAATTAAAGAATAACCGGATTCGGAGTTACATAAAAAATAATAGTGAAAAAAGTACCAAAGATTGAGAGACGTGCACAATAAATTTGTGATCATGATCACAGTGCACAGAAGGTGTGTATGGAAACAAAAATATATATATATATAATACACCCAGCCAGGAGGTCAGCTATCAACCTTTACGAAGCATAACGGGTGGGTGCTTCTTGTGACAAAACCTTAGTAAAGGTTGAGTGCTGCCCTCCTGGTGTATTCTGTATGATAAGGGCTGCAACCCTCTGGCAAGCACCCCTCCCTGTCATAGGTTCTCAGTTTTCAAGCTCTACTTAACCGGGAATCGCTGGGAGATCTAGAAAGGATTCTGTGCTCAGTGAGTTAATCTTATTTGTTTAGCATAGGACCTGTCGAGATGAGATACATTGATGTTGTGACAGGCTTAAGCAAGATATGATCATATTTTGTGACCTAATCTCCCATCATTTATTATCTAGGATAGGTTGTGGGGAAAGTTTGTAGAAAAAAAAAAAGTAAAATACAGTGAAAACCGTGAATGTCATTAAATTTTGTGAAGCTTTGTTGGTGTAGTTATTGTAATGGAGTGCTCTCCCCTTGGAGTACTCCCCCATAAAGATCCCAAAATTTAAAATTTCAAAAGATTTTTAACCACTTCACTGAGGTAACAAATTATGGGAATTTAGTTCACAAGATGTGATCATATCTTGCTTAACCCCTTTCACTGCCATGACCGTGTATACACAATCAGCGGTAGCAGACGCAGCAGCCTGAGATCATGTTAACACGATCTGGGGTTATGCTGCATGTCTGCAAATGAAAGTCTTTTGCTTACAACAAATTTCATTTCTTTCAGGGTTCAGAAGGTGACCTCCACGTTTTAGCCCTGTGGGCATAATGCCCATGGTGCTAAAACAGTTTAAATTTGGTAATGTCCTGACATATTGAGCTTTTCCCGGCCGAGGCACAAGGTAATGTCCTGACATATTGAGCTTTTCCCGGCCGAGGCACGACCTGCAGTTCTACCTGCAGTAACGCCATTCGGCAAGTAAATGGCGACATCTGCCTGACAAATAGGTTATTACAGTAAAGAATTCATTGGGAATATTCCCAAATATTTCTTACTGTATAATAAATTTAAACGGATTTTCCAAATAAAGCATTGGTTCCTGGCAATGGATTTCTGGAAAATCTCTTGGTAGTGAAGGGGTTAAGCCTGTCACAACATCAATCTATCCATTCGTTGACAGATCCTAAACTAATTACCCAACGACTGCGCTTATGGCATCAAGTCGATCATGGGTTAGAATCCTTCCTGAAGCTCTCTGCGGTTCAAGGTTAAATAGAAGCTATGATAGATGCACTTTGATTTGTGCAGCCTGAGGTGTGAATCCTTTATAAGCACTGAAATGTAGCAATGTGTTTGTACATACAGTATGTGTTTCATTTGCATTCCATTTGCAGTGCACCTTCTACTGTAGAATTCATGCCATATTTAGGTTGTAGATCTTTAATGTAGCTCTCACAGAAAAATATACGAAAGACACAAACAGCTGAACATTATATCATGTACATAATACATATAAACCATAACAAATATTAGCTCTAAACATTGAAAGGTATACTATTCATCATAGATGTGTATATTATAGCATTAAACTATGAAGGCCCTATCACATTCTTCGCGCATACGTTTGCGCCTGCCCAAAAACGCATTAACCTGCGAGAAAGCTGCGTGAGGTTACTGTACGTCGCGCGTCCTATACTTAACATTGTGAGCGCAAATGCGTTTATGCGCTGGTACGCAGATGGTATTACAATCTATGCGCAGGAATTAACGGATAGACGTTGCGCAGAATTTTAGCAACTCCTAGAAGCTGGTTTTAATGGCAAATTCTATCAACCTGGCCGAAACCAAATACACCAGCCCAAAAAAAAAAATGCTGCAAAGTATAGTTACACATTCTACTCTACCAAACCAATAAAATGGAGAAGTTGTGTGTGCATTTTTTATTGATGCAGCATATATACGCAGATTGACTTTGACAGGCGCAAAAACTTAACGTGAGACAATTGTGGTTCTTAATTCTGATTGGCTGAATCGCATGAAAAAAACAGTCTGCACACTGATTTCTGCGTGCAACGTTACTGCGCGCGCGTTTGTGCGTGTCCGTTTTACATGCGTTATTGCTCGACGGATAAGAAAATGCACGAGGATTGTAATTCCAGCGTTTATTTACGTGCGTTAACGTTTAACGCTGGGTGCACAAATTCACGCGTTGCGCGAGCATTTTTGCGTGAAGAATGTAATAGGGCCCAAATAGTCTACATTTATTGTGTCCCATATTGCAAATATAATAAGGTTATTTATTAAGTCTTACTTTTAACAGTTTAAAGTTAAGATCATAAGGTAAAAATTAATTAGTCCAGTGTATTTTACTGTCTTTTATATTAAGTCTTTTATTTAAAATATGTCTGTTTCCCCTTTATACTGCGCATGTAAATGTGGGGTGGTGCACTCTTCTATAGAATAGATCATCCCTTTGTAAAAGACAATCACACTCTATTTATTTCAAAGTGGAGATTAAATGTCACCTCAAAAAAGAATGATTTGCTAAATATAAAGAACAATATGCTGTTTCTTCAGTGAATACATTTCACACATTTTTGTAAAATGTAAAATATTTTTTCATTATTGATATGGAAAAACTAGGGACTAATAAATATTGCTGTATTATCTTTTTTTTTCGCTCAATAAATTGGAGACTACAGAGGTGATTCACTAACAGCCAGTGTTCTTTGTAGTTTCAAACTATAGTAAAAAATCACTTTGATTGCAAAAAATGGTGAAATTTGCCAAACCAGAGAGGGAAAATTCAACATCAGACAATGTTCCCACAAACCAGCGGGACCAGCTTATAATTTTGCAATAGTATCAGAGGATTAGTATATTGTCCTATGAATATTTTTCCTACTTTATTTGAGGATCCCTGAATATCGTGTAGTAATAACATGAACTATGTCACTCCGCAAGTTGGCACAAAGCAATCATTCAACACAGAGCCGAAGTTTGTGGCGCTGGACAATGTGAGTGTCCACTACCAATTTTGCCCTCTATTCCTTGAGTACTTGTATTTACTGTACTGCACTATGAGTGTGTTCTGTCTTCTGTTTTATTTTTGAGTGATGTTTGGATCAAGTCCATATTGAATTATAAGTATTCATTTGTATTACTGTTTCACAAACACATCATTACCACGCGTGTACGAATAACATTGTAATATCACATGCCACATATAATTTGTGCGGTCCTGAGAACCATTTTCACTGTATGAATGTTCCCACAAACAGCTGATTGAGTGTGGTGATCTCCATTGAATTCCCATAGAGACAATGCTTAAAACTAAGGTAAAAACAATGCAGTGAGAAACTACGGTGAAAATGCCAGAAGAAACCCCATAGACAACGTTAGCAGAAACTATGATGGAAACACTGGTGACAAGGACGGAGAATTAAGATAGCAGTTCCCGAACTATTGTTTCATCATAATTGGTTCACAGAAGTAAAACAACTGTTCCCCACTTTTAGAACAGTGGTTAATGAATATCCCCACAGGCATTAGATTTCTTCTTGCCTTGATGGGGCATTTTTAAAAAAATGCTTTTTCCATTCACAGATTCTTTAAAGGGTTGAAAGCTTCATACGAGCTTATAATACGACTAGATTAAAGAATAATATACTACTCAAAGTCAAGCCTGTTGTGTAGAGTATTTAATAATATTGTGATAGTGCTATATTGCCAAACATCTGGTCAACTAGGGTTCTTTCTTCATGGGAAAAACATTTTATGCCATCCAGTATATGTCCTACAAGTGTGATAGTCAGTTTTACCAATCCTCTGCAGGTGTTCTTACTGTTTTAGGTGTCGCACATTATGAACGTTGCAGTTTATTGCCCTGGCCACAACTGCGGTCCTCAAACCTGCTGCAGCATGCCTATGGCAGATTCTTGCAGTTGAGCAGGCACCCTAGGCATCTTTCCTTTGGTGTTTTTTTTTAATCAATAGAAAGGTCCATTAATGACCATTCCAGAGGGGCATTTGATATGCATGAATTGATATGGTTCGATGAACAAGCATGGGAAACCTTGTTTAAGCCATTTATGACAAAGATCTGCAGAGTTTTTCTGGATTTTACAACATTATCTTTAAAATTCAGTATCCTGAAAAGGGTATGTTTCTTTCTTTTTGCTGTATTTATTTTATATGTTCATTTTTACGTGGCATCAATGGCTACTGCCGAACAAAAGTGATATTTTCTAATAATAAATGAAAAAAAATGGCAGAAAGCAAATCATTTTCTCTGTATAAATGCAATATTCTAATATTTATTTATTTATAAAGGATTTTACCAGGAAGGATACATTGAGATTTCTCTCGTTTTCAAGTATGTCCTGGGTAATATAACTTCCCTTGCTGATTTGGTGGCAGAGTTGTGCCATCTGCTGGGCAAAATGAAATATTTAGATACCGTGAAGCAATAACATACAGTTTTCTTAATACCATTTCTCAATATCATTTAAGAAAGACATTTTCCAGTTTGTAAAGAAATAGAAACACACATTGCTTCCATGCTGCTCCCGCTGTAAGCAAATCATCCATGCTGCGTGTGATCATCTTATCCAAATTCATTATTTTAACCTAGTGTTGAAATTCCATTTTCAAGTCATCACAATTCATTGCATCTTGTTGTCCATTCACTGCAGGGTTTTGAGAAATACTCTTCTGCAATAATTTCCTGTTTATCCGTTTTCTTCTTGATTTTGACCTTGCCATTCTGTCTGCTTTCACATTATTAGCCGCCAGCTGAGACCCTTTTATTCATCTTTTCCAATAATTCTGTTATCCGGCGACAGGCTGTCTGACAATCTTGCTTTTAAACTTTTTTCTATTACTTCGCCTACATTGCAGGGTTTCATTGCTATTCCCTTTCTGTTATTAGGGGTGGGCGGGGAAGCAGCAAGTCTAAAACTACTGGGGCTCTATTAAATAGTTTGCGCAAACGTTAACGCGTGCGCATTAATGCAAGGGGATAAACCTTTGCGTAGAACGTCGTATTACAGTGTCTGCGCAAAAAATGTGTGTTAACGTCTACTGCTGGTGAACCTGCGCGAACCCTTTGTGAGCGTAATGTACGTTGCGCGTCCTATACTTAACATTGTGAGCGCAAATGCATTTGTGCGCTGGTACGCGGATGGTATTACAATCTATGCGCAAATTTTAACGGACAACGTTTGTTCGCATCATTTTTTTTTTTTTTTTTTTTAATATTCTATTTTAATGTATTTGTCTGTTTTTTTTTTGTATTTAAAGTTTTTTATTTTGTAATTAGGTCGTCATATAGACAGAAAGAGTAAGGGCCTCGCAGGGCCACATGCGATGAAAAAGCATCAGCAATAAGACAGCCAGTATATAAACAGTCAGCATAAATACATCAGGAGAGTAACAATAAACATCCCCAAATAGGGGGGTCTCATCTAAATAGAAATCAAAAATTGTCTTGTCAGCAGGAAACATTGCATCATCAAAGCAAGAAAATATAAGTCTACCTCAAAGTAGTACATCTGGCAACAGAAAGTTAACAAACCGTGGGAAAGGGTGAAGAGAACTACACCGACCACACACCAGCAAAGGAGCAAAGGGGAAGAAAAAAAAAAGGGATATATATATAATTGGGTGGGGTAGAGGAGAGTGGCAAAGGCCAAGATTGTGACTTTCCCGGCTCACTCCTGAAGGAGGCCGTGGAAGGATAATGTCACAAGGCCCAGGAGCCCGAGGGCCAAGTATGGCAACCAGAGCCATGGTAGGTGCCATAGTGGCACACCTCGGGGCAGCCCGAATAATGCCAGGGAAAAAAAAAAAAAAAGGGTGAGAGGGGAGGTAGGGTACACCATTGCTGGCGGGGTAAGTGACGGTAAAGAACCAAAAGTCTCAAAAGTCATCGGTAACAGGATGGTGTGGAGGATTCACCGCCTAACTCACAGGGTAGAGGTACAAGGGAGATATAGCAGGATGAGGGGGGGCAGGGAAAACACAGAAATAAGGGGGAGCAGTGTAGACTAAGGTGGTCGAGCGAATCTCCGTCAACAGAAAAATAAACATCTATAGTGTGGGGGGGGAGCTCAAAAGTCAAAGGGGTGTCCGCAAGGGGGGCAGATGTTGCAAAAGAATGTCATCTGAGTTCAGATCAGGGTGGTCGGCATAAACAGCCCCAGATACGGTCACCCGCCGAGGCTGGATAGCGAATAGCTCCGGAGAGCACGCCAAAGCGGACAGGGGGTTCAGCCGGCATCTAAAAATATACAGGTGGGTAAAGTCATCCAAGCAGCCAACGTGATGCACAATACAGCCAGCAGCAGGTCTTCCAAATGAGGCACCCCGGCGGGACAGAAGAGCCATCCACAAAGCCGGCCAGGACGTGAAGCCACAGCAGACCGGCCATCACCATCCCCGAATACCGGAACTGATCCGAGGGCAGCAGGCTGCTCCAGCAGAGGGACCAGGCACCGCACAGCAGAAGGCCCCACCGGGCCAGGGCAGTCTCCGCACCGATCACCGACCTCCATCTCAGGTAAGACATCAGGTGTACAAGAAAGCAGATCCTCAGCATGCCCAGCCAGTGAAGGGGGAAGGCGGCCTCCCAATCCAGTGTTACCCACGGCCGTGGGGGTCCCTCCGGAATGTTCCTCCGCCACCTCCAAAGGCATCACATCATCCGATAGGCACCCCTGCCACGCGTCCGACGCCCCCCCCAGCAACCAAACATCCGGCAGCAGCACGGCTATAGGGTCCCCTGGCTCCGCTCGAGACGCACTCACCCTCTCCGCGATTGCATAGTGAGGCGCAATCGGGTCAGGCGTCATCACCCTCCACACTGGGACACCGGAACTCTCCATCTCGGCCCGTTCGACATGCGGGCGCTTCACCGGGACAGCAGCATCATACGTAGCAGCGCGGCAGGAACACAGCAGAAATTCAGCCCTCCACATCTCACGGAACTCAGCCAAAAGAAGCTGCAGATCACCCTTAGTCAAGGGTTGATCATCCTGTGTCAGCGATGGCGACCCCCGATCCTCACTCATCCTCAGGTCTGGCCTCGGATCTTAGGCCCCAAGATGGCCGCTGGACAAATTCCCCAGCCAGAAAAACGTTGGCGATTCCGCAGTCAGGTAGCCAAATGTCCCAGGACGCTGTCTCATAGAGCGTGGGGTAGTATCCAAAGCTTCTCGGAGCCGAAGGGAGAGAGGGAATACTTCAAAAAATTGGTGAAAACACACCAAAAAGTCGCAATCAGAGCGGAGCTCATGAATCCTGCTTCCTCTCTCCTCGGCAGTTAGCCACACCCCCCCTGTTCGCATCATTTTAACGACTCCTAAAAGCTGGTGTTAATGGCAAATCTGAACGTTCTGGCCGAACCCAAATACACCAGCCCGAAAAAAAAATACAGCAAAGTATAGTTACTCATTCTACGCATACCCAAACAATAAAATTGAGAAGTTGTGCATGTTTTTATTATTGCTGCAGCATATACAGTTGTGTTCAAAATTATTCAACCCCACTGAAATTGAGTGTTTTGGCCAGTTTGACATTGATTTTGATCATTCAGTCATCTTGCTTACAATTAAATCAAAGAGGCACGTGTAGGTCAGACAAATATAACATAACATTTATAATGAAATAACCACAAATGTCTTTTCTGTGCTCACATCATTATCAGTTTTATTCAACCCCCAAGTGACATTCAAACTTAGTACTTAGTACAACATCCTTTTACAGTTATAACAGCTTTTAAACGTGAAGCATAGCTTGACACAAGTGTCTTGCAGCGATCTACGGGTATCTTCGCCCATTCGTCATGGGCAAAAGCCTCCAGTTCAGTCACATTCTTAGGCTTGCGCACTGCAACTGCTTTCTTTAAGTCCCACCAGAGGTTCTCAATCGGATTTAAGTCAGGTGACTGCGATGGCCACTCCAAAATGTTCCAGCCTTTAATCTGCAACCATGCTCTAGTGGACTTGGAGGTATGCTTGGGATCATTGTCCTGTTGAAAGGTCCAACGTCTCCCAAGCCTCAGGTTTGTGACGGACTGCATCACATTGTCATCCAATATCTCCTGGTACTGAAGAGAATTCATGGTACCTTGCACACGCTGAAGCTTCCCTGTACCTGCAGAAGCAAACCAGCCCCAAAGCATGATTGACCCCCCGCCATGCTTCACAGTAGGCAAGGTGTTCTTTTCTTCATAGGCCTTGTTCTTCCTCCTCCAAACATAGCGTTGATCCATGGGCCCAAACAGTTCTAATTTTGTTTCATCAGTCCACAGAACACTATCCAAAACTTATGTGGTTTGTCCACATGACTTTTGGCATACTGCAGTCGACTCTTCTTATTCTTTGGAGACAGCAAGGGGGTGCGCCTGGGAGTTCTGGCATGGAGGCCTTCATTACGCAGTGTGCGCCGTATTGTCTGAGCTGAAACTTCAGTACCCACATCTGACAAATCTTTTCTCAGTTCCTCAGCAGTCACATGGGGACTTTTCTCCACTCTACGCTTCAGGTAGCGCACAGCAGTCGAAGTCAGCATCTTCTTTCTGCCACGACCAGGTAGTGTTTCAACAGTGCCCTTTGCCTTGAATTTGCGAATGATGCTTCCTATGGTCTCTCTTGGTCTGTTTAACATCTTTGCAATCTTCTTATAGCCATTGCCCTTCCTGTGAAGAGTAATCACCTCTTCTCTTGTCTTCCTGGACCATTCTCTTGACTTCACCATGTTTGTAACCACACCAGTAAATGTCTAGAAGGAGCTGAGTATCACAGTCATTTTAAAGCTGCCTAATTGGTGCTTATTATGCTTTATTGCTGCTCCGTGACATCCACAGGTGTTTTCAATACCTGATTGAAAACACTTGAATGAACCTCTGTTCTTCAGAGTGGTAGTCTTTAAGGGGTTGAATAATTGTGTCAATGAAGAATTCACAAAAGAAACATTTACTACTGTATTACAAAACCAATTGATGTCATTTTAGTTGCATATGGTTCTTTAAAAAGTCCTTGTAGGATTTCATTCTGAATACAATTACAAATGTACACTAAATTCCCTAAAACCCTTTACAGCATTGGGGGTTGAATAATTTTGAACACAACTGTATACTCAGATTGATTTTGACAGGTGTAAAAACTGAACGGGAGACAATTGTGGTTCTTAATTCCGATTGGCTAAATCGCGTTATAAAACTGTCGGCACACTGATTTCTGCACGCAACGTTAATGCGCGCACGTTTTTGCTTGTCTTTTTTATGCGTGTTATTTTCTTACGGATGAAAAAATCTGCACGGATTGTAATACCAGCGTTATTTTTCACGCGTTAACGTTTAACGCAAAAAAATAGCGCTGCGTGATGAATTTAATAGAGCCCCTGCTCTTTTGCACCTTATCCAAACCACTAACTTATTAAACCATCTTTCTCGTTTTATATAAAATATATTAAAAGTAATTCTACAAAACCGGACACAATAATACTATAATACACTATGGGCTCTATTACATAGTTGTTGCTATTGTAGCGTCTCGACAAGTAAACGTTAGCAGCAGGATTAGTAAATTTAACGTAAGGCATCGATATTCCATAGTTGACGCTAAACTTGGGTGAAATCAGTTAATGCTTTACAGCTTGTGCGAGCTTACTGTACTTTGTGTTTCCTATACTTAACATGGGGAGCGAAATCTATTTTTACCGTCTCGAGACGGGAGGCATTACAAAGTGCAGGCAGATATTACCATCGGGACACGAGACTGAAAATTTTTAACACCTCCTAATAGCTGGAGTTAAATGATTCTGCAGATGCAAAATCATTTAACACGCTCCAAAACCCCCCAAAAAATCCCATACTCGCCTCTCATCCCGCAGCAAAAAGGCCTGATCCATCACTTCTTCTTATCGGGAGAAGAGTGAGACTGGGAGCAAATAATCCCTAGTCTCCCTACCCGTTCACTCCACAGCGCTTCGTGATTTTGCGAGAGCAAGCTCGCGCAGAGCTCATGGCCCAGAAGCGCAAACCTCCATGAAGACCTATGGACTCCAGGAGCTGATACTTGTGGCGGCACAGAAGCACTACTCCAGGTATCAGAGAGTTTAGCGCTTCATTCCGGGGTGAGGTGCTGAGATAGCACTTTCCCAGGAATACAACATCAACATGGAGCCGGTAAGGGAAATCTGTAAGCGCACATTATCCTGCTTACCATCTCCATGTTAGCGTTCAATATGGAATAGGGCCCTATAAGTGATATAACCTATATATGGGCAAATTAACCCTAAAGCTGCTCTCCTGCAGTGCTGTGTGTACAGACAGCCCAGCTCATCTCTAGCTACATTTAGCCTCTTCACTACCAAGTGATTTTACTGTAAAAAAAACACTGTCAGGAACGACTGTTTTTTGGAAAAGCATTTTTAGTTATACATTTAAAAAAAATTGGGAATATTTCCAGTGTATTTCTTACACTTGGCAGGCAGATTTCCCCATCTGCTGGCGAAATGGAGTTACTACAGTTAAGCTCAAGCACAAAGCTCCATACAGAATAAGCTGGGAAACAGTCAGATAAAGACATTCCCCAGCTGGTTTTAAAGGTGTTAGCACCTCGTGTTCACATCATGGCCACAGTGCTAAAACTTTTGGGGCACCTTGTGGAGCCTAACTCCAAATGAAATTTATTTGCAACAAACAAATTTAATTTCCAATGATACATCACAGCCCTAGCCTGTGTTAACATGATCTCGGGTTGCTGTGTCTGCTACTGCTGATCATGCAAATGTGATCGTGGTGGTGAGGCGGTTAAAGAGCAGACAAATGACGATAGGAGCATGTGGTTTCAACCCTGCTAAACCACCTGGGTCAGCTCGCCTTTCCTGCCATATTTAGGTTAAGCATGGTTCATTATACCTCTATGCTATGTGTTACTATAATAAAGGTTGAGTATCCCTTATCCGATATGCTTGGGATTAGAAGTTTTTTGGTTTTCTGGTTTTGGAATATTTGCATATGATAATGAGATATCTTGGTGATAGTACCCAAGTCCAAACCGAGAAATGTACTTTTGTATAAACGTAGCATGAAGGTGACTTTATACAATCTTTTTTTGTAATTTTGTTCCCAGTCACATGACATCAGGTGTGGAATTCTCAAATTCTGACTTATAATAATGTCAGTGCTCATAATGTTTTTGGATTTTGGAGCAATTCATTTATTCAGATAACAGATACTTATCCTATTGCTATGCTCAGAGGTCACATTATTTCAGTTTTGTTTTATTCATGCTTCATTGTCATATTTATAAACCTCTGTCGCTCGGTCTCCTAAATCCCTGTACTGTCAGCTCTGTTTTGTATCAGGTGCAGTAGAGAGCTGGGGAATGGAGGTAATTAGGGTTAATCATTATCATTCACACAGTCACTGGCGTCGCTAGGTGGGGGCGGGGGGTGCGGCCCGCACCGGGTGACACCACCCCCTAGGGTGACACCCTAAAAAAAAATATAATTTTTTTTTACACAAAACTATTTTACCAGGAAGGATACATTGTGAATTCTCTCATTTTCAAGTATGTCCTGGGTAGGCAAGGCCTAGGCTGGCACTTTCCAGGGGGCAGCAAAAAAAACACCACTAAAGGAGATATTCACAGAGCACCGAAATGATGCAGACATTTCAGTGTTCTGTTGTTCCCTGCACTTCAGGGAATCAATTTTCCCTGGTGAATTCACCGCAGGGTCCCTGAAGTGCAGGGAATCAGCCACCGAATGCCACCACAAACCCATCCCCCGCTGTTTTCAAAAAAACTACTGAACGAAAATGTCTGGAATTAACATATAAGATCCTATGAATGATAATAAAAAGGGCTGTTACAGAAAAAAAACTGCTATTAGAAAGAAAAAAATTAGATTTTTTTTCTGAAAAAAGCCTAATAGATACTAAGAAAAAAAAATCAACAAATAAAGAGACTAGGGATGTGCACCAATTTTTTTTCGTTTCGGCTCGTTTCGCTCATAATTCAACAATTTTCATTTCAGATCATTTCAACCGATTTCCGTTTCGGTTCGTTACGGCTCGTTTTTCGTATCGACTTTTTTTTTCGTGATTTCGGACATTTTCGTGTATTCGGTGTGGGAAATGTTTTGCCCCATAGACTTCAATGTTAAAAATATTCCCGTTTTAATTCAATATCTAATAAACCGTTTATTATTATATTCTGTAGTAAAGAGTCTCTTTACTTCTAGATTTTTTAGGATATTTTAAGCATTTTTTGAAAAAAAATCTGAGCCACAGGGTTTGGGAAATGTTTTGCCCCATAGACTTCAATGTTAAAAATATTCCCGTTTTGGGGCGTGGCCTGGATGGCAACTAAGATGGACGCCTAAGATATTTGCTCTGTATCCCCACCGCGCTTTTCAGCCGTTCTCACCAGCCTACGGACACCATGGGTCGCAGCAAGAAGTTGCCCAAGGACCCCGGCGCTGCTGGGTCCCCGAGAAAGTCACAAGTGAGTGCCCTGGACAATTTTCTCCACCCTGTGACCTCACCGCCGTCGGAATCGCGGCCTACACGTGGGCCTGAGACGCCGAGATTGAGCACCGAAACCTCGACGGCAGACCACGTGACGGACCTCATTGTGGGCTTGCTGACCCGCGAATACGTCCAGGACTTCCTGGATGCGGTGCGGGAATCCTTGAATCAGGACCTGGCCACGGTACGTGTCGATCTGGGGGCACTGGAAGCGAGAGTGGCGGCACTGGAGGCGACCCCGGTGTGTGGCGCTGCTCCAGCTGGCCCAGATATAGAAGCTGTGGATCTCGGAACCGATACAGTGCTCACTGAGGTATGGCGCCAGCTGGATGACCTGGAAAACAGGTCTCGCCGTAACAATATTCGTGTGCGGGGCATTAGAGAATCGGTCACAGACTTGGACTCCTGCCTGGCACATATTTTCAATTATGTTTTAAATGAACGTGCGGTATCACCATCGAGCTTTGACCGCGCACACCGGGCCTTACGACCTCGACCCGCAGACACTGCGCCGCCACGTGATGTGATATGTCGTGTAGCGGAGTTCCGACTTAAACAAGCGGTCATGAATGTCGCGCGGCGGCAACGTATTTGGGAGATAGGAGGCGACCGACTAGAGATTTTCCTGGACTTGGCGCAATCCACGTTGCAAGCACGAAGGACGCTGCGCCCCCTGACATCGCTGTTAACTTCACGTTCAGTACCATATCGCTGGTCCTTCCCGTTCGCCCTGGTGGCTTCGAACAAAAAGGGGACTGCTTCCATACGCTCCCTGACAGATGTTCCGGAGTTCCTGTCAACCTTTGATCTGCCACCACTTCAACTCACAGACTGGGTCACACTATGTGAGGAACCACGCTCTTTCACTCGCACAACTGACGGCTCGCAGCCCCGGGGACGATGGAGATCTGGGAGCAGACGCCGGATGCGCCCCTCACCGTCGCAGCCAGAGGGAGTAGCGACAGAGGTCCCTGGGTGAATTAACCCCTTTTCCACCTTTTATTGCGAGGATGACTGTGCCCTTTAGTATTGCAGCGGATGGACACTTCATTGGCGGGGGGCCCTTCTTCCCTCTCTTTCTTCGACTGACAATTTAGATTTTTGCCCACGCGAGCCGGCCCTCCATAATAATTTTCCCTTTTTTTTTTGGGTGGATGGACTGGAGGGTGGGAGGTTGGCGGGGGGTGGGGGGGTTAGGGGATCTGGCATCTGATCTTAGGGCCTTGCCGTTTGGGAAGGGGTGCTATGTGAGGACTCCTGCTGGAACATGTTTTTGCACCTCTTTTCACCTGTTTTCGTTGGGGGGCTGCTTTGGTTGTGGGTATGGGTGGGGGGGTGGACACGATCGATTGGGGGGTGGAGGGATGGGTGCGGGCAAGGAGTCAGATGAGGGGTACGGGTGGGGGGATAGGTACGACCGGGGGGGTTGGGAACCTTATCGGCATGTACATGGGACTGTTTTTATAAGTTGGTATGCGGTAAAGGGACGAGGATCTACTTATCTTTCAGTTTGTTCCCTGGATGTTCGGGGGGGAGGGGGAGTTCCGATTAGACGGTTTTGTAACTGCGGAATTGTTTATGTTTACCTTTCCGTGCTGTTGACATGGTAGTTGGGGTCTGCTCAACTAGTTGGGTTGGGGAGGGAATGGGATTGTATTTCGCTCTTCACGGAATGGTGTCCTCATTTTATTTTATTTCATTTTATTTTATTTTCATTGCAAACTGTTATCCACTGTATTACGATATTGCTCACCCATACTGGATGTGCTGGGGGGTCTGGCCCCTTGAGGTTCTCGCGAGACACGTTTGATACGGGATGTCCTCGAAATCTGCTTTTATTATAGCGGCGACCTGTAGGTGTGTCGGTGCCTTCGACACTGTGTTTTGTGTACTGCGCGGTGGGGTACACCTGCTGTACTCTTTGTCTCTTACTCTTTTTTCTCATTTCTCTCTCTTTTCTCCCCTTCCTTCGGGACCTTTCCCCTTTTCTTGATTGCTGTTGCCGTCCTACTTGACCGAGGATAGCCTTGGTTCCCTCCCCCAGTAGGTGGATGCCTATACTCCTGGAGTGTTGCTTCAGACCCGGTCTGACCCTTCCTCCCAGTGGCGTCGAGCCCCTACCAAGTTAACCTTCTGGTTCTTTGATCTTTTTTCCTCCCCTGGCTCTTTTCTTCTTCCCTCTCTCCTCTCTGTCCTTTTCTATAACATATATCTCTCCCGCATATATTTTTCCCCTCCCCCTTTTTTTTCTCTTCTTCTCTCTCCCCTTCTCCTCCCCTCCCTCTTCTCGTCTTCCCCTCCCTCCCTTTCCTAATATCTACACTCCACCCCCCCTGGTCCTTGTACTCTATAGTGTACGCTATACACTGTCTGATTACCCACCCACGCCTTATAGTGGGGGGTCCACCGTACTACCAGCGTTGTCCGATATGGATAGCCTAAACTCAACCTGTTTTAAGCCGCGAGATATTACTCTCTTATCTTACAATGTCAAGGGACTTAACACACCGGAGAAGAGATCTCGGTTGCTGAGGGAGCTATATCTGGCTCTTGCCTCGGTGGCTATGCTGCAGGAGACACACTTCCGCGAGGGCTCGGCCCCATTGTTGAGGGACCGTAGATTACCGACTGGATACTTTAGCAACTACACAGACGGGAAGTCCCGGGGGGTTGCTATCTTGTTTGCAAATGATATCCCGTTTGTTTTTCAGGATAGCCGTGTAGATAGTGAGGGTAGATTCCTTTTCGTCAAAGGAACGATCGCGGAGGTTGTTTATACTTTCGCCACAATTTATATTGCCAATGTGGCTCAATCAACATGCTTTGCTCGAGTTATGACTAAACTGAAGCAATTTCAGGAAGGCATTCTTATAATGGCCGGTGATATGAATGCAGCCTTGCACCCTTTTGTAGACACCTCATCGGGTAGATCGACAATTCCACCTCATGCACTACGGATGTTACGGCGTTCGCTTCATGAGATGCGTCTTGTAGACACTTGGCGAGCATTTCACCCGGGAGAATGGGACTTTACGTTTTATTCGAATGTGCACCGCGTCTCTTCTCGCTTGGATTATGTATTCCTCGAACAGTTTCATCTGGACCTTGTGGTGGAGACACGCATCCACCCTACAACTTGGTCGGACCATGCACCAATTTCGATACTCATGGCGTCCCCGTTGTACCGCCCGCGAGAACGCACCTGGCGACTCAATACGTCTTTATTGTCGGACATGGTGTCCGATGGGGGTCAGGGATCTGACCTGACAGAGAGGGGTGTGAGCCTAATGAGCAGTGAAAATAGACCATGAGCCTGAACTAGAAAAAATAAATATATATCATTTATTCTAGGAACCAAGAACTTAAACCAAGAGCAGGGAATACAGAACATAAATACAATAAACAGAGCCTTGAACCTCACGGCAAGAAATATAAAGAAAACCAGATAAACAAAATAGGCAACTAAACATGAGAGGCAGAATTAAACATGAGAGGCAGAACTAAACATGATACAAGAAGGCAAGAAAAACAGGGCAAACCAGACATGAGCCTGTAAACAGAATGGCCAGGTAGACAGGTATAACAGGATAAATCTAGACCAGGGAAAGACCAGACATGAGCTGGAAGACAGACAGACTGAACAGGATTAAATTAGACCAAGGCAAACCAGACAGGAGCTTGAAGACAGACTGAACTGAACTGAATAGATGATTCAGGATGAATCTAGAGCAAGGCAAACCAGACAAGAGCTGAATGACTGATCCAGGATGAATGAGACCGCACCCTACTAAGGGAGTGGTCTCCATTTATACAAAATGGTCCAGGGTGAACCAATGGAGTCCAGGTACTAATCAGGCTTGGAATCCAAGAAATGAACGAAATAAAAATAAACCAAAAGCAGCAATGTCCACTACTGCCAGAGGGGGCGCCAGAGACCCAGAACGTCACATATCCCCCCCTCCACGAGCAGACCCCAGATGCTCAAAAAAAAGACAATAAGAATGAAAGTAAAAAGACAATGGGTCCTGTAGGCACGTAGAGCCCTCGCGTACACCAGTCACCAAAGTCCCCTGAGGTCCCACTCAGAGTCGTCATCCTCCTCAAGACGCCCCCGTCTATGAGGGTGGGAGCCAAAACTGGGTCCAGGTTTGAAGACACTGGCACCAGTCCTTTTGTGTCTCCTCCCCCTGGTACGGGACGTGGAATGGACAGCAACAGTGTCCTCCCGGCTCTGCGGCAACAGGAAGATGGCACCAGTGGCGATCCGGTTCTGTGGCAATTTGACTGGGACAGCAGCAGCACAGCTCCGTAGGTTGGTGACCTTGGCACGGCTCTGCGGCGACTGGACTGGAACCACTGGGCTAGAAGACACCGGGACAGCTGGGCTCGAAGACACCGGGACAGCAGGGCTCGAAGACACCGGGACAGCTGGGCTCGAAGACACCGGGACAGCTGGGCTCGAAGACACCGGGACAGCAGGGCTCGAAGACACCGGGACAGCAAGGCTCGAAGACACCGGGACAGCTGGGCTCGAAGACACCGGGACAGCTGGGCTCGAAGACACCGGGACAGCTGGGCTCGAAGACACCGGGACAGCAGGGCTCGAAGACACCGGGACAGCAGGGCTCGAAGACACCGGGACAGCTGGGCTCGAAGACACCGGGACAGCTGGGCTCGAAGACACCGGGACAGCTGGGCTCGAAGACACCGGGACAGCTGGGCTCGAAGACACCGGGACAGCTGGGCTCGAAGACACCGGGACAACTGGGCTCGAAGACACCGGGACAACTGGGCTCGAAGACGCTGGGACAACTGGGCTCGAAGACGCCGGGACAGCTGGGCTCGGTGGGGCAGCGCCCTTGGTGTGGACCGGTTGGGTAGCACCCTTGGCAAGGACAGGAGGGGCAGCGCCTTTAGCACGACTCTGTGGTGACTTGGACACGGCAGCAACAGCGCGGCTCTGCGGCGACTCGGACATGGCAGCAGCAGCACGGCTCTGTGGGTCAGCGACCTCATCACGGCTCTGCGGCGACTCGGTCCTGGCGACGGCAGCACGGATCTGTGGGTCAGCGACCTCGGCACGGCTCTGCGGCGACTCGGTCATGGCGGCAGCAGCACGGCTCTGCGGCGAGTCGGTCATGGCGGCAGCAGCACGGATCTGTGGGTCAGCGACCTCGACACGGCTCTCCGGCGACTTGGTCATGGCGGCAGCAGCACGGATCTGTGGGTCAGCGACCTCAGCACGGCTCTGCGGCGACTCGGTCATGGCGGCAGCAGCACGGGTCTGTGGGTCAGCGACCTCGGCACGGCTCTGCGGCGACTCGGTCATGGCGGCAGCAGCACGGCTCTGCGGTGACTCGGTCATGGCGGCAGCAGCACGGATCTGTGGGTCAGCGACCTCAGCACGGCTCTGCGGCGACTCGGTCATGGCGGCAGCAGCACGGGTCTGTGGGTCAGCGACCTCGGCACGGCTCTGCGGCGACTCGGTCATGGCGGCAGCAGCACGGCTCTGCGGTGACTCGGTCATGGCGGCAGCAGCACGGATCTGTGGGTCAGCGACCTCGGCACGGCTCTGCGGCGACTCGGTCATGGCGGCAGCAGCACGGGTCTGTGGGTCAGCGACCTCGGCACGGCTCTGCGGCGACTCGGTCATGGCGGCAGCAGCACAGGTCTGTGGGTCAGCGACCTCGGCACGGCTCTGCGGCGACTCGGTCATGGCGGCAGCAGCACGGCTCTGCGGCGACTCGGTCATGGCGGCAGCAGCACGGATCTGTGGGTCAGCGACCTCGGCACGGCTCTGCGGCGACTCGGTCATGGCGGCAGCAGCACGGATCTGTGGGTCAGCGACCTCGGCACGGCTCTGCGGCGACTCGGTCATGGCGGCAGCAGCATGGGTCTGTGGGTCAGCGACCTCGGCACGGCTCTTCGGCGACTCGGTCATGGCCAGCTCGGGTGAGCGTGGCTTGGAAACTACCGGCTCGGGTGAGCGTGGCTTGGAAACTACCAGCTCGGGTGAGCGTGGCTTGGAAACTACCAGCTCGGGTGAGCGTGGCTTGAAACTACCAGCTCGGGTGAGCGTGGCTTGGAAACTACCAGCTCGGGTGAGCGTGGCTTGGAAACTACCAGCTCGGGTGAGCGTGGCTGGAAACTACCAGCTCGGGTGAGCGTGGCTTGGAAACTACCAGCTCGGATGAGCGTGGCTTGGAAACTACCAGCTCGGGTGAGCGTGGCTTGGAAACTACCAGCTCGGGTGAGCGTGGCTTGGAAACTACCAGCTCGGGTGAGCGTGGCTTGGGAACCACCTTGGCTTGGCACTGTGGAGCGGTGACCCCGGCTTGGCACTGTGGAGCGGTGACCCCGATTTGTTCGCGCTGCAGGGCAGCACTCTTGACTGGAACTGCTGGCTTACACCTGGTCTCTCCCTCTTGGGCAGCGGACTCTGGAGATCCTGCGGGTTGCAGGGCAGCGGACTCTGGAGAGTCCTTGCACTGTAGGGCAGTGGACATGGATACTGCGGCCTGGCATGGCTTGGTCAAGGAGGTTTGGTAAGGCTGGACCGTGAGGGCCTTCTGTGGGCGCACCTGGCAGGTTGCCACTCTGTGCAGGCAGGAACCACAGTAGAAACATAAGCCATGGGTTTTCCTCCATACCCTTTCCTCCAGGGTCAGGGGTCCTCTGGAATCTTTCACTGGAACAGGTTCCTTTGGGAAGGCGTCCCTGGGAGTTTTCCGCAGTATAGCACTCAGCCGCTCCAGGTGCTGTTCTGCAGCTTTATTAACCTTTTGCAGGTTCTCCAACAGACCAAGAATCACTGCTAGCTCACTTGTTACTGGCGGTCTCATTATGTCACGATGGGGGTCAGGGATCTGACCTGACAGAGAGGGGTGTGAGCCTAATGAGCAGTGAAAATAGACCATGAGCCTGAACTAGAAAAAATAAATATATATCATTTATTCTAGGAACCAAGAACTTAAACCAAGAGCAGGGAATACAGAACATAAATACAATAAACAGAGCCTTGAACCTCACGGCAAGAAATATAAAGAAAACCAGATAAACAAAATAGGCAACTAAACATGAGAGGCAGAATTAAACATGGGAGGCAGAACTAAACATGATACAAGAAGGCAAGAAAAACAGGGCAAACCAGACATGAGCCTGTAAACAGAATGGCCAGGTAGACAGGTATAACAGGATAAATCTAGACCAGGGAAAGACCAGACATGAGCTGGAAGACAGACAGACTGAACAGGATTAAATTAGACCAAGGCAAACCAGACAGGAGCTTGAAGACAGACTGAACTGAACTGAACTGAATAGATGATTCAGGATGAATCTAGAGCAAGGCAAACCAGACATGAGCTGAATGACTGATCCAGGATGAATGAGACCGCACCCTACTAAGGGAGTGGTCTCCATTTATACAAAATGGTCCAGGGTGAACCAATGGAGTCCAGGTACTAATCAGGCTTGGAATCCAAGAAATGAACGAAATAAAAATAAACCAAAAGCAGCAATGTCCACTACTGCCAGAGGGGGCGCCAGAGACCCAGAACGTCACACATGGGAGTTTTGACCGGTGTACGGGAGGTTTTGACCCGATACTTTGAAGAAAACTTACCTACTGAGGTAGCGCAACCCATTGTCTGGGAGGCCCATAAGTCAGTGGTTCGGGGAGACCTTATTAGCAGGAGCACTGCTCTGAAGAAAGTCAGGGACGGGCAGCGTATTACGCTTCTAGAGGAAATCCGTGCCCTAGAATTACGAAGAGGGGGAGATGCAGATGCGGAGACGCAGAATAGTTTACTGGCGGCACACCGCTCTTTGAACGATCTGCTCTCTTTTGACATTAAACAGGCAGTGGCTCATACCAGATGCTTCTTTGCGCTGAATGAAAACCGTCCAGGACGGCTGCTGGCACGGATGCTTCGCAAACAACGGCAACTGGCGTATATACCTAAGATCCGGGCTTTGGGGGGTGCTACTACTCTGCGACCAGAGAAGATCTCAGAAGCCTTTCGGCAATATTATACTTCTTTGTATAATGTTGCGGATACACCTCCTCCGTTGGGGGACATTAGGGACTACATGAATGCTAATTTGAGGACCCGCCTTCAGGTAATGGAGGCTGAACAATTGGATCTGCCGATCACGACCGAGGAATTATCCGCGGCTCTGAAATCTACTAAGAATGGGAAAAGCCTGGGTCCTGATGGACTCCCGGTGGAATACTATAAGGAATTTCAAGATCTGTTTCTCTCCCCTTTGCTATCCACACTTAACTCCATTAAAGAGGGAACACCCTTTCACCCTCACACGCTGGGTGCGACCATCACGGTCCTGCTCAAGCCTCGAAAGGATCCAGCGGAGTGTGCCAACTACAGGCCCATCTCGCTACTTAACAGTGACATAAAGCTTCTGGCACGTGTCCTGGCGGACCGGCTTAAGGAACATATGCCACGATTGGTCCACCCTGACCAGGTGGGGTTTATCCCTGGCAGGGAAGCGAGGGATGGCACGCAGAGGGCCATCAATGCACTTGTAGTCGCACAGCGATCGGGTCAGCATCTTCTACTGCTATCCACAGACGCGGAGAAGGCGTTCGACCGCGTCGGCTGGTCCTTCTTGTTTCACACATTGCAGAACATGGGGCTAGGCCCAGGCTTCCTGGGGTGGGTCTGGGTGCTGTACACTGGTCCCACGGCCAGAATTAAGGTCAACGGTGCTTTGTCGGCCAGTTTTCAGATAGCAAATGGCACTTGTCAGGGGTGCCCGCTTTCCCCCTTACTGTTTCGCACTTTCTTTGGAACCTTTCTTGGAGGCGATACGGTGGGACCCTACGATACCGGGACTGAAAGGTACGATTCAAGACCATAAAGTTACTGCGTATGCAGACGACTTGTTATTTTTCTTGACGGAGGCACGGCGCTCTCTCCCAGCAGTGCTATCCGCTTTTGATACTTTCGGCAAACTGGCAGGCTTGAAAATGAACATGTCCAAATCAGAGATTCTTAACGTCTCGATACCGGAAGATGAGGCAGGCAGGTTGCAGGGCTCCTTCCTGTTTCACTGGTGTATTTCCAAGATGAAGTATCTTGGTATCTGGCTCTCCCCTACGCCGCTGAATCTCTATAATCTGAATTATCTCTCACTCCTAGGTACCCTACGGGCAGACCTGGCAGTCTGGACCACGAAATTCATCTCCTGGCTGGGGAGAGTTGCAGTATTCAAGATGAATATCCTGCCGCGGCTGCTCTACCTATTTCAGGCTGCCCCGGTGGCGATACCAGGCTCCTTTTTTGCTGCCCTTAAGGCGGAGATGATTAAATTTGTATGGGCACGCCGGAAGCCTAGGATTCGTCTCTCAGTACTGTGTCGACCTAAGATGGCAGGTGGTCTTGCACTCCCAGATCTTGTTACATATTACAGGGCGGCCCAGCTTAACAGGTTGGTGGATTGGTCCTCAATGGGAAGTGGATGCGGCTGGCTGGATATGGAGGGGGCAGATGTGGGGGTACCATTGTGGGTGTTACCTTGGCTCCCCCCACGAGCGGTGCCAAAGGAGGCCCGCACTCACCCCTTAATAGGCACCACCCTGCGATTGTGGGATCGCTTAAAATTTTCACACGCCTTATCTTCTAGTCCCTCGCCTTTACTACCTCTGACCTCAAATCCCCTTTTCCACCCCGGTGTCCGGAGAACTCTGCAACATCATCTTGTGGAGGGGGATCGGCTTTTGGCCTTTCACGTGGCAAAAGTGCCAACGATACACGCCCAGATCTTCCTCCGCTGACGCTGCTGGACAGGTTTAACTTTGTGCAAATTCGACACTTTTTGGGTTCCCTCCCTGGAGGGCATAACCTGGCGCGTGCCCTCTCCCCCTTTGAGCGTCTCTGCTCCCTTCAGCGTCCTTTGGAACATGGGATTTCCACTCTTTATGCAATGCTCCAGTCCAGAGACTCGGAACTACCTTTATTCATGGGTCGCTGGGAAGCTGAACTGAACTGGACTCTATCAGACTCCGAGTGGGGTACAATCCTATTCTTGACACATCATGGCACGTAGCTGGTCAGATACCATGAATCGTCCTATAAGATACTAACCCGCTGGTACTGTACCCCGCTACGCCTATTCCAATGTGTGGGGACGACAGACCCCAATTGCTGGAGAGGTGGCACGGAGCTGGGCTCCTACCTCCATATCTGGTGGACATGCCCCCTTCTGCTGACATACTGGAAGTGGATCAGAGCTGTGATCAGGGACGTGACAGACATCACATTGGACCTCAAGCCTCAGGTCTTCCTGTTGTTGCTTACGGGCCAACCGACGACCTCCTTCCGGAAATCGGTGGCGTTTCGCCTTTTGTTAGCGGCGCGCTATCTGGTCCGGCGACATTGGAGACGGAAAACGGTCCGCTCACTCAGAGAATGGGTGACCCAGGTAGACGAAATATACTGTGTCGAGGAACGTATTGCTTCCCGTGATGGCAATCTCCCTGAGTTCTATCTCACCTGGTTCTACTGGACACAGTACATTACCTCGGCCTCTCTCTGCCGCCGACTGGACCTTGAACTAACAGGGAGGGGAAGTGGAGAAGATTGAGGTCAGGCGCACCCTTAGGTGGGACTTTCAGACTTCGATGACATCGGTGGCTCCGCTGGGAGTGGGTCTCCTGTGGCTGTGGCGGATACTGGAGCGCGGGCTTGGGCTCTTCCGTAGCAGAATACAATGTACCCTACCCCATACTTTGGGTTGATAAGGGGCCCTTACAATAACGACCGCTGTGTGTGTCTTTGTCTTTGTGTTCCCTATGGCCCCCCGCTTCCACCATCCTTCACCCCCCTTTTTTTTTTCTCTCTCTCCTCTTCTTCTTTCTCCCTCTCTCTTCTCCCCTCCTCTCTCTCTCACCTCCCCACTCGCACTCCCCTCACCTCCTCTCTCCTCTCTTTTCTCGCTCAGACTGATCTTTCCTTATCTCTGATCTACCAATTCTCTCCATTCCTTGCTCACACCTTGGGTCTCATATCAGATTTTCCTACTTGGATCACCAGCCTTCCTACTGGTTCCATGCTGTCCTTCGCACCTTCACTACCCCATCGCGACAGACATGAGGACCTGAGGACCGTGTAGATAGATGGAGCTTGATTGGGACGCTTCCCAGGATCCTCTATAGTCTGATGATAAATGTCGAATACATGGCGCTAATTTTACATGGTGGCCCTGTTTGTTTGTTTTTTACGATGTCATGTACCTTTGTCATATAATCTGATGATTACGGTATTACCGTACTGTTTTCTGTCATTCCTGTCTTATTCTCTTTAATAAAAAATCTTGAATACAAAAAAAAAAATATTCCGGTTTTAATACAATATCTAATAAACCGTTTATTATTATATTCTGTAGTAAAGAGTCTCTTTATTTTTAGATTTTTTAGGATCTTTTAAGCATTTTTTGAAAATTACCGAAGTGGAACCGAAATTCTGAATTGAACGAAAACGATTTCCGATTGTGAAAATTTTTCGTTTCGGATCAGAAATCGTTTCGTTTCAGACATTTTCGGATCCGATCCGATTCGGAAAATCGTCCGAATCCGAATCACCGAATCGGGCCGGTTCGTGAAAAAAACGAATCGGTCTGAAATGAAACGCACATCCCTAAAAGAGACTTTTTACTACAGATTAATGGAATAAACGTTTTATTAGAAATTGGGTAAAAACGGGAATATTTTTAACATTGAATCCTATGCAGGATTATTCAGAGAAGGGTGAAAACCTTGAGAATGACTGTAGAATTGAAAATTCTAGGGCAAAATAGTCAAACCAGAAAAATTCGCCCATTTATCTCACTTTCCAAATTGGCTATTTGGTCTAGATTGTTCATTCTCCAGGCAATTCTCAAGGTTTTCACCTCTCTCTGAATAGTCCTGATGGTGTTCGTCTGAATAAATCTGTCTAATGAAACCACTGAACATCAGAACATTTCTCTGCTGTTCGATGTCTCTGAACAGATTTACCATTACTTCTCTATGGGGACTTTCACTGCTGTCGAACAGGCACCGTACTTGCTGCCTTTACGTTTTTAAACGTAAAAATCGGGGGGGGGGGTGACACCATGAGTTACCGCACCGAGTGACACCAACCCTAGTGACGCCACTGCACACAGTGCAGCAGTAAACAGACAGTCCGGACCCAGTGGTTATTGTTATTTTACTTAGATCCCTTCACTTACTTTGGATTTAAATAGATTATTTTGAATACTTTGTTTAGAAGGGCCTTAAACCTCTTCAACAATAGCAAAACAGTTCAGGTTTTTTGGGTCTAGCGCATAGTTCTTCAGACGTGGAACTTAATTGCTCTTTGGAATTGTAGCTAAATTCCAGTATTAATGGATGTGCTCCATCTTCCATATAATGTGTCTGCTAATGGAGTAATGTATCAGTACGTTATATTTCCTGTCCGTAAAATACATAATAGTACATAACAGGGGGCTTCTAGCTAAAGAGCCCTTATGTTTAGCTACCTAGGTAACTATTTTTTTTACGGTATTGTTTTATATACTACTTTGGTGAATAGTGGCTAGGTCTGTGCGTGCCCGTAAGGACTCCTTTTATGTTGTTGAAGAGGGGCATAACCATTGAAAAAGGCACTCAGCCGAAACATCAGGGTACATGGTCTCTGCACGGGATGTGTAACTATATTTGTATGTAGTTGATGCTATGAGCTTATCTGTAACATGATTTGTATATTTTGTCTTAGCGACATATGAATTGTTGTCTCCTGGAGCACCGCGGAGCTGCTATCAATGGTGTTGAAACCTATTCAGTACCAAGGACAGCAGCCCCTCGGAGCTGCTATCCATGGTGCTGAATACGTTTCAGCACCAAGAATAGCTGCTGTCTTTGATACTGAATAAGTTTCAGCACCAAAGACAGGAGGATAAGGTATCTTTTTTTTTTACCCTAATCTAAGTAATAAATTAATCCGTTTCACATTCCGAAATAACTAATAAAAACAAAAAACGAAATAACTAATAGAAACAAAAATCTAATTGATCCAAAAAACTAATTACCAATAAAAATAAAATAATGAATCAATCCGAAATACGGATTACCGGTCGCCCGAACCAAATATTCAATCTGAAATACGAATCACCACAACATAATGAGTGCACCAAAACGAATAGAAAAACAGAACAAAGCGATCCGAAACAAAACTAATTTTTTCTTTATACACGTCTAATGCTAGGTATCTGGGGTATCTGACGAGGTATCTGGGGTAGGGGCAGAGGTGGAGGTGATGCACTCACGGGTGCTAGTGGTGCAGACACAGTCGGCTGATGTGGCAGCGGCGCAGACTCACCTTTTGGTCCAGCTGGGTGAGCTCTGATCTCAGAATGCCCTCATGACCCATTCCGTGGAGACCCTTGAATCCAGACACCGCAGATGTAATATTCGAATCAGGGGTGTCGCAGAGTCAGTGCCTACGGCTGACCTATTGTCCTATGTAAATTGACTGGTGTGCCATGTCCTGGGGCTACCCTCCAGTGCACTGGTGATGTTTGGCTAGGTATGTCGAATCCGAAAAGCTGCGACAAGGCCTCTGGATGCCCCGAGGGACGTCATTGCGATGGTCTTGGATCATGATGTCACTATGCAGATAAAGATCATGTCGACCCTGGGAGCCCGGACAGCTCTGGACTCTGAGAAGGCAACGCTGGTACTGTACTAGGACCTACCCTTTATGACTCTGCTTGCGCGTCGCAGGTTTCGGGATGGAGAAGGTCTTTCTTCGTTCCAAGGGGTCTGTTAGCAATGGGGACTTGTGGGCTCACTTGGGGTGATCCACGGGTATGTGCCTTACACCATCTCTGACCCGGTGTCACGCTGGGGGCACCTGGCACGCACCAGGTTCAGGCCCTGGTTCATGGGAAATCCAATCAATTACGGTAACCTAGAGATATGAGAGGTATACCCTAAAATGGGATATCGAAGTGCAGGTGCTGAACAATGTGAGATATTTAAATCCTTATTGAGTAAAAGGCTTCATTATTAAAGGGGAATTGAGTGTTAAATCGTACAGAATAAAAGTCCTCTACAGGGGAGATAATGGTTGTTGCCTGAACAGTTATATATAACTATAGTTACTTGACCAAGAATGTGGACTATTGACCCGTAACTGGGATTTTTTTCTTTAAAATGTAGTGTACAGGGTGATGTGGAAGGGTTGGGTCTCAGAATGTTAGAGTTTTTTTTTCTCTCTATTTTATTAAAGGGGTAAGTGCCAATTTTACTAAAATGATACTAATAGATCTATTATTAGTTAACCCATTAGGGCATAATAGTGGAGAAAAATTATTAATGTTATTTTAATCCCTGAACTAATGGAGTGGCCTAATAAGGCATACAAAATATATTGGGCCATATTACATAGTTGTTGCTAACTTAACCAGAGCTGTTGTAAACTTAAAACCTCCATAGGCTATAATGGCTCTGGGAAGTTTACAACAGCTCTGGTTAACCCTTTCGCTGCTGAGGCATTTCCCGCCTGTGTGCTGAGGTCATTTTTACCGGTTTCGCTCATCATGTTTAACCGCGTTTTGAAGAATTATTTTATTATATGACCCAGACATATTATATATATTGTTCTTTCCGGCAGACTCGGAAGATTCATAATATGTCATTATTATATGTATACGTTATGTCCTGTCTGTATATTATAACAAAATATGCAATAAAATTAGAATTTTCAAAAATTTACAACGTGTAAAGTGTTTTTTTTTACATTTTTAAATGCGATCGTTTGCGGTTATATTTTGTATGGGGTGCGCTTGTTAAAAAAATTAGAAATGGGGTCTCGTTACATTTTTTTTGGGGGAAAATTTCCCTATTTTTAACAAACGCACCCCATACAAAAATTATTAGTGCAGCATCATTGTTCACATTATAAATTAAATGGGAACAATATTGCTGCATTAACAAAACAAATAAAAAAAAAAACTTGTTTATTTTTTTATTATTATTTTTTTTATTTTTTTATTATTTTTTAATTTTTTAAAAGAAACTTTTTTCACGGTCATGTTTGATATCGTTGGAAAGGCCATGCTCTGGCCGATCCAACAATATCAAACATTAACCCCTAGCTGCCACGGATCGGGAGATAGGGGGTTCATTGGAACCCCCTATCTCCACCATTGGTGGCAGCTAGGGGTTAACTCCAGGACTAGAGTCATGACGCCAGTCCTCAGGGGGAGTTCCCGGAGGCTTGGCCGACATCCAAGATGTCAGCCAGCTCCGGGAAAGGATCACGAACCGGCGCTTTTCGGCGCCGATTCGTGATCCGGCCCCCATGGGGTTAATGCCAGGTAACATTTGGAAGGGCAGGCTGTGCCCTACCAAACGGTGCCTGGCATTAAGCTCAGGACCCCGGCGATCGGGAGGGAGAGAGGTCCCCTTTCAGGGGCCTCCTCCGCACACGCGGGGGGGGGTGCCTGAAATAGATGTCATCGCGATGACATCTATTGTGCCCGCGGCGGTCCCGGATTGACGGGCTGACATCCAAGATGTCAGCCCGCACTGGGGGGCACAGCGATCGGCCGGAATCCGGCCGATCGCAGGCTGCTTCGGGAGGACGAGCTCAGCGCGTCTTCCGCAGCCAACCCTTCCTGCGGCAGGACGCGCTGTGCGCGTCCTCCGCAGCGAAGTGGTTAAGTTAGCACCAAGTATGTAATATGGCCCATTGATATTTAAAATATACAGGGTCATATTACATAGTTGGTGCTAACTTAACCAGAGCTGTTGTAAACTTAAAACCTCCATAGGCTATAATGGCTCTGGGAAGTTTACAACAGCTCTGGTTAAGTTGGCACCAACTATGTAATATGGTTTTAAGTTTACAACTGCTCTGGTTAAGTTAGAGTCGTTAGTTGCCGGTGTTTAAAGTGAAAGTATTAGTTTGATGGACTTTAGCTAGCCCCAATCTATTAACCTGAGGATATGGGAGGTAAGCTCTAAACTGGGATGTCAAAGTGCAGGGTGCCAGGTATTGTGGGATATTTATCCCTTATTGGGTTGAGGGCTGTATTATTTAAAGGGAATGAAGTTTTCTTGTGAAAAGTGAATCCATTCTAGAGGTTATCCTTCTGGATGCTGTCATGCCCCCCATCTGCATCCCATCCTCTGACGCTCCTGGCAGCATAACTTTCCATGCTGCCCCTGTTCCTGAAACCTGCATTCATGCATAACACCTGCAAGCAGTGAAAGAGTTAACACCCAGCAGTGAACCAGTTAAACACAAAGCACACTTAACACACATTCAAATAAAGGGCTCCGCCCCAGGTACTGCTTGGCTGTTCATTGCAACTCATTCTCTGACAGAGCATGTTCACACTCTCTGTTAGTCCTGAGTTATCCAGCTTGTCTGAGACCAAATCCTCTACCTGTTCCTGATTACCGGATCCCCACCATTTTACCAGATTCCAGCAACCTCCTTTCCATACCTGGTCAGTTTTCCATTTATCCTCCATACTTCACCCTTCTGTCTGTGCAGATCACTGCACCCTGGGCTCACCGCATCCCAATACCCCGGTGCCACCCTGGTACCATCCCCACGACCCTGACGGATGCAGACCTAGACAAAATACTTTTTTTTACTCTGCCTAACAGTTGATGAGACAAGGACACTGCTTAAAAGGGACATAAAACATTTTATCAATCAAAGCACATGTTAAATGACCCAAAAAAACTATATCATTTACACTTTTTCTTTATTGCAAAAAATGGTAGGGCACTGCCACATCTGACCCTATGCACGAGCCTCCACTGATCTCGACCCTCCTAGCTCTTTACTCTCTACAGATTTGTTGCTTCTAACAATGCAAACGTGGCTTTAATTTTTAATATATTTTTGGGCTGATTGAACCTAATATCATGAGGAGTGCCAAAGTATCCAGGTAGAGCCCGTAAAGAAATCGACAGAAAGAGGATATTTGCAGACATACCTATTGTTATGTCCAAGAAAAACACAAATGCACAAAATGCAAACAGGTAAAGGTAGCAGAGACCACAGAAGTAAATATTAAGCAAAATAGTCTTTGTTAAGGTTAGATCATGAGAAATTTAAAAAGTCTGGCAGTGATGAGAGAGAAAAAGAAAGAATACAATTCCGGTACATATAATTTAAAGTGATATCCAAAGAGCAGAACCAAAGACAGGCAAGGGGTTAAAGACAGGTGGCAACTGAACATTGGTGGATAAACTGGTAGAATACTAGCCACTGGTAACACAACATGAATGAATATACATTAATAAAGCAATGTGAACAGTTGACAATGACTACCAGTGCAAAGCACTGGAAGTCTGGGTCAAGTGCAGTTTATGAGGTTTTCACCTTAAGTGGTTGGGCTCTTGATTGCACAGGCATCAGGTGTGAACTACTCCAAGACCACTAACACCTGAACTAGGCAACTTGAGATCTAGGTTTTCGCATTGAGTCTAATGGAGAATATAGAGCGGCCTCCAGTGGAGCAAGGGTTTAGGGCAATGCTCAAGAAAGTGGTGGACCAAGGTTCAACTCCATTGAGTGATGTCAAGTTTGCTACAAAATATTTCACTGCACATAATGGTTAACTGACATGGAAGCAATTGGACTTTTTAGTTGCTCATTGGCCATGTACAGCAAGCTTATACCTGCAAATCCTTTGCTACGATCTCACTAGTTTCTATGAGCACATTAATTTCCTCAGGAGGCTCCTTGGGAGCTGTGCAATAACACAAAGGGGTGAGTGAAAAGTAGAGCCAGTAGAATGGGGTTGCAATAGTACAGGGGGATGCATATTATTAAACAGGGGAATGCTGTGAACAGTCCATAGGGTATCTCTGGCTATCATGACAGATTTAAGCGAATTTAAAAGGTCATGGTGTAATGACTGTCCCTTTCCATCAGTGGTCCTTTGATGTTATGATAGACTATTAAATCAGAGGTCTGAACTGTGTCCTAAAGGCTGTTAATCAGCTGCTGCAGGACAGACTTCCAGGGATTGGGTCCAATGAGACCAAAAATTACATAAAATTGCTCCCACTCTTCCCCTCTCTAACCAACTGTAGCCAAATCTCGCTTAGAACCCAATCCACATTATATGCACCAACTCCTATTAGGTAAGTCCCCCCTTGAAACCGTAATGACAGGGTCGTCACCGTACACCCCAGCATCCTTTAACCCCTTAAGGACCAAGGCTTTGTTTCAGCATTTCTGTATATCAGGAAAAGTGGATGCAATGTGCCACAGTTCACTAATAAACGTGTATCCATACATTTACATATGTACAACCAGGATTTAGCTGGGACCATGGGTGGTCCCAAGCTTGAAAAAAAATAGCTCACTTAGGATTGAAATGTTGCTTGCGTCCACTATACCAGTGTTTCTTAAACCTCTCCTTGGGACCCCCAACCCGGCCAGGTTTTCCAGATATCTGAAGCATAGCACAGGTCACTGGCGAACGCAGCCCGTTACATTAGGGTGTGCACCCATAGAACATTTATTAACTGAAAACTAAAGTTTAGAAGATTTTGCAAAAAACACACATTTTTCATTCAAAATAATGAGCCTGTAACCAGAGATAGTCAGTTTTAATGTTATTTATCATGACCCAGATAAGGGGCATCTAAAATGTCAATGTAGGAGGTGAAAAAGGACCTCTTCTTCTTCTTCTTAGGCACATCAGACACACGTACGGGCATAACCAATGTTTATGCTGAGATACAGTCATTATTCATGTAATAGTAATCATGAAACAGATAAGGAACTTCCAAAATATCTATGTAGGGGGTCAAAGATAAACCCTTCACCCAACATTAGGGTGTGCCTGGGCACACCCGGCACACCCTGTGCGCACGCCTATGGCACAGGTGATATCATTTGCTGCTCAGTGATTGCAGGATTCAGTCTGTATTTCCACAAGGTGATCTGCAAAATCTGTCCTGGTTGGGGGTCCCGTGGAGAGGTTTGAGAAACACTATGATATACTGCTAAGTGACAATATGTGATATTCATATCCAGTATTAGAAAGGTGGACCCAACAAAGTAACTGCTGACTGTTGCAATACATTACCATGAGTGAGATTTCAATTGACAAAAAGTAATCTAATGGTAGATAGGGAAACAAAGTAAATCTTATAGAACAGTGTTTCTCAAACCTCTCCTCGGGACCTCCAACCGGGCCAGATTTTGCAGATCACCTTGGGAAAATGCAGACTGAATCCTGCAATCACTGAGAAGCAAATAATATCACCTGTGTTGTGCTTCAGCTATCTGTCAAACGTGGTGTGTCAGCTGGTCCTCCTGAGATCAGCTTTGAGAAACACCAGTATAGAACATGTTCACCATCTAGTGGAGATATTAAAAAATACTAAAGAAAAATGCATTGCTGCTATGGATACAATATTTAAAGTAGAGTGCCAACATTAGGAAGCATTTCATATGGGGAATATGTGAATCAAACTATAAAATAAATTCTAGTAGATATGTCATCTAAAATATTTTAATTAGCCCACACTGCAAGGTCATTAACTTGATGCATTTATTTTATTCCTGTTTCTTTTACAATTCAAGTAAAAAATATTATTTCTTACAAAGCTCTGCTCTGCCCCTACTTATCTCCTTCATTAGCAGCAGGTGCATTTTGTCCAGGTCACTTTGTTCTGCCATTGAAATTATCACCTTCATGCACCCACACCCAGCACTCTTGCTTTCTGGTTCTCATGATCTGCCCACTTCTTATGAAACTCCCTCTCTTGCAACGCATTCAACTCTTCAGGTGCCTTCGCTCTCGTAAAAAGTCTCTAAAAACAAGCCAAACGTTCTTTTTCATTTGTTCTATGGGTTAAACTCGTAGCCATTTGTTTCTGTTCTTACCCATTGTACAGCACTGTGGATTGGTGATGCTATAAAATTAATTATAATTGTACTTTTCACAAGTCAAGTTAGATAATTGACCTTTCAGAGCTTCAATGTAATGCAGGGTTTGGAGTCCCTGTATAGCGGAGAAGTATGGAACGCGATGGCAAGCCGTGGAAGCAAGGAGACCAGGAGACCACGTAGCGATAAACAAGGTTTAGTGTAACAAATAGAAATGCAACACAAAGTCCAGAACAATAGGTTTTAACTAAGGTGGTCTTCTCGAGTATCAGGGGTTCTGGATGAATAGCAAGGGGTGTAAGCAAGTAACGAAAAAGTTCCAAACAACGAATAGCAACTAAGGTAGCAGAAGAAGGTGGCGTGGTCGATGAGGCGATCCGGGTCGGAGGGCAGAAGAAGGCAGCGTGGTCGATGTGGCAATCCGGGTCGATGGGCAGAAGAAGGCAGAGTGGTCGATGTGGCAATCCGGGTCGATGGGAAGAAGAAGGCAGCGTGGTCAATGTGGTGATCCAGGTCGATGGGCAGAAGAAGGTAGCGTGGTTGATGTGGCAATCCGGGTCGGTGGTCAGAAGAACGGAGAAAAGCAGGAACACGAGAACACTAGGAAACTGAAGCAGAAGGGCAACAGTATAACCTGGTACTGAACTAAGAAAGGTGGCAGGTTTAAATAGGGCACAAGTAATCGTAGAAACACCTTTCACCTGGGACTCGTGGGTGAAACCGGGATACCTGGGTTCCTAATAGGTCAAAGGGAGGAAGCCGAGGATCTCCAGAACAGGTGTCATGTAGTAAGCACAATCGGCCAGCAGAGGGTGCCAGAGTACTGGGAGTCTTGCTACTTAAGGAAACGAACGATCGCACGTGCGCGCTTCGTAACTCGGGCGGCGGCGTGATGTGATTCGGAAGTCCTCTCCTCCATTTTGCCGGCCGGAAGCATGGAGCAGCGCGCCATGAGGGACATCAGGTGAGTCCAGCGTCTGTCCCAGCATGGCAGTTCGGGCCCGGTTTGGGCCGCGGAGTGGGGCATTACAGGACCCCCCACCAAGGCGTGACCCCCGGGCGCACTGACCGAGGGCTTGGAAGGATAACGGAGATGAAAGGCATGAACCTTTGCTGGAGCACCGATGTTGGCGACTGGTACCCAGGACCGTTCTTCAGGGCCGTATCCCTTCCAGTGTAACAGATAATCCAATTTGCCGTAACGGAGTCGGGAGTCCAGGATCTGCGAGACCTCATATTTATCCTCTCCAGACAAGGACACGGGAGTGGGTGGCTCGGTTTTCCGACCAGGAAAAGGGTTTTCATGCCAAGGCTTCAGGAGGGAAACATGAAAGACGGGATGGATTCTGTGGGATGAAGGAAGAGTACAAAACAACAAAGACAAAACACCCACAGACTAGTAGGTGAACACAGGTTCAATCCTTGCTCAGGGTGTTCACCTTGATTCCTGAGTGCTTACGAGGTGAGGTGACTGCTAATAAGCTATATACCACACAAAAAAGAGAAAGAACAGACTTCCTCAAACGAACATCAGGATGCTGATTTATAAAACATAACTTTTATTAATTATTAGAATGTAAATGAACATACATATTAAAAAACACATACACAATAAAGAGCTGAGGTTAAACACATAAGGCTTGATACATATAGCAGAAAATATGTGGTAAATGATTGCACACTTGGCTATAATACTACTTCAAAACCATCAATGGGTATTGGTCACAAGTGGCCATAATGTGGCATACATTGCTAGATGCGTTTAAATAGCACAGATTGAGACAGGATATAGCATGCAGACAGATCACTGCAGGAGTATGTTTAATCATACATCAATCAAAAAAATTGAATTGAAAAATGCCCTGAACACAGTTGCAACACCTAAATCATGTACCCCAACGTCAGCTATATGTCCTGTAAAATTAATTGCTGGATGCATCATACAGATAGATTTATAGCAATTAGTGGCAATAAACAGCAACCACAATACTGCTGAATAACCCCAAACAACAATTGTTTGCAAGGCTTGATGAATATAGCAGAAAATATGTGGTAAATGCTTGCCCACTTGGCTATAATAATAATTCAAAACCATCAATGGGTATTGGTCAAAAGTGGCCATAAGGTGGCATACATTGCTAGAGGCGTTTAAATAGCACAGATTGAGGCAGGATATAGTAAGCAGGCAGATCACTGCGGGAGTATGTTTAATCATACGGCAATCCAAAAAAATTGAAAAATGCCCTGAACACAGTTGCAACAAATAAGCCATGTACCCCAACGTCAGCTATATGTCCTGTAAACTTAATTGCTGGAACGCATCATACAGATAGATTTATAGCAATTAGTATAGCAATTAGTAGCAATGACCAGCAACCACAATACTGCTGAATGCCCCAAACAACAATTGTTTGCCTGTTAAAGCCAGCTCAAAGACATGTTTAAAAACAAACTCAACATAAACGTGTGTTTCGCCGATCACCACACCGGCTTCATCGGGAGTAAAAGTAAATCTGAATACAATGTTCATTTACCCTGTTTATATTACAGGAGACCCTAGTCACATGGCTGGAATGGACAAATCATTATTGAGCAGGAAGCAGGAACGTCAATCAGTGGTAGTAATGAACCGAGCTTAAATGAGACCTATCAACTAAATGAAGGGTCATCTGACAGTCTAAAACCAATCAGTTGGGAGTATTATGTTAAAGAGAAAAAAATAAAAATATAGCAGGAAGAATACATAATTGTACTAGGTCACCGGAGCTATAGACCAGGTAGAAACAATATCATAGCCCGCACTATCATTGGCCGCTGTAAATAGGTAGTAGTGCCATCAAATTACAGGTACACCTGGTGCCATAGCAGTGGACCCCTCATTGCAGCGTGGAAATGACCAGAGGGTTGAATGTAGAACGGGAACAGCGCATAACATTACAATAGACTTAGGAATAAACGCTCGACCAACTACAGAGCCATCTCACTGGCACGAGGCAAAAAAAAACAAAAAACTCTTTAATATAAACGTCTACTCTACTTAAGTGTCGGTTGGTAGAGTGGTGCCTTAGACCTTCTGTCCTGCTCTTTTGACCCGATGTTGGTTGGGCTTTTGTTTCATGCCATTCTGGTATTCCGGTGTCACATTTTGGTTTGGAATGCAGAGGTCAAAAATCAGAACGTGCACTAATACGACATCGGTTATGCCAGGGATACAATAAAATGTAGCCAGTGTGGGATTAGAAAGGATCAAAAATTCACGCTCAGTTTTTGAGATCAAAGATAAATCAAAAGAATGATTAACCAGAGGTCGCAATTGTACCAAGAAAGCGGATGTCGGGTCCTTTGGCAGGATAGCATATGTGGACCCATCGTTCAAGATGTTCATTACCATCTGTTCATACTTGACTACTGACAATAGTACGACATTCCCGCCCATATCAGATTGCTTAATCACCAGATTACTATCTTTTTCTAACTCAATCAAAGTATTTCTTTCGTTAATCGTTAGATTGTCAACATGAAAATTGACTACTTTGAGAGTATCGATTTTGTCAATATCAAAACATACAAGTTTGCAAAACAAGTCAACATTACAGAAGTCCCTTAGATTAGGAGCGAGCCTACTTCTTGGACGTAGATCTGTCAGACCGACCCTGGTATTCAAAGATTCATCTAGTAAATCCATTAGATCCTGTAAGCATGTTAGATCAGAATATTCTAAGCCCAGTCTCTTGGCTTTTAGTTCATCTTTGGTCCTAAACACTTTATGTAATGTTAATTTACGGCTAAACGGATGGACGTCTTTAACCCATTCACACTTATTAAACATTGGTCGTGGTAAAAAGGATAATCCTTTAGTCAGCACACTTATGTGATAGAAATTCAACTGCAGATCTGAAAGGTTGATTATCATAAGACCCAAATTGTTGGATATAGAAGCAGAATTTATCTCGGTCGGATGACTAATACAAGATATTGGCATATTGACAACTGCCTCTTGGACAGGTTTGATCACAGGACTTAAAGGCCGGGAGGTAGTTGCCAAGTCATCAACACCAACATCAACCAGGGAGATTCGCCGTCTGTCATTTAGTGGTAACAGAGAGGATTTACATGGGGAAAGAGAAAGAAAGTCAGAAGAAATATTACATAATTGAGATACAGTTAAGTGATCGAATTTGTCAGGATATTCAAAGGCAATATCGTCATTATTAGATATAGAGTTAAACGATCCCTTCTGCCCCTGAAACCTTGGTATCCCCATTTCCCTTGATCTCTTAATTTGGTGGGAAGCACTTCTTTGGCTAAAAAAAGACACTCCCTTTTTTTTCAGAATGCCCCTCGGCGTATTCTTAGCGCCGTTATTGCTCTCACCATCCGTGTCAGATGACCCTCTCTCGGCCGATGAGACATATTGGTTAGGTCTACCTCTGCCTCTCCCAATATTATATATACGACCAGTTTTATAATCATCAGAGTCTCTTAGAAACTTACGCTGTTTTCTGTCTCTGATTTCTCTATCATACTTTTGCATTTGGCCTTGCAACTTAGTTTCAATGACAAGAAAAGTTGTTTCATCAATATCTTTCTTCAATAAATCAGCATTGTCCCTAAGTTCTGAATCAACCTTTTGTAATTCGATTTTTTTCGTATTTACATACGATTTCCATAAATTTACACGAACATGCCTCAGCAGCTTCTTGCCACTCCTGTTGAAAACCCTCAGTGGTTATATGTGACGCAGGATTAAAGGGATACTCTAGGCAACATGACCACCTAAGCTATTTTAGGTGGTCATGATGCCCGGAGCATCCTGCCCCCTGTCCCCCCTCCCTCCGCTCAGCGGTTCAGCTCAAAAAGCTGAAAACAGCTGAGAGAGGCGGAGAACTTTACTCCGCCCTACCAGCTGTCAGTCAGCAGAGCGGGAATCATATTTCCCGCTTCTGCCGACTTTTGCCAAGTAGGAGACGTCATCGCGCTTTCAGCGCGATGACGTCTCCTACTCACCGCAGAAGCTGGCGGCTCCCTCTGAGGGTTAGTGTTGCGCGCATCCTCTTGCGCGCAACACTAATCCTCAGAGGGACCCGGGAGGAAGAAAAAAAACAGCGCTGGAAACAAGAGGATTTTAGGGTAAGTATTAAAGTTAAAAACACAAAAAAAAAAAAAAACTATTTATTAAGGGAATAGGGATAGGTTAGGATTAAAAAACGGGGGGGGTGATTTTTTGCTAGAGTGTTCCTTTAACATAAACTCGAAGACCACGAGGTATCATATTCTTTTAAGGTAGTTACCCAACGACGAGATCTCCCAATTAGACCTGATCTGCCTTTTAAGCAGTTTAGATTTTTTTTTACTTATTGTGGAAGTATCAACATATTCAGTGTTGTTAATATTAAGATCCTCTGAAAACACATTGTCGGCGTCATGACACCAATGATTGCCAGTTCCTGCTAGATTTAGGAACCCAGCCATAGCAATGCTTGGATCAATATATTGAATCAGATGACTGCTAAATGAGTACTAAAACTCGACGATAATGTACAAAACAACAAAGACAAAACACCCACAGACTAGTAGGTGAACACAGCAGTCACCTCACCTCGTAAGCACTCAGGAATCAAGGTGAACACCCTGAGCACTGAGCAAGGATTGAACCTAATAAGCTATATACCACACAAAAAAGAGAAAGAACAGACTTCCTCAAACGAACATCAGGATGCTGAAGCCAGGGCTTCAGGAGGGAAACATGAAAGACGGGATGGATTCTGTGGGATGAAGGAAGAGTTAAACGGGCGGTCACAGGGTTGACCATCTTGAGGACCTGGAAAGGGCCGATGTAGCGAGGACCTAGCTTTTATGAAGGACAGTCCAGTCGAAGATGAGCAGTGGATAGTAACACCTTATCCCTGGGTTGCTCTTCGACCACGATCTGCGTACTTCTTTTGGTGCTGTTGGGCCAGTTGCAATTGGCAACGTAGCGTCCATAGCTGGCCGCGTAGAGTCCTTAGACGGATTGATACATCTGGAATTGAAGTGTTGAATGGCATCTCGGGCAGGGTGCAAGGATGGTATCCATAGTTAGCGTAGAAAGGAGTGAAGCGAGTTGATGAGTGTACCTGATTGTTATAGGCAAATTCAGCAGTTGGTAAGACGTCTAACCAGTCGTCTTGGAGATGCGTGGTGAAACAGCGAAGATACTGCTCCAGCGTCTGGTTCATCCGCTCGGTTTGGCCATTACTCTGTGGATGAAAGGCTGAAGAAAGACACCTGGTAATCCATAGACTACGGCACATTTGAGACCAGAAACGAGATGTAAATTGGGACCCCCTGTCTAATACGATGGAACGAGGAGTGCCATAGAGTCTAAATATCTCTTTGATGAACAAGGTAGCTGTTTGGGCGTCGGCAGGTATACCTACTGCTGGTATAAAGTGGGCCATCTTGGTACAGCGGTCCACCACTACAAGGATAGTTGTGTATTGATGCGAAGGAGGGAGGTCCACGATGAAGTCCATCGAGATGTCTTTCCATGGGTGTAGCGGAGGAGCCAACGGCTGGAGAAGACCGGCAGGACGAGCGCGTGGTTGTTTGTTACGTGCACAGACAGAGCAGGAAAGAATAAAGGCGACGACGTCCTTCTTGGAGGTTGGCCACCAAAAATATTGTTGCACGGTGTCTATAATTTTCTTGATACCACCGTGTCCGGCAGCTGGGATGTCATGTGAATGTTGTAACACCTGTAGACGGGCCTCAGGAGGGACGTATATCTGTTTCTCATAGTACAGGAACCCATTGATGGAGACGAGTCCCTGGATGTCGACCAGTGGGTGGTGGCTGTGTTTCCAGATGTTTTCCATCAAGGCCCCTTGTGTGGCACAGAAGAAGCCGCCGGGCAGGATGGAGTCATTTTGGGTTGTGGTAGTAGACATGTCTGAGTCGTATTGGCGGGAAAGGGTGTCTGCTTTTCCGTTTCTTGCTCCGGGTCAATACGTGATGTGCAGCGAGAAACGAGCGAAGAAGAGTGCCCATCTGGCCTGTCGAGGTCGTAGCCTTTTGGCTGTGCAGAGGTATTCCAGGTTGCGGTGGTCTGTGAACACGGTTACTGGGTGTGTTGCCCCTTCAAGGAGATGTCTCCATTCCTCGAGCGCTCTTAATTGCCAGGAGCTCTTTTTCATCTACGCTGTAGTTTCTTTCGGCTGAGGTGAGGCGTCTGGAATAAAAGGCCACCGGGTACATGAGATTCTTGACTCTGGATTTCTGAGATAGAATTGCTCCTAAGGCAATAATCAGAGGCATCTGTCTCCAAGTAATACGGAAGGTGAACTTCCGATTGTTTAAGGATCGGGGCTTGGGTAAAGCTTTCTTTGAGTTTCTCGAAGGCCTGTTGGGCTTCTTCGGTCCAACGGAATCGCACGTCTTTTTTTGTTAAGAACGTGATGAGTGCGCTCAGGTGGGACAAGGACCGGATGAAGCGCTGATAAAAGTTGGCAAACCCCATGAATTGTTGGACCACCTTTTTGTTTTGGGTGTCGGCCAGTCCAGGATCGCCCTGACTTTGGTTTTGTCCATCTCGACGTGTCCTGGTGACAAGATGTATCCCAGGAATTCTATGGAAGATGCCTCAAAAGGTACTCTTCTCGATTTTCCCGTATAAGTTATTTTGATGGAGACGGGACAGTACGAGACGGACATGTTGTTCATGTTCATGGATAGAGCGGGAAAACACCAACAGATCATCCAGATAGATCACTAGAAAGGTATCAAGGATGTCACGGAAGATATCATTGAGAACGTGTTGAAAGGCGGCCATGGCGTTGCACAATCCGAACGGCATGACGAGATACTCAAAGTGACCGTATCGGGATCGGAAAGCAGTCTTCCACTTGTCCCCTTCTTCTCATTCGGACCAAGTTGTAAGCTCCACGAAGATCGATCTTGGTGAAGACACAAGCGTCTTTCACTCTATCCAGTAGTTCGGGAATCAATGGTAGTGGATAGCAGTTGCGTATTGTGATTGCGTTTAGTGCCCTGTAATCCACATAAGGACGAAGACCGCCGTCTCTTTTCCCAACAGAGAAAATGCCCGCCCCGGCAGGTGACGTGGAGTGGCATATGAATCCTTTTTGGAGACTGTCTTCGATGTACTCCTTAAGGGATTGAGATTCGGGAACAGACAGGTTGTAAATGCGCCCATGGGGTATGGGTGCTCCTGGAAGGAGGTCGATAGGGCAGTCAATATGCTCTGTGTGGGGGTAACGTGTCAGCCCCTTTTTTCTCAAACAAGTCTTGGAAGTCGGAGTACTTAGCTGGCAGTTCAGAAGATGGGTAGGTGGAAAAGGCAATCCTCTCTCGGTGGTGGAGCTGTTCCTACAGAAGAGCCGGCAGTGATGGGAGGCGAAAGAGACGGAGTTCGAGGACCAGTTGATGGAAGGATTGTGGGTGCAATCCTCTCTCGGCTGGAGGCAGCGTCACAGATGCGCCTGGCGGCCACGTGATTGCATCACTGCAATGCGACCGGACCTTCAGGATGGGTGAATATGTGGTGCGCCGGAGGGGAACGCTGGCCGCATGCTTTTCATGCACGCAGCCAGCTTCCCCAGCGTTCGAGCTGGGGCAATATCCATGTGAGCTGGGGCAATATCCATGAGAGCTGGGGGCAAATCCATGAGAGCTGGGGGCAAATCCATGAGAGCTGGGGGCAAATCCATGAGAGCTGGGAGCAAATCCATGAGTGCTGGGGGCAAATCCATGAGTGCTGTGGGCAAATCCATGAGAGCTGGGGGCAAATCCATGAGAGCTGGGGCACTATCCATGAGAGCTGGGGACAAATCCATGAGAGCTGGGGCACTATCCATGAGAGCAGGGGCAAATCCATGAGAGCTGGGGCACTATCCATGAGAGCTGGGGGCAAATCCATGAGAGCTGGGGTATATCCATGAGAGCTGGGGTATATCCATGAGAGCTGGGGTCAAATCCATGAGATCTGGGGGCAAATCCATGAGATCTGGGGCAATATCCATGAGAGCTGGGGGCAATATCCATGAGAGCTGGGGGCAATATCCATGTGAGTTGTGGGCAATCGCCATGTGAGCTGTGGGCAATCGCCATGTGAGCTGTGGGCAAGCTACATGTGAGCTGGGGGCAAGCTACATGTGAGCTGGGGGCAAGCTACATGTGAGCTGGGGGCATTCTGTATATATATATATATATATATATATATCTCGGGGGGATATATACATGTGAGCTGGGGCATTTTTATATGAGGTCTGTTCTTATTGAAGAGTGGTCACATGACATAAAATAAAAGTATCGGTACTCGGTATCGGGGAGTACTTTAAAAAGTATCGGTACTCGTACTAGGTCTTAAAAAGTAGTAAGGTGCATCCCTAGTTGTGGTATTCACTTGTAAACTACTTTACATACTGTATATTCAATCACAATGTTCATTAAATCTATGAAAGTGCTTGCCAAATAATTAGATTGTAAATTCCCGCAGGAATATGGCTCTCAATCCCTCCTGTAACTGTCAAATGTCGTCTTGACTCAAAGTATTGTACCACTGACTATATTATAGTGAGTGTTCAGCTCTGTGGAATAAGTTGGCGCTTTCTAAATAAAGTTTAATAATAATATTAATGTAGCTAAATATTTATATTTATATTTTTACATTGTTAAAATGAGTCTATGTAAATAACAACTAAAATGACCCTTCAGGAACTACAGGGCCGGTGACTCGGCCTGCAGATGATCTTGTGGCTCTCTGCAGCCATTCAATGATGGCGTGAGCACATCGATGTCACTAGAAAGGCCCAATTGAGCACTGTTTTCCCTCCAGTAAATTTTATATCCTTATGACCTCATTCTGATATCCGTGATTTGAGGAGATATCCCTGGGAAAGACAAAGTCTCATTATAAGGAGTAAAATTCCCTTTTTAGTTCAGTGTACCTGCAAACTTGCAGAAGATCTTTTTAAGCAAAAGTTGTGTTCATTCTGGTTGGAGAACGTTTCTAATTTGATTATTAGGGTCTGCAAGTCGCAGGTTTTTTGGTGGATATCCTCATCATTGTAGGAACCCAGAGAAAACTGAAAAATCTGTAGGGAAAAACCTTTTTGCAATAGGGCAGCATGTTAAGGAATCAAAAAATATAATTACTGCAAACTAACAAGCTCAGTCTATTGGATTACTACCCCTACCCTGCATGACGTGTAATTTGGGGGAATTCAGCAACATTCTGCTGATACAGAGTACGCTGTGTATCGTTATATTTCTTTTCAGGTATTTGTGATACTGTCAGACCAGCCATCAGGGGGTGACAACTAGGGATGAGCTGTTCGGGTTCGGACGGTTCTGAGTTCGACCCAAACTTTGGCAGTTCGAAAGTTCGTGAATTTCGAACTTTTTGGCGTGTTCGGAAAAAAAAAAAATTGAAAAAAGTATAGAAAATGCTTAAAAAACTACTAAAAAATCTAGAAATAAAGAGACTCTTTACTGCAGAATATTATAAGCAACGGTTTATTAGATATTGAATTAAAAACTAATGTGTACGTGGAAAGATTATCAACTCTAAATGACCTCTGTTCACAAACGGGCATAACACCAGGTGTTTTCAGTCTGGTAATCAATTTTATACATTGTACAATATAGTGAGGGGGTGGGGTGGTGTCTGTTTCTGATAAACATTTGAGAATTAATTTCCCTCCTAAAACATCCTAATATGTTGCATTTAACCCTTTCGCTGCTGAGGCTTTTCATACCTCTGTGCTGAGGTCATTTTTTTTTTTAAATCATAAATTTTTATTGTAAAATTTTTCTGTCAGCAAAAAATACAAAGTTACTTTGAAGTAGAGGATAAACAGTATATAAGTGCATAAATAACCATTACTACTGAAAAATAAACAGTGGGAGGGGGAGGGGGGTTGCAGCCATCAAAGAACCAAACTGAAGTAAAAGTTGTGTACCAGGGTCGGTATATCGGTCATAACCCACATGCTTCATAAATTTTGTGTATGTCCCAAAGTGTCCAGGGATCCGATTTGGGTGGATGTATATCTTCCGATGCCACAATCCTCGAGTCAAATCCACGATATTGGTCTAATAGGTCAATAACTTGTTTTTTGGTAGGTACTAATGTGGTCTTCCAATTACGTGCTATGAGCAACGAGGTCGTGGAGATGAGAATAAATAGCATCCTTCTTTGAGGTTTTGGGAGGTTGATCATACCCAATAATAGAATCTCCGGTTTGTGAGGGATCAGCATGCCTAGGACTTCGGTCGCCAGAATCGAGATGTCCTTCCATAATGCATTTATTTTGGGGCAATCCCACCATATGTGACTCATAGAACCTTGAACTAGGGAACATCTCCAACACATATCCGAGTGCTTCGGCGCATATTTTCTAATTCTGTCTGGAGTGAGGTACCATCTATAAAGTAACTTTCGTTGTGTCTCTAATAAGGTAGCGCATCGAGTAGCCCCCACCGCAAACATATAGGCCGTGGCCCATTGGGTTGGTGTGAAAGATTGTTTTAACTCTCGTTCCCAACTTCTTTGAAATGTCCAAATAACTGATTTTTGTGGGGTATTAAGCACCCTATAATACATCGAGATCGCTTTGGTATTGGAGTAAGAGTCCAAACAAAAAAGTTCAGTTTCTGAGAGTAATGGAACCTTGGCTGACAGTGTAGGAAAGATCTTCTGAGCTTTAAGGTAAGAGTGTATTTGCATATATGATAAGAACATTGCATTTGGAACCTTGAATTTAGTACATAATGTCTCAAAAGGTAGAATGGAGGCCGTGTCAAAGAAATGATGAAGGTTCAATACTCCGTATTGAACCCATCTAGTGTGATCTCCGTGAGGAAGTAGGTACTTAAGAGCTGCCATGGGTGTAGCCATAGAGAGTGGATGATGCATTGTGAAGGAGTCGAACCCTTTATCCCATATCCTAAGATGTAACAATGTACTAGACAATGGGGATTTTATCCGCGGCCTATCTTTTACAGGGACCCAAAGTAATGTTGTTAAATCATGTCCTTCCATATATGCTGCCTCAATGGTAAGCCATTGCGGTGTGGGGTGTGTGTGAAAGGATTCCGATAAGGATGCTAGGCATGATGCCCAATAATAATGTTGCACATGTATCATGTTCAGACCTCCATCTCTGTGTCTGTAACTTAATAGCTTCCGAGGAACTCTAGGTCTTTTGTTGTTCCAGACATATGAGGTCAAAACAGATTGAACCTTGACTAGATAATGTCTGGGTAAATTTAGAGGCAGAGCACGGAACACATACAATAATTTTGGTAATATAATCATCTTTGCGGCCGCCATTCTACCCAACCACGAGACTTCCTTCATTCTCCATCTGTGAATAAGCAATCTTATCTCAGAAAGTACACGTTCATAATTATATTGAAAAAGGTCTTCGGGTGCTTCCGTAATTCTGAGCCCCAAATAAACCAAATAAGTAGAGCGCCAGTCAAATTTATATTGCATTTTAAGAGTATCCAGCAATGATTGTGTCATATTAATTGGCAAAGCTTGCGTTTTAAGTAAGTTTACTAAATGAAAGGACACTTCACTGTATGTTTCTAGCTCTCGGTATAAGGCCAATAAAGAGACTTCTGGGTCAGTCAACGTCAGGAGGATGTCGTCCGCATAAAGTTGTTGTTTATATGTTGTAGGACCTATCTGTATACCTCTAACGTCATCATTTTGTCGGATAGCCTGTGCCAGTGGTTCCAGCACCAGGGCATACAATAGTGGGGAAAGTGGGCACCCCTGTCTTGTACCGTTTGTAATTACAAATTCGTCAGACATAAATCCCGATGTCAGAACTGTAGCCGATGGGGAATCATACAAGGCCTTTACTGCTGACAACATCGGGGGAGGAAAACCATATATCTTAAGGGTCTCATGAAGAAATAGCCAATTTACCCTGTCAAAAGCTTTCTCGGCATCTAATGACAGTATCAAACAAGGTTGACCTACTCGTTTCAAGGATTCCAACAGGTTAATCAACTTTTTTGTGCTATCCGGTCCTTGCCTACCCGAAATAAACCCCACCTGGTCCTGGCCAATTAGGGTTGGTAATATGTATTGTAGTCTGTTCGCTAGAATTTTCCCGTATATTTTTATGTCTACATTAAGAAGTGAAATTGGACGGAGATTACGACATTCGTCAGGGGTCTTACCTGGCTTAGGGAGTGTAATTATGTGAGCCCGTAGCATATCTGTCGGGAATGTACCCTGTTCCCGGGCATCGTTAAAAATCGAGTGTAAATGCGGCATGAGGTGAGAGGTGAAAGTCGAGTAATATAGGCCATTAAGGCCGTCAGGACCCGGGGCTTTTCGTTTTTGCAGTCCTTTAATCACTTCAGAAATTTCATCTAAAGAAATTGGAGAAGCTAATTTTGTCATTTGTGATGAGGATAATTTTGGCAGGTGTAGCTTATGAAGATAGCTAGAGATGGCATCGGGTGTGGGCTGTGTCACCTTGTCATCAGTTGATAGGTTATACAGTTTCTCGTAAAAGTCTGCGAATTCGTTAGCAATATCCAATGGATTATGTATTAGTCCCCTGTTAGTTTTGAGGTGAGGGATGCCCTGTGCGGTCGGGGGGGGTTTTAGTCTGCGAGCCAGTAGTCTGCCCGGTTTATTTTGAAACGCATAGAACCGCGATTTCATCTTGTGCATGGTCGAATTAAATCTGTCCGCTTCTAAGTCAGTAAGTGAGCGTAAGGCATCATCTAGTGCGTCCGCTAACTCCGTCGTCGGGGATAATTTATTCTGGGTGTCTATGTCTTGTATGTGCCTAAGAATTTCCAAACGATGTGCTGTGTGTTGCTTTTTAAGCCGCGCTCCCCACTGGATGCAGACACCCCTAATGACTGCTTTATGAGCTTGCCATACAACAAAAGGGTCTACCTCCTCGGTCGTGTTTTCTCTAAAATAGTTCGTTAGTGCTTCCTGAATCGCCATAGACGCCGGTTCGTGTTTTAATATATGTTCGCTAAATCTCCAGGGTGGTCTCACATGAGAGTGAAATTCATCCCGTATGTCGAGGAGTAGTGGGGCATGGTCAGACCATGTAAAGGGGAGAATATCACATGTGGTGACACGAGAGAGTAAATGCGATGGTAGTAAAAAATAGTCTATGCGTGAGTAACTATTATGTACTCCCGATCGGAAAGTGTAATCCCTCTCTGTAGGATGAAGCAGGCGCCATGTGTCATATAAATGGTGGAGTCTAAGGAGAGAGTGTAGCTGTGAAAACTGTCTCCCTGCTTGAGTGCTTGAAGGGGCCGAGCGGTCCGTTTTTGGGTCTATACATAAATTCAGATCGCCACAAATTATTAAATCTCCCGATAAAACATCCGTAAGTTTGTTTAAAAGATGCGTTAGAAATTGCGTTTGTGAATTATTAGGGGCGTAAGCTGCTACTATCGTGTACACCCTGCCATTGATTGTGCATATTAAAATAATATATCTGCCTCTGGGGTCTGTGATAATTCTATGAGTCTGCATCGAAATTCTGTTATGGATCAGTATTGTCACCCCTCTAGACTTAGCTCTATAAGTTGAGTGAAATTGGGTGTGATAGTGAGGTGTATACAATTTAGGATGATCCAGTCTCCTAAAATGCGTCTCTTGGAGGCAGACGATATCAGCGTCATACGTGCGAAGATCTCTATATAAAGAGTGACGTTTAACGGGTAGGTTCAAACCCTTTACATTATATGATACTATCTTCATAAAGGGCTACAAAAAAGATGTTAGGGACATATAAACAACATTTTAAACGATTAGTCAGAACTCTCATCCAAGAGCGCGACCCATAGGATCGAGAAACACTGCAACCCCCCAGGGACTGGGAAAAGGGGAAAAAGGGGGATAAAACCAAAACAAAACATCGCCATATAGCGACAAAACTTGGTGCGTTCCAGAACGCCGTACTCTCCATCGGAGCCTCCTGTCAGGGAGACGTCCGTGCCCTTAACTAAGAAGGGGGAGAAACGTAAAAAAGGGGGGGTAGGTCCTTCTGCCACCAGCAGCGAGACAAAGAGGTCAAACATTAAACCACCAGGTTTACCCGTCCTGCGATTTTCGGTCAAAAACAAGTAAGGTGTCCGTCATCAGGAGCGGATCTGTAAAAGCGGGACTTTTTCGTGCTCATCCACTCAGCGTTGACGCCAATCCGGTGTCACCTTTTTTAGTGTGGGCCTGCGGTCCTGAGCATCCTCGTTTATTTTAAGGCCCCAAGACTCCAGGGTTGTTCTTCCCTCTGTGGGAGATGTGAGGACTGTAGTAACATCCTCGCGGAGAATAATTAACTTAGTGGGGAATCCCCACCTGTATAATATACCAGCCTCTCGTAGAGATGTTGTTAGCGGGCGAAACAGTCTTCTTTGTTGCAGCGTTGCTTTAGAGAAGTCTGGGTAAATTTCCAGATGTTCGTATTGGGAACCCAATTTCTCTGGTTTACGCATCGCTCGTAAGACCTCTTCCCTGGGTTTATAGTAGTGCATCTTAAGAATCACGTCCCTAGAAGCTTTATGAGGGGCAGACGGCGGTTTTGGTATGCGATGTATTCTGTCCATGAGTAGCGTGTCATGCGCAACTCCGGGAAGCAAGTGCGTAAAGAAATCTGTTACATAAGCCATGAGGTCTCGGGGGTGAATCGTTTCTGGGATTCCTCGAATTTTGAGGTTATGCCGACGGGACCTGTCCTCAAGATCCGCCAGTTTATTTGTACATTGCAATAGTTTGGCTTCCAAAGATTCTACTGCTGCGGCCGTAGCGTTATGAGCATCCGCCATTTCAGACATTTTATTTTCTAAATGCGAAGTCCGGTCTCCAATTTCCTGTATGTCCTTGCGGATGTCCGCTGATACCGTATCTAGGCGCGCTGATAGGGAGGACGAAAAGTCTTTAAATAAAGTTTCCATGCGGGTGGTGAACGCCATTAGGTCACCCTCAGAGGTGCCTGTCGCCGAAGTTGGAGAGTGGGACGGGGAGCCGCCGCCATCTTGGGGATCTGCATCCTCGCGGCGTTTACTGGGCCTAGGAGTGAAAAACTCCTTCGTTCCCGGCGCTTTTTTCCCCTTTGCGGCGGCCATCGTGACGGCTGTGTATTCCGGTGGGATATTGCGGTACCTGAGAGGGTATGTGTAGTCCCCGGTGGCTGATATCCGCGTTTTCCTCGCTGTCTGGTCTGGAGCCGGACTAAAACATGTCCGCCATGCTCCGCAGTTGGCTCCGCCCCCCGCTGAGGTCATTTTTACCGCTTTCGCTCATCATGTTTAACCGCGTTTTGTAGCCATATTTTGATATATGACCCAGACATATTATATATCGTTCTTTCCGGCAGACTTGGCAGATTCATAATATGTCATTATTATATGTATACGTTATGTCATGTCTGTATATTATAACAAAAAATGCAATAAAATTAGAATTTTCAATAATTTATTATGTGTAAAGTGTTTTTTTTTTCAAATTTTAACATGCGATCGTTTGCAGTTATATTTTGTATGGGGTGCGCTTGTTAAAAAAATTAGAAATGGGGTCTCGTTACATTTTTTTTTTTGGGGAAAATTTCCCTTTTTTTAACAAACGCACCGCATACAAAAATCGTTAGTGCAGCATTATTGTTCACATTATAATTGAAATGGGGACAATATTGCTGCATTAACAAAACAAAAACAAAAAAAACTTGTTTATTTTTTTTTTTATAATTTTTTTTAGAATTTTTTCTTTTTAAATATTTTTATTTTTTTATTTTTTAAAAAAAACATTTTTCATGCTCATGTTTAGTATCCTTGGAAAGGCCATGCTCTGGCCGATCCAACGATATCAAACATTAACCCCTAGCTGCCACGGATCGGGAGATAGGGGGTTCATTGGAACCCCCTATCTCCACCATTGGTGGCAGCTAGGGGTTAACTCCAGGACTGGCGTCATCGTGCTATGCATGATGACGCCTTCCTCAGGGGAGTTCCTGGAGGCTTGGCCGACATCCAAGATGTCGGCCAGCTCCAGGAGAGGATCACGATCCGGCGCTTTTCAGCGCCGATTCGTGATCCGGCACCCCAGGGGTTAATCACAGCCACCGTTTGGAAGGGCAGGCTGTGCCCTTCCAAACGGTGTCTGGATTAACCCTCTGCCCCCCGACGATCGGGAGGGAGAGAGGTCCGAAGGACCTCCCCCTCCCTTTCAGGTGCTTCCTCCGCACATGTGGGGTGGCGCCTGAATTAGATGTCATCGCGCCGCCGCGATGACATCTAATTGCTCCGCCGGGGTCCCGGAGTACTGGGCTGACATCCAAGATGTCAGCCCTCACCGGGGGGCGCAGCAATCCGCCGGAATCCGGCGGATTGCTGCCTCCTGTGAATGGACGCGCTCAGCGCGTCCATAGCACAGGAGAACCACTTGGCTGGACGCGCTGAGCGCGTCCATAGCAGCCAAGTGGTTAACTGGTGTTTGTAAAAAATCTAAAGCAATGTTATTTTTAACCTCGGGATTAAACATTCACAGGGTTATCCAGAGAGCGGTGAAAAGCAGGAGAATAACTGGAGAAGTGAAAATTCTAGGTCAAAATAGCCAAACCAGAAAAATTCTCCCATTTAACTCACTTTCCAAATTGGCAATTTGGTCTAGATTGTTCTCTTCTCCTGCCAGTTCTCCTGCCTTTCACCTCTCTCTCGGGGTTGTTCAGAGAAAGGTGAAAACCAGGAGAATGGCAGGAAAAGAGAACAATCTGGACCAAATAGCCGATTTGGAAAGTGAGATAAGGCTAGGGTCAGACTAACGCATTTTTCGCAGCGACCGTCAAAAAGTGCGTCCGAACGCATTGCCGTATTTTTTCACGGATTGCGCGAAAACGGTCATACGATGCGCATTTTTGTGCGTGATTTTTTACGGATCCAAACCAGGAAACTTTGGATGTCTGGACGTTATGTTGGCCGGACATGAGCAGGGTCTGACATCTCCAAATCACCCACACACGCCGCTAGTGGACGCAGCGCACTCTGTACGTCCATACTAGCGGTTCTGCGTTCTCGAAAAAATTCGTTCATTTTCCACTTGCGTTGTGCAGCCGGACTTTCGTGCGACCGTACTTCGTATATTGGCCATCATTGCCCGTCATTTGCTGCTAGTGCGGCCGTGATTAAGTGCGCCTAAACGCACGTTAAAAATTCGCTAGTCTGACCCTAGCCTAAATGGGAGAATTTTTCTGGTTTGGCTATTTTGACCTAGAATTTTCCATTCTCCAGTCATTCTCCTGCTCTTCACCGCTCTCTGAATAACCCTGACAGGGTTATTCAGAGAAAGGTGAAACTCAGGAGAATGACTGGAGAATGGAAAATTCTAGGTCAAAATAGCCAAACCAGAAAAATTCTCCCATTTATCTCACTTTCCAAATCGGCTATTTGGTCTAGAATTTTCCGTTCTCCAGTCATTCTCCTGGCTTTCACCGCCAAAAAATCAGTAAACTTTTCTGTCTGTCCGAAAATGTCTCCTCTTTTCATACAGACTGCCGCCCCAAACAATTGTTTATGGATAGATTAAAGGAAAAGCATTTACCGTCATTTGAAATGTCATTTTTTTGGTTTTTACATATTTCTATACATCCTAGAAATCCGCCACTTCACGGGCAGGTTATGGGGACCTCCTAGGCACGATAGTTGAAGGAATTTTTCGTTTTTATTTTTAACCCTTATTTCATGGAAAACTCACTGTCCCTTTAAAAACGTTATTTTTTTTACTTTTTGTCCTTCTTTCCTGTCCCCCAGGGCACTACCCGGACCCCCATACACCTTTTATGGCAAATATGTAGCATATATGCCCTCTTGGAGGGCACTCTAAAAAACCGAATTTTCAGCCCCATTGACTTGCATGGGGGTTCGGGTTCGGGTTTGGATCCGAACAAATGGGAAGTTCGGGTTCGGGCCCGAACCGAACTCGGGGGGGTGTTCGGCTCATCCCTAGTGACAACCCATGATATGTTCAAGGGCCCTGTGGCTCAGGGGCCACTGTAACTTGTCAAAACAGCCACAGCTGTAAGGTCCCCTAGACTGATCTATCAGGTTACCAAGAAATTTCCCAGAGGGCCACAGGAGCTGTGGTCTGTAAGAGCACTCTGACTAATCAATGAGGGAGTGATTAGTACAGTCAGCACCAGCTGAGACACGTTCAGTTCCTCAGCAGCTGCTGCATTGCTACATAGCAGCAGTTCAGTTTGCTGCAGCAGTCTCACTGAACGCTTTGGCTGTGAATATTGAAGCAAAAGGGCAGAGGATTGATTAATGTGTAGCGCTCACTCCCGGAGGAGCCGCTGAATTCAACCTCGGGTTAGTCTCACCACACTAGGGAATAAATATACACCAGCACTGTTGTGGATTTTATAGATTATATACTTTACTGATCCCAATAAAGAAGCATATATAATGTGAATACGGTATATGAACGACAGGATTTCGTAATGCGAGAAAAACACGCGGCAGCAAAAGGAAAGTTTAACCCCTTCATTTCTGGAGTGTAAGTCCCGCAAAAGTAATGTCCCAAAAAGGTGTGTGTGTGCGATTCAGGTACCCGGGTACTGTATTCAACTGGCCAGTGAATGGATTGAGCAATTCTTCGACTAGTCACGTTGGGGCCCTGTAGATTTAAACAATACTGCAGCGTGCTTTGCTTAAACTTGGACTGTGGCCTGGAAGGCCTCTCACCCATCTGCTGGACAATCTGTTCCGCTGTCCGATCAAGGATCTCTCTCCGCTTGATTATACTGGAACTCCGTGCCACCGGATCCGCTTCTCCTGCTTGTCCGATTTTGGTAACGAGAATTACGGCCTACCACCTGCACTCCCAGTGGATCATCACGGTCTCCTTACTCGGGGTCCAAACCGGAACGTTGTGTCTGCGCAAAACCTCTCAACGATGTGTGGATAGGTCTCCGCCAGCACTGTCTCTGATTCTCAGCAGCCGCAAGGCAGCTCCTGCTCTCCGGCCTGGTCTCAATCTCTGGCAGTCTCACGTGCGTCTTCCACCTTTCGTCACTCGGCTCACACTGGCTCTCCTTCATACGAGGCTGCGGATGTCCTTCGCTCTCTCCCACCCACTTCCTGTCCCCGCCGCAAAGCATGATGGAAAACGTAGTCCCGTTGTGTCCAGTATTCTTTGCATTGCGCTTGTCTCCCTCTGGTGGCCAAACCCGAGCAATACATCAACAGAGTTTTTAAACAGCGCTACACTCTCCCCCTCCTAGAACTCTTGGGTCTCTCCAAGGAGGTGTAACATTTACATAACATTTCAACATTACATTAGGCAATATATATAGGCTCAGCAGCCAACATACAATGGGTCAGATATACGTCTTCAAGTTGACTCATGCTCCTGACTACCTCAGCTAACATAGCAGACACTTCGGGCAACCTTTGCACTGTGGTGACAGCCTCTTCAGTGCTATGTCCCGGTGAGTCGTAGGTAAGTCTCTGAGGGGGTCGATAGAACGTTTTGACTCTGGCTCAATCAGCTCCTCTTCAGGTGGAAGTATTACAGGTACGGGTTCAGTTCTTTCGTCCACCACTGGAACAGACATCTCTTCGGAATATGATCCTTCCAGTGAAGGCATAGAACTATAATCAAAAGACACATTTTTGGGAACTACAGGAATTTCCAAAGTTTCGGGAACTTCCAATTGGAATTCAGGAGCCTCAGGCCTCAGGTTACTTTCCCACCGTTCGGAAACTGGAATGACCTCTTCAGGCTCAGGCGAGCGCACCCAGTCCAGACAAAAACTTCCTTCCTCACTATCCCTTTCACTCTCTTCGACAACCCGTGTCTGCTGAGACCGAGTAACAGGAGTCAAACGTGGAGCAGGCGGGTTCGGCAGAGGAAATTCGTCTCCAACTGGTATCCTCACAGCCTCCCTCAAAGGCAACAGATGATTTCGATGCCAGTTTTTTAGAGGCCCGGCCTTTCCATCTGGTCGGATCTGGTAAACTGGCAAACCCGGCAGTTGCTTGCAGACAATGTAGACTTGAGAACTCCATCTATCCGCCAAGTTCTTCACCAAAACCCTATCACCGGGTTGTAGATCCTGTATCCGAACTCTCAAGTCGTAGTTTCGTTTATTCCTCTGTTCCCTATCTCCTGAGGTCAAACGGGCTTGTTCAAACGCAGAAGCCAAATTCTTCCGAAGTCTATCCACATAATTTCTATGAGAGGTCACAGACGTCTGATCCAGAGATTGCCCAAACGCCAAATCAACCGGCAGTCGAGCCTCTCTTCCAAACATGAGACGATAAGGCGAGTATCCAGTTGCATCACTCTCAGTACTACTGTATGCATGCACCAGCGTAGCTATGTGACGACTCCAATTCTGTTTCTCTTTAGCTGACAGTGTCCCCAACATATTCAGTAGACTGCGGTTAAACCTTTCTGGTTGAGCATCACCTTGGGGGTGATATGGAGAAGTTCGAGTCTTCTGAATCCCTAGTACTTCTATCAATTGCCCGACAAGTCGGCTCTCAAAGTCTCTGCCTTGATCTGAGTGGATTCTTTGTGGCAGGCCGTAATGAACAAAAAACAGGCTCCATACAGATAATCTTTCAGCTTGTCTACTACCGCCCACTTCAAGGCTAGGAACTCCAACTTGTGGGTAGGATAGTTCTTTTCTGAAGGCGTAAGGCTTCGGCTCACATACGCTACAGGCCTCAATAATCCACCATATTCTTGGTACAGGACTCCCCCTAGACCTTCTCTGCTGGCATCCGCATGCAATTCGTACGGCTTATGAGGGTCAGCGTAAGCCAGGACAGGAGCTCGAGTTAGACTTTCTTTCAGTTTCATGAAAGCACTTTCGCATTGATTAGTCCATTCTTCTTGGATGGATTCTCGAGCCTTCCTTGGCCCCGGAGCCGACGAACTTCGATCAGAGCCCTTTGGGCCTTCTCCTGCGTCTTCCTTCTGTAGGAGCCTGTTCAGGGGTTGAGCTATCTTGGCAAATCCTCCTACGAATCTTCGGTAATATGAGCAGAACCCCAGGAAAGATCTAAGTTCAGTAACGTTTCGGGGTCTAGGCCAGGAAGCTACGGCTTCCAACTTTCGAGGATCCGTCGAAACGCCTTCTGCTGAAACAACATGTCCCAGATACGTAACGGAGGGTAAACAAAATTGACACTTCTCCAGAGACAGTTTCAACCCCTCTTCATGGAGCCGCTTCAAGACCTTCTCCAACCGTTGCTCATGTTCTTCCAAAGTCTTCCCGAACACAATGATATCATCAAGATACACCAACACTTCTATCAGGTTCATATCCCCGACTGTCTTCTCCATTAACCGTTGGAACGTGGCGGGAGCCCCCGTAAGGCCTTGAGGCATTCTGTTGAACTCTAAGAACCCCAGTGGGCAGATGAATGCAGTCTTCTCTTTGTTTTCAGGATGCATTGGTATCTGATGATACCCACTTCGCAGGTCTAGTACACTAAACCATTTTGCTCCAGACAAACACTGTAGGGCATCTTCTATCCGAGGAGTGGCATATTGATCAGGAATGGTCCTCTGATTTAACGTGCGATAGTCTATACATAAACGGATAGAACCATTCTTCTTTCGAACCATAACTATGGGAGAGGCATAAGGACTCCTGGACTCTTGAATCACCTTAGTCCTCTGTAGTTCATTTAGCTGTTCTCGTAGATCATCCAAGTCTCCCAGCAGAACTCGTCTTGACCTTTCTCGAAATGGCTTATCCTCTTGTAGTCGAATGCGATGTTCAGTACTCTTAGCTAATCCCACGTCGAACTCATCCTTCGAGAACAAGTCCTTCCATTTTAGAATCTGGGACTGAAGTCGCTTCTTCCATTCAGGCGAGATGGGAGCATCTTTAGAATAAAACCTTTCAGCTGGAATCTCTTTATTCACTCCCCCTCCTAAATCGGTAGGGGAGGGAGGTGTAACAGAAGCTACTTGTCCGATGGGCATTCGTGCTTTCAGGATCACTGAAGAATCAGACACATTACACACACTAACTGAAACTCTTCCTCGTGTCCGTTTCAAAGCTCTGGTAGAGATTATCTCAGGGACTACTTCTACTCTGGCCTCACTCCCATGACTGAGATCAGTTTCCAGTACCACATAAGGACCCGGCTGTGATCCGTTCAACTTGACTGAAGCTTGGAAGCTTGACATTTCTCCTGATTGCAGAACCTTCTCTGTTCCTCCCAATCTCCACAGACGCCCCACTTCAGCAGGTGCCCTCTGTTCTTCGATCATTCGTTGACAGACTGGATGCAACATCGGATGCACTCCTCTTGTAGAACCTTCTTCCATCACTATGGGAGTCAGCAGACGTCTCACCAGATCAGTATTCGTCCCCACTATCATAGAACTTCTGTTGGCCCCTGAAGGGCGAGGACACACAATGGCCAATGCATCCCAACCTCCAGACTGTCCAATGACTTTGGATCCAATTTCTAACTTCACTTGTAGATATCCATCATAGGGAAGCTTCTCAGTTCTGATACTCCAGATCTCAAGGTCCTTTAGTTTCTTTAGAGGTATATGTTTCAAGTGCTTCTCGTAGAAGTCTCGCTAGATCAAAGTCACTTGAGCCCCGGAGTCTAACAGAGCTTTAGTGTAGACTCCCTCTACTTGGATTGGAACGATGGGAGAAGGACCTACCAGCTGGTCAGGAAACTTGTTCGTAGCCGCAGGAGGTATAGACCCAGTTCGCTGTACCCTAGCCTTCTTCCTGACTCGTTGAGGTCTTGGGTGTGCATTGCTTTCCCGCGACATAGGACCGGATACTAAGGGAGTAACTCTTTCAGTCCTGGCAGACACAGTATTTGGCACGGATCTGGGCCCTCTCGGCCTTTCATTTGGGACTTGAAAATTGGAGTGTTTTTTTTCAGTTGGGCGCCTAATTTGCTCCCTCACCAGGGCCCTCTGGAGTTTCCCGCTTGCAAGGTGGACAACAGTTTTTCCACGGCCTTCAGGAGTTCGTCGACCGGTTTCTTTTCGGCCCTCCCTTTTAGGCACTGGGCTCTGAAATGGCCGATTTCCCCACAGCCAAAACATTTTGTCCTCGAGTGTGGGCATATTTTCTTCTTGCGGCTCACTTTGAGACCCCCTGTTCGAGGCTACAGCAACCCCCTCAGTTCTGGTGTCCTTAGCCGACAGCAATGTCATCAACTCTATCATTTGCGACATCTGAGTTTTCAAAGCCAGCACTAAAGTCTGTATGTCTGCTACACAGAGAGTTCCTACTAGGGATGAGCCGAACACTCCCCGAGTTTGGTTCGAAGCCGAACCTGAACTTTCCAAATGTTCGGATCCGAACCCGAACCCCATATGAGTCAATGGGGCTGAAAATTCGGTTTTTAGAGTGCCCTCCAAGAGGGCATATATGCTAGATATTTGCCATAAAAGGTGTATGGGGGTCTGGGTAGTGCCCTGGGGGACAGGAAACAAGGACAAAAAGTAAAAAAAAAAAAACGTTTTTAAAGGGACAGTGAGTTTTCCATGAAATAGGGGTTAAAAATAAAAACGAAAAATTCCTTCAAATATCGTGTCTAGGAGGTCCCCATAACCTGCCCGTGAAGTGGCGGATTTCTAGGATGTATAGAAATATGTAAAAACCAAAAAATGACATTTCAAATGACGGTAAATGCTTTTCCTTTAATCTATCCATAAACAACTGCTTGGGGCGGCAGTCTGTATGAAAAGAGGAGACATTTTCGGACACACAGAAAAAGTTTACTGATTTTTTGGCAGTGAAAAGCAGGAGAATGACTGGAGAATGGAAAATTCTAGACCAAATAGCCGATTTGGAAAGTGAGAAAAATGGGAGAATTTTTCTGGTTTGGCTATTTTGACCTAGAATTTTCTCTTCAGTCATTCTCCTGAGTTTCACCTTTCTCTGAATAACCCTTTCAGGGTTATTCAGAGAGCGGTGTAGAGCAGGAGAATGACTGGAGAATGGAAAATTCTAGGTCAAAATAGCCAAACCAGAAAAATTCTCCCATTTAGGCTAGGGTCAGACTAGCAAATTTTTAACATGCGTTTAGGCGCACTTAATCACGGCCGCACTAGCAGAAAATGACGGGCAATGACAGCCAATATACGAAGTACGGTCGCACGAAAGTCCGGCTACGCAACGCAAGTGGAAAATGAACGCATTTTTTTCGAGAACGCAGAACCGCTAGTACGGACGTACAGAGTGCGCTGCGTCCACTAGCGGCGTGTGTGCGTGATTTGGAGTCGTCAGACCCTGCTCATGTCCGGCCAACATAACGTCCAGACACCCAAAGTTTCCTGGTTTGGATCCATAAAAAATCACGCACAAAAATGTGCATCGTATGACCGTTTTCGCGCATTCCGTGAAAAAATAAGGCAATGCGTTCGGACGCACTTTTTGACGGTCGCTGTGAAAAATGCGTTAGTCTGACCCTAGCCTTATCTCACTTTCCAAATCGGCTATTTGGTCCAGATTGTTCTCTTTTCCTGCCATTCTCCTGGTTTTCACCTTTCTCTGAACAACCCTGAGAGAGAGGTGAAAGCCAGGAGAACTGGCAGGAGAAGAGAACAATCTAGACCAAATAGCCAATTTGGAAAGTGAGTTAAATGGGAGAATTTTTCTGGTTTGGCTATTTTGACCTAGAATTTTCACTTCTCCAGTTATTCTCCTGCTTTTCACCGCTCTCTCTGAATAACCCTGTGAATGTTTAATCCCGAGGTGAAAAATAACATTGCTTAAGGCTGGGGTCAGACGAGCGCAGTTATCACGTCCGTGTTGCCGCATATTTGTACGTCCGTGGCAGCATAGCATTCTGACCAATGGAGGCACACACACGAAGAACGTCCGCACGGAAGTGCGGATGCATGGCGGACGCAGCAAACGGACGCAGGTTAGGCTAGGGTCAGACTAACGCATTTTTCGCGTTGTCCGTGAAAAAGTGCGTTCGAATGAATGGACGCATTTTTTCACGGAATACGCGATAGCAGTCATACGATGCGCATTCTTGTCCGTGATTTTGTACGGATCATCAATAAAACACTTTTTGTGTCTGGACGTTATGTTAGCCGTACACTAGCAGCGTCTGACGTCTCCCAATCACGCAAACACGCCGCTATGCGGACGCAGCGCACTCTGTACGTCAGTACTAGCGGTTTGACGTTCTCGAAAAAATGCGTTCGTTTGCCACTTGCGTTGCGCGGCCGCACTTTTGTGCGGCCGTTCTTCATATGCAGCCCGGCATTGGACATCATTTGCTGCTAGCATGGCCGTGATTTAGTGCGGTTAAACGCACGTTAAAACTGCTTTCGTCTGACCTTATCCTTAGGCAAGAACGTAATACTGCTAGAACGGACGTGCGGAGTGCGCCACGTCCGCAACGTCCGTGTAGCTTTGTATGTGAGTGATGAAACGAGGTCAGATGGACTGCATTTATACGTCCAGCATTTTTGACGGACAGAATGTTTTTTTCATTTTAATTTATTTTCCCTGCTACATCAGTCAAAAAATACGTCAGTGAAAAAAACGGACTGTTTGGCCACTACCTTGTTGTCAGTAACAGGGCCGGATTATCGTAGGGGCGGATGGAGCGGCCGCTCCAGGCCCCGTTCCGAAAATAGGCCCACAGCAGCCATGGGCCGAAAACGAGTCACTGGCCTGTCACACAATGTAGAGCCGAGGCCGCTGGATCAAAGCAGCCTGGCCGTCGAGTGTGGCGGCAGTCACTATGACAGGCCATTTGCGGAGTGGAGGATGGGAGGAGAACATGTGACGTGTCGCGTCACATGCTCCGCCTCCATGTGCCGGGCAATCTCTTCTCATTGTCCAATGGCGGGGGAAGGAAAGCAGACAGTGCGCAGGCGTGCAGATGAATCCACACAGTCTGCACTGTCCTGCCTCCGTCTTCCCCTCAATCTGCACACCGGTCGGCGTGACTGCCCACGCCACCATCGCAGCCAGCCTGAGCCAGGACATTTAAAATATATTAAAATAAAAAAGCTGAAGGAGCCAGTAGGAACTGCCACCAGGCGGAGTCTGTGTGCCAGTCTCGCCTGTCAGGGTCGCCAGCCAGGCCACACCAGCACAAGCAGCAGGCAGCGCAGGAGTCAGGACAAGAATTGATCTGCCAAGGAACTGGTCAGCGCCCAGCCAGCAGACACTGTTAGAGTCTGCCTTGGCAATGGTGCCACCGTGCCAGCCCAGTCCAGCTGGTCTGTTTCCAGTGTGCCCCAGGCCCCAGCAAGTGCCTCACACAGCTGCTGAGACTGAGCCTACAACAATTAAGGTTAGTTTGGAGCTAACTTTTTATGTCCAAGGCAAAGCTTTATTATAAATGAGTATGTGCCCAGCCCTGGAGAAGGAGCTCTGTAGAAAATCTTTTAACCCCTCTGCTGCTGAGCCATGTTACCCTCCTCTTAGATTGTAATCTCTCGAGCAGGGCCCTCTCTCCTACTGTTCTGAGTGTGTAAAGTGTATGAATATTTGTTATTCTGTCTCCCCCATTGTACAGCGCTACAGAACTTGTTGGCACTTTAGAAATACTTGAAATTGTGAGCTGAGCTAATTTTCACCATTTTGTGCCTTCTCATGTTTAAATGTACGTTGAAGTCATGTTTTATTATAGGCGCAGACATATCCTTTTTTTCTGACAGATTCAAAATATATCATTATATGTATAAGTCATGTTCCGCGTCAATGCTATAACTAAATAAAACCAAAGTTTAAATACCTATTCAGATTTCAATCATAGTGGAGCACTTGCTCTATTTGTTCTGGGGACCTCGCCGCCCCAAGTATTGTTCGTCTGCCACCAGGCAGATTGACTCGTAACCAAAACAATGGTTCGAAAGTAGAACCAGCAATGGGCAATATATATATATATCCACAGTGGTGCCTAACCCCTTCTAGAAATACTCAACTAGAGAAGCAAGTAATGATGGACCTGATTAATAAATTTATACAGTATATGTTTGCTTCATTTTGTGATCAGGTCCATCCTTACTAGCTTGTCTAGTGGAGTTGTAGCAATTGACTCCTATATGGGCCACGCACGTCAATACAGCAGGAGGCTTGTGATCCGACGCACTGTAAATCGCACTATTGGTCATAGCACACCTTGTCACAGTCACCAGTCAGGTTTTCCAATTGCTCTGACGTTGGCATACAGTGACAAATGCACAGTGCACCGCCTGACTCTAAACGAGAAAGCAGCGCGGACCGATTGTTGCCTCAGTATCTAAAATTAGGCCCACGGAAATCCTCAGCACCAGGCCCATGATGCCCTTAATCCGGCCCTGGTCAGTAAGTACGTCCGTACTGCACAGACGCACAGTCCGTACAAAATGCGCTCATCTGACCCTAGCCTTAGGCTAGGGTCAGACTAACGCATTTTTCACGTTGTCCGTGAAAAAGTGCGTTCGAACGAATGGACGTATTTTTTCACGGAATACGCGATAGCAGTCATACGATGCGCATTTTCGTCCGTGATTTTGTACGGATCATCAATAAAACCCTTTTTGCGTCTGGACGTTATGTTGGCCGGACGTGTGCAGCGTCTGACGTCTCCCAATCACGCAAACACGCCGCTATGCGGACGCAGCGCACTCTGTACGTCAGTAATAGCGGTTTGACGTTCTAGAAAAAATGCGTTCGTTTGCCACTTGCGTTGCGCGGACGAACTTTCGTGCGGCCGTTCTTCGTATGTTACCCGGCATTGGACGTCATTTGCTGCTAGCACGGCCGTGATTTCGTGCGGTTAAACGCACGGTAAAAATGCTTTCCTTAGCCTTAGATGTTATTTTGAATTTTTTTCAAACACCAGTTAACCACTTGGCTGCAATGGACGCGCTCAGCGCGTCCAGCCAAGTGGTTCTCCTGTGCTATGGACGCGCTAAGCGCGTCCATGCACAGGAGGCAGCAATCGGCCGGATTCCGGCGGATTGCTGCGCCCCCCGGTGCGGGCTGACATCTTGCAAACAGATGCCAAACATGAGCATAAAAAATGTTTAAAAAAAGAAAAAGAATTGTTTTTTTAAATAAGTTTTTTTTTTGGTTTTGTTTTGTTAATGCAGCAATATTGTTCCCATTTCAATTATAATGTGAACAATAATGCTGCACTAACGATTTTTGTATGCGGTGCGTTTGTTAAAAAAGTGAAATTTTCCCCAAAAAAAAATGTAACGAGACCCCATTTCTAATTTTTTTTAACACGCGCACCCCATACAAAATATAACCGCAAACGATCGCATGTTAAAATGTGAAAAAAACACTTTACACATAAAATTTCAATTTTCAATAATTTATTATTGCATTTTTGTTATAATATACAGACATGACATAACGTATACATATAATAATGACATATTATGAATCTGCCAAGTCTGCCGGAAAGAACGATATATAATATGTCTGGGTCATATATCAAAATATGGCTACAAAACGCGGTTAAACATGATGAGCGAAAGCGGTAAAAATGACCTCAGCACAGAGGTGTGAAAAGCCTCAGCAGCGAAAGGGTTAAATGCAGCATATTAGGATGTTTTAGGAGGGAAATTAATTCTCAAATCTCAATCAGAAGCAGACACCACTCCACCATCAGTATGGTGTACAATGTATCAAATTGATTACCAGACTAAAAACACCTGGTGTTATGCCCGTTTGTGAACAGAGGTCATTTAGAGTTGATAATCTTTCCACGTACACATTAGTTTTAAATTCAGTATCTAATAAACCGTTGCTTATAATATTCTGCAGTAAAGAGTCTCTTTATTTCTAGATTTTTTAGTATTTTTTTTAAGCATTTTCTATACTTTTTTCAAAATGTCTTTTTTTTTTTTGAACTCGAACCGAACACACCCAAAAAGTTCCAAATTCGCGTACTTTCGAACTGCCAAAGTTCAGGTCGAACTCCGAACCGTCCGAACCCGAACAGCTCATCCCTAGTTCGTACTTCTGCGGTGAAAACTGTGTGTGAAGCATTAGCAACCCTTTTTAGCCTTAATTAAAGCCTCTTCTTCTCGGATAGCTTTGACCAGTTTGGAATAGTCTTTCTCTGGTATCTAGTCTGAAATTTCAACATTATGGGATCCAGTGGGAGTGCTCCTTTAAAAATTTGATCCATCAAAGCTTTGCTTGCATGACTCGATTCCATGCCTCCTTTGAGAATGACCTGATGGATGATTTTATCCAGCCGCCAGACATAGGTGGACAATTCTTCTCCTTCCTTTTGATAGGTGTGAGAGAACTTGTGGATAAGCTTGGCACAATCCTCCACTCCCCCGAAAATTTCCTGTAAAGCTTCTAGATACTCCGCAGCAGTGCAGCCGGGCTTGTCCCTTTTTAGATTTCGAATGACATCTGAAGCAGGACTTCTTAGGCTCTCGATCAACCTTTGTCTCTTCACGGTGTCAGCAACTTCCCATTCTTCCACTGCTTGCACTGCCTGATCTATCCAAGTCTCAAAGTCCTCTTCTCCAGTTGGCACAGGGACCTTACCAGAATAAAACCGTAACTTGCGATATCCATAATTGGGAGACGCAGCGGAGTTTTGGGCTAATGTTTCCACCTGTTTTCCCATTGTGGTAAAGAATGCAACAGGAGGGAACCCTGTCACCGGGGTTGAAGTAGTATCCGGTACCCTGTGACCGGATGTTGTCGGGCTAGCCACGGGAACATTCGCGGGATCACCACATGGCGCGCTGGGCTGGACCAGTCGAACTTCCATATCGTCGGCCAGCTTCACATTCACACCCTGAAAACACACCGGAACATCCTTTCTCCACTCAAAAAGAACATATGTGTGAGAAGTCTCTGGGTTCGCCTTAATGTCCAGTATTGCCCCCCTATGATCTGGTGTCAGCGCTGCCACGGCCCGGCGGATTTTGTCTTCGGCCAAAGTGTCTGCGGGAATGTCCATAACTACACTTAACCCTATTTGGCTATTTTGCTCCTCACACCATTTGGCAGCAGTGTCTGGATCCATAATTAACCCTTTAATTGCGTTTTTTTACAGAGACTGTAATCCCGGACGAGCCCCCACGTGTAGCGCTCACTCCCGGAGGAGCCGCTGAATTCAACCTCGGGTTAGTCTCACCGCACTAGGGAATATACACCAGCACTGTTGTGGATTTTATAGATTATATACTTTACTGATCCCAATAAAGCGGCAAATATAATGTGAATACGGTATATGAATGACAGGATTTCGTAATGCGAGAAAAACACGTGGCGGCAAAAGGAAAGTTTAACCCCTTCGTTTCTGGAGTGTAAGTCCCGCAAAAGTAATGTCCCAAAAAGGTGTGTGTGTGCGATTCAGTTACCCGGGTACTATATTCTACTGGCCAGTGAATGGATTGAGCAATTCTTCGACTAGTCACGTTGGGGCCCTGTAGATTTAAACAATACTGCAGCGGGCTTTGTTTAAACTTGGACTGTGGCCTGGAAGGCCTCTCACCCATCCACTGGACAATCTGTTCCGCTGTCCGATCAAGGATCTCTCTCCGCTTGATTATACTGGAACTCTGTGCCACCGGATCCGCTTCTCCTGCTTGTCCGATTTCGGTAACGAGAATTACGGCCTACCGCCTGCACTCCCAGTGGATCATCGCGGTCTCCTTACTCAGGGTCCAAACCGGAACGTTGTGTCTGCGCAAAACCTCTCAACGATGTGTGGATAGGTCTCCGCCAGCACTGTCTCTGATTCTCAGCACCAGCAAGGCAGCTCCTGCTCTCCGGCCTGGTCTCAATCTCTGGCAGTCTCACGTGCGTCTTCCACCTTTCGTCACTCGGCTCACACTGGCTCTCCTTCGCTCTCTCCCACCCACTTCCTGTCCCCGCCGCAAAGCATGATGGAAAACGTAGTCCGTTGTGTCCAGTATACTTTACATTGCACTTGTCTCCCTCTGGTGGCCAAACCCGAGCAATACATCAACAGAGATTTTAAACAGCGCTACAAATGAAAAGTGCAAGTTCTGCAATATCCACTGTTGTCCATTTTATTACCACTTTATTGTTAATGTTTACCATGTTCCAATAAATATTTGTTGTTTTGCTCCACCAAAACTTCAAACTGAACATTTCCTTATTGGATTATTTGCTCCGTGGAGGCGGCCATCTTTCCCACGTCACACTCAGCTACTCTGCAGCACCTCTCTACTTAGCTGCCTGCAAGTGCTAAGTTAGCAGTGCTGAGCGCTGAAATGCAGCACAGCGTTCAGTGCCAAATTGCTAACTTAGTACTTGCAGCGGCTGAGGAACTGAATGCGCCTCAGGTAGAGGTGCAAAGTGAATGCTCTCCCACCAAGAAAAACTTTTATCCTCCACAGATTTATAAATACTCACTCACACTCCCTGTAAAATAAGGTAAGCAGGAGAGGAGGCAAACATTTTTATATTTAATTATTTTATAGAAGTAGTCAACTGAGGGAAAGGGGCCCTCGATAAGCGGTTCACTTGGGGCCCCAAGATTTCTGATGGCAGCCCTGGATACTGTTACAACAAGACCTTCCTGTGATAAGTGCTGATAATGGTACTACTTGCTTTATTTTGCACTCTCACATACTTTTTATATGTTTATATTGTGTTTTAAGGTGTCTATTATAAGGGGACACTGAGGAAGATGTTGCATTCGTCTATTTCTAACGGCCAATACTTTTCGTTTACCACCCTAATGTTACTAGACTAAGGTAAAAGCTCATCCACATGTATAATCCTCATTCAATTCAGACAGCTGTGGTGGTGGTGTTGAGGACTTTCCTTACTAGGGTTGCCAGATGAGCCATGTTTTACAAAACAGGTATAATTTATTCATGTTGATGGACAGTGAATTTAAAATGGAATCCTGCAGTATGTAGTATCCATATGCTACAGGAAAGAAATCACAAAGGAATCCTAGTTGACCTGCCTTGAGTTCCTTCCTACAATATATGAATTATACAAGATGCAGGGCTTCACCTTTCCCTGTACTCCCCTATGCATGAAATAGTAATATGTGTCTAGGAGAACATAGCTGATCTGGCAACTAGGGATGTGCATTTTGTTTCGTACCGATTTGTTTTTTGTTTCGTACCGATTCGATTTTGTTTCGTACCGATTTGTTTGTTTCGTACCGTTTCGTACCGATGCTGCATTATTATACTGTAGAGGTGCTGCCCGGCAGTGTGCGGAATCATATGCCGCATTATTATACTGTAGAGGTAAATCGTTTTGTACATTTTTTTTCCTTTCATGCCATTTTAATATGTTTAAATAAAGTTGTGCAATGCATATTCATAAGAAAAAAAAGGATGTTTCATAAAAAACAATAGAATCGGCAGAATTACCGTATCGACCGAAATATCGGAGCATCCGAAATACCATTCGTCTAAGGCTAGGGTCAGACGAAAGCATTTTTCACGTGCGTTTAGGCTAGGGACAGATGAGCGCATTTTCTGCAGCCACCGTCAAAATGTACGTCGATGCGTGCGCACGCATTTTTTCACGGAATACGCTTAAGTGGTCAGACGATGCGCAATTCTGGACGTATTTCATGACGATGGGGTGAAAAGAAGTCTAGGGAAATCCGGCTGTTTGAACGTTATGTTGGCCGCACACTAGCAGCGTCTGACATCTCCTAATCACGCACACACGCTGCTATGCGGCCGCAGCGCACTTTGTACGTCAGTAGCAGCGGTTTCACGTTCTGATAAAAATGCGTTCATTTGCTGGTTGCGTGGTGTCGGCGCACTTTCGTACGCACGTACTGCGTATATTGGCCGTCATTGGCCGTTATGTGCTGCTACTGCCGCCGTGATTTAGTGCGCCTGCACGCGCGTTCCGACTGCCCCACTCTGACCCTAGCCTTAGCCGCACAAAATCACGGCCGTGCTAGCAGCAAATGACGTCCAATGCTGGGGAACATACGACGAACGGCCGCACGAAAGTTCGTCCGTCCAACGCAAGTGGCAAACGAACGCATTTTTTCGAGAACGTCAAACCGCTACTACTGACGTACAGAGTGCGCTGCGTCAGCTAGCGGCATGTGTGCGTGATTAGGAGACATCAGACGCTGCTAATGTCCGGCCAACATAACGTCCAGACGCAAAAGGGTTTTATTGATGATCCGTACAAAATCACGGACGAAAATGCGCATCGTATGACCGCTATCGCGTATTTCGTGAAAAAATACGTCCATTCGTTCGAACGCACTTTTTCACGGACAACGTGAAAAATGCGTTCGTCTGACCCTAGCCTAAGTCAAAACGAAATAAACCCTTTGAAACGACGAGAACAGACGATCCGAAAGACCGAAAATTTCCTATATCACGAATTGAAAGTTGAGCCGAAACAAAAATCGGATGAAACGATCCGAAACGAAAAATTAAAAAAAACAAACGAGCCGAAACAAAAAAAAATATCGTTGCCATCTCTACTTACTACCCATCCTTATGTCTATGGATACCCACAATCCTCAATTTTTCGATATCATAGGTTGACCATGCGTTGCACACTCATGCAAGGATCTGGGGGATGTTTGGAGAGTCAATGATGTTGGTAACTGCTTCACAAACCTTCCCTATGTCACATTACAAGAGGGTATTGATTTGTTGGACGATTTTTATCACAATAATTTTGAACCACTGCAGCAATGTGTCACATGGTGTGGCGTGCTGTGAATGGCTGCCAGGCGTGGCGTGAGAACTTGCTGCACAATGGCTCTGTGAAGCGTGTGAGTGACAGGACAGTGACACAATGTGGGGTTTTAATGAAGCAGCAGCACAAAAAGGGAACTGCTGGTATACCCTGACATTATTTTTTTTTTGCTCTTAATTTTTAATTTGCGCATTGGGAGAACTGTGGAAAAGCACTGTTTTCTCAGCACACTGTGTGAACAGGGCTCAGCAACCTTAGCCGTCCAGATGCTATGATACTACATATCCAATGATGCTGCTCATTACATTGGCTGAGCCTCAAAGCAAATGTAGTTCCACAACATCTTGGTTTCCAAGGTTGCTGACCCCTGCTGTAGCCTAAAGGACGTTATTTATAATGGTTTCTGGGTAACAGCTTCATTTTAGTCACGTTTAACGGGCAGGAGGCCTATTCCTGTGCACACCGGCCTGTAACACCCAGCATCCTGTTAATCATGGCGCCCTGTGTGTTTACATTCTCCCTCACAATGAGTCACACTCTCAGAATGCACAGGACTCATTCACACAGGGGGACTCCCAGTCAGGTTTCTCGAACTGACGTCACGAGTAACCAGTCACGTGATTTAGAAGAGCCACGCAAGCTGCACTGCCCGAGTTGTTGAGTTGCGCAGGCGCGCGCAGGTGTGACACGCACCTCTAAGGGGACCCGCGCATGCGCGCCCCTCCGCCAGCCGCTGCCCGACTCCCTTCCGCATGCGCAGTCTGACCCGGCGAAGCCCTTCTGCCTCCTCTTGTCAGCGGTTTCTGCCCTCTTTGCGACGTACTTCCGGTGTGCGGTGTCTACTCGCTCTCTCTCAGTGTCTAAGAGTGTCCAAGGCCCCGGGCCGGGTGAAGAGGAGCCGGAGCCGCCGCCGGGAACCGAACGGGGAGAAGCGGGAAGACGGGAACAGGTACCGAGGAGAGCTGTGCGGGGATAGACTGATCCGGGGAAGAAGCCACGTAACCGGTGCCCTGTGTACAGGGATGGGTGCGGGGGGAGGGGGTGAAGTCATCATGGGGGGGGGAAGGAGAGAGACCCGGGTTTAGCCTCACTTACTAAACCGTGAAGGGAGGCAGGAGGCTGGGGATGAAGGGGGGAGAGGCCTCTGGAAGTGACACGCAGGCGGATCCAGGCCTGAGACTGTCAGGGTTATTCAGAGAGAGGTGAAAAGCAGGAGAATGACTGGTGAATGGGAAAATTCTAGGCCAAAATAGCCAAACCAGAAAAATTCTCCCATTTCTCACTTTCCAAATCGGCTATTTTGACCTAGAATTTACCATTCTCCAGTATTTCACCTCTCTCTGAATAACCCTGTGTGTCTCTGCATGTCCACTTATGGAGCACACACTTTACCTGAGCACATTGTGTGTGTAATGTATAGCTGGAAAGGCTGGGTTATTCTAAGAAAATCTAGAAACAATCCTGTGCCTGGCTCATGAAAATGTGCAGCTGGCTCCTACAATTTCTTGCTGAATCAGGTTTTAATATAATTTTGCCAATTCTGTACATAAACCTAATAGAGTGTTTCTATTAAGCACCCATAATAAGGGCTCAATCTGGGCCTGTTAATGATGTACAGTGACTATAATTAATGGGCTTTATAGACTTATCATTGTCAGGTATAATTGGGTGGTCATGATGAAAGTCTCCCCTGGCCCTTTAAAGCAGAGGACTCGCCACAACCATAAAGGTTGTCAATCAGCAACCTCTTGACAACCTCTCCGGGCTTTCGGTTCATCCATGCCTAAGAAATGCCTTGACTGGCGTGTAACCTACTGCTTGGAACCAATCCAATCGCGGAAGCCTTTGGTTCTTGCACAGCCAATTGTCTTTTTAGTGATTGGGTCCGATTGGGAAGTATCTCATTGGACAGAAAGGCGTCCAGCTAGTTCCTGTAGCCAGATGGTTGGTGTTGTAAAAGACTGCAGAGTGTGTGTGTACAGGAAGCGAAGGTCCGGCCTCACTCTTAAAGGTCTCTCCTAATGATTGACAGTATTTTTCGCTCCATAAGACGCATCCTCTCATGGATATACTGGCCCCAGCTCCTCTCATGGATATACTGGCCCCAGCTCCTCTCATGGATATACTGGCCCCAGCTCCTCTCATGGATATACTGGCCCCAGCTCCTCTCATGGATATACTGGCCCCAGCTCCTCTCATGGATATACTGGCCCCAGCTCCTCTCATGGATATACTGGCCCCAGCTCCTCTCATGGATATACTGGCCCCAGCTCCTCTCATGGATATACTGGCCCCAGCTCCTCTCATGGATATACTGGCCCCAGCTCCTCTCATGGATATACTGGCCCCAGCACACCACCTACCGCCGCCACGTGTTCAGCTCCCTCTGAGCATCCAGCGGCATGGAGCTTGGGCAGTCGCCCGGGGGAGTCACGTGACCAGCCGCGATCTCGCGAGAACTCGGCTGGTGACGTGGTTCCCCCAGGCGAGTGCCGAAGCTCCATAGCTTCGGAGACTCGCAGGGAGCCGAACACTGCAACGCTCAGTATTCGCTCCATAAGATGCACACCCTTTTCCCCCCCACATTTTTTGGGGGGAAAAGTGCGTCTTATGGAGCGAAAAATACGGTATGTGCTCAAGCCAGAGTGCTTGAGACTCACTAGCTGGTGCATGAGGAAAAATAATCCTTTATTGGTACATGATCAAACAAAAACCTTTCGGCTCTTTTTCCATATTTAGTAGGAGCCTAAACATTTTTTTTTTTCTTTCATGAATCACGTGCCAATAGAGGAATTCTATTTATCCTGTGCCAGTATGCACATCCCTATTCCTATTTACAGTATGTCTCTATCTTGTTTCTTGCTTTCCCTAAAGATTCCTCAGCCACACAATGAAGCCTTCCCGCATGGTATGGGTTTCTTTCTGCAATACTCCTATTCATAAACATCCTTCACCCGGTGTCTGCATGGCTGTTATTTATAGACGTGTTCACAGTGCCTGAATGTCAGTCGTTGTTGTTGTTGGTAAATATCCTTTGGGCTAAGGTTTAGTCATATGGTGAAGAACTTGTAGAGTCTGTCTTTTAGGTTAATGTTCGCAATTCTCCACAATTTGTCTTTGTGATTACGGATGTCTCTTAATGTGTGTTTCTCTATAGTATGAATCTTTGTATGTATTGGATACAGTGTCTAGATGATTTAAAAAAAAATCCTAATTTTTCAATGTGCCCCTGATCACTCCCCATGCCTGCATGAAGCCGGAGAGCTATGCCACTCACACCAAAGGCTATTCCCATCACATTGTGAGGCCGATTTCCGGGTGACCAGGAAATTAACACACGTGAATATGATTCCCAGTTGGTATTTAGGCCATCCTTTGTGTTTTTCCTTGTAGTTACTTATAGGTCCTCCTTAAGATCTGGGTCAGTCTAAAACCAGTTTTACAGCCCTTTCCTGAGTGTTTTGCTGCTGACATATTTACACGTTGTTAATGTTGGTTAGCTTTTCAGGTTTGGCGAGTGACGATGGGGTTAAATATACATATGTATCCCCACAGCATCCCCCTCTTGTTTTAAAACTTGAGATCTTTTTAAAACTTGCCTTCTCTCGAATTCTCCAGACATGACACGATGCAAGACAAAACATGACACGTGGGGGGGGGGGCGCTGGGCACTCACTGTGGGCATCAAGCCAATTCAATGACCAAAACGGATAGAGGTGGGACCAAAATTGATTCCCGCTACCTGGTCTGAATTCCTGAAGCTCTGGTTAGGCCGGTGTCAAACGAGCGCACTTCAGAATGGAAGGAACGTCCATTAGAGTGGACGCTTCTCCCACTCTGACGTCCGTGTGGCCACCTCGTTGAGTGCAGTTAGTGCACTCGGCACTGCAAAGCTTGATCCTCCTATGAAGGATCGTGCTTTGCAGCCCCGTCACACGCACATCGTAGTGTTTCGACAGGGAGCATTTCTGCACGTCCCTTGTAGAGTGCAAAACTCGTGCATGTGCTACACCATGTGGCCTGCCCCGTCTAAACATCACAACCCTGCGACGTACGTCGTGAGGCATGTCAGTACGTGCGCATGCAGTGCACTCATCTGACACTTGCCTTAGCTGTCGCTAATTTTAAGCTTCTGTGAAGAGCTAAGCTCCTGCACCCGGAGGGCTGACTCAGTCCTCCAAAATCTCTCTTCCTGGAGAGGAGTGAGGACGATCAGGGCACTGTGACCACTCAAATTACATTGGGTGGTTACATTTCTTACAGTATCCTTTTAAAGAATCATACTTAAATACCAATCTGGCAACTAATTTTGATTCATAAAATGTTGAGTAGACGGTATCTTATCTTTCTTTTTTTTTTTTGAGATTTCAGGAACTAGGCGTACCATATACTCATCATTAGGATGGCAATACCTTAGTAAACCTTCAACAATATTGTATGTTTTTAAAGGAACACTCTACTGAAAAATAGTCTATTTGCCCTTAAATAAGAGGGATGCCCGATATTTTTCTCGATACCGGAAGCCGGCATTGAGCCGGCTTGCCGGCATCCGAGAGGCTGCGGCGGCTGTCCGAATGCTCTATCGGCATTCGGACAGCCGCCCCTGGAGCGATACTTACCTTCCTGAGCGACGCCGGGAAAGTCTTTGCGCGCTCGTTGGAAGGACCCCAGCCGCGATCACGTGGGACCATGTGATCGCGGCTGGGGTCCTTCCAACGAGCGCGCGCGCGCGCGCGCAGAAACTTTCCCGGCGTCGCTCAGGAAGGTAAGTATGAACACAGTGAGCAGCTGCAGGGCCTGTCCGAATGCTGATAGAGCATTCGGACAGGCCCTGCAGCTGCTCTCCGCGATGAAACTTACCTTCCTAGGCGACGCCGGGAAAGTTTCCGCTCGCGCTGGAAGGACCCCAGCCGCGATCACATGGTCCCACGTGGTGCGGCTGGGGTCCTTCGAACGAGCGCACGCGCGGAGACATTCCCGGCGTCGCTCAGGAAGGTAAGTATCATCGCGGACAGTGCTGGGGGGGCAATACCCATGTGTGAGCTGGGGGGCAATACCCATGTGTGAGCTGGGGGGGCAATACCCATGTGTGAGCTGGGGGGGCAATACCCATGTGTGAGCTGGGGGGCAATACCCATGTGTGAGCTGGGGGGCAATACCCATGTGTGAGCTGGGGGGCAATACCCATGTGTGAGCTGGGGGCAATACCCATGTGTGAGCTGGGGGGCAATACCCACGTGTGAGCTGGGTGGGGCAATACCCACGTGTGAGCTGGGGGGGCAATACCCACGTGTGAGCTGGGGGGGCAATACCCACGTGTGAGCTGGGGGGGCAATACCCACGTGTGAGCTGGGGGGCAATACCCACGTGTGAGCTGGGGGGGCAATACCCACGTGTGAGCTGGTGGGCAATACCCACGTGTGAGCTGGGTGGCAATACCCACGTGTGAGCTGGGTGGGCAATACCACGTGTGAGCTGGGTGGGCAATACCCACGTGTGAGCTGGTGGGCAATACCCACGTGTGAGCTGGGTGGGCAATACCCACGTGTGAGCTGGGTGGGCAATACCCACGTGTGAGCTGGGTGGGCAATACCCACGTGTGAGCTGGGGGGGGCAATACCCACGTGTGAGCTGGGGGGGGCAATACCCACGTGTGAGCTGGGGGGGGGCAATACCCACGTGTGAGCTGGGGGGCAATACCCACGTGTGAGCTGGGGGGGGGGGCAATACCCACGCGCGAGCTGGGGGGGGCAATACCCACGTGCGAGCTGGGGGGGGGGCAATACCCACGCGCGAGCTGGGGGGGGGGCGGGGGGCGCAATACCCACGTGCGAGCTGGGGGGGGGGCGCAATACCACGCGCGAGCTGGGGGGGGGGCGCAATACCCACGCGCGAGCTGGGGGGGGGGGCGCAATACCCACGCGCGAGCTGGGGGGGGGGGGCGCGCGCAATACCCACGCGCGAGCTGGGGGGGGGGGGCGCGCAATACCCACGCGCGAGCTGGGGGGGGGGCGCGCAATACCCACGCGCGAGCTGGGGGGGGGGCGCGCAATACCCACGCGCGAGCTGGGGGGGGGGCGCGCAATACCCACGCGCGAGCTGGGGGGGGGGGGGCATACCCACGCGCGAGCTGGGGGGGGGGGGGGGGGGGGCATACCACGCGCGAGCTGGGGGGGGCATACCCACGCGCGAGCTGGGGGGGGGGCAATACCCACCGCGAGCTGGGGGGGGGGCAATACCCACGCGCGAGCTGGGGGGGGGGGGGGCGGGCAATACCCACGCGCGAGCTGGGGGGGGCAATACCCACGCGCAGCTGGGGGGGGGCAATACCCACGCGCGAGCGGGGGGGGGGGCAATACCCACGCGCGAGCTGGGGGGGGCAATACCCACGCGCGAGCTGGGGGGGGCAATACCCACGCGCGAGCTGGGGGGGGCAATACCCACGCGCGAGCTGGGGGGGGCAATACCCACGCGCGAGCTGGGGGGGGCAATACCCACGCGCGAGCTGGGGGGGGCAATACACCACGCGCCGAGCTGGGGGGGGCAATACCCACGTGCGGAGCTGGGGGGGGCAATACCCACTGCGCGAGCTGGGGGGGCAATACCCACGCGCGAGCTGGGGGCGGCAATACCACGCGCGAGCTGGGGGGGGCAATACCCACGCGCGAGCTGGGGGGGGCAATACCCACGGCGGCGGAGGGGGGGGGGGGGGGGGCAATACCCACGCGCGAGCTGGGGGCGGGGGGGGCAATACCCACGTGCGAGCTGGGGGGGCAATATCCACGTGGGAGCTGGGGCAGTATATAATATATATATATATATATCGGGGTATATACATGTGAGCTGGGGGCATTTTTATATGGTCTGTTCTTATTGGAAAGCGTCACATGACATTAAAGAAAAGTATTGGTACTCGGTATCGGTGAGTACTTTTAAAAAGTATCGGTACTCGATCTTAAAGTGGTATCGGTGCATCCCTACTTATTTTAATTTTTTTTTTTTGTCCTGCATCGCAACCGCAAGCTGCTTTTGCTCAGGGACCCCCGAACCCAGAAGTGCCGGAGTCTTTTCTGTGTTACTTGCGTAGCGTAGGGATTGCAAATTGCGTACCGCGACAGGACCTGTGAATGTTACGTATGCAAGTGCCATAGCACTTGCACACAACGATGGGTCGGGGCTGCATGCCCACGTGCTGATCCGATTTCTCACAAAACAACCGCCGGCTTCAGAGACGTCACACACTTGAGCATGCTGACGTCTCCAGTGACTGACCTAGTGACCAACAGCCGGGAAGTTAAAACCTTGCGGTTTACAGAGTTCGAGCGCCTGGGAGGGGGGATGATACCACACACACCCTGGCCACTTTAACCTCCCAGGTGTTACGATTCTGACATTTTTAGATGTCAGAATCGTTCCATATTTTTTTTTTTCTTTTAAATAAAATTTGGGCCCCCTAGCGGTACCTTGAGTGTGGCTAGAGGTTAAATTCCTATGCTGGAAGCAGTAACCCCGAGCAACATTCGGGATGCCGCTGGGTACATCACCTGTCCTTGCACTCCCTCACTGTCCCCTGTAGTCTCGTCTGGCAATCGCAACCCTCATACTTCCTGGTTCCCTCCTCGCAAGAAGGGAATCAGGAAGTATGAGGTCGCGATCGCCGGAAGAGACTGCGGGGGACAGCGAGGGAGCGCAGGGGCAGGTAATGTAAGCAGACCGAGTGTGGCTCGGTGTTATCGCTTTCAGCACTGAACGTTAACACCGAGCCACACGGGAAAACCGTCAGGGGGGGTTAAAACACTAAAGTGGTCAGGTTTGTAGAATATCACTTTTAATTTCTAGAATCCAAAAATTAACAACACTGTTGTCTTTTCACTGAAACAATGTTATGTTGGAAATCATCCTATATAAGAAAGACCCGTTTTCTTTTCATTCTAGATAACCTTTTCAGTAATGTCCTCTAGGCCTCTGTTTTTGATGGCCTATAGTTCTCATAAATCTTTTAATGCAGATGGCCAGGTGATCATGGGACTTGTAGTTCAGCTGCAACTGGGGTGCTGGAGTTTGATATCGCTGGTAGCGGTTTCCTGTAGGGAGCGTATCCAGCCTGTTCAAGAAAGATACAATTCTTTCTCTACAGCATTCTAGGAAATTTATGGAGCTGCTCAAAAATGAGGGGTAATGCTCCCTGCCACCTGTCAAACAGCAAAACCCCAGGGTATCCTTCTTGCTACCCAGACCAGGTGTTCTGCTAATGGAATCCACATTGATTTGGCAGAAGAAAAGGAGCATCATCACTGGAGCTGTAGTAAGGTCAACTGTAATATCTCACTAAGGATAAAATGTTCCTACATTTCTCAAACCTTTCTTATACCTGTGTCTTAGACACTTTTTTAAACTTAAAAGAGCTCGACAAAGAAAATCAGCTTCTTGTGTGGGTGGCTGTTCTGTCAGGTACACTTCATATGGCAGCTGTAAATTCAAAGGGGCTTTAAAGTGGTTTATGACACCTGCCTCATAAATCCTGTCTAGTATAATAAACATTTGTAGCAATCAAACTATTCTACTCGGCTGTGATCATTGTTGAGGTTCCCAACAGGGCTTGAGGGTTTCTGCCATGTTGACCAGTGCTGAGGATTGAGATGAGTTTACAGAGTAAGAAGATAGGAGAAAACCTTCATAAACTGCAGAATAAGAAACTTAAATATAGCTCTATTTGGCAAGCCTGTTTCAATTGTATAAAAGAGAACCATGACGCAGTTGGTAACAGAATATATTTAGGGAATAGTCAAACTCTCAGAGTAATGTCCTAATTGAACAGGGACTCCTGGCAGGAAATGACCTACGTTTTTTTTTCTATGTCATTTATTTATAAAGGATTTTACCAGGAAGGATACATTGAGATTTCTCTCGTTTTCAAGTATGTCCTGGTAATGTCTTTAATATGCTAAACTAAAAAGTATATTATTTACATTTTATGTGGTTGCTACTGATTGATTGCTCTAATCATCAGATCAGGAAATGTGTTGGCCAATCAGGAGCCTTTTCATTCTAGACAATGGAGCACATCCCTTTACATATCTGAAAGTAAAATGAACTTGTCACCTGCAAGGTAGGTTGCTGAAACAGAACAAACCAGCGGGATACCTCCTCCAATAAATGGCTAGGAACCCAACCTAGGTAGTGGATTATTAACACACAACCTTTATTGAACCTATAATATTTAAAGATATTAATATGTTTATGTATTATAGGTTCAATAAAGGTTCTGTGTTAATAATCCATTACCTAGGTTTGGTTCTTATCCGTTTTATTAGAGGAGTTATCTCGCTGGTTTCTCTGTCTAGTTAGTGTTTAGTACCATATCCTAGGTGGGCATCCTTTGGGTAACCTGTTTTTCAGGTTACCCCTTGTCACTTTATCTTAGCTGCTGACACCGTTACCTTCAAATATGTCTAGATATTTCCCCATCACAATCTGCTGGGAAAGTACAGAATAAAAATGGCATTGTTTCCTTATCCTTTCGTTCCGGAGGCTTTAGGTTCACTAATGTGCACTAAGGTGATGTGTTGTAACCTCTATACTTGCATTACAGGCTTAAGGCTGGGTTCGCACCTCAGCACGTTCCTGCATGCTGTAAAACGCAGAGACACGTAAATCCCATGATTTCCTATGGTACCAGTTCACACCTGGGTGTTTTACAGCGCGCAGGAACGCTTCTTTGGGGCGTATTTGCAGCGTGTTCACTCTGCAGTCTATGGCCGTGAACACGCTGCCATGTGCATATTCTGCGCATAAAAAAAAACGCGGAGGTGTGAACCCAGCCTTAACCTGTGTATGGCTCCATCCCAAAGCTTGCCATGGTGGGGGGGGGGGCTATAGGCCATTGGCTCTTAGAATCAATTTGCTGCTGTAAAGAATTGAGCTGAATCGACTTCAAGGGATATTCTACACGCCTGGCCACTTTAGCTTTTTTTAAACTGGCCAGGGTGTGTGGAGTATTCTCCTGGGTCCCCCGAACGCTTTAAAAATGCGGGGTGAATTAGAGAGATTCCCGATTCCTCCCTCTCGCGACGGGTTTGGCATTTCCTGAGCTGAAGAGGAGGAGCTGCATGTGGCGAGGGACAAAAGGTGAGTAATATCCCAAAAACTAAGAAAAATAAGTTAAAACATAATTGGGCACAGGCTGTCAGTATCCTTTGCCCAATTACTTGACTGAAAAATAGGGTGTCCTTTTTTGCCCTTGAGTGGTCCTTTAACTCTATCTTTAGAAGCACTTATTGGTGCTCATAGGTTGCGTAAACTCGATCTATCCTTATTCTGGAGCATTGAAAATAAAAAACATTTATTGCCATTGTTTATTTGCATGCGGTCCCCGTATCGTGCCCTTAAGTTTCTAGCTGTCATGCTGCCCGACGATACGGCGCCGACCAGGAGACTCACCATGTGTGCGGACCGTCTCGACGGGTAGCTCGGGGGCTGGGGACGCCCCAGGATCCAGCCCGATCCTTCGTGGCCCTCTCTGTGCCCGCACTGGTGGAGTCGGCGCCATGGTCCCGCTGTGACCAGGTGCCACATGGCGGCTCCCGACGTCTGATGTCACAGGGGCGGATGCAAAGGCCCAGATTGGTAGATCGGGCCCAAGGGGAGGATCCCCAGACTCAGGTGGACTTGATGGGGAACAGTTCCAGGACTTACTCAGACCCTGATTGGTTCTCCCATCAGAGTGGGCTGATTGGACAGCGGGACACCTCCTGGGAGGGCCTAGACCATCACTGCCATGTATATAAGTCCTCCCGACACACTCAGTCCTCGCTTCAGCGTTGTATCACTCCCAGTGGTGTTACTTTTATTGAGAAGCTTATTCATGATAAACCTGTGTACCAGTTAATGGCTTACCCTTCGACTACCCCCTGTATCGCCGCCTGCTTCTGACCTAATTTCTAACCTCGACAACGATTGGAAAATCCTTTTGTACTGCGATTCTGAGACTGGTCTCCCACCTCTGCACCTGGGCTCTATATCCTCTCCCGCAAACCCCGACACTAGCACAGACATTATAGCCAATATGCTAGATTGAACATGTCCCAGCTGTTCATTCTCATAACGAGGACATGTCAGTCCCTGCTGTACCGTAGTGGCAGTAGCACATTTTGACCAGCAGATGGAGTCAAATAGTGCATAGTGGAATAAAAATGTGCTGTGGCGACCCCCTCCCCCCCAACAGCACAGTTCTACTGTATACCTTTCCATAAAACCACAATCGGAGACCAGCTGGTAGTTACAGGATTAAGTGTTGTTTTTATTTATTCCTATCTCAAGACCTGAGCAGAATTAATGAACCTCACAGTATCAGAACATGTTTCCTGGAAACTGTAAAAATGTAATAAAATGTCAGGATTTGGTTCTTCTTGGCACTATGTAAAAATTAGTTCATCGTAACCAGTCATATGTCATATGTTTAAAGGGACACTTTAGCCATCATGACTACATTGAGGGGATACTCTAAAGTTAAAAAAGGATAAGGGGGGGGGTGTTAAATATTAACTACTCATGACAGGCACAAACCATCCTGTTCTGAAATGGGAGACGTGGACTGTCTTTTTTATTAACATTTCCTATTGCTTAAATACACTGGAACACGCGTGACCGGGACGGAAAGAGCAAGTGATTGAGCCTTATAAGAATGCCGCGTGTAATACAGAACAAGCAAACAACTTGTCATAGTGCAAGTGTAACAGGACACTGAATCCTGCAGCACATCAGATTCCCCGTGGATTTGTTTTTAGCTTCTCCGGGACATTAATATCCGTGGAGCTGTAAGCCTTCAGCCAGGACGACAGGGTATGTATATGGCGAAGGAAGACTTTGTAGTGTGTGTGTGTCTCTGTGTTGTTTAGTTATACATGCTCAGACTAGCTTAAAGTGTGTAAAAATAACCACCTGTGTGCCGATGTGAAAAATGGTACGGAATAAATCAAGGCTGCAATCCCAGGGGCTGAGGAGAGAACCACCAGGGCAAAGGTTGCTTTTTGTTTGTTTTTATCGGTGTATGTATTTGTTTGGGGGTATAGACAATAAATAGGTCTGTATAGCTATTGGGTTTTTCTTTTGATGGGTCTTACAATTGTAAAAACTTTTTTATATATGCTACTGTTCTAAAACGTGCTCTATAGATTACTGCTTTTATTTAGAATGTTAGACAGTGATAAGACCACCTTTTATTTCTTCTTAGACATTTATTCCTATTACATTAGCTGTCATAGAGAATATCCCTTACGCTTATCTTCATCTTAAATTTTTCTATATCTGGATATTATACACACCACCTTTCAATCCTGCTGCGCATGTTTAGCGACTTGTTTTTTTTTTTTTTTTTTTTTGGGTTAATCCGGCACTCAAAACTGGGTCCTCCATATAATTTTTGGAAACTGGAAGGGAAGTGTGAAGGTAAAATGAGGTGATGGAAACATTTTAAGCCAACACCTTCTACAACCATCAGGGTTTGTCATCATTCTCCCAGACTAGGTTTTCATCATTTATTTGAATTCATGCGCCCGCTGAACCGGTCGATTCTAGTCTAATCTCTGATCATTACCAAGTCCTCCTAGTTTATGAAGCTGACTTAAATGTCCTTCCTCTCAAGCATTGTATTGTTTTGCCTTGATAAATTGAGTATAAGGCGGGACGTCGACTGGATCCGTAGTCGTGCGACCTACTTGGTCGTCAGACTAGGAAGGATATCAGTTGTGCGACTTGGTCTGACGAGGGTCGTCCACTGCATCAGACTAGCGATCAGAGACTATGGACCCAAAAAACCAGTTTATTCTGGTTTACTTTTTTCTGAGACTATTGCATAGTGCATTCTGCTTTTGGAATCACTGCAGTCTTTTGTTTGCAAAAATAGATATACATATGGAGGAGTTGTGTGTGTGTGTATTTTAATCCCTTTTGTGCAGCTGAAAAAGGACCTAAAGTTCATTCACCCTGTACCCTATCCAAACATGGCTAGTCCCACCCATCTCCCATACACAAAATATACATTTAAATATCAAAAAACTGAACATAATAGCGTTTTTAACTCCCCTAATCAACTTCTCAGCATCCATCTCCTTCCCTGATCATCTGACTGTCTGAGTTGCATGTGCGAGAATTCCCAAATTTGTGGTCTGATCGCTGCAAGTCTGTTGCAATGGACGATGGTGCATTCACAATAGTGTTGTTGGATTGGACTGATGACACGGACAACTTTGTGCAATGTCATTGTCATACGGATCCGGTGGACGCCCAGCCTAAGGGCTCTATTACGCTCTTAGCGTTAAAACGCGGGCGCAAAGGGAGCAAAAACTGCGCCCACAGTTCTCTCCCTTGCGCCTGCGTTTTAACGCTGGATTACAATGCAGGCGCAAAAAAATGCTGCCTGCATTGTTATCGAGCGTAAAATCTTGGATGCTCGCAGCAGCGCTGAGCGCAGCAGCGAGCATCTACTCGCTGGAGTCCACAGGACTCCATTGAGTTCCTCCCTGCCGGTCACGTGACCAGTGAGATCCGGCCGGTCGGTGTAGTGATACGCAGGGAGAGACAGGAGGGTCTTTTTCCCCCAGTCTTTCCCTGTTCCTGCCGGCCGGAGGAGACAATCAGAGCCGCGGTCCTCTCTACAGGACAGAGGGTGAGTATCTGTTCTAAGTCCTGGCTCTGGTTAACTTTGCACTGACCAGAGCCAGGCGTTAATCAGCGCTGGGACTTTGTAATACCAGCGCTGATTAACACTTTGCGCTCCCAATGTTAAGTATAGGGAGCGCAAAGTATAGTGACCTCGCGCTGAAAAGCACAAGGTACCAAATGCAAACGGGTTTTTAAACCCGTTTGCGTTTGGAATGTAATAGTGCCCTAAGTGTTTTAGCAATTGAAAATATTTACAAATCTATTGCTTACCTGGAGATGAATCTGCTTCTTGAACACCTTCAGGAGCTGGCAGGTTCAGCTGTAAGCCTTATATTCCTGGTTCGCACCAAGGAGTGGGGATTTCCACGACTCTTCCCTGTCTTGAGGTGTGTAAAGGTGAATTAAGATCATCTTACAATGCAATGCCTTGTCTTCTCTCTGTATCAGACTAAAATGTCGTGGCAAACCTTTTCAAAGTTTTGATAAAGCTGTGAATGGTATTAACTGTCAGACTATATATTACATATGACTTTAGTTTTTGCCATGGTTTTGTTGTATATTATGGGTCCATGGGCAGGCTTCACCCCTCACGGCATACATTCCCCCCCCTGATTAATGGCATTTTAGGGGTTAATGGGTAGGTGGCATGTCTCAGTGTATATATTTCAGCTTTTCCCTTGATTTAATGGCATTTTAGGAGTTAATGGGTAGACTGTATTCCACACGGTTTATCATTTTTATTGTATTTCCCTGCTTTACTGGCATTTTAGGGGTTATTATGGAAGTTCGAAACTAAAGGGTCTATTCACCTTTTAGATATTTTGCTTTATGTCACATTTCGGGGAATCCATTTCACAGAAAATATGGTGTATTCCCTATTTAACGAATGGTCAGTAATTTGCAAAAATCTGCGTCGCTGAAGCAGTTAATCGGACGTCGTGAAAACCAAGAACTGTAGCGAATAAAATATTGAATTTATGTATAAGGTTAGTACAAGAAAAGGTATCATTATCACATTACTCTGAGATCATGGAAATTAGGGATAGACCAATATCATTTTTCAGGGCCGATACGATACTGATTATTGCCAGCTTTTCTGGCCGATAGCCGATATCTGGTGCCAATATTCTGTAAATTTAAAGTTGTCAAAAAACCCGCACAAATCTGACATTATGCCATGAACTCAATTCACTTTAATAAAAAATTATTTTTTTTAAGCTTTTATTTTTACAAACAATAAGACCGTGTCTTTGGCTTTTGCAAAGATCCCTCATATGACCCTGTATGTATGGGGTTCAGCAACCTTGGCCCTATTAGATTACAAAGCTGGTGCTAACTTAACCAGAGCTGTTGTAAACTTACCAGAGTTATTAGTCTATAGCAGTGTTTCGCAAACCTGTCCTCGGGACCCTCAACCAGGCCAGATTTTGCAGATCATCTTGGGGAGGGCTATATATTTACACCTTGTTTGAGAGAGACCTTTATGCTCACTCTCCATATATACAACATTTTCTTTATTTTTCACCTTGGGGAAATGCAGACTGAATCCTGCAATCACTGAGCAGCAAATCATATCACCTGTGCTGTGCTGCATGGCGGAGGGTCCCGAGGACAGGTTTGGTAAACCCTGGTCTATAGGGTTGTTAATAGGGATGCACCGATACCGATACTAGTATCCGTATCGGGGCCGATATTGCCGTTTGCACGAGTACTTGTTACTCGTGCAAACGGTCCGATACATCCCGTCGATACCGGAAGCCGGTGCTGGGCCGGCTTGCCAGTATCCGCGGGGCTGGGGAAGCTGGCCGCATGCATGAAAAGCACGCGGCCAGCGTTCCCCTCCGGCGCGCCGCGATACTCGCCCATTCTGAAGGTCCGGTCGCTGGGCAGTGATGCGTTCCTGCGGCCACTGGGCGCTCCTGTGACGCTACCTCTCGGCTGGAGGCAGCGTCACAGATGCGGCCACGTGATCGCATCACTGCCCAGCGACCGGACCTTCAGGATGGGTGAGTATCGCGGCGCGCCGGAGGGGAACGCTGGCTGCGTGCTTTACATGCACACGGCCAGCTTCCCCAGCGTTCGACCTGGGGGGCAAATCCATGAGACCTGGGGGGCAAATCCATGAGACCTGGGGGGCAAATCCATGAGACCTGGGGGCAAATCTCATACATTTTTATGAGGTCTGTTCCTATTGGAAAGCGTCACATGACATTAAATAAAAGTATCGGTACTCGGTATCGGTGAGTACTTTTAAAAAGTATCGGTACTCGTACTCGGTCTTAAAAAAGTGGTATCGGTGCATCCCTAGTTGTTAACTTAACCAGAGCTGTTGTAAACTTAAGTTAGCAGTGACTTTGTAATATTGCCCCACATGTTTTGGTATTACATCTGCCATGATGCTCAGCTTCTCATTAGGTTCTTGGAGCCTCATGGGAAATGCAGTTCCAAAACATCTGGAGGGCCCAGTTTGCTGACCCCTGCTTTAGGAAATAGACCTTGCATCTCCTGTATAGGGAATTCCCTGCCAGATGGGATGGAAGCCCCATTTCTGTTGCTATCACGCTTATGCGCAATACGGTCAGTGAGCAGGGGTCGTTCTGCAGTGTCGACTTACAGCCTGATGTGGGAGAAGCCACAGATTCACACAGTTCTGTGGGATCTTGCGTGTCGCAGCTACAGTGACCCAACTCGTTCAAATATTGGCAATATCGGAAAATAAAATGCCTATACCGATATCAGTAATTTTCTGAATATCGGCAGCTGATAATCGGCGAAACAGATATATCGGTCTATCCCTAATGGAAATATATATATATATATATATCTCATACTCCTACTCAAAGTCCACCTGTCTAGCACTCAAGCTATGGATCAATAGGTTTCTGATGCCGCGGTGCTAAAATCCCCAAGGTATGGTATACAGCAACAAAAACTCCTGGAGATTTTAATGAGTAACCAATAAAGTTTTTTGTTTTTATGCAAGTCCGCGATTGCCCCCTGATATTGTATGTATGTATGTTTCGGTAAAGCCCAAAGTGCAGTTAATCCTAGGATTACACGGATAATCCTGACATTACCCAAAACCGCTGGGTAAAGCTGCAAAAAAATGACAATTTCGGACTTTACCCGGGTAATTTTAGGACTAACCAACTGCCCTTGGGTAACAGTCTGGAAGAGCTGAAAAATTCACACTTTACCCGGATAATGTGCAAGTCTGAAGCTTCACCTGGGTAATCTGAGGACTATCCACAGCTTCACCTGGGTAATCTGCAGAGCATCCAACCCCGCTTGGGTAAAAGTGAATTTTACTATTATCTATGGATATTATCAATGAAAATGGCAAAAGACAAACATTAAAATGTATTAAGGATATAATGAATATACAGAGTAACAGGATACGTTTCTTATATGAATGTGAAAGACTTACAGGATCTTTATGTGCTTATATATCATCTATAAAACATAACCATCAGGTTACTCCTTTATATAATATCTTTATCGGCATAAATTAATTTTCAGACAATTAACGCACAGTTACATGACGGTTATTTAGTGTGGCTTGTGACTGGATACAATTTCATTAAAAATAACGAACTCAATTTTGTTGTCAGATAACAGTTTGCAGCTTTATCCGGGTAACCCTCGGAATTCAGTCAACTGTAACCTGCTGAAAACCCAAGAAAAGCGCAGTACCCAGAGGCGTTTGGATATTTTGCAATTACCCGGGTAAAGTCCGAAATTTCACTTCAGACTTTTGCTAATGACGCTTGGGTTATGTCAGGATTACCCGGGTAATCCTAGGATTAACCGCACTTCGGGCTTTAACCATAACATATATATTTCACTTAACAGCGGCGGCACTCCAAGGACTTCTTCAATGTTGCTTTATTGCATGTAGGTATAAATCAACGTTTCAATCTCCTCACCGCAGATTTTCTTCAGGACATGTGCAAAATACAGACCTAAGTGCTCCCCGCCCTGTTCCACCAGCACACCGATCGTCGTCACCTCGTGATGACTTCAGAGCGACCTGACCATGTGACCATTACCATGGCAACTAAGGCAACAAAATTTCCATCATAGTGGTTGCCATTACCTGCTTCCCACAATAGACTAAACTACTTTTGAGGATCCCATTTAAAAACAAAAGGAGGATTAGAGCGTGCTGTCACACTATGCAGTTGCAGATTACAAAAATTGAAAGCCCATCCTATTACCGATTTTACTGCGGGTCTCCAATCTACATAAGGAAAATAGCAGTGTAAGAATGTATAGGTGAAGTCCCAGCTGTGGTCCACCTACCCAACCTTGGGTGCTTTAACTATTATACATTCATAGACAGGACGAAATGCTGGCAAATAAAAAGTCTTTTACAATAAAGGTTGAAATGGGAACCTCTCATTGAGGCCCAGAGGATGAATGGTCCCCAATTCCCTAATCCAAAACTCTTCCTTGCACAATAATAAATTGTCACGAATCCCGCCCCGTTTAAGGGGGAGGGACGTGATCTAGGGCTAACAGTTGGTGATCATGCTCCAAGTAATGTCTGGCCACGGATTTATCACTTTTACCATCTCGGTATGCTGTCCTGATGGAGCGATGCCCCCGAATGCGCTCACAAAGTGACATTTCTGTTTTGCCCACATATAATTTATTTCATTTTTTTCAGTGGTATGATTTTTGAGGTGAAAATTTGTGCGCCCCCCCCCCCCCAATATAGTGTTCCTAGAGTCGCCAATGTTTCGACAAGAACGCCTGAACCAAACTGGCTTGCATGAGCCACCAAATGCAGTGGCACCCTGTGTTGGCATTCCAGTGCCCATTGTTGTGGAGCAGCATCACAGTCTATAGTCTGATGCTGTTCTGTAGCAGACCATTGTTACATGTCTTAAGCTTGAGGCAGTCAGAGATCAAGGCTCCCTGGGGCATCCAGTTACCAGCAGCTTGTGGCAGTGATTTGATCTAGAGACGGAGCATTAATACTGTGGCAATCACTATGCTCTGTCTGTAGTATAATTGCATTATCCAACACCATTGACTGTGCTAGAACGGCTACTCAAAGCTATGGAGATGTTCAACCTAAATTCTCCCGAAAACAGATTTTTTTTTTTTTTCTTCCAGTGCCAAAGTCTCCTATGGCACATTTCTTCTGCTACGCTGTCACTGCCTGAATGGCTGAACACTTGAGTGAGCAATCTAATGCCTCTCAATGCACACACCTTGAGAGTAATTGACCTTTCAGTTAGGGCTGCAACGAATGATTATTCTCATAATCGATTAGTTGGCCGATTTTTATTATGTTGATTAATCGATTCAGTTGTTTCAGCCCTACTTTCAGTGATGCCCTAGCTGTGCATTGCTGTACTTAACTCTGGAAGGCTGTTCAGCCTGAGCTGATTCATGGGTTTCTGTGGATAAGGGAGCCCTCTGCTTTAGTTACAGCCTACAGCGGCACCAGACAGGTAAGAGACGCTTGATGGTGGCTAGAGTGTCCTCTTTGAAGTGATCGTGTCTGGTACCCACCTGGTTAGAAAAAAAATTAAACTGCAATCTCTGAATGTTTCGGAGGAATAATTGCCATATATAAAATTCCAAAGTGTCTGATTCACAGAAACGCAGAATAAAATAGAAGCGTTTCCCCCAAGGGTCGGCCTTGACTACGTCGTCTTCGTTATGTAATGTGCTCCGGCTTTGTTTCTGATCTTTTCTTTATTATTTCCTCTGATGGAAGTCTGCCATAAAACAGGTTATTCTTCTTGTTTTCGTAATGGCATTAATATTTTCTTTGTGTTCGCTGCTCAATGTTCTCCTGCGCATAATTCGCTGAGTCACTGTGTAATCATCGCACCTTTGGCAGAGTTCGCCGCTATATGTCGTTGACCGTGATTGAACTTTTGCTTTCCCGTGTGTGGAAAGAGTCTACTTACATACTGCAGGAACCCTAATGCAAGCCCCCCCCCCCCCAAGTTTATAGTAGCTGATTTATTTTTGGAGTAAAACTAAGCTTTTTATTTTTACCCACCCTATACAGTAAAGACAGGCGCCCATTTGTAATATATTATATGTGAAATGCCACTCTCGCACGTAATCACGATATCTCCAGAATCGTAAAGCCTACAAACTTGAAATTCGACGCGTATGTTCCTCTCGGTGATCAATAAGAAAGGATTTTTCTAAATGACCATCAGAGCATCAGTTATTAACACGCTCTGATGCTAAGGAGTTAGGCTGGGGTCAGACGAACGCCTTTTTAACGTGCGTTTAGGCGCACTTAATCACGGCCGCAGTAGCAGCAAATGACAGCCAATATACGAAGTATGGCCGCAGGAAAGTCCGGCCACGCAACGCAAGCGGCAAACGAACGCATTTTTTTGAGAACGCAGAACCTCTAGTACTGACGTACAGAGTGCGCTGCGTCCGCTAGCGGCGTGTTTGGGGTGATCAGGAGACGTCGGACGCTGCTAATGTCCGGTCTACATAACGTCCAGACGTAAAAAGTGTTTTATTGACGATCCGTAAAAAATCACGCACGAAAATGTGCATCGTATGACCGTTTTCAGGCATTCCGTGAAAAAATACGTCAATGCGTTCGGATGCACTTTTTTACGGACGACGCTAAAAATGCGTTCGTTTGACCCTAGCCTTATACTCCCCCACCCACCTGAAAATAAATCTGCCACTTGCCTCACATGCCTTTATCTCAGTTCAAACTGGCAGACGTTGCTCTACTTCAGTCAGGAACGTCTGGGGATCCTTACAGCACTAAACCTAAGCTACCTCACCAACATGTCCACTGGTTGGTTGGTTTGTAGAAAATGTATTCGTACTTGTCAGAAGAAATGCTTCGTCAGCTTATAAAAGGGAGACGGCAGCATAGACGTGTGGAACGCAAACTTCCCTTTGGCACCTCCAAACTCCAGTCAAGTGATGTGCGCATTATTAGAAAATGTTCTTTGTTTGCGATAACACTGTTTCTTTGGTCTTGTTATTTTGCAGGAACGCTTCCGAAATGTCTTTCATATTCGAATGGCTTTATAACGGCTTCAGCAGCATGCTGCAGTTTTTAGGTAAACCAAATTTTTTTTTTTTTTTTTTTGCGCAATGCAGAATTTGCTGCCAAAGCGTTTCTGACAGCATTACAAATGTCTGTTTTCTTTATTTTTAAATGTTTTTAAGTGTGCGTGTGTATATTTATATATTTTTTAATTTTACAGGAATGTACAAAAAGTCAGGAAAACTAGTGTTTTTAGGCTTGGACAATGCAGGAAAAACCACACTTCTACACATGCTAAAGGACGATCGGCTCGGGCAGCATGTCCCTACACTACATCCAAGTACGTATAGTTTTTATGTAACAACTTGTTAGGCCAAGCGGTATACTGGAAACTTGATTTCTTAGAATTACAGACTTCAAATTTATTTTTCGTGTTTATTTTTTCCTTCTCTGGAATTTGTTAACTCCCCTCATTCATTGTTGGCATAAAAATATGGGATCACAAAAATAGGCAAATCACTGTTGTTAAACAATTGTTAAATTTGTGGTCAGGGACAAAAGCTGTACTTTAAGGTTTGGAAAAGGAAAAATCACACCAGAACAAAATGTCTGGTTAGGCCTATATTTACAGAACACAAAGGCCTACCAGTATTTGGATGTGTTGGAAGAAAATGAAGAGGGAGAGGTATGTGATTACCGGTGATAAGGACAGTAAAACCTTTCCACAACTCCAGGCATAAATATATACGTGTGTGTGTTTACACATCCCAGCAATTCAGAACTTTTACAGAGCTCATATGCTACATTCCCCATATGCAGCAAGGAATTCTGGGAAGGACATGCAAATTAAGCCTGCAATTTCCCACTTTTTTGCATCCTGTGTATGTTTTTAGCACAGAACCCCTCCTTGCCAGTGCCATGCTGTACTAGATGTTTTTTTAATTTTTTTTGCAAAGGCCAGGTTATGCAACGAGCCACCGCCACTCCTGGACAGCTGTTTTGTGCTTATTATGCTTTCATCAGCAGGAGATGGGCCGTGACGCGTTGCTGTCTCCATCTCCTGCTGAGGTCATAATAAGCCCTACTCCAGTTGACCTACATTCTAAGAGGAGTGGGATGAGGGTCAATAGAGTCCAGACTATGAATAAATTTCTATTCCATTCACACCGTGACCTCCAATCTGCAACAAATATAAGGCATAGAATCCTAAAATTTGCTTATAAAATGCACTGCGTAGCCTTACTAAACTAGTTAGCATCATTTTGTAAAATGCTGAAAAAATCTTATTCCAAAGATGTGATTTCCCTTTTCAGTCCGTTCCTCTGCCTGACGCAGACTCCTCTTTAGTCCATTTGCAGTGTTTTTTGAAACATTCAGCAATTCTGTTAAGACAGGCGCATCAATCTGTGCTGTTTGGACTTGAAGTAGTTTTTAAAGAAGTGTTTTGTCATGTATTACCTTGGGTCTCTAGCTGATCTCACTTTATTTCCTGCATGGAGAACATGTTAATAGCAAACTATTTACTTGTTTAATTAAATCTAATTTAAGGATTTAGAAGTTTAACGTTTTGTGTTCTTATTTATGAAATATTCTATTTTATTTCAGCATCGGAGGAGTTGACAATTGCTGGGATGACCTTCACGACCTTTGATCTTGGTGGACATGAGCAAGGTGCGAATATTGTTAATAAGCCTGTTAAGATCTCTTAATAAATACCTGACTTTTTTCATTACGAATCACCAGCTGTACCATACAATCTTTGTGATTTCCATGTTACTTTGATAAATCTTTTTTTTCCCCACTCTCCCATACAGCCCGTCGCGTTTGGAAGAATTACTTGCCGGCGATCAATGGAATTGTGTTTCTTGTGGACTGTGTAGACCATAGTCGCCTTATGGAGTCCAAAGTTGAGCTGAATGTAAGATTTGACGTTTTAATATTGAAATCCTATGGTTATTTCCAGTATATGGTAAAGATTAAGCAGTTTCTAAAATATGTTACTCTAAACACTTGGGGCCCTATTACATTCTCAACGCACGCTAAACGCATGTTTTTTTTGCGTGAAGCGTTAAACGTTAACGCACGAAAATCACCGGCGGAATTACATTTTTTCATGCGTCGAGAAATTGCGCTCGTGAAACCGACGCGCAAAAATACGCACAAAGTACCGTTGTGCGCAGAAATCAGTGAGCGCAATGTAATTTTTAACGCGAGTCCGTCATTTTGTGCGGATTGTGCACAACAGACGTACGTTCTGACGGAAGACCAAGGTAGTGGCCGTCATTTTTGATCTAGTAAAAAAAGTGCGCATCGACGTTCTCCGTTGTGGATCCGCAGTTTGGTACGGTCAGGTTGTTACAATTTGCCATTGCCACCAGCTTTTCAAAGACGTTAAAATTATGCGCGCAAAGGTTGTCCGTTAACTTTTGCGCTAAGATTGTAATAAGCTTCTCAACTATTGGTTTTTGAAAAGAAAAAAAAAAGTACTGTCGCGGTTGGTGTGTATAGAGAAAGATATTTGAATACCAAGCGTTATCGCTTTTATGCAAACACGTGTCATCTCGATCCTCGACAACTATAAACATATAGCATAAAATCAAACGAGGGGTGTAGCATTGTCCAGTGAAGAGAGATCTAACAATTGTACCTCTCAATCAATTCATAGATGTAGTTTCCTCTATTATTATGGTTTCAACTGTTTATTTCTAAAAGTTACCTGAAATCCAAGAATCCTTGCAGTGCTGGCTCTCCAAAATTAATTAAAATTAAATGACCGGTACAGTCACCCAGACCAAAAAAACCTGCGCGTCAATGTGATGGACGTTGCAAATGCGCTGCGTCTGACATCGCCTCATCACGCACTCAGGCCACTACGCAGACGCGGCGCACTCTGGACGTCCGTCGTAGCGCTTTTACGCTGAGGCCTAAATGGTGTCCGTTGCCACCTGCGTGGTGCATGCGCACTTCGGTGCGCACGTACTTCGTGTGTTGGTCTCTGTTGATCACAAATCAATGCTACGGCGGACGTTAAACTGTGCAGCAACACGGACGCGATGACTGCGTTCGTCTGTCGCTAGCCTAAAAGCTATACTGAAGGCTCTGAATATTGTGATTGGGCTGTGTCCCCCTTTTCTATTGTTTTATTTTTTATTGTATATACAGAATTATGCTGTTTTAATGAACTACATGTATGAGTTGATTGTGAGGTACACGTGCCTAATTACATAATGTCATGTAAATCTTCTTTTCCAGTCACTTATGACAGATGAAACAATATGCAATGTGCCAATTCTCATCCTGGGAAATAAAATTGACAGATCCGAGGCGATCAGTGAGGAGAAGTTGAGAGAAATCTTTGGACTTTATGGGCAAACTACAGGAAAAGTAAGTGATATTTCTTCAGTATCCTGTATTATTTCGCTGTTCTGCAAAGTCTTCTGCTCGACCAGCAGAATTTCAAAGCAAAATTCAAAGTCAGATGTGAATATAGCCAAAGTGCTGGTTAACCTGGCAAATTCCAAACACCTAAATATCATAAGTTTACCAGAATTCCTGTTAGATTTACATAGAGGGCTAGATTTTGAGTGGGAGTTAAAATTTGTCAGTTCCACCTTTGCTCGGCTTGCATCTTTGGCCCAGAAAACATGCAACGAGTTGCCCTGTATTTACGATTAATACTTATTTTAACACTTTCCCGCCATGGGGCGTGCTATACAGTCTGTTTAGACTCACTCACCGGGGGCCAACATAACACACCCTGTCAGCTCATCATGCCCGCCTTCATCTTGCCCCCAATGCTGTGTGCCAAGCACGCCATTGGCTGTTGCGGGATCGTCTTGCTTCAGACGTGCTCAGCCTGCCGGGACAGGAGGCGGGCCGTAGGAAGGCTTGCCACTCTGGCTGTGAGGTCCCTGGTGGCCAGGGGTTAAGGGGGACAAATAGTGCTAGTAGATGCCGATTTCATAAGTCTGTTCGTGGAACAGAACATTTGTTTTTGTCTGTTTAAGGTATCAGTGGTTTTTACCTTCTTCTAACCCCTTGACAAAGAGGATGGTCTCTTCACTTACTTGTATCTCAGGTTATTATTACATGTGCATGGAATGCAGCTTTCAATCTTAAACAAGATTCTGTCTAGAATGACCTGTTGACTAGTTCGTGTTTTTTTTTTTTTTCTTCGCTTGTAGAACAACTCCCTCTTTTATCCCTACATATGTTCTAAAACAGATATTCTATGGATAAAATAGATGGGTGGCAGAGGGGTTAAATATTAACCCCCTCCCTTCCTCTGTTTCAACTGTTTGTTTCTAAATCTCACCTGAAATCCAAGAATCCCATTCCTGAAGGTAAGCTCTCGTTGAGTTTCTGGACATAGCTAAAGCCCTGCATTCAGAGAGCTGAAAAAAAACTGGGTGAGGGTACTCGGGTACTGTGACCAATTTCTATTGGGTGGTCACCGTGCCTAGAGTGTCCCTTTTTTAAGGTTGCCTGTATGGTCGTTTTTCTACTTGCCCTATTCAGTGCTAAATACGATAGATTGGCTTGGGATCTCTGCTCAAACTTTTAGATAATATGTATTTTTCAGAGATTGAGGACTTTTAACTCACTCGGACTTGTTTTGCTCTCCCAGGGTAACGTGCCACTGAAGGATCTGAATGCTCGCCCGATGGAAGTGTTTATGTGCAGCGTGCTCAAGAGGCAGGGTTACGGCGAAGGATTCCGCTGGCTCTCACAATATATTGACTGAAACTTTACATTATTTTGTTTTCTCTCCCATCCCTCATTGAACAGCAAGAAAACAAAAACCAGATTACAGAGTTCAACTCCTCTGGGACTGACTTCTCTATCAGCGCGGGGCCGACTCACGTAGGCAGTGATTAACACAATGCACCAACCAGGAGTCTTGTGGGCTACGTCCCTCTGATCAAGAGTTAATTGACATCCAAAAGAAACCAATTCTATTTTTTAAGGAACGTTTGGAGGTTAATGGCATCCTTCCTTTCACCACCCCATTTTTTTTTTTTTTTTTTAATCCTATTGTTTGTTCCAGTGTTTGTATTAGGCTCCTCCCCCCTCCTCTGATTTATTTAATGGTATTTACATATCACAGTACTGAACCAATTATGGCATTAGAAGTCCACAATAAACATAGTTTTTTGTCCTGGCCTGCTCTCCAACAAAGATTTTTGTTATTGACGTTTTGTTGGTGTCTTATTGGGGGAGAACACTTTAGTGCTTGTATCTACTTTTCATTTTGTCTGAGTGAAAATTGCTCAAGCCGGAATGCAGTTTATTGCCAATTTTAGCTCTTATTCAAACATGCTATCGTAAGTTGCTTTTTATTTTTTCTTATGTCCCCCCCCCCCCCAGTAATTGCGACATATTTCAGAGGTCACTGGACATTCTTAAACCCCAGTCAAAAGAGATTGGTTTTCAGGACCTTTTGATATCAAGTAAAGGGTGGACTCATTAGGAAAAGAATGTACTGACAGTGGTGAGAAAACTAATACATTGATAATGGCTATAACCAGCTTATTCTGTACTGTTCCAGTCAGTTTTAGTTGCTTTTTAAAATAAAAACCACTGGTTTACCCAGTCCCACCTATATAGAATTTGCAATAAAGTAAACACTCAAAATATAATACCTTGTAATGTGTTTTTGTTGATCGCATTGAATGTGGTGGAGTCTCTTAAGATTAAAGTTCGTAGTAGGACAATCCTGTCTATAGAAACATGAAAATATTTTGAGTTCTATGCCTAGAGTCAATGGTCCAACAAACATATGCTGAAACAGATGGAAGGCTTTACTGCTGGTCTCACAGTCAGCAGTGTGTATGTGTGCGCATGCATGCGTGTGTAGGAGCTCTGCCCTGGCCTTACATGCTTTGCATTATCATATAAATGACATAGTCTGTAAATCTGATTCATAACGTCACAGTGTGACTTTATGGTATCCCAACAGTGGAACATTGCAGGGTTTCGATGGAGTTAAGATCGTGTTTTTAGTCTTTTTTTAAGTCAGAGAGCCCTATTATGGTAAAAAATTAGTTTTGTCTTTAAGATGTTTAAATAACAATACTCTGCAACACCAAACTGTCAGGGTTATTCTGAGAAAGGTGAAACTCTGGAGAAGTGAAAACTCTAGGTCAAAATGGCCAAACCAGAAAAATTCTTCCATTTATTTCACTTTACAAATCGGCTATTTGGTCTAGATTGTTCTCTTCTGCAAATTCCCCTGATTTTCACTTTTCTCTGAATAACCCTCCAAGTATATTTTGCAGTACTGCTAGGGGTTGTTTAACACCAAAAAAAATCTTTTATTTTTTTACTGAATTATTTATCAGCGCACAATGTCTGGATACGACCTCTACTTTGTGTGTTTTGCTCATGTGTTGGAGGATGTATCGGCATTCTTACTAGATGGCCCCTATGATAAGACCTTGCTAAACTATGTTATTATTATTCTTTATTTATAAAGCGCCAGCATATTCCGCAGCGCTGTACAATAGGCACAGTATAGACAGGGTTACAATACATTGAACAACATTTGACAAACAGTACAGGAGGAGATGAGGGCCCTATTCTCGTAGGAACTCACAATCTAGAAGGGTTGGGGTTGGAAACAGGAGGAGAGGACTGCAAGGTGAGAGTGATTGATGGTTGCGTCAGTGAGTTGGGTGGTAGGCTTCCCTAAATAGGAACGTTTTAAGGGAGCGTTTGAAGGAAGAGAAGTTAGGGGAAAGTCTGACAGTACGAGGGAGAGCGTTCCAGAGAATGGGGGCAGCGCGTGAGAAGTCCTGCAGTCTATGATGGGAAGAGGTGATGCGGGGAGAAGCTAGGCGCAGGTCACTGTTTGACCTTAGGGAGCGGGCTGGGGTGTATTTGGTGATTAGTGAGGACAGATAGTGGGGAGCTGAGTTAGTGAGGGTTTTGTAGGTAAGGATTTTGAACTTAATTCTGCAGTGGATGGGGAGCCAGTGAAGGGACTCGCAGAGGGGAGCGGCGGGTGAGGTGAATTAGCCTGGCGGAGGCGTTCAGGATGGATTGTAGGGGGGAGAGGCGGGACAGAGGGAGGCCAGATAAGAGATTATTGCAATAGTCGCGTCGGGAGATTACCAGGGCGTGTGTGCGTTGTTTTGTGGTGACAGCGGTAAGAAATGGCCGAATTCTGGAAAGATTACGCAGTTGGTATCGGCAGGAGGAGGAAAGAGACTGGATGTGGGGGATGAAGGAAAGAGCAGAGTCAAGTGTAACTCCAAGACAGCGAACTTGGTTTGATGGGGAGATGGTGATACCCTCCACCGTGATAGAGAAGTCAGGAGGTGGGGAGGCATTGGAGGGAGGAATAAGTAGGAGCTCAGTATTTGACATGTTGATCTTTAGGTGGTGGGAGGCCATCCAGGAGGAGATGCCAGATAAACGGTCACTGACTTTGGAAAGGACAGGGGGAGAGAGATCAGGGGTAGAGAGGTAGATCTGAGTGTCATCAGCGTAGAGGTGGTAATTAAAGCCAAAGCTGTTGATGATTTTGCCCAGGGAGGAGGTGTAGATGGAAAAGAGCAGAGGACCAAGGAGAGAGCCTTGAGGTACACCAACAGATAGAGGCAATGAAGAGGAGGAGTTACCAGCAAAGGACACACAGAAGGACCTGTTGGATAAATAGGAGTCAACCCAAGCAAGTGCAGTGTCACCGAGACCCAGAGAGTTGAGGGTCTGTAGAAGGAGGGGGTGGTCAACAGTGTCAAAAGCAGCCGAGAGGTCAAGCAGGATGAGAATAGAATAGTGGCCGTGTTTTTTAGCAGTTAGGTCGTTGGTGACTTTGAGGGCAGTTTCAGTTGAGTGTAGGGGACGGAAGCCAGATTGCAGGGGGTCAAGTTATTGGATGTTTGGTTTCTTTCTTGTGTGGCTGTTTTTGTTAATGCAACATTCATTGTTTTCCTTTTGTTGTATTTTCACTAGAAAAATCAAAGTAAGATGGCAGCAAAATCTGCAGATTAAAAATTGTTGGATTAAAGACGGTAAAATACACTATAATAATACGTTGAAGAGAAATTCCAATGTGACACGTGAAACCAATGTTTGGCACTGTCATCCTGAGTGAAAGCAATAAAACAGTTCTCAGGGTAATGGAGCCTGAAAAATTAAATATGATCCACGCAATCGCATATATTTTTATTTTCCTTTCTACGGCTCCTATGTCCTGCAACATGGTGGAAATGTACTGTGCAGCCTGGAGAATTAGGATTGATTACTCGGCACTAGTACTGAACAGCTTCTTCATTGTATCTCATGTCGTGCAATTCTTAAATTTCCCCCCCCCCCCCCACCACAATAAAGGCCATTAGAAAGCATCTGAAATATCAGATTTTGGCTGGTTGCTGACATCACTTATTTTGATTGCTGACATCACAATTCCAGGTTGGCTTCGTTCCACAGTGAAAATTTTGTAGATTTGCTAATGCTTTCTCCATGATAAAACTTTATGGAATCAGACTTGAAGGCTGTTTTTGCAGTCTAAAATTTTCACCTAATTATCTGCTACCAAAATGCATTGTGATGTTTAATTTTTTTATTATTTAAATCTTCGCAAAATAATTTACCTCTTTCAGATGAATTGAGTCTAGCCAGTGATTTCTTCCAGGTTAGTAGCAGAGTTTTTGGTGTTACTGTTAATCTCTCCCTCTCCCCCCCCCCCCCCACACTTAATCCAGATAGGCAAGTGACATTTGAGATGAGGTAGTATACTGAAGGCTGCTGACAAAATAGGATTAAGAGATTCAATTGTTAAAATGTATTTTTAGGGCTTCGTTTAAAAGAATCTAGTATACTATAAACATTGCACAAACGTAGAGAATTTGTCTGATCTGCTTTTTTTTCATGTGAGCGCTCAACAAAATTGAATGCAAGTGTATTATTCAGAAAGCATTGGTGTTTGCCGATGCTGCAGTGACAGAAGCTTTGCTGCATCTCAGGCCAGGGTTAGAGGATCGCTTTTTAAATGCGGAAGGAACGTCCCTGAGAGAGGACATTTCTTCCAGTCTGACGCCCATCTGGGCACCTCGCTGAGCGCAGTTGGTGTGTTCAGCGCTGCACGGCTCGATCCTCCTATGGAGGATCACGCTTTGCAGCCCCATCGATCACGCGTAGTATTGCTTAGACGGGGAGGCTTACAAAACGTCTGTTGTAGCACACGCAATTTACGTGCTACAGTGCTGCGACCAACTGCTGGGAGGTATGTCAGTACGGGTGCACATAGTGCGCAAGTCTAACCCTGGCCTCATTCAGCTGTTTGGCTTTCCCTTTTCTGAAATGCTGGCAACATAAGCAAACACGGGCACTTTTTGAATAACCACTTAAGTGTCAGGTCTCTGTAAAGAGACCATACCTGTCTTCAAAATACACACCTCTACCTCTTAATCATTAACCTGCATCCAATGTAATTCCATTTAGCAGAAAGCTACAGAAGACCTTTAACATACTGCGGGTCGGCTGATTGCTCTTATCTTCGGTGTTTTAATTAGTCTGTGTGCAGATCTGACCTTTCATCTACTTAAAACTGTTAACATGCACAGTGATTTTTTTTTCTTTCTTTTTCTTCCTCTAAATGTTTTAGAACACATTGTAGAGCAGTTCTCTATTGTGCAATGGGAAGAGCTTTAAGAATTGCAATAAAGTAGGAGTTAATTTGATCTGCTCCAAAACTGACCATAACTCTAGTTTATAAATCCTAATTTTATCATTTACATAAATACATGCATACAATATGTATTTTGACCTACTTGAGTATGTCTTGTGGCCACCTATCTTGTGAGGGATACAGGTGGGTATTCCCTCCATTTTTGTTTGCCCTGCAGGTCACCTTCTCCCCACCCACCGCACGATCACTCCAATAGGCTTTGAAGCCCATGCAGCATGTACCGGTCCTGTAAACCGGTTTCTTGCAGGGAGCTGATCTGGGTTAATAATGGAAAACACAGCAGTGAGTGGATTGGGATCACTATTTAAAGGGACATGCACGCTTTGCTAGTGTGCCTTTAATAATGTGCATTGCTTTTTGAATGAGTAGTGTCATTCAGCAGGCATAAAAAGCAAGTAAATTATAGTTTTCATATTTACCTGCTTTCTTAGTGGTTTCCACACCTACCTCCAGGGAGGCACTTTGAGCTTAACCAATCAGTATGTATACCTAGGCATAGGGGGGAAAAAAACCGCACTGAGCATGTGCGACAGAGTTGCTGATCCTTCCTCCTGCACTGTGAGCTGAGGGGAGGGCGGGACTGAACTTTCACCTCCACCTACTGCAGAGACTGGGAAGGAAAGAAATACACACAGGGAGAAAGAGACAGAGGGACCGCAAAGAAAAGCCGAGACCGCAAGAAGATGCAAAAGAGACAGCACAAGAAAAAGTGTGAGCAAGGGAGTTTGAGAGAGTATGTCAACCATGAAAGCGTGCAAGTGAGCGAGCGATTGTGTGAGTGTGTATCTTTCACAGTTGCAGAGGTGCTGATATTCAGTTCCTCAGTTTCCCCAGTCTGAGGTATTGAGTGTGCAGAGGTTTTCACGTGCACAGGTTGTGCTAGTTCATTTGAAGCTATGATGTGTGTAGTGGGTGGAGAATATACAGGCAGTGGGAGATGAAACGCCCCTTGCTGAGGGGTGTGGCGAGAGAAGATGAAATGAAAGTTTAACCACTTGGCTGCTATGGACGCTCTCAGCGCGTCCAGCCAAGTGGTTCTCCTGTGCTACGGACGCGCTCGGCGCGTCCGAGCACAGGAGGCAGCAATCCGGCGGATTGCTTCCCCCCCCCCCCCCCGGTGCGGGCTGACATCTTGGATGTCAGCCCAGCACTCTGGAGCCCGGCGGGGACATTAGATGTCATCGCGGCGACGCGATGACATCTAATTCAGGCGCCCCCCCCGCATGTGCAGAGGAGGCGCCTGAAAGGGAGGGGGGAGAGGTCCTTCGGACCTCTCTCCCTCCAGGGAGCAGGGGGTTAATACAGGCACCGCTTGGAAGGGCACAGCCTGCCCTTCCAAACGGTGGCTGTCATTAACCCCTGGGGAGCCGGATCACGAATCGGCGCTGAAAAGCGCCTTGTTCATGATCCTTTCCCGGAGCTGGCCGACATCTTGGATGTCGGCCAAGCCTCCAGGAACTCGCCCTGAGGACTGGCGTCATCGTGCATAGCACGATGACGCCAGTCCTGGAGTTAACCCCTAGCTGCCACCAAAGGTGGAGATGGGGGGGGTTCCAATGAACCCCCTATCTCCCGATCCGTGGCAGCTAGGGGTTAAAGTTTGGTACTGTTGGATCGGCCAGAGCATGGCCGTTCGAACGATACCAAACACGACTGAATTTTTTTTTAACAAAATAAAAATTAAATAAAAATAAAAAAATATTTTTTTTTATAAATTTTTTAAATATTTTTTTTTTTTTTTTGGTTTGTTAATGCAGCAATATTGTTCCCAACGATTTGTATGCGGTGCGTTTGTTAAAAATCGCGTAATTTTCCCCAAAAAAAAATGTAACGAGACCCCATTTCTAATTTTTTTTTAACAAGCGCACCCCATACAAAATATAACCGCAATTGCTCGCATGTTAAAATGTGAAAAAAATACACTTTACACGTTGTAAATTATTGAAAATTCATATTTTATTGTATTTTTTGTTATGTATTACGTCATGACCTGTCTGTATATTATATCATAATGACATATTATGAATCTGCCGAGTCTGACGGAAAGAACGATATATAATATGTCTGGGTCATATACTAAAATAAGCCTTCAAAACACGTTTAAACATGATGAGTAAAAATGACCTCAGCACAGAGGCGTGAAACGCCTCAGCAGCGAAAGGGTTAAAGCAGTGGTTCTCAAGAGAAAAAGGGGGGTGAAGCGCCCACCGGAAAGGTGTCTATCCCACTCGCTGAATGCTGTGTATGGGGGTTTCTCTAAATACCCGAGTGACAATTATACAAACAGAAAAACAACACAGCGCTTTAAGAGACCTGAATCCAAAAAAGACAGTGGGGTAGACACACAATATGTCCGTAAACAGAAATCGTTGTCTTTAGGAGTGGATCTTCTCAAAAAATGCAGATGAGGTGTGCACTGTAGGGAGGAAACAGAAAAAGGACCAAAATTGCGCAGTAAGACAGCACCCAAGATGAGAGTAATATATATTGATTTTTAACTCACATTCTGGGGAGCCTACAACCGGCTCTTAGGAATAAGGCGAGCAGGGACTTTATATTAGGTGCCCATAGGACCTTCAAGCGACTTCTCCGGAATTCACCAAAATAGGAATGCTGTAGGAAAATTGACAGAAACCAAAAAGGCACCTCCTAGTGCAATAAATCACAAACAACTCTGTATTTTAGAAGGGAGTAGCCAAATTCAAACTCACACACAGTTGAGCCTCTATTGGCTCTGTCACAATACGCATAGGGAATCATAAGGTGTTCCCCAGACCTTCTTTGCAGGAGTTATGGAGGCAGACAGCAATTAGAGTTTTTTAAAAAATAAAAACATTTATTCACTTTAAAATGGATAGATCATATCTACCAGACCAAAGACCAGGACGCGTTTCGCCAACAAAGGCTTCCTCAGCTGGTTATCATATGTCTGCTCTTGCTGCTGCCTTTATATACAATACATATTTTGTTAACAATTTAAAAAATCATTATACTTGACCTCAGGTGTGCTTAAGTGGCACCCGCCATTTTGCGCATATTTAGAGGCTCCGCATATCACCCTGGAACGCGGAAGTGATGGATTAACATAGCAAGGGAAAGAAATTTACTCATTTTGTTATAAACATTGCGCCCGCCAGTGGTTCTCAACCTGTGGACCCTCAGGACCCACAATTGTCCTTGGTCATTAAGTCGCGACCAAAAAATAATTTAATTTCTGAAACCTAATTTATTCCACAAAACAACGTGTGCAATATTCTACAATGTGTGCTTTTTTTTTTTTTAAACAATTTTGTAAACAAACGGATTCTTTCCAAAATGGATAGTGCAGTAATCACAGAATTAGTGAAAACGAAAGTGCTGTTGAGGCAAAAACCCAATAAAATAAACTGTAATTGAAACATATGAAATTAATTAGAATTTATGGGAAAACTGAGGATGCTTCTTGCTCTTAATAAGTGTCTCAAAGTCTGGGGTGATGGTAGACAAAGCAACTCTAATTTAAATCACTACTGAATGAATAAAAAAAATATAAAAAACCTTAAACTCGCCTGCTCCGCGCTCCCCTGCCATCTGTGTGCACATTATTTCCTCACAGCAGCAGCAGCAGCCTGAGCCTATGCAATTTACGTAGCTGAACACTACGCTAATCGCGTAAACTCAAGCTGGCCAAGAGATTGCGCAGTCTGACACTGCCTACTTCCTGAACCTATGCTCTTCAGTGCCTCAGAGAGGCACTGAGAGCAATGGAATAGCTTGGACCAATGGGAAAGCACCATTTGGTCCAAGCCATTCAAAAAATGCCTCCATGGGAGGCCGGCCTCCCAGTCATTGATTGATGCAAGACAGTCATGTGACTGTCCTTGTCTCGCACAGTGCTAGGAGGCTGTGCTCAGGGTGTGGCTTCAGTGTGACTGTGCACTGTGGCGGCACCTCCTCCCTGCAGGTGGAGAGGACAGTGAGCGGCTGACACTCGGCTGCCTGGAGTGAACGATGCAGATCCTGGGGAGCGCTGAGAGTAGTCAGATCCTGGGGAGCGCTGAACCTACGTAACCTGTGTATATCTGGCTTTGATACTAGCCAGTGCCTCACCAGCCACTGACCTCAACGCACATCCCTGGTATGCAGGGAGGCCGGGATCAGGAAGCAGTGTGAGATTCTGCTGAGAATTCTCAGTGTGCAATCGAGTTTTCTGGAGGGATTATCACATCAGGAGGAAGGCAGGAAAGGAAGAGGAGTGAGATTTATAGAGTAAAAGGGAGAGAGTGATAGAGGGAGAAAGGAGAGAGATTAGGAGAAATACAGAAATGGAGTGGAAGATTTAGATACAAGGACAGATGGAAAAATACACAGAAGGACGCACCGATAAGGCTGCATAAATGGGTAAAAGGACAGATTAACAAAAGGACAGACAAACAAAGGGAAAAACACAATCAAATATACATAGGGAGCCCCCCCATACCCAACAGCCTTTTGCTTCACTGAGATGTGCACAGTGGCTCTTGGGGTTGGCAGCCAGTAGTAGTATGCTCTGGACACATGTCAGTCCCTGTTGGGAGAACAGAGCTGCCACCAGTCACGGAGTCCCACCCCACACCTTCTCATAACAGATTCTCTCCCCCCACCTTGCCATTACAGAGTATTTTACCTGATGCAGCGGGCCCCAGGGGGCACGTGGCAACTGGACCTGTAGCTGAGGGGATGGTACTATCTCAGCTTCCCTCACTAGCAACTGTGCACCGGAACTTCCTTTTAAGCAGGGAAGTTCTGGCAGGCGGTTGCTGGTGAGGGAGGCAGAAGTAGCCATGCCACCTGGGACCGGCTGCTGCAGGTAAGATGCATCAGTGGGTCCTAGGCATTTGAGAGGCCTGGGGTCACTTGCCCAGCGACCCAGTCCGCCCCCTGCTCGTGACCCACTTTTGGGTCACGACCTACTACTTGAGAAACACTGTTTTAAAGCATGAAAAAAAATAAAAATTTACACGTTCTTAACGTATTTATTCTAGTTTTGACATTTAAATACTTTTATACCTATAGACAATTTTACAAAAAAAATTTCTAGGCCTCCATTTCTCTTTAAATGCAAAACCTGGTACTCAGATCAGCGCCAGAGTATTGCAGTTACTAGTGAAAGGCATCCCTAGGAACAGACTCCCACTGCAATTTCAGTCCTGGCTACATATGAGTGCGCGCGCAACAGCAACGATTTTTTTTTTTTTTCAGGTCTGCGTAGCACAGCTACCGGCACATGTAATTCTGCTGGGATTACAATCTGATAGATCTTTCCTCAGGCACTTTTATGAAAATCACACGTTCCCCAGAGACTGCATTACAAATGTGTAACCGGTAATCAAGGTGAAGTGTTTGTTTTTGGGTTTTTTCTTATGCTCAGTGGCAGCATCATGGGACATGTAGTTTCAAAACAGTTGCGGGGCCAAGGTTGCTGACCTCTGTTCCACTCGATTTGCTGTCCAATTCTAGGACCTGAAGATCACTAAAGCCTTCGAAAAATGGTTGAGCAAGGCTGCAGAAATGGTCAAAACATTGAAGATCCTTTGATAGTAATTTCCTGACTGGAGTACCTGCTTCCCCCTCTGTTTTCAAGTACTGAAATAGGACATGAACCTAGCATCTGCAATGCGAATTAGGTTTTTATCTCCTGTTATGTCCTGGAATGATTCCATGATGCAACATTTACCAAAAAATCTTATGGGGCGTTTTACTTTACAGCTGTAGCATAGTTTCTACAGTATTTAAGAGGCAATGGGTTGCAGGAAGAAAGGTCTAGATAAGGCTGCAGGGTGGTCTAGTGTATTGCCGTGATAAGAGATGAAAGCTTAATGCGATCTGACTTTAAAAATCTTCTAATCTACCCCCCTGGTGATGTCCTTTGAATACATCCCACCCAATACAATGCTAGGAGTCAGTTTCCTGGACTACAGACCAATTCACTCAATTCTATGCCCATTGCCACACAGTGAGGAACAAGTTTTGTACAGATTCCAGGAGGGGCAGTTTACAACACAAACGATCATGTAAGATGGCAGCATAAATAATTTCATTTTTTTGGTGGTATTGTCCCTTTATTTTGCTGATATGAAGTACAACATTCCATTAAAAATAATATAACTTCAATCTTGTGCAAAACACTGTAGGTAGCAGAAATCAGTCCTTGGTAACAAAACATTGAAATTGTAAAATAAGAAAACAGACTGATTTTTCTAAATTAGCAACCAAAAATACATTAAAAATGGCTAACTGTTCCCAAAAGGCTTTTCACCCTCGGCCTTCGGAATTGGTCAGTTTAGCCGCATATTTTTTGAGAGACAATAAGAACAAAGAGGATACAGTGTCTGAAATACACTGCAGCCGCTGAGATGGTGAGCGGAGCAGTGCTGCAGTAGCTCAAGCTGATTAAGAAATAAGATAACACAAACGCCAGACAGCTGATGCTCCAAAGAAAGGATAACCAGAGGTAGAATTTATTTTTCTTTTTATTGGTTCTATTTTTGGAGCCTCCTGTGTACAGAGAATAATGTTGGCTAACTATTGCATGTTGGAAGACGGGTGGTATGACTAATTAAATGTCGTTTAATGCTGAACACAAAGAAAAACTTGCATTGCAGATCAAAAATTCTAATTAAAAGAATATTACTTTTCTCTCATAGAACAAAGAAGTTGTTCTTATTAGAATGGAAACGCAGGTGGTTGGAATATAATTACTTTAATTACAGTCACCGTGGCAACATGTTCTTATTCTGGAAAACTAAGCTGTAAGGCCAGGAACATACATAAAGGAACATGAGAAACATGAGCTTTCCACTCTGTCGAAAAGTTAGGGGTGATATGAATTGGGCAGGAGGAGAAGAGAAGTCTCAGAATTATACAATGATCTACAACATATATAAAACATAACAAGGAGAACAATGTCATCTGCGCTTATTCCCATTATACCATGTGAAACAAAACACAATTAGAGGCTTTGGTTTCGGTTAATGGCCATTAAAAGAGTAGCTCACCCGCCAACATCACGGCACCTCTAGTGAGGGTGAGTCCTATCCAAAATGAAGCCACAGGCTGCTGTGTAGCGAATCATCACTTCTCACGCTGCTTTTCAGTCATGAGCCAAACTGGTGGGTCATATTTATGCCCTCCCAGAAAAAAATCCACCTTGGGATCAAAAAACAAAAACACGGAGGGGAACATGTTGCAATGATGGATGCAATTTATTGTACCTGGCTGGAGGTACAATAAAACATACATAATACAGGAGGGGTGTGGTCGTGCCTATTCCCGATGGGGCGGCCGCAACCACCAAATGTATCCTGCCCAGCAACATGTATAAAACATAACAAGGAGAAAAATGTCATCTGCGCTTATTCCCATTATACCGTGTGAAACAAAACGCAATTAGAGGCTTTGGTTTCTGTTAATGGCCATTAAAAGAGTAAGCTCACCCGCCAACGTCACGTCACCTCTAGTGAGGGTGAGTCCTATCCAAAATTAAGTCAACAGTCAACTCTCCCCTGTGAACACTCAGCTTTCCAGTTGTTTGTAATCCTTAAAGGGACATGCATGCTTTTGCTAGTGTGCTTTTAAAAATGGACAATGCCTTTTGAATGACAGTTGTGTCATTCAGCAGGTGTAAATATGCTATTTTTTTCATATTTACCTGTTTTTCTTTCTTGGTGTTTTCCACGCCTCCCTCAGGAGGCACTTTGAGCTAACCAATCAGTGTATATACCTAGGTATAGCTTAAAAAACACACGGAGCATGTGTGACCGAGTTGCTCCTCCTCTCTCCTACACTGTGAGCTGAGGGGAGGGCGGGGCTGAGTGCCAATCCAAACTGTAACTCTTTAACCCACAGCTATTGCAGAGACAGGGAAGGAAAGAAATCAATACACACAGGGAGAAAAAAGAGCCAGCAGAGAGAAGAAAAGTGGGAAAAAGCACAGACACAGAGCAGGAAAAAGGTGCAGTGAGAGAGTGCACGCACAAGAGACAGATAGCACAAGATAGAGTGAGAGTAAGTGAGTTTGAGACAGTAAGTATGTAAACCATGAAAGAGTGCAAGTTAGCGTGTCAGTGAGTCAGCAGGCGATTGTGGGAGCGAGCGTGAGTATGTCTTGCTTTCAGTTGCAGAGATGCTAATATTCAGCTCCTCAGTTTCCCCAGTCTGAGGTCCTTGGCGCGCACAAGGTTTCACGTGCAAAAGCTTGTGCTAGTTCGTGTGAAGCTTTGGGTGGAGCTGTGGGCGGGGAGGAGGTGGGGATTATACAGGAAGTGGGAGCTGAATAAACACCCCTAGCTGAGGAGCGTGGCCAGAATGCCAAAATGAAATGACAGAGTTTAAAGCAAGAAAATAAACATTTTTTAAACCTTTTGAAAACTTTAATTGGATTTATTGTAGTTTGTCTATCAGTATACAAGTGTTTAAATGTCAGTTTAAATTTATTTTTATAGACACCCTTTAATAAATATGGCCAGTTTGCCAGAAGTATTGAGCCGACGAATCTTTCATTTATTGGGACAGGTGAACATCTGAGAAAAAAAGTGATTTTATAACCTAAAACAATAAATGATACCTACATAAACATCAAAGGACACCTGCGGTAAAAAAATAAAATAATACATGTACATAGTGCAGATTGATTTTTCATAAAATTTTCCTGCAGTAGGACAATTAAATCTGCGCCCCAGATAATTGAGAAAAACAAGCTTATCTGGAAATTCAGGATATTTTCAGCTCGCCCCCTCTTAAAACCTTGGTGGCTCGAGGACCAGGGTGACGTCAGCTTGCCAGGAGCCAGAACAATAAAAACCGCCAAATGAACAGTATCCAATGTGTTTCGTCCCCTCTCTGCTTTGTGACTTCATCAGGGATATATCCCTGATATTTTTTTATTGGTGGAGTGTGATATACTGTTACCGGAACCCACCTGGTTCACTCGGGATGAAGCTGGGCCGGCACGGACAAGGATTGACTGGACACGAGTCTCTTCAGGAAAGGCAAACTTTATTGTGACGTCACAACAGATGCTCACACAGGATTGAATCGCAAAGAGTGAGCCCGATCACACAGTGACATGAGGTTTTATACCCCGAATACATAATTAGGTACATCCCAATTAGCCCACCTCCCGGTGACACTATCCCACCCCATGTGGGTCCGTACCTCCGTTAATCGAATACAAAGACATTCCATACATTGGTCATAAATTGGCAGGCTTCATGATATTCTGACACAAGAGGATTTACTATTGCTCTGGATCCTGCCTGTGCCCACCTCCCTTGCGCTTGTTTATTGTTTGTTTTAGATAAGGCCTGGTCTGGTTTCACACTCCTCTTTGTCTCAGCTGCAGGCTCCTATGACCTTGATGTATCTCTTCTTCATCCTGTCACCCTGTGCCAGCAACGGCCCGGATCTTCTCTAATTTAATTGCTTTACTGCTTGTCTAACACATTCCAAAGATTCTATGTAAGCTTCATTCTAACTCCAACTAATATCTACCTAGTTATATTCAAGTGAACCAATATTCTGAACAAGATGGCCGCCTGGGTCAGGATGGCGACCATCTTTTGGCCTGAATCCCTTACAATACCTCTTGTTTTTTTTTTATCTTTTTCTAATAAATGATCCCTCCCAGGTTCTGAATTGGTGCCAAAAAGGTACAAGATACAAAGTTCGAAAAGTGCAACAATATAGCAAAAGGCTACTATTTGAGGTAAATTGACTAAATTGGGAATCAACACCTTCAAGAAATACTCTTAGTTAGCATTAGATTTTAATTCTCAAGGCACAGTGAGGAATATTAGGCAAATAAATTCTGCTAATCTCAATTGGACACTCTACACACCCTGACCACTTTATCTTATTATGATGACCCCCCCCCCCCAGCAGCCGAGTTTGCTAGATATTGCTTTGTGGAGTTTTGTCCACTCACACAAGCATCACCAGACAGATGGGATTTGAATATCAGTCCTGCCTGTCACGAAACCAGACACTAATGATGTCACACTCTGCTTGATGAGGTCATTCTCTCCGAATGCTTGCATCAGGTAGTGTCTTCTCACCTTAGTGTGTCTGTCACCTCTCTCCTCTTAGAGCGTAAGCTGTATAGCAGGGTCCTCTCTACTACTGTTCTGTGTGTCTAACGTGTATGTATATTTGTTGGTATGTCGGCCTGTTTTACAGCGCTGTAGAACTTGTTGGTGCTTTATAAATAGCTGTAATTCTGAGAGAAAGTAGTCAGTGGACTGGTTCTTCTCAGGGGCCCGCAGCACAAATCTATCATTCTGCACATGCACAATAGTACGTAAATTGCATATGGTACCTCATTATGCTGGTCCTGATCCATAATAAGATTCTGGTATTGTAATGTAAGCACTTTGTCAGATTAGATTATTGGTTCTCCAAGCACTAGAAAGGCTAACAGAGTTCAGAGACTGACTTGGCATTCTTTCACAAACGAGGCTTCCAAGGAATGTTGTTTTGCAATAGATTGCCATGCCAGCTCTGTGTCTGGTTATTAGAATTTCTCAGAATTGCATGGGTTCAATTTACAAACAGATTTTAAAAACTGAGAGAAAGCACTTTTGAGTTTGCGATATAGTGTGTGCCCTCACGGGCTGCACACCCAGCATGCACTCAATCCTAAATTTAAAGGGGCATGCTAGATTGTAAACGGAGAGGGGGGCAGAGGTGTTAGGTATTAATCCCTCCTATTGTAGCTAAAAGTGTGGTGATGAAGTGGAATCAGGCTGGAAGATGGTTGTCATTATGAACCAGGCGGCCATCTTGTTCAGAATATTGGTTCACTTGAAACTAACTAGGTAGATTTAGAATGAAGCTTACATAGAATCTTAGGAATTTGTTGTACTAACAGAGAAGCAATTAAAATAAGGGAAGATCCGGCCTGCTCTTGGCACAGAGAGACAGGATGACAAATGGATACATGAAGGTCACTAAGGCCTGCAGAGAGACAAAGAGAGCGTAGAAACCAGACCATGTCTTATCTGAAATAAACAAGCACAGCCACAAGGGAGGTGGGCACGGCCCGGATTGAGTGCGGCAGCAAATCACAAACTGTCAGACTAACATGAAGTTTGCCAATTTACGGTCAATGTATGGAATGCCTTTGTACTAACAATGGGAGGTGTTAACCCATGTGGGGTGGAATAAAGTGTCACCGGGAGGTGGGCTAATTGGGATGTACCTAATTATGTATTCGGGGTATAAAACCCCTCGTCGGGGTGAGAACGGGGCTCACTCTTTGCGATTTAATCCTGTGTGAGCATTGTGTGACGTCACTAATAAAGTTTGCCTTTCCTGAAGAGACTCGTGTTCAGACAATCCTTGTTCGTGTCCGGTCGGCCTCGTCCCGAGTGAACCTAGCAGATTCCTGTTACATTTCTTGGGGGCTCGTGAGCCGGGATACGGGCCCTTGCCGGCACAACAACGGCTGCTGAACACTGTAGCGGTTGACTGCAGGTGCGAGTGATCCCGCTGGTTGGGCGTCCGTTGAAGGTGAGCTGACATCTGCAGGCGCCAAGCAGGATTTCCTGTTCAGTGGACCTCGTCTCGTCCCAAACGGACCCCCGGCCCGGGAAGCTGGGACACCACCAAGTCTGAGGAAACAGCGAGCAGCGCGGCGATAGGTAAAGTGTCTTCTATGTTTGTATGTGTATCAGAGATACCGGTATAAAGGGAAACGTCTGACAAAAGTCGGATAAGGAGACCCGCGGCCACGGTCTCGTTGGCATACCGAACCCGCCGCATATAGCACGGACAAGCAAAGGAGCCAGAGTGGCTAGCGCATGTCTGGACCCGGGGGATCGGATGCCAACCAAAGGGTAGTTCTGTAAGAGAGGGAGAGAGTAGCCACGTGGAGTTGCATAGTCATAGTTAGTGTTTGTAAACAGAGCTTCTGCACATGGACCAGGAAAGGAGGAGGGATTTCTGTGACTGGGCTGAGAGCCCTGAGTCAGTGCTAGTGTGTACGTCGTGTAGTGAAGGGGGCCAATTGAGGTCAGCGGTAGCTGCAGAGATAGAGGTGCCAGGTGGGTAGATTATCCATAGGCAAATTGGAATTGCAGACGGGAGTATAGTTATAGAACGGGGTGCACAGTCACAAACAGACAAGAGTAGGATTCAATAGACGGGGTACAAGGAGCCAAAAGGAGGGACGGTGTGCCCTCGGCTAGTAGAGAGAGTAGAATTGTTTATGTTTTGTTTTGTGCTGAAAGTATCTGGTACAGTACGTGCTGTGAGTGATTTGAGTGCTGTGAGTGATCGAGCGCCTACTCGCCTAGCGAGAAAGCAAACTTGAGAGTGGACTCCCTAGGTACGTTTCCGGCTCAGGCGACTGCAGTCCAGCTACTGACGGAGGAAGCGGGTCAGACACATATGAATTGTTGACTGAAGTACCAGACAGTAAATTCTAAGTGTTTTTTGCTAAAAAGTGATATTTGCATTGTGTAAAGGTTATTGTTTTTTTAAGAGTAACAATGGGTAATGGGCCATCCAAACCCAGTAAGGTAAAGAAGGGTGAGACGCCGTTAGAGTATATGGTGCGGAATTTTGAAGCGCTATATGCAACGCATGATTATGGCACAGAGTTAACTAAGGAGAAACTAACATTAATGTGTACAATTGTGTGGCCACTGTTAGTTCCAGAGTGGCCAGAGCAGGGGTCAATGGACCCGGAGCTAATACAGAGAGTGCATTCCCAAGTCACTGGGAAATGCAGACATCCTGAGCAGTACCCGTATATAGACATATGGAGATACTGTGTAAAAGATAAAAGTCATTTTATAATGATGGCGGGACAAAATAAGAAACAGGTACCCCCAAATAATGAAGATAAAGGGAAACCGGGGTTGATAGAACAACCGGAGGAGATTGATTCTTTGCCCCCGCCTTATCCATCATGTTATAGGGCAGCTAGAGAAGCTTTGAGTGCCGCGGTTGCACGGGCGGAGAGGGGGGAGCAGGCAGCTGCTACTTCCTGGCCAGCTCCCTTCACTCCGCCACGCGGTATTGCGGAAGAAGACCAGGGGGCAGCGGGAGGAGGGGACAGAGAGGTCCCGCCAGGAAAAATTGAGATGCCCGATGGGAGCGTATATAAACTAGTATCCCAGGAGGATAGCGATAATGAAGGTGAAGATGAGAAACTAGGGGCCACCACTCGCGCAGCGAATAATATATATAAACCCCGGGAACCATATCAGCACAATCCCAATACAAGTAAGATGCAAATGCCCCTACGGGAAGTGCCAGGCCCTACACTGGAGGGTGGAGCACCTGGTCCAGTGCAATACACATATGTCCCATTCACGACAACAGACCTTTTTAACTGGAAAACACACACACCACTGTACTCCACCAATCCCGCAGCAGTGGCCAGCATGATAGAGTCAGTTATGCTTACACATAACCCCACATGGGCAGATTGTCAGCAATTAATGTTGACAATGTTTACTACTGAGGAAAGAGCCCGAATAAATAGTAGCGCGCGGAAGATTTTACTTCCCCAAGCTGTAGAAGATGCTAAGCCCCAGCCAGAAGCGTGGGCAGAGGAGCATTACCCCAAAACAGATCCCAAATGGCCATACAATAACCCTGCAGGTATTGCTCACCTACAGACGTACCGGACAGCGGTGATAATGGGTGTTAAAGCGGGAGGGAAAAAGCCCACAAACATGGGAAAGATAGCAGATGTTGTACAGGAGCCTAAAGAATCCCCAAGCGCGTTTTTAGAAAGGTTGCTGGATGCGTACAGGATGTATAGTCCTATTGACCCTGAGGCAGTAGAAAACCAGAGGTTAATTAATTCTTCTTTTGTGGGTCAGTCACAGAGGGATATACGGAATAAAATACAAAGAATAGATGGGTTTTTGGGTAAAGGGATTAGCGAATTAGTTGAAATCGCTAATAAAGTGTTTCAGAACCGGGATCTAGAAGAAATAAAGAGACAAAGGGGACACACAGGTGTGGTCGGTTATATGGGAAATGGTGGAGGACAAGGTGGCCCGGACAGAGGGAGAGCAAGGGGTAGGGGAGCTCGAGGAAGAGGTAGGGGAGCCCCTAGGGAACCCCTGGGACCCAACCAGTGCGCCTGGTGCCGGGGTGAAGGTCACTGGAAAAATGATTGTCCTGCATTTTTGGCTAAATTTGGGGAACAAGGGGAGGCTGGGGAGTCGGGAGGACAAGCCTCTAATGGTCAGGTAACGAACGGCCGATATGAGAGGAACGAGGGTTCCGGTGCAGGGTTTGTGAGTTTGGCGGGAACGTCATTTGAAGGGCAGGGTACATATTGACAAGGACCTGGGCCCATCCCGCTCGGTAATCACGAGCCCACGGTCACTATGAGAGTGGGAAATAAAGATGAAATTTTTATGGTTGACACCGGTGCCGAATATTCTGTTGTAACACAGCAAATTGCACCCCCTATGGGAAATGAAGTGGATATTATGGGAGCAATGGGGGTGTCTGCTAAGTACCCCTTCCTTGCTTCTCGGAAATGTAGTGTGGGTGGGCATAATGTTGAACATTAATTTTTGTATATGCCCGAATGTCCTATCCAGCTCCTGGGGTGGGATATCCTTTGCAAATTGCAAGCCCAAATTACGTTCCTTCCCGGGGGACATGCTCAATTAGACCTGCCTGAGAGTGGCAGCTCTGCTCGGCAGTACAACCCAGCCATCCAGCACCCCCAATCCGTAAAAATTGCAGTGATTATGCCAAGGGAGGAAGAATGGCGTACAGCACCAACCCCGCCGGCAAGCCCAGACCCGCACACACTACTTCTCGAAATTCCTGGGGTGTGGGCAGAGGAAAATCCGCCCGGACTAGCTGTAAATATTCCCCCAGTGTACGTCGATTTAAAACCTGGTGCAACGCCTGTGGCTTTAAGACAATATCATATCCCACAAAAAGCCAAGCAGAATATCCAGACACATTTACAGAGACTTAAAAACCACGGCATATTGAAATTCTGCGTGTCACCGTGGAACACACCCCTGTTGCCAGTACTGAAAGAGGGCACACAAGAGTACCGCCCAGTCCAAGATTTACGAGCCGTTAACGAAGCCACAGTAACCCTACACCCTGTGGTTCCCAATCCATACAATTTGCTGGCGTTAATTCCTGGAGATACAAAATATTACACGGTGCTTGATTTAAAAGACGCTTTCTTTTGCATCCACCTGGCTCCAGCAAGCCAGCCCCTTTTTGCATTTCAGTGGGAGGAATCTACCACGGGAGCGCGCCATCAAATGACCTGGACACGCCTCCCTCAAGGTTTCAAAAACTCGCCCACGATCTTCGGATGCGCGCTCAGCCAAGACCTCCTCTCCTTCAACGCTCAGCCAGACAAAGTTGTCTTATTGCAATATGTTGATGATTTATTACTGGCTTCTCCCACAGAAAAAGACTGTTTATCTGCCACAAAAGCCCTGCTACAGCTACTATGCCAAGCAGGATACAGAGTGTCAAGAAAGAAAGCACAAATATGCAAACAAAGTGTAAAGTACTTAGGTTTTGTCATGCCCCACCTTTGATAGACTGCTTATGTACCTGTAATGCACAGCCTGGCTCTAAGAACTTTGCCCTGGATCTCTTTCTCGGATTTCATTTCCAGGTTTTGCCCAGGCTCAGCACCTTGTCCAGATTCCTGGAGATCCAGCCTGGGTTTTCCTGTCCAGCTTGGGAGTTACAGCTGAAACCCATCTGCTATTAAGCCTCCATAAATAGCAGAGAGACCCAGCAAGGTTGGTTCTGCATTAAGGTTCCTGACTGAAGTCACTTGGCCGTGTGCATACCTGCAAGCTGAACCAGTGTTTCCTGTTGCTGTACAGTGTCTCCAAGTCCATCCAGTGTCTCTAGTGCCTTCCATTGTTTCAAGTGTCTCCAGTATCCATCATCTCAGTTCCAGTCTTTATCCTGATTCCTGCCATTACTCTGCCCTGCTGTTCCTGGATACATCACCGGACACCCTCCTTCATTGCCTGGAACTTCCTGCAATCTCCACCTGCTCTGTATCCAAGATCCTTGGTCAAGACCTTCGGTTGCTGCACAAGTGTACCCTGTGCCTACAAGTATACCCTGTGCCTACAAGTGTACCCTGTGCCTACAAGTGTACCCTGTGCCTACAAGTGTATCCTGCTTCTATCTCCGTTCAGACCTTGGTCAAAACTTCATGGCTGCTGCACAAGTGGGTTCTCTCTACTACGTAGCTCATTATCCTGTGTCTGGATATCTAACGGTGGCTCATACTGCTTTCACCACCTTCCCTGACCTTCAATCAAGGTACCATTGCCAGCCGTCCAGATTCATTCTTTGTGGACCCTGTCTGCAGTCTGGGACTACATAGCTCACCATTCTATGCTATTAGACTTTTACCTGTGCTGTCCAGAAGGGGCATCATCTGTTTATTCCAGTACCTGCTGCCAAGTTCCATTTGTGTTCATTAAACCTATATTATTTGCTTGCTATCCTGTCTGGCCTCTCCTCTGTGTCGCCGCCTGCTGGGCTCACTCCCGAACCGCACACGCCACCTGACAGGTTTCCAATTAACAGGTACCAAGCGCGCATTGGGGGCTGAAAGAAAAGAAGCAGTATGCCGAATACCCCAACCAAAGACCAGAAGACAAGTCCGTGAGTTTCTGGGAGCTGCAGGCTTCTGCCGCCTGTGGATCCCCAACTTCGCAGATATTGCTAAGCCCCTTCATCAAGCTACCAAGGGGGGGGTGAACAGGACCCCTTCCACTGGGAAGAAGAACAAAAAGCAGCTTTCCTAAAATTAAAGACACTATTAATGGAAGCTCCTGCGCTGGGACTGCCAGATCACAGCAAGCCCTTCCAGCTGTACGTGCATGAACACAATCAAACAGCAACGGGAGTGCTGATCCAAAGTTTTGGCTCATGGCTAAGGCCTGTGGCCTATCTCTCCAAGCAACTCGATCCAGTGGCCTGCGGCCTACCCCCGTGTCCGAAAGCCGTGGCAGCCACCGCAATGCTGATAGCAGAAGCAGACAAGCTGACCCTTGGACAGGTTCTTCATGTCAAGGTGCCTCATGCTGTCAAGGCCCTGCTGGATGTGAAAGGAAGCTACTGGTTTAGCAACAGCCGGATGACAAAGTACCAAGCCATGATGTGTGAGAATCCACGGGTTCATTTGGACCTCATCGCTACCTTGAACCCTTTTACTTTACTGCCTGACTGCGAAGAGGATCCAGATCATGAATGCCTCCAAGTCATGGAAGAAGTGTTTAGTAGCAGGCCAGATTTGAAAGACGTACCCCTAGACAAATACGATCTACAGCTATTCACCGATGGTAGCAGCTACATCGATGATGGGAAGAAAGTCTCCGGCTATACGGTAGTCTCAGCAGAAGAAATTATTGAAGCAAATCCACTACCAGGCCATACATCTGCACAACTGGCTGAAATAACAGCTCTAACCAGAGCTCTAGAAATCTCCGAAGGCAAAAGAGTAAATATCTACACTGATTCCAAGTACGCCTTCCAGACAGTCCATGCACATGGTGCACTATACAAAGAAAGAGGCCTACTTACTTCCTCAGGACAACAAATCAAGTATGCAGCTGAAATCGCGGCCCTCCTAGAAGCTGTATGGAAACCAAGCGCTGTCAGTATCATGCACTGTCATGGCCACCAAAAGGGTCATGATGAAATCCCAAAAGGCAACAGGCGCGCTGACCAGGCTGCAAAAGCAACTGCAAAACCACTGCTAACAATTGATCAAGCCAAAGTCCTGCTCTGCAAACAAGAGCCTCAACCTCCCATGCCAAACTACGAATTTTACATGAATTGGAGAAGATTTGAACCCAAAGGCGAGTTCATTGAAATAATATTGCGCAAATGGCAAGATGATTATGAACTATTAGAACTTAATCATGATTATATCCAATGGCTTTTTTCAACCCAGTCTCAAGGCCGAAATTTCTACTCCACTCCTCTGAATCCGCAGGAGACACGCCTAATGATTAACACCTCAGAAGTTCAGCAAAAATTACGTAGGGCCTACAAGATGATGCTGAAATTCTTCGGCGTAAAAGTAATGGGGGAGTGTGAAGAAGACACAAAAGTAACGGAAGTTGAACGAGCAGAAAATTTCGCCGAACGTTACGAAAATTTGACAACCAACCCTCATAATAGTGAGAAACAACAGGGGTGTTTGTGAGGGTCCTGAGAACGAGCAACAGCACAATGGCCTACTCTACGGTGGGTGCCCGCTCAGGTCTCACAAACAAGGTTTTAGCTTGCTTGTGCCATTACAGGGATGAATTTTCCATATGCAAATCAGCCTGCTCTCACCCAGAAAGGGTGGCCAGTACTGATTGCCAAGGACGTCATCCCTGCACGAGAGGTGCAGCAACCCCCGACGATCGTTTCGGCCTTCTTGGGCCTCGTCAGGAGGGTATAGCTGACACCCCTCTAGGCACATCAAGCAAGGGGTCCACGTCTGGATGACCCTTTACAATTATAGTGAGAAACAACAGGGGTGTTTGTGAGGGTCCTGAGAACGAGCAACAGCACAATGGCCTGCTCTACGGTGGGTGCCCGCTCAGGTCTCACAAACAAGGTTTTAGCTTGCTTGTGCCATTACAGGGATGAATTTTCCATATGCAAATCAGCCTGCTCTCACCCAGAAAGGGTGGCCAGTACTGATTGCCAGGGGTCATCCAGACGTGGACCCCTTGCTTGATGTGCCTAGAGGGGTGTCAGCTATATCCTCCTGACGAGGCCCAAGAAGGCCGAAACGATCGTCGGGGGTTGCTGCACCTCTCGTGCAGGTGTTGCACTCTTTAGAATAAGAGACGGAGCTTGTTCTGGTACAACACATTTATTTTATGAGTTCACCTGAAACAGATAAAAGATTCTGTTTTTACTCTGGATGCACTGTGCACACTCTCTCTTAACTGCATCCAGTGGTAACTTCAGGATTACTGAATCTATATAACATAAAATCCTAATCTATTATACAGTCTATCTTAAAGAACAATTGGTAAAAACATATCTAGAATTCAACAAATCTACCTAGCAACAAAATATAATCTGGTTTCACTTTCAATCTCTGTTGGAGATTGCACAGAACAAATATCATACACAAGTAATAACATTCTGCACATTTTCTCAGAAATAAAACCTACGTAAAACTGATTCTGGGAACTGGAGTTCCTCGTACATAAGGCTTCTGTTACTATACTAGCATTCTTTCCTAATTCAGCCATGTTGCTTACAACACGTGGCTGCAGTGAATCCATTTAGCAACCTGTGTAACCAGACCGATTTAACAGCATAAAACACTGATGCTTCCTTCATTCTGTTAAATGACATTCTCCATGTTAAAGGAGAGAACAACTATACAGACATTAATACAGCTACTGCAGTTTAAAATGCATATTACACCAGGCCTGTCACAGCAATCGGTCTGCAGGGGTCTGTCTGACCAAACTCCTATTTACATAAAATCTCTAATAACCTTTCTCATTAACTGTTAGACTTTAGATACTTTTCTGCCTACCTGAAACAGATAAAAGATTCTGTTTTTACTCTGGATGCACTGTGCACACTCTCTCTTAACTGCATCCAGTGGTAATTTCAGGATTACTGAATCACTGAGACAACCACATGGGATTAAGTACAGTTTCTGTGGCTGAGGACACAGCAGTGACACCCGCTGGTAGGAGGTCAGAACAGCAGCAACAGAACTATGTTCTGGGAAATTTCAATAATAACAAAACAAAATGCTTTCTACTTAGTCCTATTTACAGTACTCTTTTGGGGTGCAATGAGTTTAATACCGATTTAATACACAGAGTGCCACACTCTCCCCCACAAAATTTAATGTCAACAGACATTTCCTCGTTTAGATCAGTATACTCTGATGTCTATAACAGTAATATTTACAACGTCACATCTCTAAGTATCACTTTAATAAGCGATCTGTAAATTCATTGTATTCCACGGCCTCCAAAAACTGGAACTGCAATATTTAGTGTGAATGTCCTTCACCGGTACTTCTCTTTGTATCACGGAAGGTTGCCCTAAAGTTTCATAAGTCAAAATCCTTGGTTGGCGTCTCTCCCTTTGTGGGTGTGACCTAGGTGATTGTTCAGGAGTCTCTTGTTCTTCATCAAAGGACGGTTCTGCTTCAAATGATGGCTGGGGAACTTGATCCTCGCATCCATGGTATCGGTTATCCTCCAAACCTTCATCAACCGGTAGGTAGTCATTTGACTGTTGGGTGACTTTGGGTTGGAAAACTCTAGCTCTCGGGTTTAGCATGGGTTCTCCATTTCTTGAATTCTTCTCTACGAGGGGCCTGAGTCTGTATACTAGTTGGTAGTCATCACCTGAGTCACTATCTGAGTCATCTTGAGGTTGTCTCTTTCGAGTTGCTTGTCTTTTCTTCTCCAGAGAATCACGTTTCTTTGGTATTGCCTGTTCTGCAGCCTTCTCAGGTTTTTCTAGTGGTAAGTGGTCACATGGCATCAACAAATTTCTGTGAATTACTCTATTTATACCTTCTCCATTTTCTGGTTTGATCTCGTAGACGGGACTTTCTTTGCTTTTCCTTTGTACCACTACGTGAACTTTATCTTCCCAGTAAGAACGAATTTTTCCAGGTCCTCCTCTTTCAGTTAAGTTCCGAACCAGCACTCGACCACCAGGTTGTAAATCATTTCCCTGGATTCTCCTATCATAGTATACTTTTCCTCTTGTTGCTTCTTTCTTTGCGGTTCTAGATGCAACAACATAAGCTTCACTCATTCTCTTTTGCCACTCTGTTACGTAGTCTTCATACGTTTCTTGTTTTTCTTCAACCGCGCGATTGAACAGAAGGTCGATAGGAAGTCTTGGGGATCTCCCAAACAGTAGGTAATACGGTGAGTATCCGGTAGCCTCGCTGCGCGTGCAATTATAGGCGTGAACAACTTTTCCCAATGAGTTCTTCCAGTCTGTTTTCTCTTTTTCCGTCAGGGTTCTCAACATGGATAACAGTGTTCTGTTGAACCTTTCAACTTGGCCATTTCCTTGAGGGTGATAGGGTGTCGTATGAGAGCCACGAACTCCAGAGAGTTCTTTCAACCTTGTAAACATCTGATTCTCAAACTCTTTTCCCATATCATGGTGGATCTTGCTCGGGAACCCGAACTTGAGCGCAAAATCATTAAAGATCTTCTCAGCTACTGTCTTGGCGGATTTGTTTCTTGTGGCATAGGCCTGTGCAAACCGCGTGTAATGATCCATGACTACTAGGATGTATTCATACCCTTGTTTACATTTTTCCAAGTGCAGGAAGTCAACGGATACCATTTCAAACGGATACGTTGTGGTAATGGTAGACAATGGTGCTCTCGTAGGCTTATTGGGCTTCTTCTTCTTAAGACATTCACAGACTCTGGTCACAAAGTGTTCAACATCCTTCTGCATATGTTGCCAGTAAAATCTGTCTCTAATTAAAGTAAGTGTCCTTTCAACACCGAGGTGTCCCATTTCTTGATGTAACTCTTTGAAGACGAGTGGGTGGTACTCTTTGGGCAGGATCAGTTGATCTCGTTCCGACGTTTTCCTGTATAACACCCCATCTTTGTTCACAAACAGTTTTGTCCATTGTTTCAGCAATAACTGGACATCCAGATGCTCTGTCTTTAAGACTTCATTTCCTGGACGCTGATTCTTTGTCTTGTATCTCAGAACTCTTCCAACAATTGGGTCTTCTTCCTGGGACTTTCGAATCTGCCCCATAGTCAGGGGGCTAGTAACTGTACTATGTGGTGCATCTTGTACAGTTCCAGTGCCCCTGTGAAAACGGTTCCTATTCCCTGAGACGGTTCTTCCAACTCTACCGATATTCCCAGTATTGAAGAGCTGATGATATCCCGTTTGAGTTCTTCAGTACATTGGTTCATGTAGTTGTTGATCTCTAACGGCATCCGAGATAAACCATCTGCATCTGCATTTGACTTGCCTGGACGGTATCGAATCGTGAAGTTAAAATCTGCAAGCTGTGCTACCCACCGGTGGCCTGTGGCATTCAATTTGGCTGTGGTGAGGATATAGGTGAGAGGGTTGTTGTCTGTATACACAACAAATGAGCATGCGTGGTACAGATAATCCCTGAACCTTTCACAAATGGCCCATTTCAACGCTAGGAATTCTAACTTCCCAGAATGCATATGATAATTCTTCTCCGGTGGTGTCAGTGTTCGGGAGCCATATGCAATCACTACCATCTTGCCTCCTTGCCTTTGGTATAACACCACTCCGAGACCTTCCTGTGATGCGTCACAGTGTAACACAAACGGCTGTGTGAAATCTACATATCCCAGGACAGGTGGTTTCAACAAATAGTCAATGAGCTGGTTTAGAATTTCCTGGTGGCAGTTTGTCCAGCTAATAGATCTGCGGGACGGTAGATGTCCTTGCTGCTTGGTTGTTCGCCCCTTCTTCTTTACTTGGGGGGCTCTCTCTTGTACGGACACTGTGTCTTTCCCATTTCACTCAGATTCGGTAAGAGATAGCAACTCATATAAGGGCTTGGCAGTTCTGGAAAAGTTTGGAATGTAGGACCGGTAGTACGAAAGAAATCCCAACATCTTTCTCAAATCTCCTATTGTTTCAGGTTTCTTTTCTTTTAATTTCTGTACTGGTGCAATCTCGGCTGGATCCATCGTGTAACCCTCCCCCGAGACCATCTTTCCCAGAAATCTCACTTTTCTCTTGAATAGTTCGCACTTCCGAGGAGTTAGCTTGACACCATGTTGCTGGTACCTTTGTAAGACAGTCTGAACATGCTTCAGGTGATCTTCAAATGTACTGCTATGAACAAGATTGTCATCCAAGTAAGGTTGGCAGATATCATCTCTCAGACCTGACAGACACTCTTCCATACTCCGTTGGAACTCAGCAGGAGCTGCACTGAGCCCAAATGGGATACGGACCCACTGATACAGTCCCAATGGAGTAATGAATGCAGTTAACGGGCGACTTTCAGTGTCTAGAAATCCCTGATGATAGGCCTTCCCTTGGTCAAGAACAGAGAACCATGAGCTGCCACTCAAGGAGTCTAACATGTCCTGTATTCTCGGGATTGGATGGCGATCGGGCACTGACTTCGGTTCAATTCTCTATAGTCACAGCAGAGCCTCAGACTTCCATCCTTCTTCCGGACACAGACTACAGGTGAAGAGTATGATGATCTTGACTGAGTTATCATCCCCTGTTTAGCAAATCCTGGACGTACTCCTTCACTTCTTGATGGAGGGGTTTCGGAACCGACATGTAGGTCTTCTGGACAGGTGTGGTATCCTTAAGAGTGATGTGCATGTTAAGAGAGGGGATGCAACCAATATCGTCATCATCGAAGGCAAAAGCATGACATTCTTCTCTCAACACATGTCTTACTGCTTGCTTCTGAGCCTCACTTAAATGGTCCACATTTACCGGAGGATCCCACCTCTGATTACTTCTACCACCGCTGTTAGCCCGCTTCTTTACTTCAACCTCTGGTGGCTTCAGCACATTGTTCGAGTGGTGACTTATTTGTTCATGTTGTAACTCCCTATCCCTGACTGGTTGTACTGCTGCTGAATACACTGCTTTTACAGTTTGGAGGTGACCCAGAAGACAACGTTGGTCTAATGTGATATCATGCTTGGTGGTGTTTCCAATAGGGATGGGTACATAGATTGGACTTCCCTTACAAACATCTACTACCACTTCACTGATGATCACACCTTCTGGTAAGGGACACAGTTCGGATGGAACAAAAATCATCTCTTGGTCTTTGGTTTGGACTCCCACATGAGCCCGGGCATGTATAAAGGTAGTCTGGTTTGCGGGTAGGACTATCTTCTTCCGTCCTGTTCTCACAATGCCTTCATCATAACTTGTAGCTGAGGTATGCATGAGTCCCAGCATGGTTTCAGCTGTCTTTGCTGTTACTGAAAATGCCCTGCTCATCATCTGTATAACACTGGCTGATGTTTCTGCTACCCTCTTCTCTTGACTTATTAATTCTTCAATTACATTGAACCCAATAATTGGATTTTCAGCTACTTGCGGGTCTTCTGAGACTAAAATTGGGACTGTCAGTGTCTCTACTGATGCTGATTCACCCACCAATTGAAATCTCACCTCAATCCATCCAAGGAATGGTATTTCTGTCTGGTTAGCTGCTAGTCCAGTTAGAGTCCCAGGTCCAAGCAGTTCTTCAATGGGCCGGATCGTGGTGTGTGGGAGATATTGTTTCCTCCACCCATCATTCACAAGGCTGGCTTGTGCCCCAGTGTCCCACAAAGCTTCAATGGTGACCTCATCCAGTCGGCAACGGACAAGGCACCGTCTTCCAACCAGAGCTATTAGCTTGGCTTGCCGTTGTGGTGATAAATAATTACTGCGTTCATAGAAACCTCATTACTGGACACTCTACCCTGCTGTTTTGGAATGTTAGTAGGATGCTGGTGTCTTTTCTGTTTCGGAGTTCTGACTGGTGTGTGCTGGTGTCGGTGGGACACGTGGTAAGGAGCTACTGGGGGTCCCGTCTCAGCAGCCCGTTCAAGTTTTCCGTCGGCTGTGCCCTTACTCTGCTTCCCCGTGACAAGTGTCCTACTTGACCACAGCGGAAACAGTGGTTACATGTGGCTCCTGCATTGGCCCCTTGGCATTCCCTACAACCTCTCTGTCTTGCTGGTGTCTGGATCATTGGAAACTCTCTTGGTCGTAGTAGATTACTGGTCTCCATGACTGTGAGGAACATTTTCTTCATTTCAAACATCTCTACCTTGAGGTCTTCCATTAACTTATACGGATCTGGGCCAGATTCTTTAAGGTTTGCCGGGGTTTTCTTTAAATCTCTAGCAGTTTCACCCCTTGCTGTTGCACAAATCTCTTTTGACGCTCCAGGCAAAGGTTCCTTTTCCTGGCAGTTTACCTCCGTGTGGAGTTCGTTTAGTCGTGGATTTTTCCCATAAGCAGTTTTCTTTAACTTCTGTTGTCTTTCCAACTCTAAATTAGCTGCTTCATTCACTCTTTCAATCAATACATCATCTGTGACAGCAATATCATTAAGGTAAGGCTTTACCTGAAATTTTATGGCGTCACTCAGAAGTCCAGTTTCAATAGAACGAAGAAACTTTCCTTGAATAAGATCTGTACTGTACTTATCTTCCGTTTCTTTGTCACTTGACTTCCACCGTAGCTTTTCTTTCAACTCAATTGCTCTGAATAGGAAGTTCTGAGCTGACTCTTTGGGCTCTTGAGAGATATCATCAGCTTATGCAGCAGGTCAGAGGAGCTATCTTCACCGTAGTGTCCCTTCAGGATGATCTTCAACGTGCTGAGAGTCAGTCCACTCTTAATCTCCAACATATCTCTGAGATGAAGTCCAGGGCTGACTGCCCGTATCACTGCCTCAATAATCTCCACTTCAGAATGTCCCTTCCGGATTCCTGCATCAATCTGATGGATCAGGCTTGTGTATGACAGTTTGTCTTTCTGTCCCCCTTCTCCAATCTGTCCACAGATTCTGAATTCCCGCCGGAGGGTTACTTCTGGCACCGTGGCTGGTAATGGTACAGTCATTTCCCCCACTTTACTCACGCTTCCGCTGCTCACGCTGATCCTATCCTCTAGTGTCCTCATCTCCTCTTCTAACGCTTTGCGAGCTTCCTCTTGAGATTGTTGCAGTTGGAGGTATTTTTCTCTGAGGTCTCTAATCCGAGTGTCCTCCTTTACCATTAATTCTGCATCTGTCACACCGGGCTTGACCCCTAAAATAAATGACAACAGGTCTTTTAAATACTGGCAAACCTCGTCTTCCTCTTGACTGCCTTCAATCTCCTCCAAAACTGTCTCTGCCTTCCTAATCAGGGTTCGTCTGGATTCAGTGAGGAAACCTGTCCCGCTTTCTTCAGGGCACTTTAGAAAACGGCAAACTTCAACAAGATGAGCTTTCTCTAGCTGCAGTAGCGTAGTGCTCACTTTATCTTGCAATTGCTCCATCTTCTCACGTTGTCCTCCAAGAACTTTCTACTGACTTCTAGATTCGTCTCTGATAAAAGGAGTAGTCTTTTCTTGCTTTACTTTACTCCTCCTGGCTGGCTCGCCAAAATATGTTGCACTCTTTAGAATAAGAGACGGAGCTTGTTCTGGTACAAACACATTTTATTTATGAGTTCACCTGAAACAGATAAAAGATTCTGTTTTTACTCTGGATGCACTGTGCACACTCTCTCTTAACTGCATCCAGTGGTAACTTCAGGATTACTGAATCTATATAACATAAAATCCTAATCTATTATACAGTCTATCTTAAAGAACAATTGGTAAAAACATATCTAGAATTCAACAAATCTACCTAGCAACAAAATATAATCTGGTTTCACTTTCAATCTCTGTTGGAGATTGCACAGAACAAATATCATACACAAGTAATAACATTCTGCACATTTTCTCAGAAATAAAACCTACGTAAAACTGATTCTGGGAACTGGAGTTCCTCGTACATAAGGCTTCTGTTACTATACTAGCATGCTTTCCTAATTCAGCCATGTTGCTTACAACACGTGGCTGCAGTGAATCCATTTAGCAACCTATGTAACCAGACCGATTTAACAGCATAAAACACTGATGCTTCCTTCATTCTGTTAAATGACATTCTCCATGTTAAAGGAGAGAACAACTATACAGACATTAATACAGCTACTGCAGTTTACAATGCATATTACACCAGGCCTGTCACAGCAATCAGTCTGCAGGGGTCTGTCTGACCAAACTCCTATTTACATAAAATCTCTAATAACCTTTCTCATTAACTGTTAGACTTTAGATACTTTTCTGCCTACCTGAAACAGATAAAAGATTCTGTTTTTACTCTGGATGCACTGTGCACACTCTCTCTTAACTGCATCCAGTGGTAACTTCAGGATTACTGAATCACTGAGACAACCACATGGGATTAAGTACAGTTTCTGTGGCTGAGGACACAGCAGTGACACCCGCTGGTAGGAGGTCAGAACAGCAGCAACAGAACTATGTTCTGGTAAATTTCAATAATAACAAAACAAAATGCTTTCTACTTAGTCCTATTTACAGTACTCTTTTGGGGTGCAATGAGTTTAATACCGATTTAATACACAGAGTGCCACACAGGGATGACGTCCTTGGCAATCAGCACTGGCCACCCTTTGTGGGTGAGAGCAGGATGATTTGCATATGGAAAATTCATCCCTGTAATGGCACAAGCAAGCTAAAACCTTGTTTGTGAGACCTGAGCGGGCACCCACCGTAGAGCAAGCCATTGTGCTGTTGTTCGTTCTCAGGACCCTCACAAACACCCTTCTTGTTTAACCCTCATAATAATCTACGGATTACACGAATACTGCTAAATCTGGGAGAATTGGGAGCAGAAGAGTACCAAGCCCCATTGGTGAGGTTCTTCCTCAAGGAGATCCTTATCAAAAATAAGCTGCCAAAAATGAAGAAAAGTGCAATGAACTTTTTTATACCAGCAGTAAGAGATTCACAAGACAGACAAGATCTGCTGTTCTTCGCATGGCGATACTATTTCCTGAAAGAAGAATTTGTCTGGGGGAACCATGAAGAATTGGCACGATACAAAGCGAAACCAGTGGTGGCTGCACTCCTACCGGCGCCACTGAGTGAATGGACACCCGTATATTCAGAGAAAGAAAAGAAATGGCTGTCAGAAGAACAAGGCGAATATGGAGAAGACGGGTGGTTCCAGCTGAAGAATGGACAAATAGTCCTTCCAGCAACATTGGCTCCTGAAATTGTAAGAACACTCCACGCAAGTACCCATGGAGGGAGAGAAATGATGGAACAGCAACTAGAGCCACATTTTTATGTACCCGGACTGTCAGTAGTCTGCAAAGCAATAGCCCAGCAGTGCGTGACATGTGCCAAAAACAACCCGAGAACAGGCCCGTCTCAACCTCCAGGGAAGCAGCCAATCGGACTATCCCCAATGGCATCGCTACAAATAGACTTCACAGTGCTGCCGCCCTGCAAAGGATACAAATATCTACTGGTAATGGTGTGCACCCTGACAGGATGGGTGGAAGCTTTCCCAACCAGAACTGAAAAGACTGTGGAGGTGGTGAAGAGTCTAATGAAAGAAATAATACCACGCTATGGACTTCCTCTCGAGATAGGGTCAGACAATGGCCCTGCATTTATACAGAACTGTTTACAACAGCTTGCCCGTCTGTTGGGCATCACCTGGAAGCTACATACTGCTACAGGCCCCAAAGCTCGGGAAAAGTCGAGAGAATGAATCGTACCCTAAAGACTCTGATGTCCAAATTGTGCCAAGAGACGTCGCTAGGCTGGTTAGATGTGCTGCCGATAGTCCTCTTGCACATTAGGTGCAGGCCAACCCCCCAATTGAAGCTAAGTCCGTACGAACTCATGTTCGGACGGCCCACCCCTCTGATTACTGGACTAAGGGGGGACCTTCGGGCATTGGGAGAAACTAAATTAAATGATCAGGTTGTATTGTTAGGTAAATCAATGCAGAAACTGAATACTTGGGTGGGAGATAATATACCTCACTTTTTGTATCCCTCACTCCACAAGTATTTTCCAGGTGATTCAGTATGGGTGAAAGAGTGGAAAAATGACCCACTAGGCCCAAAGTGGAGAGGTCCTTACCTTGTCCTGTTATCAACCCCTACAGCAGTAAAGGTTGCCGAGGTGGTCCCGTGGATACATCACTCCAGACTGAAAGTAGCTGCAGCCAGTCCTGAACCAGTATGGAAGGTTGTCACCAACGAGACCAATCCACTGAGGCTAAAGCTGACAAAGACCACACCCGTGAGCACCTAAACGATCCTACTGAAAACACCCAAATGATTCCACAAGTGGGTGTCTTGATGGACACAAGTCCTGACCATCCACCAACGGGGGATACTCCAAGGGTGCTTTTTAGGGGCCCGGCCCCCACCCTTGATCATCCGGAAATGTCTTTTATTTTTGAAATACCGGTGGGGCGGGATTGGGTTTATGTGACTGTAAAAAGGATTGCCCAAGGGATTCTGACATTTGGGGCATTCGTGGTGCTGATTTTGTACCTTGCAAACTTGATCTATGGACTCTTGCATGGAGCATGCCCCAGGTGTCCAAGCACCGCCAAGAAAGTGGATATCTCCCATATCTGGAATGGTACACACCCGGTGATGGAGAATCGTACCATGTGGAGACAAAAACGAGAGGCGACATCTGAGATTTTGCCGAGAGGACATTTACTTGTGCAATTTAAATATGATTATGCTAAGAAGTCTGGGCAAACCGCGTGCTGGGTTTGTAGTAGGTTGCACCCAGAGACAATCCACATCCCATTTGCGTCTGTTCCAATGAATCTGAGTATGTTTGCGTCAGGAAATGTCACAATACATGCTTTTGATGCACCCAGGGAAAAACCAGAGTCATTCAGTCCTGGGTACCCCATAATAGGGTCAGTATACCCACCAGAATGGTGCTTCCAATTAGGACCAGATAAAGAAACGAACAAGGAGGGTGGGGGGTGCTACTCAAGCAAGTTTAACTGGACATCATATATCTACACATTCGACACAAAGGAACAGTCAAACTTTCTATACATACGATGTAGAAAACTCACGAGTGAGCAAGAGGCAGTGATTGCAAAGGTGACGAATGGAAAGCAGAATGCACAGGATATGATGAAACGGCTGAGACAACTGATGATAGAAATAGCAAAAGGTACACTACATTTGTCACCATTTATATTAAGAGGGGGGTACCAGGTGTGTTACACATGGGTGCCACCAACGATAATGGGAATGTGTTATTTGGCTAAATTGATCCCAATTCAGAGAGTACGGGGAAAAGACACTAATACAGACACAGAACTCCACCCTAGGTACCCACTGGTGTTTGAAAGACAGAAGAGAGAGCTGTTCAGAAAGGTGGATCGAATATGGTCATGGCTGCCAGCGTGGACTGGATGGGGACGAGAGTTGATGGTAAGACTGAACAGTTATGCCAGTCTGATGGATGAAATTCTGAATAAGACCAATATGGATATTCAGTTGCTGGATCTGGAAGTGCGTGAGATCCGAAAGGTGCAGATGATACATGATATGGCACTAGAACAGATCAGTGCGGCCTTGAATGGATTGTGTGAAATGACAATGCACTATGAATGTTGCACCTTCATCAGGAACACTACACACGATGTCCCGGACTATTTCCAGGTGATCCAGGATCACCAAGAGAAGGTAGCACAGTTGCAGAACACAGCAAGGAGAATCGCTGCTGAAGGCTGGAATCCACTTCGTGGGTTCGGAGCAATCGGAGAGTGGTTTGGATCCGTCCTGAGATTTATCTCACAGATCGGATCCATGATTCTGATGATAGTGGTGATCCTGGTTGTAGGGATACTGACGTACCGCATAGGGCTATGTCTATGGCCACTATGCAAGAGAGCACTGACACTCACGCAGACACAAAAGATACCACTGATAATTCCACAAGACATGTTCCCAATGAAAATAGGTCCCCTAAAGTATAAGGATTTTCAGAATAATACTAGTGGGGTGTGATGGCTACAAGCATCAGGAAGATGTCCTGAGGCTTGAGCCAAGGGGGGAATGAAGTGGAATCAGGCTGGAAGATGGTTGTCATTATGAACCAGGCAGCCATCTTGTTCAGAATATTGGTTCACTTGAAACTAACTAGGTAGATTTAGAATGAAGCTTACATAGAATCTTAGGAATTTGTTGTACTAACAGAGAAGCAATTAAAATAAGGGAAGATCCGGCCTGCTCTTGGCACAGAGAGACAGGATGACAAATGCAAACATGAAGGTCACTAAGGCCTGCAGAGAGACAAAGAGAGCGTAGAAAACAGACCATGTCTTATCTGAAATAAACAAGCACAGCCACAAGGGAGGTGGGCACGGCCCGGATTGAGTGCGGCAGCAAATCACAAACTGTCAGACTAACATGAAGTTTGCCAATTTACGGTCAATGTATGGAATGCCTTTGTACTAACAATGGGAGGTATTAACCCATGTGGGGTGGAATAAAGTGTCACCGGGAGGTGGGCTAATTGGGATGTACCTAATTATGTATTCGGGGTATAAAACCCCTCGTCGGGGTGAGAACGGGGCTCACTCTTTGCGATTTAATCCTGTGTGAGCATTGTGTGACGACACTAATAAAGTTTGCCTTTCCTGAAGAGACTCGTGTTCAGACAATCCTTGTTCATGTCCGGTCCGGCCTCGTCCCGAGTGAACCTAGCAGATTCCGGTTACATTTCTTGAGGGCTCGTGAGCCGGGATACGGGCCCTTGCCGGCACAACAACAGCTGCTGAACACTGTAGCGGTTGACTGCAGGTGCGAGTGATCCCGCTGGTTGGGCGTCCGTTGAAGGTGAGCTGACATCTGCAGGCGCCAAGCAGGATTTCCTGTTCAGTGGACCTCGTCTCGTCCCAAACGGACCCCCGGCCCGGGAAGCTGGGACACCACCGAGTCTGAGGAAACAGCGAGCAGCGCGGCGATAGGTTAAGTGTCTTCTATGTTTGTATGTGTATCAGAGATACCGGTATAAAGGGAAACGTCCGACAAAAGTCGGATAAGGAGACCCGCGGCCACGGTCTCGTTGGCATACCGAACCCGCCGCATATAGCACGGACAAGCAAAGGAGCCAGAGTGGCTAGCGCATGTCTGGACCCGGGGGATCGGATGCCAACCAAAGGGTAGTTCTGTAAGAGAGGGAGAGAGTAGCCACGTGGAGTTGCATAGTCATAGTTAGTGTTTGTAAACAGAGCTTCTGCACATGGACCAGGAAAGGAGGAGGGATTTCTGTGACTGGGCTGAGAGCCCTGAGTCAGTGCTAGTGTGTACGTCGTGTAGTGAAGGGGGCCAATTGAGGTCAGCGGTAGCTTCAGAGATAGAGGTGCCAGGTGGGTAGATTATCCATAGGCAAATTGGAATTGCAGACGGGAGTATAGTTATAGAACGGGGTGCACAGTCACAAACAGACAAGAGTAGGATTCAATAGACGGGGTACAAGGAGCCAAAAGGAGGGACGGTGTGCCCTCGGCTAGTAGAGAGAGTAGAATTGTTTATGTTTTGTTTTGTGCTGAAAGTATCTGGTACAGTACGTGCTGTGAGTGATTTGAGTGCTGTGAGTGATCGAGCGCCTACTCGCCTAGCGAGAAAGCAAACTTGAGAGTGGACTCCCTAGGTACGTTTCTGGCTCAGGCGACTGCAGTCCGGCTACTGACGGAGGAAGCGGGTCAGACACATATGAATTGTTGACTGAAGTACCAGACAGTAAATTCTAAGTGTTTTTTGCTAAAAAGTGATATTTGCATAGTGAAAAGGTTATTGGTTTTTTTAAGAGTAACAATGGGTAACGGGCCATCCAAACCCAGTAAGGTAAAGAAGGGTGAGACGCCGTTAGAGTATATGGTGCGGAATTTTGAAGCGCTATATGCAACGCATGATTATGGCACAGAGTTAACTAAGGAGAAACTAACATTAATGTGTACAATTGTGTGGCCACTGTTAGTTCCAGAGTGGGGTGGAATAAAGTGTCACCGGGAGGTGGGCTAATTGGCATGTACCTAATTATGTATTCGGGGTATAAAACCCCTCGTCGGGGTGAGAACGGGGCTCACTCTTTGCGATTTAATCCTGTGTGAGCATTGTGTGACGACACTAATAAAGTTTGCCTTTCCTGAAGAGACTCGTGTTCAGACAATCCTTGTTCGTGTCCGGTCCGGCCTAGTCCCGAGTGAACCTAGCAGATTCCGGTTACAGTGACACTTACCTTCTCTCCCCTGCCACAGTCTCCCTCTAAGATCTTCTGGTCTGATGGCCTATGAGACAAGAAGAAGCAGATACCCTCATTCTGACAAACGCTACAAGTGTGACTTGACTATTGTACTTGCAGCCAATCCGATGCTTTTGCATTGAGAGGTATTCAATGGCAATAAATGGCAGTTAATTGAAAATTATCAAAACCCCTGAAGGCTGACCAGTAGGACTTGATTGACAGCCTTCAGGGTGTGAAGCTTGGGAGAGAAGGAGTGGAGGGCACAAATCTCACCATGATGACCAGTTCGTTAAATGAATGTCGTCACAATGGCTTAGGTGTCATTATCACGGTTTGACTTTGCATACGAAGATTTAAGAACCACATCTGCTGCAAACTCGCTGGTGGTTGATGAGTCTTATTTGGGACAGCAGGTCTGGTCGAAGTAACTCAAAGGGAAGGTATGGTCCGGGCCAAAGTATACCTTTAAACTATCATACACCATATGCATTTGCTTGATGATGCCCCTTAAGAACATTCTAGGACAGTGGTCCTTGACCCTGGTGCTCAGGGTACACTAATAGGCAAGGTTTCCCAGATATGTGAAGCACAGCACAGGTGATATGATTTGCTGCTCAGTGATTGCAGGATTCAGTATGCATTTCCCCAAGGTGATCCTTAAAACCTGGACTGTTAGTGGGCCCTGAGGACCAGGATTGGGGACCACTGCTCTAGGACACTCGAGCCACCATGACCATTACTTGCATATATAATATAAGCTTAGACTTCTTAAAATGTGCTTCAATGTTCAGCTATCTTACCAAATTTATTTGGGGCATTATAAAATGTTCTCTGGATAGAAAAAACATGTGGCGGAATCAGCGCTTCCTTCAACCGTAATCCCTCTCTCGCTGCCTTCTTCCTTACAATATCAGTGTAAACCTCAAATGAAACAGAAACATGACAGAGCAGCAAGTATGATTCCACATGAAATGTATAGGCGCAAGAGGGAATTCACTCACATTTGTCGGTGTCTTAGTCAGACACTAGATGTAAACACGGCCAGTGATATTATGGGGAGCACCGGATCTCCCATGCAACCAGCGAAATCTGTTCTGTTCCAAACAGGTGTGTTGCCTGTTTTTTATTTATTTATTTTATTAACCCCTTAGTGACCGGGCGGTTTTACACAAATCCGTCTTTTAGTGACCGCTGCTGTTTTAACGTTTCTGCGCTGTTAGTGTTTAGGTCAAATTTTCCTCTTACTCGTTTATTCAACCCACACATATTATACACCCTTTTTCCCGCCATTAAATGGACTTTCTAGAAATACCATTATTTCCATCATATCGAATAATTTACTATAAAAAAAATATGAAATATGATGAAAAAATGGTAAAAACACACTTTTTCGTAATTTAATCCCCAAAATCTACAACCACCCAAAAAGACCCCGGCTAAATAGGTTCAAAATTTTGTCCCGAGACTAGAAATACCCAATTTTTACATGCGTTTGCTTTTTAACCCCTTCACTGCTGAGACAGTTCACCTATGTGCGCTGCGCTCATTCTGACCATTTTGTGCTAATTATTTTTAGATGACAGCCTAGGTCCTATTTAATTAAACTCCCCCCAGACACAAAAAACTTTTTAAAAAAAAAACATTTTTTTATTTTATTTAATTTTTGTAATATTTTTTTTTACATTTGTTTTAAATTTAAAACCAAACCTGGTCATGTTTGGTATCATTGGAAAGGCCATAATCATGCCTTTCAAATGTTGTCAAATATGACTATCTAGCTGCCATGGATCGGGAGATAGGATCCCCTTATCTCTACATGGCAGCTAGATGGTTAACTGGCCCACTGACATCCTCACACATATGGTGAGGTTGTCAGTGGGTGGGGGGGGACCTGGAGGCTTGGCTGACATCCAAGATGTCAGCCCCCCTCCAGGTTCGAATCGCGTTTTGGCGCCAATTGGCTCCGAAACGTGATCCGGCAGCGAAACTGTTAATGCTATACACCGCTGAAAAGGGGAGACTCTCCCCTTTTCAGCGGTGCAAACAGCATCTCCCTAGCTTCAATGGTTGGAGAGATAGAGGTCTCCGAAGGAGCCCCCCCTCCCCTCCATTGAATTGCATGGGGACGCCTGCTGATGACGTCTCCACGCAGCGTGGCGACGTCATCAGCCTCGCCTGCCCATGTAAATCACGTGGGCAGGCTTCCTCCCTGCCAGATCGCCGAGGGATCCAGCGAGGGAGGGGAGTATCGGGCGGGAGGGGGATTAGGCACCGCTGATGTACCCTGTACGTCCGCGGGTCTAAGGGAGACCTGTGACAGGACGTACAGGGCACGTCAGGGGTCCTTAAGGGGTTAATAAACCAGCTTTATTTTAATTTTCCTTGTATCCTGGCGTCTGTCTGGAACAAAACAGATTTCGCTGGTTGCATGGGAGATCCGGTGCTCCCCATAATATCACTGGCCGTGTTTACATCTAGTGTCTGATTAAGACACACCGACAAATGTGAGTGAATTCCCTCTTGCGCCTATACATTTCGTGCTCTCACGAGGAGCTGCGTGGAGGTGGAAGTTGCAGAGGATGCTTTCATGCCGTGTTATTTATATGTGTTTTACCCAGGTCCTACGTGTAAGAAGACTTCACCTGGTATTCTGCTTAAAGACACCTGCCAAAGTGGGGCCACTTTTTCTATAAGGGACACCTTCAATCTTGTGCCTTTCCTCTGGGGACTTCTATGAAGCGCTAAACCCACACCCATTATCCCTTTAACAACTGTAGAATGTTTGCATTGCTTTGACAACACGGAAGAAGAATGTTTGAAAAGAAGGATATGGATGTGTTTCATTTATAATACAAGCATGACCAGATTCTATTCTTATATAAAAATTCGATATCAACTTCCTCTGGAACTCTTTGGAGGTCAGAGATCCTAATGTTTTTACAATATGTCATGTCCTATGAAGGTTTACTAGGAAACAATGCCGCCTTGTGGAAGCAACTGGATACAACGTGTCAAAAAACTCTGTTTAAAAATGTTTCCTAATATTAACAGGTCTATTCACTAAAGGTGAAACTCAGGAGAAGTGAGAATTCTAGGTCAAAATAGCCAAACCAGAAAAATTCTCCCATTTATTTCACTTTCCATTCAGCTATTTGGTCTAGATTGTTCTCTTCTCCTGCCAATTCTCCAGAGTTTCACCTTTAGTGAATAGACCTATAGGACTTTTGTGAAAAAAGTCTAATTTTGCATGAAAAAAATAGTGCGCTTGAGCTGTTTTTTAAATTAAGCTTAGCACTATACTAACATTATTTTAGTGATGCCAGTAAGGTGCAAATTTGATGCTGTTGCTGGCATAAGGGTTAACCCTAACAATCCAGTCTGCTTCATTTATGCTTCAATTTTAGGCAACAGAGTCTGCTCCTTCTTCTTTTGATGGGGTCAGGCTTGACTCAAAAGAAAGAGCAGAATTTAATGCTGAAAAATTAATCAAAAGTGGAGCAGAGTCTGTTGTTTAGGGTTAACCCTAAGGCTGGGTTCACACCTGAGCGTATCTCATATGCGCGTCTTACACGCGTTTTTTGAAGTCTATGGCCGCAACGCGCTGTAATACGCCCCAAAGAAGCTCCTGTACTTCTTTGGGCGTAGGGCGTTTTACAGCGCGTTCCTACGTGCTGTAAAACGCCCAGGTGTGAACCATGCCCATAGGAAATAATGGAATTTCCGTGTTTGAGCGTTTTAAAGGGCATAGGAACCACTGAACGCAGCCGCTACCGCCGAACAGACCGCGAAACTCAGCTGACAATCCGTAGAACTGACCGCCAATCAGCCGCCGAACTGGTGGTAAAAAAATAAAAATAAAACAGCAATTTTTTTCAAATACATTACCTGTCCCTGCTCTCCCTCGCTGACCCCCACTGTCGCCTCCGGACGATCGCGACGTCCTGCTTCCCTTCTCACGAGAAGGGAACCAGAAGCAAAACGCCGCGATCGCCGGAGGAGAATGCGATCGTGGAAGTCAGCGAGGGAGCGCAGGTATATGTAAGTATCCAGCCCGAGTGTGGCTCAGAGTTACCGCTTTCAGCACTGAAAGTTAACCCCGAGCCACATTTGGGAATACCAAGAGGGTTAAAAAGGTCCTATAAAAAAAAAAAAAAAAAAAGGTCTGTTACAGAATTGAAAAGAACGGGAATAAAAACGTCTAAAAATCCAGAAAAATGCCTAAAAAAATTAAATAGAAAGACTTTGCTGCAAATGAAAAGAATAAATGGATGAATAAAAACAGGTGAAAACCTTGAGAATGACTGGAGAATTGAAAATTCTAGGTCACAAATAGTCAAACCAGAAAAATTCTCCCATTTATTGCACTTTCCAAATTGGCTATTTGGTCTAGATTGTTCATTCTCCTGGCAATTCTCAAGGTTTTCACCTCTCTGAATAACCCGGAGTATTTTTTCCCCCCAATGAAACCTGTGAGATTTGCCTGTTTAAACCTGTCGAACTGAAGCACTAAAAATCGGGCATTTAGCCAACATTTCGTCAGTCTCTGAATAGATTAACCATTACTTCTCTATGGGACAATTTCACTGCTGCCGAACTGCAGCGATCTGATGCGAAATGCACCGTATTTCGCGGGCAATAGGCCAATATTTGGCGAATTGACAGCTTTCTGAATAGCCGAATGGCCACGAAATTGCACCGTACAATGAAATTCCCCATTTGGGGCAATTCGGCTTTTATTGAATAACCCTTACGGCGTTCCTGCGGTTTAGAGAACTGGTTGTATTCTCTATCTTTATTGAGTGAACACGAGGAGTATTTTATATTTTTACAGCACTTCTTGGAGTGAATGTAAATAGAGCTCGGTGTGTTTCTAAACATAAGCATTTTTTTCTACAAATCAGCAACATTTGTTTATTTACCGAGTTGCCATTCAGAAACACACACTATTAAATATTGTGACATTCCTCCAGCAGAAAAAAACATTTTGTTTACTATTTAGCAATCAGGAACCTTCAGGAAAAGGTAAGCATCCAGGTCTTCGGGTCATTCGAATTAATTTGTGGTGGATTAATTAATACAAAGTGATTACACACTGAGGTAATATATTCATTAGCTCTCAATAAAGGGCAGTGTAACCCATATCAACAGCAGGCACAGGGTGTTACCAGCTTCACAGAGCATATACATGTCCTCTCTGCACATCCCAACATCCTTTATACATTCTCAGACTCTAACTTCCAGTATCCTTGTTACACAACCAGACTTTGACTCCCAGCATCCTGTTTAGCTCCCATTCTACCCCCCCTAGCACAGCCATGTCTTCACGTGGGTGACAGGGGTTTGAGTGACATACGCTCCTCCTTTCTGACCTGCACCTATGTTACACTCTACATCCCAGAATGCTACGCGCGCTGTCATACACGGCCAGTGATGGGGCAGCCAATCAGGACGACTTTCTGATGCGGCACGTAAACGTGTCGCTAGAAACAGCCAATGCAGCGGTCTCACAGACACCGCAGACTAGACGCGTGACTTTTCCAGCCAATCACACCCCGTGTATACATGTGGGCGCTTCCCTGGTCAGAATGTTCTGTCGTGCTAAAGTTGGTTCCCTGTAATATCTGGTTACCGGGGCTCTCGTGCACACGCACGCTCTGCCGGAGGGCTGGGCATTGAGCTGAAAGCTGACTCCTCCCACTGTTAAAAGGTGCAGCTGCTCACTCAGGCTCCGTGTGTGTGAAGCCCACCCGGGAGCATGACAGGTGTGCAGAAACGGAGCACATATTAACCCATTCATCCCCAGCCCCAACTACATAACCCTTACTGCACATTAACCCATTCACCCCCAGCCCCAACTAACTAATTAACCCTTACTGCACATTAACCTATTCATCCCCAGCCCCAACTAATTAACCCTTACTGCACATTAACCTATTCATCCCCAGCCCCAACTAATTAACCCTTACTGCACATTAACCCATTCACCCCCAGCCCCAACTAATTAACCCTTACTGCGGGCTGCAGGGTTTTGGATGTATTTTGTACAGGGGTTCTTGAGGGCTGTAGTCACTAAGGGTTAATGTTAAGTCAGGGCTGCAGGGTTAAATTGGGATTGCATTGTGAAGTGTTAATAGAGAGCTGCTTGGTTTTGTGAAGGGACGAGGTCTGCAGAGAGTAAATTGGGGATGAATGGATTAATATGCAGAGAGTAAGGGTTAAGTAGTTGGGGCTGGGGATGAATGGGTTAATATGCAGTAAGGGTTAAGTAGTTGGGGCTGGTGGATGAATGGGTTAATATGCAGTGAGTAAGGGTTAAGTAGTTGGGGATGAATGGGTTAATATGCAGAGAGTAAGGGTTAAGTAGTTGGGGCTGGGGATGAATGGGTTAATATGCAGAGAGTAAGGGTTAAGTAGTTGGGGCTGGGGATGAATGGATTAATATGCAGTAAGGGTTAAGTAGTTGGCTGGTGGATGAATGTGTTAATATGCAGTGAGTAAGGGTTAAGTAGTTGGGGATGAATGGGTTAATTTGCAGTAAGGGTTAAGTAGTTGGGGATGAATGGGTTAATTTGCAGTAAGGGTTAAGTAGTTGGATGAATGGGTTGATATGTAGTAAGGCTTAAGTAGTTGGGGCTGGGGATGAATGGGTTAATGTGCAGTAAGGGTTAAGTAGTTGGGGATGAATGGGTTAATGTGCAGTAAGGGTTAAGTAGTTGAGGCTGGAGATGAATGGGTTAATGTGCAGTAAAGGTTAAGTAGTTGGGGCTGGGGATGAATGGGTTAATGTGCAGTAAGGGTTAAGTAGTTGGGGCTGGGATGAATGGGTTAATGTGCAGTAAGGGTTAAGTAGTTGGGGATGAATGGGTTAATGTGCAGTAAGGGTTAAGTGGCTGGGGATGAATGGGTTAATATGCAGAGAGTAAGGTTTAAGTAGTTGGCTGGTGGATGAATGTGTTAATATGCAGAGTTAGGGTTAAGTGGCTGGGGATGAATGGGATAATGTGCAGTAAGGGTTAAGTGATTGGGGATGAATGGGATAATGTGCAGTAAGGGTTAAGTGATTGGGGATGAATGGGTTAATATGTGCTCCGTTTCTGCACACCTGTCATGCTCCCGGATGGGCTTCACACACGGAGCCTGAGTGAGCAGCTGCACCTTTAACAGTGGGAGGAGTCAGCTTCTCAGCAGGGCAAGCTTTCAGCTCAATGCCCAGCCCTCCAGCAGAGCGTGCGTGTGCACGAGAGCCCCCGGTAACCAGATATTACAGGGAACCGAGTTTAGCAGGACACAGGTGCTGTATGGTGCGTTTTTTAGCCTCCCTTTGGCAGCACACAGTCCAAGCAGAGCTCTCTGCCCTGAAATATCAGCGCCCAGGCACTAACTTTTACTCTTACAGTAATAAAAAGTGGAGGCAATATGATAAGGTCAGCACAGCTCAACTGTTGTGTGATAACAGCTTTCCAGAAGCTTCCGGAACCCGACAGAAGGAATGGCGCATGTATTGGCGACTCGGACGCCTGTGATGTGGAGGAAACCAATTCACCCCTGTACCCCAGCAGCAAAAGCGAGTGTGATGGTCAGTGGAGCTGCAGCGGGGTGATCCTGGACCGGCGTGCAGGCTTGGTGCTCTCGCACGCATCCATCTTTTTCCCGTTCTTGAAAAACAAAAAAGGCAATTTCTTAAGGGCAGAGGAGAACATGATATTAGCCCATGAGTTCCCGCCTGGTCTTACTATCCGCATAGAATGTCCGGAGGAGCCGATGACCCAAGGTTGTCTTGGTGACAAGGTTTTGGCGGCCAGAGCTGGACTCGGCCTGGTCCCTATGTCCAAACATGCCGGTACAAGGACAGAGAGAAGGCAGCATCGGGGTGAGCTCCTCATGCTCGTCTCCTGCCCGGAGTTTCAGAAAGCCTTCTCCAGACTCTTTGATAAGTCGGAAGGATGGGTATTTTCAAGCGAAGAGGAAAAAGGAGAGTTTGGGGCAATGCAGAAGGATCTTGAATACCTACACTGGTTTGCGGTGCTGAAACTGCAGAGCCCACTGACTTGTATGTCTCCTAGAACCATCTTCACACCCGCCACAAGACTGCACAAAGGAAGTGTGGTGTTTGCATGTGGATCCCCTTTCGGCTCTTTCTACCCCGACATTTTCCTGAATAGCATTAGCAAAGGGGTCCTCAGTAACGTAGCAGGAGAGCAAAACGTTGTCCTTCTCACCGATGCCCGCTGCTTGCCGGGATCAGAAGGAGGTGGGATATTTTCTTTCGAAGACAGTGTTTTAGGCCTGGTGGGGATCATCGTGGCTCCGCTTTGCTGGAAGACCAATGAATGGGTTGGACTGACGCTGGCATGTTCTGTCAGCTTAATTCTAGAAAACCTTGTTCAAGCCTCCAGAAGGTTCAGTATTGATGTGAACAACCAGCTCATGCAGTTGATGCCTGTTGGAAACTGCGTAACAAATGTCAGGAGGACATTGCAACCAGTGGAACAGCTTATACCATCGGTTGTTTTGGTAGATTCTGGCCAAGTTTGGGGATCTGGAGTGTTATTAAAGGCAAATATTGTGTTGACTTGCCGACATGTCCTAAGAGGGGCTTCCAAGGTCTCCGTGAAGATTAGACCTCCTACATCAGAGAAGTATGTTGGAAGTATTATGTCTTCTCCAACTCGTTGACGTTTGTTCCAGGAATATATTTGTGGAATATAGCACTTTTAAGGGGTTATTCACAAAGCACCGGTATTGCACAGCCGACAAATGCCAACATTTCACAAATCTAGAATCCAAAGAAAAACAAGCTTTACAGTGCGTCTTCTCATGTTGCTCTTTGGAATTTTAGTTTGTGAAATGACCGCAAACATCGGCACCTAGTGAATTATTATTCTTTTATTTATAAAACGCCAGCATATTCCGCAGCGCTGTACAATGAGCACAGTATAGACAAGTTTACAATACATTGAACATTTGACAAACCAGTACAGGAGGAACCGAGGACCCTATTCCCGTGTGAACTCACAATCTAGAAGGGATGAAAATGCAAGGTGGGAGTGGTGGACTGCAAGGTGGGAGTGGTGGACTGCAAGGTGGGAGTGGTGGACTGGTTGCATCAGTGAGTCGGGTGGTAGGCTTCCATAAATAGTTGGCTAAAGGTGGACACATTTTTTACGAGTTGCTTTCTGGCATCTTTGTTAACATTCCAGTAGGTTCATGTTCTATTACGAACATGTTCACCATTTGTGTCCTTTCTGCTTTGGTGGACTGACGCTTCTCATCCAGTTTCCTATGAACCCAGCTGAACTATAAATGTTTTTTTATATATTTGAAGTAGGTTTGTACATACCTTGAAAGATTAAGGGCCCTATCCTCCTCTTAACCAGCAGAATATCCTTACTGACTCCCTTACCATGTTTGTTTCCAGTCCAGCCGGTTCATGGGCAGCTGGTCTCAGAATGAAACAGAGGTGCAGAGTGATACCGGCAGTGACACTATCACTACCTTTTGAGAAATGCCAGCTCCAGAATAGAAGAATGAGCCGCCATGGAATAGCTTGTTCTTCTATTGCCCGCTCCAGCCGATTACTTAACGATGAGCATGAAATATGGCTCTAGGCTGGGAGAATATCATCTCTCCAAATTTTCTAAAGGGTCTGTTCACTAACGGGTGAAGCCTGGAGAATTGGCAGAAGAAGAGAACAATCTAGTCCAAATAGCCGATTTGGAAAGTGTGATAAATGGGAATATGTTTCAGGTTTGGCTATTTTGACCTAGATTTTTCACTTCTGCCAATTCCCCTGACTTCACCCTTTAGTGAAAAGACATGTTTGTCTTGCCTGCCCTTTTTACATGATGGTGCATTGGTGAACAATTTGGGGATCTTCATCTTTTTCTAGTAATCTTGCAAACATATACAGGTTATTCAGAGAGTGGTGAAAACCAGGAGAATGACTGGAGAAGTGAAAATGCTAATTCAAAATAGCCAAACCAGAAAAATTCTCCCATTATCTCACTTTCCAAATCGGCTATTTGGTCTAGATTGTTTGCTTCTCGTGACAATTCTCCTGGTTTTCACCTCTCTCTGAATAACCCTGTTAGACTGAGGAGGTAAAGGTCATTACCATAGTGGGTGTTACTTATTTGACCTTTTAAGAGCATTATTTTGGGCAGTAGACTCCCACAGCTGGAATTTGAGCCTCGTTTGTGGATTAATGCATTAAAATATGGAGCGAAAGAAGGGATTTAAAATAAAACTGTTACTTTCTAAACTTACAGTAGATACTATGAATGTTCAGCCTTCTGCAGCTGCTGGAGCTCCAAATAGACCAGGAAGTGGCTCTACCATTCACGAGCCTCTCATTGTGCTGTAGGAAAACCGGAGCATGTTCCAACATCACTGGGTTGCTCTCGGCGTTTGAGTACCCAAGCTGCTAACTGCATACAGGTGTATTCTGAGGGTCAGGCAGACTGGCCGCACACCATAGTTAAATTGCAGAGCATAGCGCTTCGACGGCTCTGACTCTCTGCTTTATTTATTTGCAAAGGATTTTACCAGGAAGGATACATTCAGATTTCTCTCATTTTCAAGTATGTCCTGGGTTCAGCAACATTGAAATTTTAGTCATTACAGTAATAAATGCAAGATATTAAAAAACAAAACACAATTATACAGATTAACACAGAAAATAAATATGTTATATTAATAGATAATATGGTCATTATCTTTCATAGAGCAGCCCTGATGTCGGGGGTTCTTTTTGGAGCTGTTGTACATGCTGTTTTGTATTTGACGGGAACTTTTGTTTAGGACAGGGGTTTTTATATATTTCAATGGTGCCTTAATGTACAGCTACCACTTCCAGATGTTATTGGAGCATCAGGTTAGGCTGCTGTCTGGGAGAGTAACAAGGATGACCAGCGATAACCTTGGCTATCCAGATGCTTTGGAACTACCAAATTTGGAATACTCAGCCATTTATCAGATTCGTCGGAAATGTAGTTCCAAAACATCTGGAGTGCCAAGGCTGCTGACCCTTGTCCTAAGCCTAGCTATTAAAGGGCCCCTATTCTCATCCTGACTACTTTATTGATTAAAAATGGTCAGGATGTGAGACGTGTCCCCTAGCCCCCCCCCCCCGATTTCTACCCTACCCAGTATCACCAACAGTCGGGATTTCTTTAATTTCTCGGCTGCCTGTCACTGGTTCCGTCAGCATGCTGGGATCATGCCTACGTCACCCTCTGAAACCACCGACAGCAGCAATCGCTAGAGGCAGCCATTGGATCGGATCTGCGCATTCCTGCATATCCGATCCATCATTCTGCACAGGCGTACGTCCCATTGTGCTGCACAGTTTGCGGCTCCTATGCTGCGCAAGTTGCGTAGAAGCTCAAATTGCGTTACAAAGCTTCAGTGACTTTTTAATAGCGTATCCCTTCAAGCCCTGCTGACCCCTACCCAAGTATTCTTTTTTTTTTTAATCAATTTTTATTAAATATTTCAAGAACACATTTTTAACAAATAATGATAAAATATAGCGGAATACATATCATCTTCGCAGTGTACAAGAAAATATCAAACTTTCTGATCTTGTAAGGGTGTTCATATTCGGCGAAACGTCAGATACAATAAGGTCTAGTAAAATATATTCAAGCATAAAAAAAAAAAAAAACATAAAAAGGAAGTATATAAACAAACAAGATATAGGTTGAAGAAAAAGGATATGGGTTGTGGGGACGGTCTTATAACAAAAAGAGGCGTGTATGGGGGCGTTGGTGTGGGTGTGTGTATGATCGTAACTTCTTCAGTCTCGGTGTGTGGACATAATAGTTTTAAAAGAGGATGAGGATGTAACCAGGGACCATCTGGACCAGATCGTAGTATACAGCTCTGTTTGGTCTGTTGAGTTAAAAATCAGCTGCTCTAGGGCGTGCAATTCTTCCATCTTAGACCGCCAAACCTTTAAAGACGGGCAGATTATTTGTTTCCAATATAACGGAATAACACTCTTAGCCACATTCAAAATCCCCTCCCGTGTTCGATATGTGTGGCGTGAACGTGGGACACCGCGCTGGGCCGTTGTTCTGTTAATACGTTAGGGTAGCGTGGAGGTGTCTCTGATGACGCCTTCCCACCAGCGAGGGTTCATGAGGACCTTCGTGCCGTTGGCTCACTCTTCGGGCTGTTTTTCAAGTGGGCCTGAGTGCGCCCCGAAGCCCGGCAGTACTGCACTGCCCAAGGCCTCCGGATGCCAGGGAGAAACCGCCGTGCTGGGTGTGAGGGGAGGAGGAGAGCGGGTCAAGCGGTAGAAAAACGCTCTCTGGGTCTTACCCCTAGACCGCAGCCCGCGTTTCCGATGGCTCTTCGACCGCGTCCCCGGAAGCGAGGCCCAGCGTTTGCGCAGATTCACCGGGCTCAGGCTCCACACGTGGCTTAGGCCCACGTTCCGCCAGCGACACCTCCGCAGCGTCCAACGGGTCCGGGATGGTGGATGTGGCTCCCCCTCGGTCCCGAATGGCCCTTTCAGACCTGTGGTTCCTCCGATACGGGGAAAGTTGAAAGTATTCGCCGTTTTTGGTGCTTTTTATGCGGGAGCTCTTCTCAGGCACGTCCGCTTCGTTCGGCGCCAGACCACGCCCCCCCCCCTACCCAAGTACTCTAACCCACCTTTATTTAGCCCAGACTGTAGAGCAAGGATCTCAACCTCTGCCTCCCAACCTCCTCTTGATGTTTCTGAGCTACATCTCCTGTGATTCTGTGGTCATCTATTGTTTTAATTGTATTCTGGGAGTTGTAGACCACCAACATCTGGAGGAAACAGAGTTTGAGATTTCTTCTCTAAAGTATATCATCTTCCAATGGTCATCTTTCAGCTGGGCAGAGCTTGCTGCCAAAAGCACCATGGTCCCCATACCTGCAGACTGACAGCTTGCCAACTAGCGAGCTCTCAGCCAATCAGATGCCTCTCTAAGCAGAGCGATTGTGGCTGACCATTTTACCTTTTTTGCACTATAACCATTCCTGGAAGGTTGTCTAGCGACATGCAACTGATAGTTCTTAAGACCGAGGCCCCTCCACCTTGAAGATCTGTCACAATACCCGTAGAGTTTGGTGGGGGTGTAACAGATCTCTGTGCCCAGACAGGGTCACATCTGCCAAATGCTGCTTCCTCGCTGGACACCCAGTTTGTCCTCGTGACTCTCACAACTTTCTCTAGTACCTTAGCTGCAGCTTAAGGCCCGGTGCATGTAGAGAGCCTGGCTAGCGTCCCCAGAAATAAGCTGAAGCTGTAGACCTGGAGCCTTTCCTTGGCACAGCGGGCAGAAATTCCTGGTACCCCAAATCATGAGTCGTGACTTCAAGCTTGATCAGAATAAGAACTGACTGTTTATTAAAGAGGCACAGAGATACACTCAACCACCAACACCATTTGCATACAATCAAGCAGCTAGCTGCACAGATCAGATAACTACACAGGACCTTCAAACAATGGAGAATGGGGGAAGGAGAAAACAGGTTAAACAAAAGGAATTTCTTAGAGAGAACTTACACAATAGCAAGAGCAGGTACTAATACAGAGATCTACAATATACAGGGAAGGGTTAGCTAATTGAGGGAATGTACGCAAAATACACAACAAGAGACTATACAATAAATACACAAGGGAATAACACACAGACATCAGAAATCTTTAGTTAACTGGCAGATAGATTTGGTTTTCACTATTTTATATATTTAAAAGGCCCACCAGTTCCCCCAATAGTCTCTTTCACGGGCCATAGTCTCTGGGCAGGAGGCTAGCGCACAGCCCCCTCCAAGTCGCACAGTGACACCGTGTTCTGTCACAGGGGGTGATACTCATCACACCATGATCGTTTAAAATTACTAAAATGCTCATGGTAGCTTGAGTGTCCCTTTAATGCAAGGGTCATCAATCCTTGGCTCTCCAGATGTTTTGGAACTACATCTCCCATCATGCTCAGACACTTATAGGTTAACTGAGCCCTATGGGGCTCAGTATTTCCAAACCATCTGGAGGGCCAAGTTCGATGGCCCCTGCTTTAAAGCATTTTTTTGTGCTTCCTACTAATTCTGCGTTTTTTTTTAAAAAATGTTTTAAATTATTTATCTGCAAAGTATTTTACCAGGGAGGATACATTGAGATTTCTCTTGTTTTCAAGTATGTCCTGGGTTAAAGCCAGTCTGTTAAAATAAACATTTTAGCAACTAAAAGTTGTTACTTATGTATTCAAGGAGTTAATCCTATATCTTTATCTGCATTTGGGATATTGCAGACTTGCTTTGAGCCTATTCTTCCTGGTTCACAGCAGAGGTGGGCATCTATCCATCTTTGCTTTGTGTTGATCAGTTTACAGAGTGAAATTAGAGCGGGAAACAAGCAAAAATGGCAAGATTTTTACATTTTAAAGCAGATACTCAGCAACCTTGACCTTTCATATGTTTTGAAACTACTTTTTTCCCATAAACCTCTGCCAACCTAACAAGTAGCTGAGTATCATGGGAGATGTAGTTCAAAAACATCTGTGGAACAAAGGTTGCTGATCCCGGAGATACACAGTATCACGTATTTAGTATTATTATTAATGGATTAATCAATATACCTTTTAATCGGTTTTCTCCAGTTAATACAGACATTATAAATCTGAGTGCATGGAAGCCAGTCTAAATATTCCCGTTCTATCACTTTTTCTATTTCTTTCCATTCACATTTGTAAGGGTTTTCTAGCAGATGTGTCCTGCAAAGAGTTAACGCTCAGATATTGTAAAATTAAAGCTAGTTTTTATGTCAATTGGTTTAAGGGACTCGTTCATAAAAACTTACAGTGCTGTAGTTATGACACATGGTTAAGTGCTTGAAATTGCATTGCTTGTGTTACCGGCTAGAGTTTATTCATTTTCCAGCCAGTGACATGCAATAAACCTGATTATGTTTAATGAAAACAACTTAATTTAGATCTTCGTTTCAGGTATCGAACAATTACCGGGCGCGTGGTGTTTGCCAGCAGCGAATCGTCTCCATATGACATTGCAGTTTTGGAGCTAGAAGGATTGTCTGGTGCGATTCCAGAGCCAGTTTTGGCTTCTCAATATAATATAGGTATGTACAGACACTATAACCTATTGTGTTGTGCAGACTCAGCAAGAAAATCTAAACCAGGGACCTCAAATTATGAGCCCCCCCATGATGCCAAGTTGCAGCTCCCATTATTTGTTGGCCATCTATTGAGTTCAAAGAATTCTGGGAATTATAGGCCATCGCATTTAGGGGAAGCCAGAGTTTGGAATCCCTGATTTAAGCCCTCTCCATATATAGGAGCAACACAATGAATGATTATTATTATTATTATTAAACCCCTTCACTGCTAAGCCATGTCACCTGTGTGTGCTGAGCTCATTTTTACCGTTTTGTGCTCCTCGTGTTTAAACACGATTTCGAAGTCCTGTTTTATTGTAGGACTCGGACAAATTATATATCTTTATTTTCAGCAGACTCGGCAGATTCATCATTTATCATTATTATGTGTATACTCATGTTCTGCTAGAACGCTATAACAAAAATGTGAATTTCCATTTGAATCCTTTACAGCATGTAAAACAATATTTTTTTCCCCACTTTTTATCATCCAAACCTTTTGGTTATATAGTCTATGAGGTACTCTTGTTTAAAAAAAAAAATTAGAAATGGAGACCTGTTACTGTATTTTTCTGAGAAAATACGTGATTTTAGCTAAAGTTGAAAAAAATTTAGTGCAGCATCATTGTTTACATTATAATTGAAAAGTGAATAATAGTGCTGCATTATAAATAAATAAAAATACATTTTTTTTCAGTATTTTATATTTACTGATCCTTATGTAGACTGTCACTTTATTATCCCAGATTACAGTGCAAGATCTGCGGTCCATTAATACCGTATAAACAGCATTAGAGTAATAGTAAGCCAAGGTTCACAACTAGAAAATCACAACAACATAAGGAAACGCATTGGCGAGCAATAAACCACTATAGGGCAAGGTAAAGGGGGAAGAGGAGAAGAATAATATATGGGTGGAGGTGATCAATGGATTGGTTTCAGTAGAGGAGGAGCGACGGAACCTGCGTAAGTGTACTGGAAAGCAACGCAAACGAGATCCACGTCATTTTTGCAACGCAGAGCATAGCCAGAATGAAGCACGCCCTGCATCCATTTATATGTTCTAATTCTATTTAATGTGGTACTTTTTGTTTAATGCAATAATAACATGTAGCTGATGAAATCTTGATGAAAATGAGTTTCCTGGAGCTCAATAAATTACTGGCTTTGTGTTGTGATGTGTTGACGTATCATCATTCTACAGGAGGTACTGATCAGGTGCTTATTAAATGTTTATCCCAGCATTCTCCAAGTTGATTCATAAGGGGAAATAACAGTCTTTCCAAATGGAAAATGCTTTTTGTGTGCTGCTCATAGTCAAACATCGTTTTCAGATAGCAGAAATCCAAATGAATTAAATCCTTCTTTACATGGTTAATCATTGACATACATACTCGCCACCCAGGACATACTTGAAAACGAGAGAAATCTCAATGTATCCTTCCTGGTAAAATCCTTTCACAAAAAAAAAACCAAAAAAACAACACTTAACACATGTTGTGTGTGCTGCTTTTGTGCAATGTGCCAATAAACAATAAACAGGAGCTCAGTATTAATAGCTATATAAATAATTGCTTTATTACGCACAGTTTTAATAAAAGTGTGGCTGAAAGTCAGTGGACAGAAGCCCTGGTGATGGGAATACTTTGTTTCCAAGTATGGTCCAATGTTTATAAAAAAACATTGGACCATACTTGGTAAATAGCCTTTAGTTCTATAGCTGGACATTGTCAGCGTTGCATCAGTGTAGGTAAGGGAGGCGGCACACGAGCATACTGTACTGCGTCCGCTACGGATGCACTTTTTCACGGGAGATATTGTGAGTACTGTGTAAAGTGCGTCCGTAACGTCTGTCTCCACACCCTAGGAAAATACATGGCAGCGTTGGTTCTGCATCCGTTTAGCTTTTTCACGTCGATGTTATTTTTGCGTCTGTGGCTTTATGCTTTGCCCGTCTGTGAACAAGTGCGCAGATGCTTTGTGTGGTGTATTTAATGGACTCCTTCATAAAGCTACGACGGACGTCAAACAGTACGGTCAAATGGACGCAAAATGATTGCTAGTGTGCCGCCAGCCTTAGTCTTTGGCTCTGAGTGCTCATCTGACTGTCCAGAAAATCAGAAAGACAGAGGGAAGCTCCTTCTGGGTAATAGCTGGGTGCTTTTTGCAGTGTGGAAGTTTCATTTCTTCTTGCTCGTTAGGTGTATCAGGCATAATCTCACTATTTGAGGAAAAGTGTATTAGAAAATGCCTTATTGTTGGTCATCATTGTTTAAATTACATGGGGGCATGTGACACTTTGAAAGCAGCAGTTGTGCCGTTTAAAATCATTTGTATGTTTTAATAGGTTCTGCTACGGTGATAAATCCTATCGACCTGTACTGAAAGGTATGATACTGCCACCTCATGGTGTAAGAAGGAAAATGTACTTCTTGCAGATTTTCTAGGCTGAAAGCATGTGGGTGGACTTGATTATTAACCCCTTCTGCCCCAACACCAGTTAGTAAACTTGGATTTAAGGTGCTTTGCTAAGGAACTGCTCATTTTCAGGAAAACTTTTTAACGTTTGGGCACCTCTTTCCAATATGACCAGTATTTTGGTTTTTCAAACGTTTCCCTGAAAAAGGCCTTCAAATCTGATGTTATAACTTCACTCAGAAACCTGAATTATATTTGTGTAAGTGGATGACGCACCAACTTGGTACATACTTCATGGTATCATTGTGGTCCTCTGTTAAAGAGTGGCACGTTATTTGAGAATTATTCGGTAATTTATTTTGCAAACCTCCCACCTTCTTTCAAGATCCAAAACATGTGCCTAAATATGTAGTTTAACTTTTTTCTGTCATGGTTTATTATTATTCTGCTTTCCTTCTTCTGTTAACAGGTGAGGAAGTGTTTGTTGTGGGATTTGGTGCTTTAGGTGAGAGTTGTGGCCCTTCAGTGACTTCAGGGATCCTTTCCGCAGTAATATGTGCTGAGGAGGCACCAGTAATGCTTCAGACAACCTGCGCTGTTCATGGAGGCTCAAGCGGAGGCCCGCTGTTTGCTGAGGGATCCGGCGAACTACTCGGTAACTACAATCCTATATGTTTTAACTATAAAATCAAAATGCATCCATCTCCACACACCCTGACCCCACACCTCACCTCGGATATACATGTATACCCACACCTCACCTCAGACACATACTCAAAAACCTCAGGGCAGCTGTCAGAATGCATTAAAAGCATTCGGCAAGCATGCCTTTACGGCTGACTGTGTTCCACCCAGCGGCCCCAGGGCTGTGGAGGCTGTGACGCAAGATCATGGCTGGAGGCCGCGCCACAGCCTTTGCAGCCCAGCAGCCGCTCAGTAACACAGCTGGCCAGAGGGGAATGCTGGTGGAATACTTTTAATGCATTCTGCCAGCTGCCCCAGCCCCTCGGATACCGGCAAGCCAGCCCAGTTCCAGATATATCGGTAGAGGTATTGGGGCATTAGCACTCGTGCAAATGCTGGAATCGGCACTGATACTAGTATCAGTGCATCCCTACTTAATGTAATATATATAGTTACATAGGCTGAAAAAAGACATGCGTCCATCGGGTTCAGCCTCTCACACATCACCTACTGCTGTTGATCCAAAAGAAGGCAAAAATCCCAGTCTGAAATGCTCGCCAATATGCAACACACTGGGAAAAAATTCTTATTGACCCCAGAATGCAGTCAGATTTCTCCTTGGATCAAGAAGCTTTTACCCACATATTAAATATTATAACCCTTAATATTCTGTGTCTGCAGGAAGTCATCCAGGCATTTTTTAAAAGTCTGTACAGTCTCTGACCCAACCACCTCAACAGGCAGAGAAATCCACAGCTTTATTGTTCTCGCCGTAAAATAACCCTTTCTATGCTTTAGGCTGAATTTCCTTTCCTCCAGTCTAAATGGATGACTCCGTGTCCTGTGTATAGTCCTGTTAATGAATAGGTTTCTAGACAATGGTTTATAATGGCCCCGTATATATTTATATAAGGTTATCAGATCCCCTCTAAGGCGCCGTTTCTCTAAACTAAACAGGTTTAAGCTTGTTAGCCTTTCCTCATAACTTAAACCTTCCATTCCCCTTACTAATTTAGTTGCCAGTCTCTGCACTTTTTCTAGTGCTATAATATCCTTTCTTAACCCAGGTGCCCAAAATTGCACGGCATATTGAAGGTGCGTTTTACCATTGATTTATACAGAGGCAAAATTATGTTTTCATCCCGAGGGTGAACTCCCCTTTTAATGCATGCCAATACCTTGCTGGCCTTGGCGGCTGCTGTTTGACATTGCACATTGTTACTTAGTTTGAAGTCTCATTATTCCCAAATCCTTCTCCTGCTTGGATTTCCCTAACTCCGTACCATTTAGGGTATAAGTTGCTTGTGTGTTCTTCACTCCAAAGTGCATAACTTTGTATTTATCTACATTCAATTTCATCCGCCATTTTAAGTATATCAATGGATTCATTTTTTTTCTCTTAAGGTATTGTTGCAAGTAACACAAGAGATAACAGCACAGGAGCCACGTATCCCCATCTCAACTTCAGCATTCCAGTCACCGTTCTACACGATGCTCTTGGCAGATACATTGAGTATGGAGATGTCCGTGCCTTTCAGGAGCTTAACAAAGTCAAACGCAACGTGAGTGATGTGTGGCGTCTGCAGAGGAAACCAGAAAAAGTTTTGCCTAGTAAACTCTAAGCACTTTGTCTGTTCACACTTTGTCTGTCATATACAGCAGCCATCCATTCCTTTTTATCTTGGACACCCTTCTGTATCAGGTATGTCTGCTGCGTTAGGCCATGCTTTTAAAAATAAATCACTCTCAAAGTTTAGCCGCAGCCATGTCAACTCGATTTGTTGTGTAGACAAAATTATACAATATTACTGAAGTTTTTTTCTTAAATTTCTTATTTTTTTTTTATTCTTTTATCCTTTCAGATCTCTATTAACTTGTGGTTAGAGGAAATTTGACAAAAATGGTAAACTTTGTTTAGTTTTGGTTACCAACCCCTTTGATTTAGCACATCTACAACTCTATTATTTCCTTTTATTGTTGCTTTACATTGGGTTATTTCCTGCTTCTAGAATGGTGTGAAATTCATCTCCTGAATTAATGGTTATCATGGCAATGTACCCTTACTCGGTGCATGGAAAATACCAGGCCAGAGTCTTAAAGCTGTGGAAGTTCAAATTTCTAGTGTAGAATACATAATGCACGTTTTAAATGTGAAGTATGCTATAGCTCCATGCACATAAATTAACATCTAATCTTCCTCGTGTCACCTTCTCTCCTTCCAACTGCTATGTCTGTCATTTGTGTCCTACCTGGTGCTGCCACTCCAGCAGCTGGAAGGAGAGGTGACCCGAGGAAGATTAGATGTTAATTTATGTGCATGGAGCTATATCATACTTCGTGTATGGGTTTAATATGTATGTCAGTGGGGAAGTTTTAAGTTGGCGAGGTGCTAGATCATTCTCCTCAGATTAATTCCACCCACATGTGTGTAAGCCTACCCCTGTACAGTTTCCTCTGATTCACTGCTTGAATTCAGAGGACGCGTGCAGCACGTTGGTGAAATGCATAGGTCCGACGATGATCTGGGTCTTCATCTCCAATGGGCTTACATCCTTGTGGGACTTCCCACCCGCAGGGGGTCTTCACACATGGGCATGACGACATCAGAAATGGTGCTGTCCCTCGTCCTGCTGCGAATTCCCTTTACAGGGGTCCTGGGAAGTGACATTGAAATATATTATAAAAATTCCAAAAAGTAACGGGGTGTGGAAAAGACTGGCTTTTTTTTATTTTCTGTTTTACTTTTATCAACTTGCTGTTTCTGCAGAAATTGTATTTATAAACGCCAAAATTCCGGGCCAATTAAAGACTAGATACCAAGTCGGTAATGAATTTAACAAATCTCTGGTAGACCTGCTAAAAAGCCATTGAACTCCACGGACTTTTGAAGTTTGCCTTAAATGTATGTTCTGGGATTATCTTTAAATATGACCATAATTTGCCTTTTTATGAGTAATTATATTTTGTGATTTTTGTAACTTTTTCTGGCATTGGCAAATAATCCCACTATGTATGGTTATTATAAATAATATGCAAATAAAAAATGTTTTCAGTGGATTATTATTTTTGTTATGTTTGCTCGAATTTAAGTGAACGTGATAATTAATTGTTGGTTTTCCACAATCCTTTTATTGATTATTTACACTTTGCAACAATGTGTCTTGTATGTTTGCTTTAAATGGATATTCTAGGCATTGGGACTAGTTATTTTAGTGGTCACCGTCCGTGCCCTGAGTGTCAGCACCCTTCCTGGGGGTCTCTTGGAGGGTTGATTCAGCCCTCTGAGTGCAGATACTTAGCTGCTACCCAGAAACTCAGATCCGAGAGCGCTGATCTGAACGTTAAGGATCAGGACTTGGAAAGGGGAATCAATTCAGGAATGAGGTACCTGCAAGGGCTGTCAATGTTCTTTTGAGAGCCTCCGGATTTAGGGAGTACTTACTTAGTGGTGAATTATGTGTATAGCTATGGGGAGACATTTTTATATGCTGGTTTAAGAGCGTTGAGCTGGAATAAAATGTATAAAAGAACTCTGTACCCCCGACTGGGTCACATCTGTTAATGCTGCTTCCTTTCCAGACCCCCGTTGTCCCACCAGCATTCTTTTGTGCCTTTTACCAGCCCCTAGTCCAGGGGTCCGCAACCTTGGCTCTACAGATGTTTTGGAACTACATTTCCCAGGAGGTTCAGCCAATCTGATGAGTAGCTGAGCATCATGGGAGATGTAGTTCCAAAATATCTGTAGAGTCAAGGTTGCTGACCCCTGCCCTAATCAAAGCTTAGGATGGGTACACTGAAAGCGCAGTGATGGCATTCCCCAGAAATTAGTCAGCACGCAGATCTTGAGGGTATGACAGTCAGCTACTCGCTTAGCTGATATTGAGCTAAATATATACATTCACTGGAGGAGCGTAGAGGCCCATGGGAAATCCCTCCCTGTTGTATGGCTGCGAGGTGATCGTAATTGAATAACGATATCAACAATAACAGTATTCATACATATCACAAACACCCTGCACTTATAAATATAGGTACCTCAACTCCTTCAACATTGGAGAGGGCAGGGAGACAATATAGAACACAGGACTATACTGCATGCCTTTCACTTTAATATAGATATCTGAACTTTAACCATCAGCACCCTGAAAACCCTGCATCCCATCAGGGTGCTTTTATGGGGTTAAGGACACCTTCAGGAGAGCTCTGTTATCAAGATTGTGTCCTGTATAAATGTGCTGTCTCCTGCCATGTTGAACACATAAACCGAGCTGCCTTACACATTACTAGTCTCGCCAAGTTGGTGAATGACTATCACATTGTTATACCCGTGAAAAGAGCACTGTTCCCCAGAGAACTTGAAGTGAGAGAGACCCCTGTGAAGGAGGTACCCAGGCGGGATACCAGCTGGTCTGTTACAGCAACCCTATGGGCCTTTTCTTTTATTTATTAGTATTCTTTATAAGATTTGTTTAATGCAAGCTATCAACTTAAGCGTAAAAAGGTAGACATCAATGTACAGATGTTATTGGCCAACATTGTGTCTGAAATATGTTTGCAGGGGACGGTTAAGGTAAACCTAAAACAGGTACCAAGTATGTTTAACATGGGCTGTCTCCAGGCCCAGCAGTGTTATGAGCATAAACCGCACTACAATCTTTTTTTGTCAACTTTCACCTGCACCGTCTCATCCTGCACTTACGTTTCATAGTGTCCTTGGACGCTTGCTTACTCCAGAGTTCCCACATCTTTCAAGACCCCTGACCTCTGCTTTTATATTTTGCACACTCTGTTGCAATCACTCACGCTCCCCACCTTTTTTTTCTTTAAAGCTAAATGGGTGGAGGTCCTCCAAATTCAACTAGATGCTTCTCTGTGGAGTAAGAACTGCATACTGACCTCTAGCTGCTTCACAGCTACCAGGGTGCAGAAAGATTGTTACAATTGATGTGGTGGCATATTATTTGACATGGTACAGGATCCCTGCTATGGTGGACCTGGGATACTGCACTGGTGAAACCTTTTGGGTCAACTCGAGGGTGTCGTACTGGGGAAGCCGAATAACATCTACACATCTGGTGGTCTTGTCTACCTGTTTTGTGAAACTGTGAATGCATTTCTCACCTGACGTCCCTTAACCTCGCCCCTCATTTACCATAGAATTACAAAATTTTCCTATTCCATGACGGAAAGTTTGGAGCCTCCGAGTTATTATTAAAATTCTATTTGCTTCTCTTTCTTTATAATTTATTAACAGCAGCAAGAAAAGTGACACTTATAAAAAAAGTGACCACTTTTAAAACAGAAAATAGATATATCAAGTCCATAATAGACGCTCCCTTCATCCATAATCCTTTGCGGTCCTCTTCTATATAAGGCAGTGAGACCCAGAAGTATCCCTCTTTCTTGACTGCGGAACTGGTCAAATCAGATGAGGGCACACTTGAAACGCAGGGTGAACAGCAAACAAAATATATTCAGACGAAAGGGAAATTGAAGTCGCTCAAAAAGCTGGAAGAAAACAGAAACCTGAGCGAAGCATTAAACAAGGTTCCGTAAATGAAAAATACGTATCTAGCGGCATGATGGTGGTCGCTCTTGGATCATATGGTGGTTCTCTTATTTTGTATCGTCCATATAGGTAACATAAAAAATAAGCAAATGACATAATAGTGCAGAGCAAATTATACAATGTACAATATGGATTATTATATACTAATCCCACTCACAAATAAGGAGCCCGAGCACTGGCTCTGAGTGGGTAGACGCATTTGGGTCCTTTGCTTCTGTATTTAAAGGTGACCCACACCCTTTTAGATGAGAGAATATTTGGTGGAGCTTATAGCTAAGCTCTAGGTGGAAGTGCCTATGGACTTATTAGCAGGTTAAGTCCATGAAAACCCTTAGAATTCCAGAACACCGGGGACTTCTGCAAATAAAATAAAATTTATTAAAATATTAAAAGAAAGTAAACCTGGCGCAACCAGGTAACAGGACATGTTTCGCCACGTATTGTGGCTTCCTCAGCTGGGGACTAGCTTCCTTGGGAATTGATAACATCTTCATTGGCGGTAGACTCAGAGACATTGCATCCGAATTGACCATGAGGCCAAGGAATTCCAGGTAGCGGGAAGGTGCCATCTGAGATTTCTCTGTGTTGATAAGGAAACCCAGGTTTTGAAAAGTGATGTCCATCGAAGGTGAGTGAGGAGAAGTGACCTGGATTCTGCTATCAGCAGAATATCGTCTAAATAGATCACTAGACGAACACCCATTTCCAGAAGCATTGTCACCACTGGTCGTGGCAGTTTTGTGAAGCACCATGGAGCCGATGTGAGACCGAACGGTAGGCAAGCAAATCTCCACATCGACCCCCCCCGCCATCTGAAACGTAGGAAGTCTCTGGAAGATGCGGCCAACGGTACTGACAGGTATGCATCCCTCAGGTCTATCTTGGCAAGCCAATCCCCCTGATGTAGTATGTCTTTTAATGTGTGAAATCCCTCCATCTTGAAGTGGAGATATTTAACATGCGAATTGAGATCGCGTAAGTTTATAACTGATTGTTGACCTCCCCCTTTTTTCGGGGCTAGAAACACATTGCTGACTAAACCGTCCAAATCTATGGGGGCTTGTTCTATAGCCCCTTTCTGGTATAGTTCCTCCACCTCCTTGTCCACTAAAAGCGTTCCCTCCGCTGATAAATGGAGAGGAGGTGGAGGATTCTCTTGAGACGGTTGGTATATGAAGTTTATTTCGAAACCCTGTACAGTGTTCAGGTCCCATGGATCTGATGTTAGTGTCTGCCAGTTGTGTAGAAAATGTCTGATGCGACCCCCGACTTTCCCTCCCTGAATGTGGAAAGGGAGAAAGGGCAGGGCGCCTACCTTGTCGACACCTGCCACGGTAAGGACCTCTGGATCCTCTGAGTGTACGATCACGCCAGGGACGGGTGTGGGAGGGGAAGAATGACTCTGAACATGGGTAGTCATTATTGGAGTTGTAGAAGGATCCTGAATGAACAGTTCCTCGTCGGCCGGCAGAGCGCCCCCTGTATCCACCGGCCTGGCCAAAAACACGCCCACGAAAAACTTTCTTTAAAGAAGTGGACACCTTTTCAATGTTGGTGAAGGCAGTGGAGTGTGTTCCCATATTCTTTATGTAATCTGCACCAAAAAGGAGGCCCTGTGCAGAACTGCCTAAATCAGTGTCAGCGATGGCTGAAAATTGTGGGTCTATTTTTAAAAGAATTGCTTTTCTCCGCTCAGCAGCAAGTGCTGCATTGGCGTTACCAAAAAAACAAAGTGCTCTTTGGACCCAATTTCGTACTAGGAGAGGATTAAGCATTATTTCATTTTGTTTAGCCTCTTCTGCCGCCTCAAATAATTTCACTACGGGACCCAGCATATTAAGGAATTTATCCTCACAGGATCGCAAGGCAAAATCAAGGCCCGATTTTTTTGGTGACCAACCACGTTTTACAATAATGTCAACAACAGGGGTAATACATGTTTTGCCCTTAGTAGTTGGGCGCGGGCATTCAGCCTTCATACTTTGGCGGGTAGCCTTATCAAGCGGTTTTCGCACATGGGCATCAACCCATTTTTCTACATGTGGTCTTGGGGTCCACACAGTGGACTGAGGGTGGGTTAGATCCTCGGGGCAGAAAAGTGGATCACCCTGGGGGTCATAAATAACATCCTCGTCCTTGTCATAATAATAAAACCCTTCTGGGTCCTCATCATACCAGAGGTCGTCCTCAGGTGCATGTATAATTAATTAATCGTCAGACTGTGGGTCACCACTACGTGGTTCTGCGACCACTAATTCAGTCCCTGTAACCTCTTCAGGGTTTAATTTAAATTTTTTAGGGACAGTCGCCAACTGTGCTCGGCGAACTTGGGCTCTTTTCCGAGGTGGGGGCTCTATCAGTATGTGGCAGTGCTGCGGGGTTGCCAGCCCCTCCATGTAGGTGCTTGGTTTTACGCACCACTTTCTTTCCCGGTATGCGGGTAGATATAGGGTCTTTTGAGGTACTTGGCTGGGCGGCCGGTAGGCCTGAGGTTTCGGCGGGAAGAGTTTGGGAAGGTAGAGCTTTTATAATAGAAATTACCTCTCCCAACGAACAGTGCAGGTCAATGGATAATTCAGACACCGCTGATTTCACTGCGGTGTTAATGGAGGTTTGTATGTGAGAATCTATTGCAGGCACTGAAATAGGTGGGGATGGATCCAGCATCTGGGTCTGGGGTTGCAGCGACTCTAAAGCCTCCACAAAAACTGGTTTATTCTTTTGTGAGTTGTCCTCGGAGCCAGAATCTCCAGAGGATGAGGGTGAATGGCATGTATCTTTTTTATGTGGCATTGTAAATGAAAAGCGTGAGCAGAGGTTGAAAAACGCAAAAATTACTGTCAGGGAAACCTGTAATCGATTCCAGTCAGAAACTCGTATCCCTCTGCGGCACGTAGATCTGGCCGCGATCACAGGGAGGCGCGAGCTGACTGTAAAATGGGCGGCAACAAAATGGCGCGAATTTGAAAATATGAATACCGCAGCTCTGTTTTGCAAAACAGAACTGCGATAAAGATAAATAAATGAAGGGGCAGCCCCAAGGTGTGAGCCGGGACCACCCCACACAGAGCAAGTGCTGAAACGAAAATTTTACACAGAGCTCAAAACGGAGGTACTTATCTGCAGCAGCAAGAAAGGGGGATACTTCCGGGTCTCACTGCCTTATATAGAAGAGGACCGCAAAGGATTATGGACGAAGGGAGTGTCTATTATGGACTTGATATATATATTTTCTGTTTTAAAAGTGGTCACTTTTTTTTTTTTTATTATAAGTGTCACTTTTCTTGCTGCTGTTTATAGATTATAAGAAAGCGAAGCAAATAGGAGCCCCCGAGTCCATAACTTAAAATTCTATTTGTTCAACCACACTCTGTATGTATTGACCAGCTACCTATGTGTCCCCTTTTGACACCCCCACACCACCAGTTTTTCCATTTAATTTACGTACTTGATTGTATTCCTATGTACATCATATTGTACGTTTAGTTAAATAAACTTTAATATGTGTAGCGCTGTGGTAAAACCTTGCTGTGGCAGTACCTATTTTTGGCCACAAGTGGAGACTATCGCGATCAGAGATACTGGACATTGGGACTACAATGCCCGGCATGCTTTGCAAGAAGACAGGAAGTGGGTGGGGACTGGACACTTACATCCTCTGCCTCGTGGAGAAAGTTCCAGAGCGTGCCAAGGAAGGGAAGAGAGCAGACGCATCGAAGAGATCACGAGAGGGCCTAGGCCAGAGACCAACAGAGACCAAGAGAGACCTGTTAGTCCAGAGAGGATCACCCAAGCTGAGGAGAAGACGACCCGCCGGGATCCAGGCATTGCTGCAGACCGGAGGAATCGAACGGAGAGCAGGCGGTGAGCTGGAAAAGCTGTGTGGAGTCAGACAACGGATCGGGCCGCTAGTATCCCCAGTCAAAATCGGGTGGAGAGACGTCCTGGGTCAGCGGAGCCTAAAGAAATCGTCGGATGGGTGAGAGGCCTCCAAGGCTGTTTTATGATTAAAGGACGCTCTGCTGTTTTCTCTTTAAAGTCCACAGGGCCCCAACTGACTAGTCGAAGACCTTCCTTTAATAAACTCACTGGCCAGTTGAACAGTACCCGGGTACCACACACACACAGTTACACTTTTCACATTCTGGGACTTAACCTGTGCAGGACTCATTTCCTTTTGCGAATCGGAACGGGGGTTAAAGACAAAGATAAGTTCCGAATACATTTTCTCTTTTTCCGCTGCACGTTTGCCGTAATACGAAGGGATTGTATGTTTGGGGTTTCGCTACGTGTCCCTTTTTCTGAACTATCGGGAAATTGCATTGCTTTTATGTTCGGTTGCGAATATTTTATTTTCCGAAATACGAAGCCTCGTGTTTCGTTTCTTTTCCGCTACGCGTTTTACCGGGATACGAAAATACTGTAATAATACTTGTGAATACCGTGTCTCAACATCTGCTTCAAATATTTTAGTAAACTATATAAATATAAAAAAACTCACAACTGTGTTGGGTATATTTATTCCCTAGTGCGGGGAGACTGACCCGTGGTTCATTTTCAGCGGCTCCTCCGGGAGTGAGCGCTACATATGTAAAACAGAAAAATTCTATGATGTCCAACCAGGCATGTACTGGCCATAGGGACTACAGGGAGATTCGCGGTAGGCCGATGGCTCAATGGGCCAGTGTGAATGGTGGTTCACCGCGTGGCTCGCACTGCACTTAATGGCTGAAGTGAGAACTTCCTCACTGTCTGTAAAACGGACAGTCTCATATTGGGGCCACCGCTGCGCATTCGCCTAACCTTAAGACACGGTGTGCTCAACCTTAGTGCCGCTGTGTTGCTTTACCCAATCACTCTGCAGCAACTCCAGAATCTGGTTGGTTTATGTACTATTTGTTGGTATATGTACCGTTGGTTTATGTACTATTTTTGTGCGTGTGTGCATAATTAAAGTGGGCCGGTCTGGATGAAGTCCCAGCCCTGTGTCCAACACACCCTAGACCCTGGAAGATGTTGAATGGTGCTGGATTATCTCATTCATGCACGTAATACAGCCCTGTTATTAAAGTCCATGCTCCCTTACGTGTCAAGATCTGCAGTATCCAGGGTGATTGATCAGTGGTGCCTTGTCAATGGGTGCTGCACATTGGCTGAGACACTGGTACCCATCTGCATACAGTAGCTCACAGTGGCTCCAAGGTGGTTTGGTTTCTCCGGGCATTCACTTGCACTCCCATCCTCTAGTACTGTGGATTCTCTGGGTACCAGACCCTTTTACTTGCTTTTTGTCTGTTGCCTGCTGCCTGGACCTGACCCTCTTGCTTGCCTTTTTGACTGTTTACCATCTGTATTACTTGTTCAGTGCTTACTACACCCGGCATTCCTGTAGCAAAGTGTTGTACATCCTCCAGTGGCCTACTCTGCATATTGAACTACAGTAAATTAACCTGAGATATAGATTAAAAAGCCTGTTCAATCCATAAACATAAATGCTATCATACGGCATTTGAGTTTATCAAGGCATTGAGTCTTAATCAACTGCTTCTGAAGAGTTGTGTGAATTAAGACTTGTCATGTTTCACATGACTTGTGATATGCCTTTAAGAATTGCACATGTCTTATCTACCCCTGGGTTTCTCCCCTCCTTTCCTCATGGCCGCAGCGGATTTCCGTTCAGATAGATCCACCCTTGTTCAACCTTCCCAGTAATCCTTTGCAAGCCTTATGGACTCAGATTCATTATGATTTTTTGAACCTATCGGATGTATATTGTTGTGGATTTTCTACAGTTTTGGTGTAGCGCTCACTCCCGGAGGAGCCGCTGAAATTGAACCACGGGTCAGTCTCCCCGCACTAGGGAATAAATATACTCCAACACAGTTGTGAGTTTTTATCTTTTAAATAGTTTACTAAAATATTTGAGCAGATGTCGAGACACGGTATTCACAAGTATTATTACAGTATTTTCGTATCACGGTAAAACGCGTAGCGGAAAAGAAACGAAACACGAGGCTTCGTATTTCGGAAAATAAAATATTCGCAAACCGAACATAAAAGCAATGCAATTTCCCGATAGTTCAGAAAAGGGGACACGTAGCAAAACCCCAAACATACAATCCCCTTCGTATTACGGTAAACGCGCAGCGGAAAAAGAGGAAAAATATATATTCGGAACGTATCTTTATCTTTAACCCCTGTTCCGATTCGTAAAAAGGAAATGAGTCCTGCACAAGTTAAGTCCCAGAATGTGAAAGTGTATATGTGTGTGTGGTACCGGGGTACTGTTCAACTGGCCAGTGAGTTTATTAAAGGAAGGTCTTCGACTAGTCAGTTAGGGCCCTGTGGACTTTAAAGAGAAAACAGCAGAGCGTCCTTTAATCATAAAACAGCCTTGGAGGCCTCTCACCCATCCGACGATTGCTTTAGGCTCCGCTGACCCAGGACGTCTCTCCACCCGATTTTGACTGGGGATACTAGCGGCCGGATCCGTTGTCTGACTCCATACAGCCTATCCAGTTCACCGCCTGCTCTCCGTTCGATTCCTCCGGTCTGCAGCAATGCCTGGATTCCGGCGAGTTCCCTTCTCCTCAGATTGGGTGATCCTCTCTGGACTAACAGGTCTCTCTTGGTCTCTCTTGGTCTCTGGCCTAGGCCCTCTCGTGATCTCTTCATACGTCTGCTCTCTTTCCTTCCCAGGCGCGCTCTGGCGCGTTCTCCACGAGGTGGAGGATGTAAGTGTCCAGTCCCCACCCACTTCCTGTCTCCTTGCAAAAGCATGCCGGGAAATGTAGTTCCAATGTCCAGTATCTCTAATCGCAACTGTCTCCATCTTGTGGCCAAAAATAGGTAATGCCACAGCAGATCTTTAACACAGCGCTACACTCTCCCCCTCCTAGAACTCTTGGGTCTCTCCAAGGAGGTACAACAGTTACATACATTTCCACAATATTGAATACAGTTTACATAACATGCACAGGTTCAGCAGCATACATATAGTGAGTTAATAACACTTCCTCAAGTTGACTCATATTTTGAGGCTACCTCAGCTAGCATAGCAGACACTTCGGGCAACCTCCGTACTGTTGGTGGATGGCCTCTTCAGTGCTATGTCCTGGTGAGTCGTAGGTGAGTCGTTGGGCGGTCGAACAGAGCGTTTTGTTCTGGCTCAATCAGTTCCTCTTCAGGTGGAAGTACTATAGGTGTTGGCTCAATCCTTCTCTCGATCACTGGAGCAGACGTTTCTTCAGAGTATGATCCCTCCAGCGAAGGCATAGAACTATAATCGCCAGAATAAGCTTCAACTTCCGGAGCTACCGGGATCCCAACAGCCTCAGGGACTTCCAGCTGAACTTCAAGAGCCTCAGGGATTTCAGTAGTCTCAGGGACTTCTAGCAGAAATTCAGGAGCTTCAGGCCTCAAATTACTCTCCCACCGCTCAGGAACAGCGACAACCTCCTCAGGCTCCGGTGAGCGCATCCAGTCTAGACAATAACTCTCTTCTTCACTGTCCCTTTCGCTCTCTTCGGCAACTCGGGTCTGTTGAGACCGAGTAACAGGGGCAAACGTGGAACAGGCGGATTCGGCAGAGGCGGTTCGTCCCCAACTGGCATTCTCACAGCCTCTCTCAAAGGTAACAAATGATTCCGGTGCCAGTTCTTGAGAGGCCCAGCCTTTCCATCCGGGCGAATCTGATACACTGGTAGACCTGGCAGCTGTTTTGCAGACAATGTAAACCTGGGAACTCCACCTATCCGCCAACTTGTGTCTCGCAGCAGCACCCAAGTTCTTCAATAGGACCCTATCACCGGGTTGTAGATCTTGTATTCGGACCTTCAAGTCATAGTTCCTTTTGTTTCTTTGCTCCCTGTTTCCCGAGGTCAACCGGGCCTGTTCAAATGCAGAAGCCAAATTCTTTCGAAGTCTATCCACGTAGTTTCTATGGGAAGCTACTGACGTCTGGTCTAGAGAATAACCCAAATGCCAAATCAACCGGCAGTCGAGCCTCTCTTCCGAACATAAGACGGTACGGTGAGTATCCAGTTGCATCACTCTCCGTACTGTTATATGCATGCACCAGAGTAGCTATGTGTCGACTCCAACTCTGCTTCTCCACATTCGACAAAGTCCCCAGCATGTTTAGCAGTGTGCGATTAAAACCTTTCAGGCTGAGCATCACCTTGAGGGTGATATGGTGTAGTTCGGGTCTTTTGGATTCCCAACAACTCTAACAATTGCCCCACCAGTCTGCTTTCAAAGTCTCTACCCTGATCAGAGTGTATCCTCCTTGGCAGTCCGTAATGAACAAAGAACTTTTCCATCAACACCTTGGCCACTGTCGGAGCGCGTTGATCTTTTGTGGAAAATGCTTGGGCGTAACGAGTGAAATGATCAGTCACTATTAGAATGTTCCCTTGCCCACTAGCATCCGGCTCTAAGCACAGGAAGTCAATGCACACCAAATCCATGGGTCCCTGGCTCTGCAGATGGCTCATTGGAGCAGTTCGGGTCGGTAGAGTCTTTCTCTGAATACACCTCAGACAGGAATGACAATAACTTTCCACTTCAGCCCTCATGCAAGGCCAATAGAACCTATCTCGCACCAGTTTTAAAAGTTCTTTCTGCACCCAAATGTCCATGCTCATCATGTAGTGATCGCAGCACACTCTCCCTATGTCTAGTGGGGAGGAATAACTGTTGAATCTCTTCAGCGTTAGCTGAGGGGCCCCTTCGGTAGACCACCCCATCCAGCATCTTTAACCGCTCCCATTCTTTGTAGACCAATCTGGCTCCACTCGGGAGTTGTGTTAACAAAATCTCTCGCTGGTTTGCAGTCAGGGCCTTTATGGTCAAGGCAATTAAAGGGTCTTTGGCCTGATCCGCTTTCAGGTCCTGTCTCGAAAAGGTAGGTAAACTTTCATCTCTTAACTGCGTAGGGTTACAGTAAAACTCAGGAACAGCCTGCAGCCATGACTCCTATGGCCTCCGCTTCAATCCCTCCTTTGACCCGGCGCTCTGTTCCTTGACACAAAGCTTGCACCCCGTCTGGAGTCAACTGAGTCCATTCTGTAGTGTAGGGTCTTCTCGATAACGCATCAGCATCTCGATTATTCACCCCAGGGCGATACTTCAGGCTGAACCGAAACCCCTGACAGAGCGGCCAACCACCGATGTCCCGTTGCGTCCAGTTTTGCGGTAGTGAGGATATAGGTAAGAGGATTGTTATCCGTCTTGATCACAAACTCGGCTCCATACAGATAGTCTTTTAACTTGTCTACCACTGCCCACTTTAAGGCTAGGAACTCCAACTTGTGAGTAGGGTAGTTCTTCTCCGAAGGCGTAAGGCTCCGGCTCACGTACGCTACAGGCCTCAGCAGTCCACCATACTCCTGATACAGGACTTCTCTCGGCTGCATCCACATGTACTCATACGGCTTGTGAGGGTCCGCATAGGCCAAAACAGGAGCTCGGGTTAGACTCTATTTCAGTTTCACGAAAGCTCCTTCACATTGACTGGTCCATTCACCTTGTATAGACTCTTGAGCTTTCCTCGGCCCTGGAGCTGACGGATTTTTATCAGAGACCTTGCAGCCTTCTTCTGTGGTTTCCTTCTGTAGGAGTTTGTTCAGTGGTTGAGCTATTTTCGCGAATCCTCCCACAAATCTTCGATAGTATGAACAGAATCCCAAGAAAGATCTAAGCTCAGTGACGTTTCGGGGTCTAGGCCAAGAAGCTACGGCCTCTAACTTCCGAGGGTCTGTTGAAACACCTTCTGCTGAGACCACATGTCCCAAATACGTAACAGACGGTAAACAGAATTGGCATTTCTCTAGAGACAGTTTCAGCCCCTCTTCATGGAGCCTCTTCAAGACCTTCTCCAGACGTTGCTCATGTTCTTCCAGAGTCTTCCCAAACACAATTATATCATCCAGGTACACTAATACTTCGATTAGATTCATATCCCCGACTGTCTTCTCCATCAACCGTTGGAACGTGGCTGGAGCCCCCGTAAGGCCTTGAGGCATCCTGTTGAATTCAAAGAACCCCAGTGGACAGATGAACGCAGTTTTTTCCTTGTCTTCAGGATGCATTGGTATCTGGTGATACCCGCTTCGCAGGTCTAGTACACTAAACCACTTTGCTCCAGACAAACACTGTAGGGCATCTTCTATCCGAGGAGTGGCATATTGATCAGGGATGGTTCTCCGGTTCAATGTGCGGTAGTCTATGCATAAGCGGACAGAACCATTTTTCTTCCGGACCAACACTATGGGAGATGCGTATGGACTCCTGGACTCTTGAATCACCTTGGTTCTTTGTAATTCGTTCAGCTGCTCTCGCAGATCATCTAAGTCTCCTAGCGGAACTCGCCTTGATCTTTCTCGAAACGGCTTATCTTCTTGTAACCGGATGCGGTGCTCAGTACTCTTAGCTAGGCCCACATCGAACTCATCTTTTGAGAACAATTCCTTCCACTTTAGGACTTGAGACTGAAGACGTTTTTTCCACTCAGGTGAAATGGGAGCGTCCTTGGGGTAGAATCTTTCATCTGGAATCTCTTTACCCACTCCCCCTCCTGAATCGGTAGAGAGGGGTGTAGCAGACTCTACTTGCCCGATAGGCATTCGTGCTTTAAGGACTACTGGAGAATCCGTCACATTGCATACGCTGACCGAGACTCTTCCTCGTGTTCTCTTCAGAGCTTTGGTGGAGATTATTTCAGGAATTACTTCGACTCCGGTTTCGCTCCCATGATCAAAATCGGTTCCCAGCACCACATAGGGGCCTGGTTGCGATCCATTCAACTTGACTGAAGCCCGGAAACTCGCTACTTCTCCTGCTTGCAGGACCTTCTCTGTTCCACCCAGTCTCCACAGTCTTCCCACCTCGGCAGGTGCCTTTCGTTCTTCGACCATCCTCTGATAGACCGGACGTAACATTGGGTGTACTCCTTGAGTTGAACCTTCTTCCAACACGATAGGTGTCAGGAGACGCCGCACTAGGTCAGTATTCGTCCCCACTATCAGGGAGCTTCTGTTCGCACCCGAGGGTCGAGGACACACAATAGCCAATGCATCACAACCCCCAGACTGCCCGATGACTTCAGATCCGATCTCCAACTTCACTTGCAGGTACCCGTCATAAGGGAGTTTCTCAGTGCCGATACCCCATATTTCCAAATCCTTCAATTCTTGCAAGGGAATGTGCTTTAAGTGTTTCTCATAGAAGTCTCTGTAGATCAATGTCACTTGAGCCCCTGAATCCAACAGGGCTTTGGTGTAGACTCCTTCCACTTGGATTGGCACAATAGGAGAAGGACCTATCAGTTGGTCGGGAAATTTTGTGGCGGTATCCGGACGCTTAGACCCAGTTTGCTGTACCCTGGCCTTTTTCTTGGCCCGTGCAGGTTTTTGGCGTGCATTGCTTCCCCATGACGTAGACCCGGACGCTAAGGGAGTGACTCTTTCAGTCCTGGCAGGCTCTACAGGTGGCTCGGCTTTGGGCCTTCTCGCCCTCTTAGTCTTTGCTTGGTTTCTGGAGCGGGGTTCAACCCTCGGGCACTCAGGTTGCTCCTTTACTGGTGCCCTCTGGCGTTTCCCGCCGGTGGGGTAGATAACAGTCCTTCCAGGGCTTCCAACAGTCCCTTGACTCTATCCTTCTCAGGCTTTCGGCCTTTGCACTGTGCGCGGAAATGGCCCATTTCTCCACACCCGAAACATCTCTTCTTAGAGAGCGGAGACGTAGTTGCTTGTTGAGATTTGGTTAAAGGATTTGGACCAGACGCCACAGCAACTCCCGTCGTCTGCATACCTGTGAGGAATTTCTGCATTTCTGCCTGCATCTCTGTCACCTTCATCAATACCCGGCACAGTTCCGCATGCGCTTGTTGCAATTCAGCTTGAGCTTCCTGAACTTCCTTGACGGTTTTGGACAATTCACCCCGTTCAGGGAGGTTCGACTCTTTGGCAGCCTTCTCTGTAGATTTAAAAACAACTAGATGTTCTTGTTCGTCCTCGTCAGATCCATAGGTATCTAGAGAGTCGCTTTCAGGTTGCAGGCCGTCGTTATGTCTCACAGGTTGTGCATAAGCCCTTTCCCCCCGCCTGAAAGATTTCTCTTCTAGTAAAGCCTCTTCCTCTCGTACAACTCGGATCAGTTCCAGGTACTTTAACTCTTGGTTACCTGCTCTGCTTCTCAGCTGCATCATCACTGGATCTAGAGGTTAAGAGCCCCTCAGGATCTGTTTTATTCGGATCTTATCTACTTCGGCCGGTTCGGCCCCTTTCTTCAGGAGTATCTGGTGTAGAATCTTATCCAGGCGCCTCATGTACTCGGTCATCCTTTCACCTCTTCTCTGATAGGTGTGTTCGTACTGATATACCAATTCGGCCGCCTTTTCAGTTCGCCCAAAAACTTCTTCAAGAACGTTTAAATAATCTAAAGCAGTACAATCTTTTCTACTCAGTTTTAGGTTTCTCACCGCTTCTGACGCAGGTCCCTTTAAGCTCTCAGTGATCCTTTGCTTTTTCTGGGCCTCAGGGACATCCCACTCATCCAGAGCCTGCATCGCCTGTTCCACCCATTCTTCAAAGATTTCTTCTCCCGCCGGAGTTGGTACGTTTCCTGTAAAATTTCTTAACCGTCAATAACCGAAGTTAGTGTGAGGAGGGCTTGTTTTCTGACATTTAGCCAGTAGATCTCCAATAGCCACGATAAATTCAGGCCCTATCATGGCCAACGGACTAGGCGCGGAAACACTTGCGGATTCGCCACGTGGCGCACTTGGCTTAATTAGTTGGACTTCCACCTCTTCGGCCAGTTTCACGCTCGTGCCCTGAAAACATGGCGGAACACCCTTTCTCCATTCGAGAAGAACATACATGTGAGAAGTATCTGTTTTTTTTTTAATGTCCAGTATTAACCCCCGATGATCTGGTGCTAGCGTGGCCACGGCCTGGCGAATCTGATCTTCAGCCCAAGTGTCTGCTGGAATATCCATAACTATACAACATTCTGACTGGCTACTGTGCTCCCCACACCACTCGGCAACAGTGTCTGGATCCATATTTTTTTTTTTTTTTTTAAATTTAAAGTTTTTTATTTTGAAATAAGTCAGCATTACATCATACTGTAAAATAATGGATGACCTCGCAGGGCCAAACAAGAAGACATAACAAGCAACGGAAACCACACATGGCCAAAAAAGTGTCATCGTAAAAACAGCGAATCGAAAAAATCTAAGGATAGCAATATGTTAGCAGAAAACATCCCCTAGACGGGGGTCTCATTAAGGTGGGAAATCAAACATATATAAATGCAGCCACTTAAGGCCGGCCAAGGTAACTACGGTCAGCTGGTCAAAAAACATGCGTCGCAAAGAAGGACAGGGCGGTAAAAATAAGTAAAAAGGCAGAAAGTACCATGTGCAGGCAAAAAAGCAAAAGCCCTATGCAATGCAGGCTGGGACTGATCAAAACAAATTACGAACCGTCCTGAAAGTCCAGGCACTAGGCCAAGCTAGAGACCAGGGACACGTAAGCATATAAGAGAAATGCAGGGGAGGGGGTGTAATTCAGTAAAGCTCAGACCTGGAGAGGTAGAGGGCATAGAAACCAGCCTTCAATCCGGTCGAGGGTCCGGAGGATCTGGTGAGAGGCCCGCAGCCGCAAGGTCAATCCAAGCCACCGCGGGATCCGTGATGGTATAGGGGACATTTGCGTGGGTCACCACCAAAGCTCCTGCCAGACCCCAGCGATATCGGACACCCTGTCGGCGAAGAACTGATGTCACTTCACGAAAACGCCTGCGAGCCATCAGGGTCTGGAATGGGAGATCATGATACAGGGCCAGAATGGAGCCCTCAAAGCGTACGGGATCCCTCGCGCCCGGAGCAGACATAACCTTGACCTTGAAAGCCACTTCACGGAAGGCCACTACGACGTCTCGAGGAGCCCCAGGTGGGTTCGTCGCAGGTCTCCTGACCCGAAACACCGACCCAAGCATGTCAGGTGTGTCAGGGGGAAGCCCCGTGACCTGAAGCACAAGACGAGTCACGTAGGACGGCAGAGCGTCGGAGGTAATAGAGTCCGGGACACCCCTGACCCTGATGTTTCGGCGTCTGTGTCTCGTTTCAAGCATCTCCACAGAGCGTGTCAGAAGTTCGACTTAGTATCGCAAACCAGCAACCTGACCAGACAGGTGAGTTTGTTCCGTTGTCACAGCAGAAGTCGTCTCCTGTACCACCTTCACCTGAGCACGCATCGCCGCTATCTCCGTGCGGACCGCCGCCACCTCAGGCTGCCACACCTCACGTATCACCCGAAGCTCCTCCAAGATCCTGCGGAGATCCCCCTTCGTGGAGGGGAGATGGTCGTCCTCCTCCTGCACCTGTTGCTGTCGAAGTCCCGTCCCCACTGCAGACCGATGATCCGAGGTCACACTATTACTGGCGGAGGTAAGGGGAATCTCAGTCGGGTCCCCATCAAAAATATCCTCTGTGTCCGGCGTTGCCCCGGACGATGTCCGCATTGCTGATTTTCTCTTCTTCTGTGCCCGTTTCCTAGCAGCCGCAGAGAGGGGTCGGGAGTCAGACGCCGGTGACTGCAGGGCAAGCCAGGGCATCCCAGTAATACCCCCCTGAGGTTCATAGTCGCTGTCAGCCTCCGAGGAGCCATAGCCCGGGGGGAGGGAGGAAGAAGCAGTCAGTCCCGTAAAAGCGGACCCACCTCGCAAAACATCCCGAATGTCCCTCTGTCGGGGGCCCGTCGCTGGGAACGACCGGTAGGCATGGTTCCGGAGATGCTGGCTGGCACGAGGTCGCAGGGCGGTGAGGGAATCTCAATACGCCTCGAGTAGGCTTCCAAGATGGCCGCTGTGACTAGGCCCAAATCGCGCTGCCGCAGCAATCTGTCCCCGGGCACGAAACTCAGGGCTAAATCAGGTACCTCAACTCTCCAGGATCCCTCTAGCCAACCGGGAAGCTCACAGGGCAGTGCAAACGGCGAAAAAAGCAATAAAATCCGTGGTAGACACAGAGCTCCTCCCCTGGATCCATATTTAACCCTTTAGATGCGGTTTTTCCAGAGACTGGATCCCAGAAACGAGCCTCCACGTGTAGCGCTCACTCCCGGAGGAGCCGCTGAAATTGAACCACGGGTCAGTCTCCCCGCACTAGGGAATAAATATACTCCAACACAGTTGTGAGTTTTTATCTTTTAAATAGTTTACTAAAATATTTGAGCAGATGTCAAGACACAGTATTCACAAGTATTATTACAGTATTTTCGTATCACGGTAAAACGCGTAGCGGAAAAGAAACGAAACACGAGGCTTCGTATTTCGGAAAATAAAATATTCGCAACCGAACATAAAAGCAATGCAATTTCCCGATAGTTCAGAAAAGGGGACACGTAGCAAAACCCCAAACATACAATCCCCTCGTATTACGGTAAACGCGCAGCGGAAAAAGAGGAAAAATATATATTCGGAACGTATCTTTATCTGTAACCCCTGTTCCAATTCGTAAAAGGAAATGAGTCCTGCACAAGTTAAGTCCCAGAATGTGAAAGGTGTATATGTGTGTGTGGTACCCGGGTACTGTTCAACTGGCCAGTGAGTTTATTAAAGGAAGGTCTTCGACTAGTCAGTTGGGGCCCTGTGGACTTTAAAGAGAAAACAGCAGAGCGTCCTTTAATCATAAAACAGCCTTGGAGGCCTCTCACCCATCCGACGATTGTTTTAGGCTCCGCTGACCCAGGACGTCTCTCCACCCGATTTTGACTGGGGATACTAGCGGCCGGATCCGTTGTCTGACTCCATACAGCCTATCCAGTTCAGCGCCTGCTCTCCGTTCGATTCCTCCGGTCTGCAGCAATGCCTGGATTCCGGCGAGTTCCCTTCTCCTCAGATTGGGTGATCCTCTCTGGACTAACAGGTCTCTCTTGGTCTCTCTTGGTCTCTGGCCTAGGCCCTCTCGTGATCTCTTCATGCGTCTGCTCTCTTTCCTTCCCTGGCGCGTTCTCCACGAGGTGGAGGATGTAAGTGTCCAGTCCCCACCCACTTCCTGTCTCCTCGCAAAGCATGCCGGGAAATGTAGTTCCAATGTCCAGTATCTCTAATCGCAACTGTCTCCATCTTGTGGCCAAAAATAGGTAATGCCACAGCAGATCTTTAACACAGCGCTACACTGGAATAAAACTTCAACAGATCTTCAAGGTGTCATCTCGATTGAGTCACTGTCTGTAATTCATCTAGACTGGGAGCTATAGCCATCTCATCACAACAGTAAGTTAAGAGATCACATTCTCAGTGCTTTGGTGGAGAAACAGAACAGTCAAAAAATCATATATATCAGTCAGAAGATCTTAGAAAGATCAGCCAAAAGATCAAGAAAGATCAGTCAGACATCCTTCATAGGATCCTTGCTAGCTCTGGATACACAGGGAGATGCTGTAGGGACAGTGGAAATAGCAGCTTCACACAGTGCAGCCATTACCATAAGCCTGTATGTGCCTGCAAGCAAGTCCCAGCATAGCATTCAACAAAGGATATTAGTGCTGTGAAAGTTCAATACATCTGTGCCTTACAAACAGTTTATCCAGTGCATCTGTACACTACAACCAGTTTATTTCTCTGTACGCATTGCATGTGATTTGACTGTGAAAAGAAAGTAAAAACAAATCTTTTTTCACCCAGTGCCTAGAAATCCTAGCTGAGCTGAGCAAATTGATACATTTCTCTACTGCTATAGAACTAGATCATTAACCCTCTCCTTGTCAGCAAATCAACATGCAAACTGACACACTACCAGCTCAGAAATCCTTTCAGATCAGGAATTAACCCTGAACCAAACAAAAGAGAAAAAAGATTAACAAAACCAACCTGGAAAGTACAAGAAAATCTTGAAGCTCACGCAAAAGAGTTGGTGTCTCAAACGAATGATCTATGGTGTACTAATGTCACATGCATGTCAGCTCTCTCTCAACCATGTCATGATGCATTACAACTAGAGAGCACTATTAAGCAATTAGATGTCGCTTATCAGAATTATCAAAGACTGTGTTTAAATATATTCATTCTTAAAGCGGTACAACACTAAAGTGTCACTGGAAGAACTAAAGAGATTCAATGAGCTCAATCTAGAAAGAGACAATTTAGTGCTGCAAACAAAGACAAAGGCAGAAGTAAGAATTGCACAGCTCCATGAATCCAGATCCCACCGCTCTGCATCCTCCAGACACTCCTCAAGGTCTTCCAAATCCCTACAATCAAGGTCTTCCACACTCAGTCAACAACTCAGAAAGGCCCGTGCTGATGCTGAAGCTTCTAAAATTCAGGCAGCCTTCGCCAAACAGAAAGCAGAAATGGGAGCTGAAGCCGCACGCATGGAGGCTGAAGCCACATGCCAGAAGGCAGAAATGGAGGCTGAAGCCGCACGCCAGAAGGCAGAAATGGAGGCTGAAGCCTCACGCCAGAAGGCAGAAATGGAGGCTGAAGCCACACGCCATAAAGTGGAAATGGAACTTTTGGAAAAACAATGTGAACATGCCACGGCCATGGCAAGATTAAAAGTTTTAGAACAGGCTGCTAGTGAAAGTGAAAGAGACAACAGACACTCAGCTGTGTCTTATGCCTCAGATTCTTCACATTCCTCTCCAGAACGTCAGCTCCCTGTCACAGCAACCAAAGCACTCAACCAAGGTCTCTTCTCCGCACCTACTGTACTCCAAGACAATTTGCCTTCATATCTTCCAGTACACCAGACTGCAGCATCTCACCAAGCAGTGGACAATAGCATGCACATAATAAACTATCCACCTTACCTTGACATAAGCCAAGTACCTACTAGCAAGCACACTGCTCCACAGGTACAAACCAACATGCCAATAAACTTTAAACCAGTTCCAGTGTTGAATGCCTCAGCACCAACATATGTTCCCAAGTCACCTGCAGTCATGCACCCAAAGTCTGAAAACACAGACATGTCGCAGTTTGCTAAATACATGCTTCGCAGAGAGCTCACAAAGACAGGCCTCACCAAGTTTGATGACAAGCCTGAAAATTACAGAGGATGGAAATCCACCTTTAAAGCCACAATGAGTGACCTAGACATCACTGCTACAGAAGAATTAGATCTGCTCATCAGATGGCTAGGTCCCCAGTCTACTGAACGCATCAAGAGGCTCAAAGCGGTTCATATTGACAACCCTGCTGCAGGCCTTAATGCTGCTTGGGACAGACTTGAACGTACCTTTGGCAGTCCAGAAGCCATTGAAGATGCCTTATTCAAAAGATTGCACAGCTTCCCAAGGATTTCCGCTAGAGAGAATTTAAAGTTTTCAACAACTCAGCGATGTTTTATTGGAGCTTCAACTCGCTAAAGCTGACATCCGCTTACCTGGTCTCAGTTACCTTGACACCCCTCGTGGCATCAACCCTATTGTTCTCAAGCTACCGTATGGCCTTCAAGAAAATTGGGCAGCGCTTGGATCAAAATACAAGGAAAAACATCAAGTTGCCTTTCCTCCTTTTTCCTACTTCTGTGAGTTCATCAAACGAATTGCAGACACAAAGAATGACCCAAGTTTCTCCTATGATGAAGGTAACCCTCTCAGTTCACCCCCTCCAAGACCTACAAACACACGTATGACACACAGAGACCATCGAGGACCAGTGTCCGTGAAAAGGACCACTGTTCTACCTGCACCTGCTACAGTTCTTGAAAAGACTGAACAAAACAAGAACATCGAGAACCCAAATCGCCAATGTCCCATACATAACATACCGCATCCACTTAAGAAATGTATTGGCTTCAGGAAGAAAACCCTACAAGAACGTAAAGAACTTTTAAAGAAATTTGGGGTCTGCTACAAATGCTGCGCCTCCACAGAACACTTTGCAAAGGACTGTAAAGCTATCATTAAATGCATAGAGTGTGACCGCGATGACCATGTACAAGCTCTTCACCCATATCCGCACAACTTTACTAAGCCCACAAACAATCCTCCTGAGGCAAAGCAAGGCGGGGAGCGCACAGATCAAGCAGTACCTTCCACCTCAGTGTTCTCTTCATGTACGGAAGTCTGTGGAGAAGGACTCTGTGACAAATCCTGCGCAAAGATATGTTTGGTTCGTGTATACCCAAGAGGTCAACCTGAAAAGGCCATAAGACTGTATACCATTCTGGATGATCAGAGTAACAGATCTCTTGCAACAACACAATTTTTTGAACTTTTGAACATAAAAGAAAATGCTCTACCATATACCCTAACTACTTGCACCGGCACTACAGAAGTCTTAGGAGAGCCAGCGGTCTTGGTTGCTCCTCTGAACGACAATGTGGAAATACCTTTGCCCACTATCACTGAGTGCAACCAGATTCCAAGCAACAAAGAGGAGATCCCTACTCCGGAAGCTGCCTTGCACCATTCTCACTTGAAGGACATAGCCTACCAAATACCAGCCCTCGACGGAAGTGCTGAGATCCTACTGTTGCTCGGTCGAGACATCTTAAGGGTGCACAAAGTTCGTCAACAAATCAACGGTCCACATGATGCTCCATATGCTCAGTGTCTGGATCTAGGCTGGGTCATCATAGGCAATGTTTGTCGAGACAAAGGCAGAAAACCTTACTCTGTGTCCTCCTTTAAAACACACGTCCTGCCAAATGGTCGGACTTCTTGTTCTGCACGACGACCACACCTATATCATTTGAAGGAAAGACTGCTTCATAAGAGCGCACAACGACACATCATACAGGACGAAGAGAAAGCTCTTAATTTCTGGGATGACAACACCGGCAACACAGTGTTTGAGGTAACATCTAAAGACAACGAGTTGGCAGCTACCATGGAAGACAAAGAATTCCTGAAAACCATGAGTAAAGAGTTCCACCAAGATGATTCCAACAGCTGGGTAGCACCTCTACCATTCCGTACTCCAAGAAAGAGACTACCAAACAACAGAGAACACGCAGAAGCACGGTTTACTTCTTTACAACGCAGTTTGAATCGGAAACCTGAGATGAAAAGACACTTTGTGGACTTTATGCAGAAAGTGCTTGAGAGAGATCATGCTGAGCCTGCACCTCCGCTTAAGGAAGGAGAAGAATGCTGGTATCTTCCATGCTTTGGTGTCTATCATCCTCGCAAGCCTGATCAGATTAGGGTGGTCTTCGACTCAAGTGCTCGACATGAAGGGGTCTCCCTCAATGACAGTCTTCTCACTGGGCCTAATCTGAACAACAACCTCATAGGAGTTTTACTTCGTTTCAGACAAGAACCAATTGCTATTATGGCTGACATTCAGCAGATGTTCCACTGTTTCATCGTCTGTGAAGACAACAGAAACTTCCTCAGATTCCGATGGTATCGCAATAATGATGTCAATGATGAAGTCATAGACTACCGGATGAAGGTACATGTTTTCGGTAATAGTCCTTCTCCCGCAGTAGCAATTTATGGACTGAGGAAAACGGCTCAAGAAGGAGAGAAAGAATTTGGGTTTGATGCATGACAGTTCGTCGAAAAGAACTTCTACGCAGACGACGGACTCAAATCTCTGCCTACAGAAGAAGAAGCTATTGACCTTCTCACTAGAACTCAGAACATGCTTGCCACTGCAAACCTCAGACTTCACAAAATCATTTCGAACAGCGACAAGGCCATGAGAGCCTTTCCCTCTGATGACTACGCTGTCAGTGTGAAGAAATTCCAACTAGGAACGGACCTTTCCATTACACAGCGCAGTCTTGGATTGCTTTGGAACGTTACGCAAGACACGTTCACATTTCAAGCATCAACCTGTGATAAACCCTTCACAAAGCGAGGAGTTCTGTCTACAGTGAACAGTATTTATTTATGATCCATTGGGTTTCATAGCACCTCTCACCATTCAGGGTTAAATACTGCTGAGACAGCTTACTTCTGAAAGCTCAGACTGGGATACCCCCTTACCCAAGGAGAAACAACAAAGGTGGGAATCCTGGAAACAATCTCTACAAGCGTTAGAACAACTCCAGATACCACGTGCTTACACCCCTTCATCGTTAAAGAATGCCACCAGAAGAGCGATCCATGTCTTCTCCGATGCATCCAACGAAGCCATAGCTGCAGTGGCTTATCTTCGGGTCACAGATCCCAGCGGTGGAGCAAGTCTAGGATTTATCATGGGCAAGTCCAAGCTCACACCAAAACCTGCACATACGATTCCAAGGCTTGAACTTTGCGCAGCTGTGTTAGGTGTGGAAATTGTTGAGCTTATAGAACTTGAAACAGACACTGAAATAGACTCCTTTGACCTTTACACAGATAGTAAAATAGTGCTAGGATACATACATAATCAGACAAGACAGTTCCACGTGTATGTAGGCAACAGAGTGGAACGTATAAGAAGGATCTCTGCACCTGAACAATGGCACTAACTTCAACCCTGCTGATCGAGGTACGCGTGCAGTACCTGCTACTGCATTTCTGGACACATTATGGCTATCCCCACCAATACTCTTGAATGAAGACCTCATCTCAAATTCTACATTTGAACTGGTTGAACCAGAATTGGATAAAGAAATTAGAGCTGTTACCGTTACACTCAACACCTCTGTGAAAGAAAGGGTAAGGCTGAGTCCTCACCGTTTTGAACGCCTTTCTATGTGGTCTTCTGTTGTAAGAGCCATTGCACGCCTTATTCACATTGCGCATCAATTTATAAACGGCTCTGATACAAACAAACAATGTCACAAGCGGCACATCTGTAAAGACCCCCCCCCCCACAGTTCAGGAGGCCTCTCGACCAGAAAAGATACTGAACTTCTTGAATGACAACAAGTGTAAATGGGAATTCAACCCACCTCACTCCTTTCACATGGGAGACTCTTGGGAACGCATGATTGGAGTCGCAAGAAAATTCCTGGACTGGTACTGGACCAGAAAACTTTACAACTTATTCATGAAAGAAGATTCTCCACACCTTTACTTCAGGCCTATAAAGGAACTAGTACTCCTTCTGCCCAAAGAAGAAGACAAGCCTCACTAGTCATCAATTTGAGACAAAGAGAGGTAAGAAGGATTGGTGCATGTTGCTGCCTTCCCCTCTGAAGATGGACTCACTGACTGTTCTTCTCACAGCCCGGACCATCAAGATCAAGATCTGCAAGAATTGTTAATGTTGCATTATTTTCTCTTGTTCTTCCCTTCCCTCTTGTTTTTCAGATGTTCCTGGAAAAGAATCTTCACTTATTTGTTTTGAACTTTAGTCAAAGTTATTTAATTATAGAAATCATAGATTTCGACGGGGAGTGTCATGTTTCACATGACTTGTGATATGCCTTTAAGAATTGCACATGTCTTATCTACCCCTGGGGTTCTCCCCTCCTTTCCTCATGGCGCAGGGATTTCCTGTTCAGATAGCTCCACCCTTGTTCCCTTCCCAGTAATCCTTTGCAAGCCTTATGGACTCAGGTCAAAAAATCATAATGAATCTATCGGATGTATATTGTTGTGGATTTTCTACAGTTTTGGAATAAAACTTCAACAGATCTTCAAGGTGTCATCTCGATTGAGTCACTGTCTGTAATTCATCTAGACTGGGAGCTATAGCCATCTCATCACAACAGTAAGTTAAGAGATCACATTCTCAGTGCTTTGGTGGAGAAACAGAACAAGCCTGTTAAATTATATATGTGTGTGTGTGTGTGTGTATATTACACAAAAATGGGACGGCACTCTAGCAATCTTCATATCTTTCAGCTGCCTGTTGTAAAAACAGTGTATAACAGAGTTTGTCACTGACCGACTGTGCTGTGTTACAGTTTTTATTTAATAAACCGTTGAAAGCTATTTTGATCTCTGGAGTTGGCATCTCCTTTTGTTTTATGCATTTCGCCAAAGAAACACCATGACCTCTTGACCTATGGAGAATGCAGGGCCGTCATCAGGTGGTGATAGCCTTAATTTGTTCAGTGGCGTTGCAGTTCCAGGGGGCCCAGGTCCCTGCCAAAGCTAGTGGCAGTTTGTCTGTGCTGCTGTGTGTAAGGTTCCCGCCATGCCGCAAAGGACCATGTCCCTCAAGGAAATTGCCCAGTGGTCTGTGACATCTGAGGCTGATTGGAGCGCTCTGACCCTTCAGGAGTACCAATAAAAATGAGGAATTTGTAATGGTCTTGTCCAGGCAGGCATGTGTGATGTTTGCTCCCACACCCGACCGCTGCAGAATATTTATAATGCATTTGCTGGATCACCAGGGATTTAGTCCCCTCACTGCAAAAAAATAAAAAAAAAGGTAAGCAGTAGAGGTGGTAATATACTTTATTTTAAACTAATAAAATACCAGGGCATGAGGTGGGATGAGGCCCCAACCAGTGATTCAGTAAGGGGCCCCAGATTTTTGATGGCAGCCCTGGGTGTGTGAGGACCTGGCTGCAACTCTCACACTATATATACATTGATAATTAATTATTTGTATTAAAAAATATATATATCACACTGCTGCCTAGTCTTATATATAGGGATGAGCTGTTCGGTTCGATCGGTTCGGAGTTCGCATCGAACATAGCCTATTCGCATGTTCGCGAACTACGAACATTTCCGCCTGTTCGCCGCGTGTTCGCCCACAATGCACCACAATTGACCACAATGCACTTTTCCACTGGCCTGAAGCTTGTAATTGGCTACAACCTGTGGTCAGGTCCAAGACAGGTTCAAGACTATGTCAATCACGGCTCAATCATGGGCTCACAGAGCTAAATCCCGCAGCACACTATATAAGGCTTCACACAGCGCTTCTGCACGTGTTTGAGAAGAGATTTGAGAGGAGATTGATCTTGTGTTAGTGTGTGTTCTTCCTGCCTGTCTGCCACCAGCTACTGGGGTGGTCTCATCTGCTGGGGGGTCTCATTTCTACCAAATATCTGGGAATTGTTGTAATCTTTGTGTTCTCACTCCCAGCAACTATTTTGGGGGCTCAGTAATTTCTACAAAATATTTGTGAATTGAGGTAATCTGTCACACAGAATTTTGGGGGCTCAGTAATTTCTACAAAATATTTGGGAATTGAGGTAATCTGAGGTAATCTGCCAACGCAGAATTTTGGGGGCTCAGTAATTTCTACAAAATATTTGGGAATTGAGGTAATCTGTGTCTTGTCACTGCCAGCCAGAATTTTGGAGGCTCAGTAATTTCTACAAAATATTTGGGAATTGAGGTGATCTGTGTCTTGTCACTGCCACGCAGTGTTTTGGTGGTCAGTAATTTCTACAAAATATTTGGGAATTGAGGTGATCTGTGTCTTGTCACTGCCAGTGCCACCCAGTATTTTGGGGGCTCAGTAATTTCTACAAAATATTTGGGAATTGAGGTGATCTGTGTCTTGTCACTGCCAGTGCCACCCAGTATTTTGGGGGCTCAGTAATTTCTACAAAATATTTGGGAATTGAGGTGATCTGTGTCTTGTCACTGCCACGCAGTATTTTGGGGGTCAGTAATTTTTACAAAATATTTGGGAATTGTTATAATCCCTGTGTTCTCACTGGCTGCCACCCATCAGGGGGTCTCACTGATTTATAGGAGGTTTCTGAGACTTGTTATCTGTGTCTTCTCACTGCCAGCTATCAGGGGGTCCCACATACTTCTAGTAGATTTCTGCAAATTGTAATCTGTGTCTTGTCACTGTTGCCAGCTATCAGGGAGTCCTATCAGGGGGTCTCACTGACTTGTAGCAGATTTCTGCGAATTGTAATTTGTGTCTTGTCACTGCCACCCATCAGGTGGTCTCACTGATTTATAGGAGGTATCTGGGAATTGTAATCTGTGTCTTGTCACTGGCTGCCAGCTATCAGGGTGTCTCACTGAGTTATACCAGAGTTCTGGAAATCTTTAATCTTTATACCAGAGTTGAATCAGAGTTCTGCAGCATATCTCCAATTTTTATAACAGAGTTGAATCAGAGTTCTGTATATCTTTTAATCTATATATCACTCACCATGTCAGAAAGACCGAAAAGGACAGGCAGACGCTCCTAGACACAGATAAGAAGGCAAGCAGCCTCTGTGTCGGGAGGCTGTGCCTCTGGTCGTGGTGGACGTGGTGCATCCTCTGCAGGGGCACTCTTGTCCTTTCTAACTGGTGCTGGCCGTCTTAAGCAGCAGCAACATACAGAGGATTTGGTGGATTGGCTAACCAGACCATCCTCATCCTCCGAGTCCTCTGCCAGCCAGGCTTGTAGTGCTTTACAGTCCATCTGAGCTGCCAAAGCATCTAATGCAGCCTCCATGTCCACAGCTACTCCTGCCGTAGCCTCGCTATCACACACGGAGGAGTCAGCTGAATTGTTTGACTACAATGACTGTGACATGCTGCTTGAGGATGCGCAGCAAGTACAGTGCTCTGATTCAATCTCTGAGGTTGAGGAAGGGAGTATAATCAACCTAGAGGAAGGGGGTGCCAGTGACACACAAATAATTGGCACTCAATAATTGGCCCCAGCAGCTGCAGCATACTGACAAGTTGGCTCCAGTGTCGAGGAGATAGGGGGTGATGATGACAATGATGATGAGGTCACTGACTCCACCTGGGTGCCTGATCGAACAGAGGAGTCAAGTGAGGAGGAGGAGGAGGCACAAGAAACATGAGGCACAACATTCTCTATGACCAACCGTAGCACTAGCCAGTCCAAGGCATCAGATGTCAGAGCTGCTCAGGTGCAGAGCGCTGTTGTCTCAAAGCACACATCCAGGAACTCTGCTGTCTGGGAGTTCTTTAAGAAATGTGCAGCAGACCCCACCGTTGCTATTTGTAATCTATGTCAGATGAGGCTCAGGCGTGGGAAAGACACCGGACGCTTGGGTACCACGTGCTTGAGGCGACATATGACCACCTGCCACACATACAGTTGTGTTCAAAATTATTCAACCCCCACTGAAATTGAGTGTTTTGGCCAGTTTGACATTGATTTTGATCATTCAGTCATCTTGCTTACAATTAAATCAAAGAGGCACGTGTAGGTCAGACAAATATAACATAACATGTATAATGAAATAACCACAAATGTCTTTTCTGTGCTCACATCATTATCAGTTTTATTCAGCCCCAAGTGACATTCAATCTTAGTACTTAGTACAACATCCTTTTACAGTTATAACAGCTTTTAAACGTGAAGCATAGCTTGACACAAGTGTCTTGCAGCGATCTACGAGTATCTTCGCCCATTCGTCATGGGCAAAAGCCTCCAGTTCAGTCACATTCTTAGGCTTGCGCACTGCAACTGCTTTCTTGAAGTCCCACCAGAGGTTCTCAATCGGATTTAAGTCAGGTGACTGCGATGGCCACTCCAAAATGTTCCAGCCTTTAATCTGCAACCATGCTCTAGTGGACTTGGAGGTATGCTTGGGATCATTGTCCTGTTGAAAGGTCCAACGTCTCCCAAGCCTCAGGTTTGTGACGGACTGCATCACATTGTCATCCAATATCTTTACCTTGCACACGCTGAAGCTTCCCTGTAACTGCAGAAACAAAACAGCCCCAAAGCATGATTGACCCCCGCCATGCTTCACAGTAGGCAAGGTGTTCTTTTCTTCATAGGACTTGTTCTTCCTCCTCCAAACATAGTGTTGATCCATGGGCCCAAACCGTTCTAATTTTGTTTCATCAGTCCACAGAACACTATCCCAAAACCTCTGTGGTTTGTCCACATGACTTTTGGCATACTGCAGTCGACTCTTCTTATTCTTTGGAGACAGCAAGGGGGTGCGCCTGGGAGTTCTGGCATGGAGGCCTTCATTACGCAGTGTGCGCAGTATTGTCTGAGCTGAAACTTCAGTACCCACATCTGACAAATCTTTTCTCAGTTCTTCAGCAGTCACACGGGTACTTTTCTCCACTTTACGCTTCAGGTAGCGCACAGCAGTCGAAGTCAGCATCTTCTTTCTGCCACGACCAGGTAGCGTTTCAACAGTGCCCTTTGCCTTGAATTTGCGAATGATGCTTCCTATGGTCTCTCTTGGTATGTTTAACATCTTTGCAATCTTCTTATAGCCATTGCCCTTCCTGTGAAGAGTAATCACCTCTTCTCTTGTCTTCCTGGACCATTCTCTTGACTTCACCATGTTTGTAACCACACCAGTATATGTCTAGAAGGAGCTGAGTATCACAGTCATTTTAAAGCTGCCTAATTGGTGCTTATTATGCTTTATTGCTGCTCTGTGACATCCACAGGTGTTTTCAATACCTGATTGAAAACACTTGAATGAACCTCTGTTCTTCAGAGTGGTAGTCTTTAAGGGGTTGAATAATTGTGTCAATGAAGAATTCACAAAAGAAACATTTACTACTGTATTACAAAACCAATTGATGTCATTTTAGTTGCATATGGTTCTTTAAAAAGTCCTTGTAGGATTTCATTCTGAATACAATTACAAATGTACACTAAATTCCCTAAAACCCTTTACAGCATTGGGGGTTGAATAATTTTGAACACAACTGTAGGTCTTCCTCCTCATCATCTGTCTCTACCCCTACTGTATGTCCTGCCATGTCATTGTCTACAACCTCCACTGATAGGAATGATGCTACAGTAATGGATGTACCAGGTCCTTCCTCACCATGTGGCAGCATCCCATCAGCTGAAGATTTATGCAGTCAGATTACGTTGCCCCAGCTGCTGCAGTGTAAGAAAAAATATAGTCCCAACCATCCCCAAGCACAGCGTCTAAATGCCAGCTTAGCAAAATTACTCACATTGCAGCTGCTGCCTTTCCAGCTGGTGGACTCTGCTCCCTTCCGTGAATTTGCTGAATGTACTGTACCACAGTGGCATGTTCCAAAACGCCATTACTTTTCATGGAAGGCCATTCCAGCACTATACCAGCCCGTAGAAGACAATGTTATGGAGTCATTGGGAAAGGCAGTCAGCAGCAAGGTGCATGTGACTTTAGACACGTGGTCCAGCAAGCATGGACAGGGTCGTTTCATTTCCTTCACAGCACACTGGGTAACTCTGATTGCAGCTGGGAGGGATCCAAGACGCGGCTCTGTGCTGGAGCTTGTTCATCCACCATGCCTCCAGAAAGCTGCTTGTATGAGGTCTGTCTGCTCCACCACCACCTCTCCCTCTTCCTCCTCCTCCTCCTCCTCCTCCTTCTGTGTCTCTGGCGAAGTGGCCGTTAAACCGACGCGTGGCAGGGGCTACGCAATGGCTCAAGCAAAAAGATGCCATACTGTGCTTGAGCTGGTTTGTTTAGGGGACAGGAGCCACACCGGGCCAGAAATTCTGTCAGCTCTGCAGTGGCAGGTGCAGAGATGGTTAACACCACGCCAGCTTCAGCTGGGAATGGTCGTCTGTGATAATGGCAGCAACCTTCTCTCCGCCCTATGCCAGGGTAAATTGATGCATGTACCATGCCTAGCACACAACCTAAATCTGGTGGTACAGCATTTCCTAACCAGGTACCCAGGGCTGGCAGAGCTTCTCAGCCAGGCCAGAAAGGTCTGCAGCCACTTCAGATGGTCATTCCCAGCAAGCGTTCGCCTGGCAGAAATTCAAAGAGAATTCCACCTTCCCACAAACCGTCTGATCTGTGACATGCCCACCAGGTGGAACTCGACATTAGCAATGCTGCAGCATCTGCACAAGCAGCAGAGGGCTATCAACGAGTACCTGTGTAAGTATGGCACAAGGACAGGTTCAGGTCAACTTGTTTTTCCCCCCCCGCAGTGGCTGATGATCAAGGATGCATACACTGTACTGTCACCATTTGAGGAGGCAACGAGGATGGTGAGCAGGGACAGTGCATGCATCAGTGACACAATTCCTTTAGTGTTCCTGCTGGAGCACACTCTGCGGGGAATTATAGATGTGGCTCTAGAGGTAGAGCAGCGGGAGGAAGAGGAGGCCTTCCCTAGCTCTGAAGGCCCCAGTCTTTCCGCAGACAGCATTCCAGCGGGTCCTCCTCAGATCAGACAAGAGGAGGAATATTTGAGTAGTGGGGGCATTGAAGGTGGGGATTCCTCAAGGGAAGGTTTTGTGTGCCCTGAAACCCAAGGACTAGTACATGGCTGGGAGGAGGAAGAGCACGATGGGGTCATCCTCCTCATTGACCAGGAAGACTCGGAAGCTAATGCCACCTCCAACCTGCGCTGCATGGGCTCCCTTATTATGCAAAGCCTGCTAAAGGACCCCAGGATTCGTACTATCAAGGAGAGGGATCATTACTGGTTGGCAACCCTTTTTGATCCACGATACAAAGGTAAAGTTGCAGAGCTCATCCTGCCCGCACAGAGGGAGCACAGGATGAAAAAACTTGAAGACGCTCTAAAGCGACACTTGTGTAACACCTTTCCAGGCACTGGTAGGTTACCAAGTGATGACACAGGTGCTTCTGAGGCTGCGGATGATCAGAGGAATAGTGGTGAAGGCCGGGGCTGCTTGACTGATGCCTTTTTACATTTTTTTAGTCCACGACGCCCAGGGACGTCAAATGTAGGCACCCATTGCCAGCGTCTTCACCATATGGTGCAGGACTACCTAGGGGCAAGGGCAGACCTGGATACCTTTCCAGCAGATGATCCACTGGCTTACTGGGTGTTGAGATTGGATCACTGGCCAGAATTTAGCCAATATGCTATGCAGCTACTAGGTTGCCCTTCATCTAGCGTGCTTTCTGAAAGGACGTTCAGTGCCACTGGAGGTTTTGTCACAGACAAAAGAGTGCGTCTGTCCACCGACTTTGTAGACCGGCTGACATTTATAAAAATGAATCAGTCCTGGATCAGCAGCTATCAATCCCCTGATGCTGATGTAACGGAATAAATCGGGGATGTCTTCTGCATTCACAAAACCTCCAGCACTGAACTCTTCCACAATACCACAAAAGGGTTATGGTGTGAAGGTACTTGCTGCCATGAAAGGCACAATATTTGGCTGCACTGACGTCTTTACCAGATTCATATCTTTTTAATATAGGACCGCATGGTCCACCCCTGCACTCTTCCACAATACCACAGAGGGGTTACTGTATGATAGCACTTGCTGGCTTGGCACCAAAGGCACAATATTTGGGTGCACTGCCACTGACGCCTGTACCAGATTCATATCCTCAGAGGGGTTACTGTGTGACGGCACTGTTGCCGATGCTAAAGGCCTAATTTTAAAGCACCTATTGTTACTTTCATCCAAAGCCTGCATAAGTTTCACCATAATTTAGCCAAAAAATCACTGAACTTTTTCTGCGCGTCCTAAAATGTCTTTTCATACAGGCTGCCGCCCCAAGCAGTTGTTTATGAATAAAGGAAAAGCATTTACCGTCATTTGAAACGTCATTTTTTTGTTTTCAAATGTTTCTATACATCCTAGAAATCCGCCACTTCACGGGCAGGTTATGGGGACCTCCTAGGCACGATATTTGAAGGAATTTTTCATTTTTTTTTTTAACCCTTATTTCATGGAAGACTCACTGTCCCTTTTAAAAACGTTTTTTTTTTTAACTTTGTCCTTGTTTCCTGTCCCCCAGGGCACTACCCGGACCCCCATATACCTTTTATGGCAAATATCTAGCATAAATGCCCTCTTGGAGGGCACTCTAAACATCGAATTTTGAGTCCCATTGACTTGTATTGAGTTCGAGTTCGAATGCGAACCGAACTCGGGGGTGTTCGGCTCATCCCTACTTATATACCATGGGCCGTTTTGTGACCTCAGGGACTACCTGCTGCTTTGCTGTTTGCACAGCAATTTTTTCACATACACAGGAATAAATTACCATCTGTCTTTGGGGACTACCAAGAAAATTAAAATGTTTGATATAATTACTGCTGTGGAGTACAAATGAAATACTTTCAAACACATAAGACACAGTTTAAAGTGCTCATTAAAATTGATCTCAACTTCTTTTGTAGTGACAGGTTCACTCGAGGTTAGTCCTTTGGTCTATTATGTTTTCATTTCATGCTCTCAAATTTTTCACATACTCGCTCAATATCAGTCAAGCGTTTGAGTACATTTTCTGGAAACTAATTCTTTAGGTTATATAACGTTCTTGAAATAGAGGGTAATGAAATGCTCGCTTCAATGTACAGAGCAGGTGTGTGGATTAATATTCAACATATCTGGAAGAAGTAGTTTGATGGTCTAGATCAGTGGTTCCCAACCATGGTCCTCAAGTCCCCCCCTATCAGGCCAGGTTTTCCAGATATCTGAAGCATAGCACAGGTGACATGATTTGATGCTCAGTGATTGCAGGATACAGTCTGTATTTCCCCAAGGCAATCCTTAAAACCTGGCCTGTTAGGGGTACTTGAGGAGCGCGGTTGGGAACCACTGTCTAGCCAAACAAATTGTGTGGTGTCTAGACATCCACCCCACTAACCCTCTAGATTTAGAAGTCATTTTCAGTGGTGTTTTCTTAGGTCATGCTCCTGCTGAAGAATGAATGGCTTCACGTCTGATCATAATCTCAATTTGAATAATACAAGGTACCACTGATTAGTGATCATTTAGAGTGCAGGTGATTCATTTTTTTCCTCAACTGTTTTATACACTGCCTGGCAAAAAAAAAAAAGTCACACTCGTGTTTGGTTGGACCGTCTTTTGGTTTGATTGCGGCAAACGTTCGCCGTGGCATTTTTTTTTTTTTATAAGCTTACGTAATGTCACAACATTTATTTCCATCCAGAGTTGCAATAATTTCACACCAAGATCTTGTATTGATGATGGGAGAGTCCCAGTGATACGTAAAGTCTTCTCTAGCACATCCCAAAGATTCTCAGTGGGGTTAAGGTCCGGACTCTGGTGGCTAATACATGTGTGAAAATGATGTCTCATGCTCCCTAAACCACTCTTGCACAATTTGAGCCCCATGAATCCTGGCATTGCCATCTTGAAATATGCCTGCGCGTCAGGGAAGAAATAAATCATTAATGAGAAACTCAGCGGACCTCATTATTTGCCAGCTGAAACCTATTAATCACTGCAATAATTATCCAATGGAAGTCTCTTATCTATTCACTTAGCTAAATCCAGGTGGTGATTTTTTTTTTTTTTTTGGGGGTAGGCAGTAGGTCTTATTCATTATATTGTATATTTTGTCTCCTAAGTAATTTAGAATTTTCTGCAGCCAGGCTTCTAATAATATTAATGATGTTGCCTGCCTCGCACTTAGGCTGGGGTCAGACATGCGCACTGATTGCGCATAGTAACGAATGCACTTTATAACGGATGAGATTGTGGTTACATTGTATCAGTTAGTTTTGACTGATGTTGAGGGGGGGGAAATGCTGTATGCAGGAGTTTCTCTACGTCTGTGTAGCTTTTTTCGCGTCAATGCCATTTTGGCGTCCGTTGCCCGTGCGTGAAAAAGTGCACACTTCCTCCGTGTGTTGTTCTCTATTGACTCCTTTGAAAGCTACAACGGACAGCAAAAAGTGGACTCGTCTGACCCCAGCCTTAGCGTTCAACTGTTTTTATATAGAGTTCATTATTTCCAAAATCATTTAATTGGTCAGCACAGGCATACAACCAGTATCCAATAGTATATGAAATAGCAGAACTACAGATGGCAACATAAGGGAAGGATGCAATACAACTTCTTAAAAAGTCATCTTACAGTCTTTTGTTTATATTCTTTTCTATTGTGTATTTTTCCTCTCAAGTAATTTGTGCGTCTTCTGCAACTAATTGGGCAGACTAGATGGGCCGAAAGGTTCTTATCTGCCGACATCTTTCTATGTTTCTATGTTTCTAACTAAGCCCCTTCCTAACATTAAGGCTGGGGTCAGACGAGCACGTTTTCTACGGACTGTGCGCCCGTGCAGTACGGACACACTTTTTGACAAAAGACGCAGTAGTGGCCACACAGTCCGTTTTTGTGACTGACGTTATTTTTGACGGCTGTAGGAGGGAAAATAAATTAAAATGAGCCTTAGGCTCGTGTCAGACAAGCGCAGTGTTCACGTCCGTGTTGCCGCACATAAGTAGGTCTGTGATGGCATACAATTGTGTTAAATGGAGCCCCACACACGAAGTGCGGACGCGGCAAACGGATGCAGGTTAGGCAAGAACGTAATACTGCTAGAACAGACGTTCGGAGTGCGCCATGTCCGCAAAGCTTTGTGTGTGAGTAATGGAACGTGGTCAGACGGACTGCATTTATACGTCCAGCATTTCTGACGGACAAAACGTTTTTCATTTTAATTTATTTTCCCTCCTACAGTTGTGTTCAAAATTATTCAACCCCCACTGAAATTGAGTGTTTTGGCCAGTTTGACATTGATTTTGATCATTCAGTCATCTTGCTTACAATTAAATCAAAGAGGCAAGTGTAGGTCAGACAAATCTAACATAACATTTATAATGAAATAACCACAAATGTCTTTTCTGTGCTCACATCATTATCAGTTTTATTCAACCCCCAAGTGACATTCAATCTTAGTACTTAGTACAACATCCTTTTACAGTTATAACAGCTTTTAAACGTGAAGCATAGCTTGACACAAGTGTCTTGCAGCGATCTACGGGTATCTTCGCCCATTCGTCATGGGCAAAAGCCTCCAGTTCAGTCACATTCTTAGGCTTGCGCACTGCAACTGCTTTCTTTAAGTCCCACCAGAGGTTCTCAATCGGATTTAAGTCAGGTGACTGCGATGGCCACTCCAAAATGTTCCAGCCTTTAATCTGCAACCATGCTCTAGTGGACTTGGAGGTATGCTTGGGATCATTGTCCTGTTGAAAGGTCCAACGTCTCCCAAGCCTCAGGTTTGTGACGGACTGCATCACATTGTCATCCAATATCTCCTGGTACTGAAGAGAATTCATGGTACCTTGCACACGCTGAAGCTTCCCTGTACCTGCAGAAGCAAAACAGCCCCAAAGCATGATTGACCCCCCGCCATGCTTCACAGTAGGCAAGGTGTTCTTTTCTTCATAGGCCTTGTTCTTCCTCCTCCAAACATAGCGTGATCCATGGGCCCAAACAGTTCTAATTTTGTTTCATCAGTCCACAGAACACTATCCCAAAACTTCTGTAGTTTGTCCACATGACTTTTGGCATACTGCAGTCGACTCTTCTTATTCTTTGGAAACAGCAAGGGGGTGCGCCTGGGAGTTCTGGCATGGAGGCCTTCATTACGCAGTGTGCGCCGTATTGTCTGAGCTGAAACTTCAGTACCCACATCTGACAAATCTTTTCTCAGCTCCTCAGCAGTCACACAGGGACTTTTCTCCACTCTACGCTTCAGGTAGCGCACAGCAGTCGAAGTCAGCATCTTCTTTCTGCCACGACCAGGTAGCGTTTCAACAGTGCCCTTTGCCTTGAATTTGCGAATGATGCTTCCTATGGTCTCTCTTGCTATGTTTAACATCTTTGCAATCTTCTTATAGCCATTGCCCTTCCTGTGAAGAGTAATCACCTCTTCTCTTGTCTTCCTGGACCATTCTCTTGACTTCACCATGTTTGTAACCACACCAGTAAATGTCTAGAAGGAGCTGAGTATCACAGTCATTTTAAAGCTGCCTAATTGGTGCTTATTATGCTTTATTGCTGCTCCGTGACATCCACAGGTGTTTTCAATACCTGATTGAAAACACTTGAATGAACCTCTGTTCTTCAGAGTGGTAGTCTTTAAGGGGTTGAATAATTGTGTCAATGAAGAATTCACAAAAGAAACATTTACTACTGTATTACAAAACCAATTGATGTCATTTTAGTTGCATATGGTTCTTTAAAAAGTCCTTGTAGAATTTCATTCTGAATACAATTACAAATGTACACTAAATTCCCTAAAACCCTTTACAGCATTGGGGGTTGAATAATTTTGAACAAAACTGTATCTTTCACTGCTATTTATTCATTGATTTATATTTGTAATATTCAAATTTTCACATTATCCACATTGTTTATTGTTTAAATGTAATTACAGTGCCTGAATAAAGATTTAAACACTGTGGGCAATATTACGTTCTGATAGCAAACGTTAGTGCTCATCTGTGTGAGCGTTAACATTAGCTTAAGTGACCCTAGCGTCGGCCGACCATATTACATTTCGGACGCTAACAGGTTAAACAACCCGATAGCGATTCGGAGCGTGCGCTTTTCAGCACAAGTTTACTGTACTTTGCGCTCCCTATGCTTAACATGGGGAGCGCAAAGAGTTAATTAGTGTTAGGATCACAAAGTCCTAACGCTAATTACGTCCCACTGCAGTTAACTCAAAAATTAACCACAGCTTGGAGCTGGTGCCAACGGATTCCACTTCTGCGGACTCAGTTATCACCAGCTGCAACCCCCCCCCACCAAAAAAAATCAGATAGCCGCCCCTCATTCCACAGCGGGCCAATCCGCCTCTTCTGGCCGTCGGAAGCAGAATGAGGCTGGGGGAAAAAAGTCCCAGTCCCCCCCCCTCCCAATCACTCCGCCGACCTGCAGGATCTTGTGAGAGGTGAGATCATGTTGGTCATGTGACCCAGCAGTCAATGCCTCAATGGAGTAATATGGACTCCATGGAGGGGATGCTCGGTCGGGATGGCACCTTAGCGCTTCCTTGAGTATCCTAAGGCTTAAAGCTGCATTATGGGGCAGCCTGTTGTATCAGCGCCTGCCCCTTAATATGGAGCTAACAAACGGGGATGCGAAGGAGAAACCTCCTGGCCTGTCATATATATATATATGTTTTTTTTAGTTCCTACTCACAATGTCCCTTATTCTTCCTGAATAAGAATATTGAAGCAAAATCGTGAATAAGACATTGTGTAAGATAAAGCTATCATTAGAGTGACATTTGATGTCTGTGCAGCTGCCCATGGAGGGCTGTTCAGAATATTGCAATATATATCAATAGAAAAACACCTTGTTTCTTTTAACCCTTCCAGTAGCCGTTCATAAAAAAAATGTACCACCAGGGGGCACACTTGATTTAATCTTTAAAAGAAACCTTGTTGTTGTTTTTTTCTTGTTTTTTTTAATATATTGGGTAGTAATCTAAAAAATGATAAATTGCCTGTGCAAAATAATTTCATACTAAATTAAAAAAAAAAAAAAAGCAAAGACCATTTACATGTAAATTGAAAGTAAGGTCTTTGAGCAAAAGAGGGTGATCAAATCCACTTGGGATCACCATGGTCACAATAGTCTCTCTGTGGTTGGTTCTTGTATTGTGATTTCGTTATTTAATATTTTACGATCATTAGGAACTTTATAACCGCAGCGACGTGCGCAGACACCGATACGTGCAAAGCTTTAATCATGTTTACAAACAATGCAGACTTGAAAAAAGATTAAATCAAATATTTTCAGAATACAAAAATAATCACTTAAATCCTCTGGAGCAGAGATAGTGTTGTGATCATCTCTTCAAGGGTTAAGATAATATCTAGTTTCTATGGTAACCCAAATGCAGAATCTCCAGGTAGAGGAAAAGCAGTGTGTGTATATGTCAGCCAGCCTGTCTCCCAACTAAAAGCATTTGGGAAGGAAAAAAGCTTGGTGTGTGTATGTATGTATATATATATATATAGTTTAATAAATATATAACGCATCAAGAAGGCGTGCACTCCTGGAGTCTTTTTACTATAGGGATTATTCCGCATTATTCAGCATTTACCGCAGGGTCCCCCAAAGTGCAGGGAAAAGCCACTGAATGGATCCCAAAAAAATCACTGAAAACCTGCCAATACGATCCCAAAAAAAATCGGATCAATTCAAAACGCTGGAGAAAACCCGCCGAACATACCCAACGATCTGCTGCAAACCCGCCGAATGTGTTCGAAAACAATCGATGATCCACCGAACACAGCGCCGACCAACAGCCAGAAAAAGCCGACAAGTCGACGAACAGGGTAAAAAAAGATTGAAACTTTCAAGATTTCAAACGCTGTTTGCAAAAAAAACTACTGCACGAAAATGTCTGGAATTAACATATAAGGTCCTATGAATAATATTAAAAAGGTCTATTTTAAAAAAAAAACTTTTTTTTTAATTGCTGCAAATATTTTTAACATTGAAACCTAAGGGATTTACCTGATTAAACTTGCCGAATGAAACCACCGAACATCAGGGCATTTCACTGATATTTCATTGCTGTTCCGGTGTTCCCTGAATAGGTTAACCATTGCTTCTCTATGAGATTTCACCGCTGTCAGACACCGTATTTCGCTGGCAATTCACCAATATTTGGTGAATTGCCTGGTTTCAAATGGCCCCGAAATTGCACCGTACGAGGAAATTAACCGTTCGGTGCAATTTCAGGGCCAGTTCGGCTCTCTCTGAATAACCCTGAATATTTTTTTTATTGCGTTAGTGCAAAATCGATGTTTCAGTCCCACAGGGGACGATTCTGAAAAATGTCCTCTGTGGGACTGAAGCGTTGGTTTTTGCACACAATCGATAACATACACTCAACGGCCACTGTATTAGGTACACCTTGCTAGTACGGGTTGGACCCACTTTTGCCTTCAGAACTGCCATAATTCTTCGTCGCATAGATTCAACAAGGTGTTGGAAACATTCCTCAGATTTTGATCCATATTGACATGATAGCATCACACAGTTGCTGCAGATTTGTCGGCTGCACATCCATGATGCAAGTCTCCCATTCTACCACATCCCAAAGCTGCTCTATTGGGTCGAGATATGGTGACTGTGGAGGCCATTGGTGTACAGTTAACTCATTGTCCTGTTCAAAAACCAGTTTGAGATGGTTTGAGCTTTGTGACATGGTACATTATCCTACTGGAAGTAGCAATCAGAAGATGGGTACACTGTGGTCATAAAGAGATAGACATGGTCAGCAACAATACTCAGGTAGGCCATGGCGTTTAAACGATGCTCAATTGGTACTAAGTATGCCAAGAAAATACCCCTCCCCCACACCATTACACCATTACCACCAGCCTGAACCATTGATACAAGGCAGGATGGATCCATGCTTTCATGTTGTTTATTCTGACCCTACCATCTGAATGTCGCAGCTGAAATCGAGACTCATCAGACCAGGCAATGTTTTTCCAATCTTCTTTTGTCTAATTTTGGTGAGCCTGTGCGAATTGTAGCCTCAGTTTCCTGTTCTTAGCTGACCGGAGTGGCACCCGGTGTGCTCTTCTACTGCTGTAGCCCATCTGCTTCAAGGTTCGACGTTTTGTGCGATCAAAGATGGTATTCTGCATACCTTGGTAACCAGTGGCTATTTGAGTTATTGTTGCCTTTCTATCATCTCGAACCAGTCTGCCCATTCTCCTCTGACCTCAACAAGGCATTTTCATCCACACAACTGCCTCTCACTGGATATTTTCTGTTTCACAGCATTCTGTGTAACCCCTAGAGATGGTTGTGTGTGAAAATCCCAGTAGATCAGCAGTTTTTGAAATAGACCAGCCGTCTGGCACCAACAACCATGCCACGTTCAAAATCACTTAAATCCCCTTTCTTCCCCATTCTGATGCTCGGTTTGAACTTCAACAAGTTGTCTTCACCATGTCTAGATGCCTAAATGCATTTAGTCACTGCCTTGTGATTGGTTGATTAGCAATTTGTATTAACAAGCAATTGATCAGGTGTACCTAATAAAGTGGCCAGTGAGTGTATAGTTAAGACTCCAGGAGTGCACACCTTCTTGATGAGTTGTTTGCCCTCGGTGGCGGTCAGCACCGGAGCAATTAGAAGTGGATAATCCTGGCTTCAGGTCCCCTGGTGAATCTTGGGGTGTGTATGTATATAATATATATTTTAAAATAATATAAACCTTGATGTCATCTTAAATATTTTTGTAAGATCTATACAACCTCCTGACATGGTTAAAACACGTCAGGTCAGCAGTGATTTTTTTAAATTTAAATCTTCACCGAAGTTCAGGATGCTTTTAGCCTAGAACTGTGTTTACCATCCCTGGTCCTCAGAACCTAGATTTTAGGTTCTAGATTGTAAATTCCTAGGGGAATAGGGCATTCATTTTCTACTGTACTGGTTTGTCAACTTGTTGTTCAGTCTCAATGTATTGTAACCCTGTCGATATTGTGCCCATTGTTCAGCGCTGCCAGGGCTGGATTTGCATCACGGGAGCCTGTAGGTACAGAAATGTGTATAGCCCCTATTCCCCCCCAAAAAAAGAAACCTTCCAGAATTACTTTTTCAATGTTTGTTTTGGGGCAAACAATTTTTTAAAAAAAAAAACCATAAAAACTGAAACCATTTCTCTCTGCACTCAAATCAGCAGGAGGGGCAGAATCTGTTGCCTTAGTTGAGTTAGTGCAGTGGCATTGTTTTTTTTTATGTAAAAGCATATATTACCTCTGCTGTAGAACAGAGAAAAAAAGTTTGGATTTTTTCCTAATTGTTTATTTTTACACATTATTATTGTCATCATTTATATAGCGCAACAGTTTCTGCAGCGCTTCACAATAACCAAAGGGAACGAAATACATATAAACGGACATAGGATGGAAACAAGAGGTGTAGAGAGCCCTGCTCATAGGAGCTTACAGTCTAGATTGCATGGTCATGTTTGGTATCATAGCAAGGCGTACGCACAGGATGAGCCTGGTGTGCCCAGGCACACCCTAATGTTGGTTGAAGGGTTCATCTTTGACCCCCTACATAGAATATTTTCATGTTCATGATAAATAGCTTGAACATTGACTGTATCACTGCTAAACATTGGTTATTCCAAACTTAAAACAACTGCTGTAAAAACATATCTGTGTGCACACCCTAATGACATGTGCTGTGCGTGCCATTGTTTGGTATCATTGTAAAGACCAGACTCTGACTTTTCCAATTACACTTCACTTAACCTTGTGCAGTGTACAATTCAGAGATGCAGGTTCCAAAGTCCCCTTGTCTCTCCTCACTGCAGTTCCACAGTCTAGGTTGTCGATGAAACAATGCGTTGCATCATCAGCTCCACACTTGCTGGCAGTGTGGGAAATGAGAAGGTGAGTTAGTGTAGCATTACTGTTTACTTAATACTTTTTTCCCTCTAACACAGCACTATTATTTTATTTAATACTTCATTTTTACATTAAAGCTAACCTGTTTATATTTGGTATCACTTGAAAGGCCATAATCTGGCCTTTCCAACGATACCTTATATGTCCCTATAGCCCTTAGGACTCTGGAGATACATTGGTCTAAATGATTGTTTAAAAAAACAGAGCAAGGTGCCTCTAGGCACATGCCTACTCTGCCTAGTTATAAATCCAGCCCTGAGTGCTGCAGAATATGCTGGCGCTATATAAATCAATAATAATAATAATAATAACAACCACTAACAGGCCAGATTTTAAGAATTATCTTATGGAAATGCAGGCTGAAAGCTGCCATCACCGAGCAACAAATCTCATCTGTGCTTCAAATATCTGGCAAACCTGTCCTGTTAGTGTTCCTTGAGGATCAGGGATGGGAACCACTGGACCAGAAAACAGAAGGGGTTATTCAGAAATCGTTTGGGTTTTGCCGATGCTGCATACACTGGGGAAAATAGCCATTGTTTCAACAGTAGAAAATGTCGATTTCACTAAAGAAAAATCCAGTTGCCGGAGAAATTTCAGAGTGAATACGAGCTTGAGCCGTGAACACCGAACTGTGTGGGAATTGCTCCCTGTTCGAAGTCTTTACTAACGGCTCCTACACAATGTATAGGAGATGTCCGTATCCAAAAAGAAACTGCAAAACTTGGTATAGCTATTTGAGAGATTAAGCTAATGCTGGTATGTAGAATGGCTGCAGCTGTTGGCTTTATGGTTCTGTTCGAATTGAGCCCCATTTGACCCTTATAGACATATTTTTTTTTTTTTTTTTTTAAAAACAGGGTTATTCAGAGAGAGGTGAAAAGCTGGTTTGGCTATGTTGACCTAGAATTTTCCATTCTCCAGTCATTCATCCCTCTCAGAATAACAGTGATAGTGATCATTCAACCTCCCTGACTGAGGCAAATAAATAACCTGGTTGAACCAGAGTACATCAGACTGTATTCAGTGCAAAGAATGGGTTCCCGCTCAACAATTTCCATTCTCTGAAACACATTGTAGATTTTAAAAAGAATTCTATATGACCAGCACCTCATATAATGTGAAACCACTCGAGCCGGCTTGGGGTCCCAGCTTGCATCTACTGCAACTTTACGTTTCACTATTTCCATGTATAATCTTAAATTTTTAACAAATGGGAGATTATTCATAGAGTTTTGGTTTGTCGCAATTGCAAACACTGGTGGAAATCGAACGCCGGCATTTCATGAAAGTAAAATCCAAACAGTGGCAGGAGAACCTTTTCTGTGTATAACTCCTGCTGCTGTTTGAATTACCCTTTTGTGAAATTCTGAGTTTGTCACTGTGACGGTACGGGCTGCAGGGTCCCACCAGATTTAAAAACTTTTTGTCTTTGATTTCCCTTGCACCTTTTTCCCCCTGTTGACCCCTTGTTTTCACATGTCCCTAATGTTTTTGATTCTGTTTCGCAATGTACCCTGCTTGCCAAGAAATTGAGTTTTCCCTGCCTACGCGCATCGATACACTGCCAGCTGAGACCTGGTTCATGGGCCGAGGGTCATCTCGAAGGACTGGGCAATGGCTAGAGGTAGTGGTGACATTCCATAAACTGGGCAATGGCTAGAGGTAGTGGTGACATTCCATAAACTGGGCAATAGCTAGAGGTAGTGGTGACATTCCATAAACTGGGCAATGGCTACAGGCAGTGGCAGCCATTGTATTCAAAGACTTGGTAATGGCTGGTGGCAGTGGTGGTCTGGCACCAGGATGTCTGAGGGTGGGCAGGAGGGTGATCCAATGGGGACAGTTCCCTATAAATATGACCTGTGTTTTTGGAACAATAAACAGATCCTGTTTGCAGTTCAACCTAAAACGTGTCTTGCCTCGTTCTTGGGGGGAAACTGCAGCAATAATACACACTGCCCAGTACTTGTAAGTGCTACTCTTGTTCTCTGACGCCGAGTATCCAGCTGGGGTACTCCAGGATCGTCACAGTCACCACTGCAACAAGTTCTTGGTAAAGAGGGACACTAAAATGGATGGAGACCAAAACCTACTGAAATAACTCACAAGTCTTAAGGTACTGAGGTAGAATGTTTCCCGTCATCTGTATTTTGATATACTTTAGATCTCTACATTATCTGTTTTTGGTGGTTTGGATGGGCAAAATGCTCAGAAAGACTGTTGTATTCTACATCTGGTATTCCCACATCAGCATGTGTTCCTTCCTAGTATGATATGCAATTACGAGTTTAATAATATCTGCATTTGTATAATAAAATTTATTATAGGAACAAATTTCAATCTATTGAGCAGGTGGGATAGAGACAAAAGGTGAAGAGATACTCAGTGGGTACCCACTGAGTGTCTGAGTGTATGTATCTCTTCACCTTTTGCCACTATCCTACCTGCCCGATATATTGGTTTATTTGTATTTGTAGGCTTAGAAGGGTCGCCTAGTGGATGTGACAGTTTTTTGGTTTTGTGTTACTTTACTTTGTGATACCGGTGGGACAAAGTTGTAAGCCTATGTTCCTGGGATGTAGACATTATTATTTATATAGCGCCAGCATATTCCGCAGCGCTGTACAATGGGCACAATATAGACAGGGTTACGATACATTGAACAACAATTGACAAAACGGTACAGCAGGAAACGAGGGCCTTATTCCTGTGGGAACTCACATTCTAGAAGGGTTGCAGTGGAAACAGGAGTAGAGGACTGCACAGTGAGAGTGATGGACTGCACGGTGAGAGTGATGGACTGCACGGTGAGAGTGATGGACTGCACGGTGAGAGTGATGGACTGCACGGTGAGAGTGATGGACTGCAAGGTGAGAGTGATGGACTGCAAGGTGAGAGTGATGGACTGCAAGGTGAGAGTGATGGACTGGTTGCGTCGGTGAGTTGGGTGGTAAGCTTCACTAAACAGGAATGTCTTAAGGGAGCGTTTGATGGAAGGGAAACTAGGGGAAAGTCTGAGACTATGAGGGAGCTCATTCCAGAGGATGGAGGCTGCGCGTGAGAAATCCTGAAGTCTATCATGGGAATAGGTGATGCAGGGAGAAGCTAGGCGCATCTCACTGTTTGAACTCAGGGAGCAGGCTGGGGTGTGTTTGGCGCCGATTAGTGAGGACAGGTAGTGGGGAGCAGAGTTATTGTTCCTACAGCATCGCCATGTTTACTCATCTCAATGGGAACAGGGCAAAATTAAAACATAGAAACAAGAGGCATAGAGGGCCCTGCTCAGATGCGCTTACAATCTACATCTACTATATTCAGTGGTTCATATAATTTTCGCAGACAGCAGTGTTGAATGGTTCTCTATATAATTTTTTTCGTATTTAGTATCTTTTCTTCTTTTTTTCCCCCCACTGCTTGTAGAAATAGTTATTATAGAAACTGACATATTTTTACATTTCTTTTTTTTTTCCGTTTCTTTCTTATCAATAAATGGGAAAATACTACAAGATATTGTCACGTTGGGCCAGGCCTGGCTGGATGCAGAAAGGTGTGAGCCTAATGTGCAGTGAAAACACTATACAGATTTAGAAAATACCAAGAATTCATTTCTAAACCAGGCTAAATGTAAGCAGGGCCGTCTTTAATATTGACAGGGCCCTGGGCAAACATTTTCTTGGGCCCCTCCATGCAATTTTGCTCTCCACAACATCCAAAAAAAATTAATAAATAAATAATGCACTGAGGCTTGTCTCAAAAACACAAAATCTATTTATTTTATATATTTTTTTCACAATTACACATCTTTAATACACGTACACATCATATCTATACACGTACTGTAAAACAATATATAGACACACTATATCTCTGTGCATGCACACATACATATATACACGTAACGTATGCACAATCTGTGTACACATACATATCTTATATACATCATATACACCTCATTCATATTTGCACATCATATATACACACACACTTCCACATCATTATATATATATATATATATATATAATATATACATACATACACACTTCCACATCATTATATATATACATATACATACACACTTCCACATCATATATATATACATATATATATATATATATGTATATACACACTTCCACACCATATATATATATATATATACACACACTTCCACACTAATATATATATATAATATATATATAATATACACACACTTCCACACTATATATATATATATATATATATATACACACACTTCCACACTATATATATATATATATATATATATATACACACTTCCACACCATATATATATTATATATATATATATGTATATATACATATACACACACTTCCACACTATATATATATATATATATATATATATACACACTTCCACACTATATATAATATATATATATACACATATATACACATATACACTTCCACATCTATATATATATATATATATATATATATATATATATATATATATATATACACACTTCCACACTATATATATATATATATATATATAACATATACACTTCCACATCATATATATATATATTTTACACACACACACTTCCACATAATATATATATATATTATACCACACTTCCACACCATATATATATATATATACACTTCCACACCATATATATATATTATATATATATAATAACACTTCCACACCATATATATATATATAATATATATTATATATATATATACACACTTCACTAATATATATACACACTTCCACTAATATATATATTTTTTTTTACACACACACACATTTAAACAATCATATTTCCACATCATATACATATTTAGGCAACATATACACATTATACATTCAGCATAAATACACTTAATTTGTCACAATTTAATTTTATTTGTTAACTAAGTGGGAGCTGGAGGGAAATTGAGGGGGGTGGGGAGCTGGGGGTCCTATAAACAGTGACTTGTTTAGGGCCCTGCTTCTTACCTGCATAATGCTGTATTTTTCAGGCAGGCAAAGCAGAGCACTGTCTGCTGTCTGTCTTCTCCATGATGGGTGGACACAGCATGGTGAGGAGGAGCTAATTACATCTCCCATGGGGCCTCAAGGAGAGCTCTAGACCAGCATGCCGCTGGATCACCTGCTCCGTTGGGATGATGTCATATCCTCTCTGTGGTCACCTGACACTATGGAGAGGAAGCAGCCTGCGAGCTCCAGGCTCTGAGGGCTCAAGGGAGTGGAACAACTGAGCTGCAAAACGGGCCCCTCTACAATGGCTGGGCCTGGGGCAGCTGCCCCTCTTGCCCCTCGTTAAAGAATGTAAACCAAGATCAGGGATCCAAAACAAATGCACAATAGATACACGCAGGAAATAAGACCTGAGGACTATAAGCAAAATATAGAGACACGATACCAAAGCAGAGGGCAAGGCTACAAGCAGGGAATTTAAATCCAGATGCAAGGAAACAAGAATAACAACCTCAGAAAACACAGTATGCAATAAACAGAATAAACACGATATATATATAAATAAATCCAGGAAACAATATGACTATGAACAGGCAGAATAAACAGAACTAAGCAGAGGGTAATATAACGTTTAAACCTGAAAACATGTTACTACAAAATACCATGAATACAGACAGGAGATCCAAAAAACAGAACTGCACACGCCCAGGACTGAATAGAAGTTAATGAGTGAGATCAGAATGAGGCAGCCCCCTTCCTAGGGTGTTGCCTCCTTTTAAGCACAGTTCATCAAAACTGAAGAGCGTCCAGGTGTGGCTCCAGGGCTAGAAGTCCACAATCAAACGAAAGTCCTGGAACCAGCATCCTTAATGCATAACATGGCAATATAAAATAACCAGTAGGGGCGCCAGGCGCTCAGAATGTCCAAAACGTTACAGATATCTTGAAATAAGACATATGACCGCCTTCTCTAACTTAAGTGCAAGACACTGAGGCAATACTGCATGGTTAAGAGCCATGTGAGTGGTGTTCCAATTGTATATCTATTTATAATTTTTACTTTCAGGGTTATTCAGAGAAAGGTGAAACTCTGGAGAACTTTTGGAGAAGTGAAAATTCTAGGTCATAATAGCTGATTTGGAAAGTGAGTTAAATACGTTTTTCTGGTTTGGCTATTTTGATTTTTCAGGTTTGGCTAGTTTGACTTTTCCAAAAATTCTCCTGAGTTTCACCTTTCTTTGAATAACCCCTTTCATTTCTGGAACGATTATATTATCATCCCTTCTACAATCGTAAATGTAAAGTTTTGCTTTTCCATTAAACGTTCCTGAATGCCACATTATTTATGTGCTAAGCAATGAATTCTTCCATTTTTTTTATATGCTTTAAATCCGATTTAAATGTTTAATGTTGTAAAAACTATCTGGAATATTTGGAGATATTTGAATCACAAGGACAGTAATATCTTGAACACAAGCGATTCCAATAGGTCTATCATGCAGAATGTTATGCAACAACAAAATCGTTACATTAAGCTATACAACTAAGAATTTGTCAACTGACAAAGTGATTTCTATTTGTTTATAGTAATATGGGAAATTAATTTGAAAGAATCCCGAATTTTCTAATTCTTCTTGATTTGTAAAGATTTTTATGGCTCTAAATTTTTTATTCTTTTAGCTGTAGCATCCATAGAGTGAGATTTTCCAAACAGACAACTTATTAGTTGAAGATTCGCAAAGATAATTAAAAGGTAATTACACAAATCAATATGCCTGTCAGGATTATGAATAGTGACAGCCCCTACCACTTCCCGGTACAGAATTATTTTATTACCATCGATACGATATACTACATGCATCTAATTGATGCTTAATGTGGGGAAAAAACATGCAATTAAAATTCAAAAATTGTAATCATTGCAACCTTGCCCTACTGTCATCAGATGCGTTATATGAGAATATTAATGCCTCCAAGCTCATTACGGAACTCTTTGATCTTTCCCTGGTATGGGATGGTGCCCACCACCCCCCCCTCCCCATGTATGATAGTTTTTGGTGGGTAACTTATTTTGGAAACTAATCTCCGAATAATGTGTAGTACAGTTCTCCATTAGGTTCCACATTTCCCAGAATCCATTTCTCTATCGGTTCTAGATGCACCATAACTGTAAGGCCAAGGACTACTTTGTATTCAAGTGATTGACCAGTTTTATCAATTATGTGTTAGCAGCACTGCATGTTAATGATGGATAATTTCAGCTGCATGATTATTGTATTGTGTCCTGGTAGTTTGTTTTACTACACATTCATGGGTCGGCTAGGGGGAGCCTGTGACAAGAAAAATGATTAATTGCAACCACCCTGCCTAATTATATTAATGACTGAGGTGATGATGTATAGGAATGTGTTACGGTTAAACCCTATAAAACTATTTAAAGAGAATAGGATTGAGTACCCACAGATTTTTCTCAAAATAGACACACTCCCATGAATGGAACCATTGTAAAGTACACTATTTTAATAATACTTGCCACCATCCTGGTTTACACATTTTTTGTAATTGATCTTTGTGTAAGTTGTTAAGCACCGTTAATTAAGAACTCAAGTTTTACAGACATGTCTTCATGACTCCATTTGTATATATTGGTGTCATATTTCTCACTCTTGTAACCAGGGATGAATTTATACAGTAATTAGGCAAAGTAGGATGTGCCTAAAGGTGCCTACCAAAAGGGTGCCTTGCTCTATACAAAAAAGGTTAATTTATAATATATAAGGAGGTATTGTTGGATAGGCCAGTGTAACACTAATTTCAGATGAATGCAGTCTGAGTGCACTCTGTGTGTGTGCATAATGGACGTACTGATGGAAGATACTGTAGACCCCACACAGTCGTTTTTTTTTTATTTTTAACGGATGTAGACAAAGGAAAGTATGGGAAACAAAATTGATTATAAATAAAATATAGGTACAGTAAGCCACACCATAAAAACCTTTGAGCGTCAAAGTTATGGACGTCGTAGCATAACGCACACAGGCCGCTACGCGGACGTGGTGCACTCTGCACGTCCGTCTTAGCGTTTTTACGTTCTTGTATCCGTTTGCCACGTGCATTGTGCGTGCACAGTTCGGTGCGCACGTACTTCATGTGTGGGTCTCTATTGATCATGATTCTATGCTATGACGGACGTTAAACTGTGCGGCGACACGTGACGGACGTGATAACTGCGTTCGTCTGACGCCGGCCTAAAATATGACCAGGTTTTATGTGAAAAATAAAATACAAATATTTCCTTTATTTCCTTCTAATACGGCACTTTTGAGTGCTGTGAGTGATTGCGCGCCTACTCGCCTAGCGAGAAAGCAAACTTGAGAGTGGACTCCCAAGGTACGTTTCCGGCTCAGGCGACTGCAGTCCGGCTACTGACGGAGGAAGCGAATCCAATATATATGAATATTTGACTGAAGTACCAGACAGTAAATGTCAAGTGTTTTTGCTAAAAAGTAATATCTGTATTGTAATAAGGTTACTGTTTTTAAGAAGTAACAATAGGTAACGGGTCATCCAAACCCAAGAAGGTAAAGAAGGGTGAGACGCCCTTAGGGTATATGGTGCGGAATTTTGAAGCGCTATATGCAACGCATGATTATGGTGTAGAGTTAACTAAGGAGAAACTAACATTAATGTGTACAATTGTATGGCCAATGTTAGTTTCAGAGTGGCCAGAGCAGGGGTCAATGGACCCAGAGCTAATACAGAGAGTGCATTCCCAAGTCACCGGGAAATGCGGACATCCTGAACAGTACCCGTATATAGATATATGGAGGTATTGTGTAAAAGATAAAAGTCATTTTATAATGATGGCGGGACAAAATAAGAAGCAGGTACTCCCAAATAATGAAGAGAAAGGGAGACCGGTGTTGATAGAACAGCCGGAGGAGATTGATTCTTTGCCCCTGCCTTATCCATCAGGTTATGGGGCAGCTAGAGAAGCTTTGAGTGCCGCGGTTGCATGGGCGGAGAGGGGGGAGCAGGCAGCTTCTACTTCCTGGCCAGCTCCCTTCGCTCCGCCACGCGGTATTGCGGAAGAAGACCAGGGTGCAGCGGGTGGAGGAGACAGAGAGGTCCCACCAGGAAAAATAAAAATGCCCGATGGGAGCGTATATAAATTAGTATCCCAAGAGGATAGTGATGATGAGAGTGAAGATGAAAAACAAGGGGCCACCACTCGCGCTGCGAACAATATATATAAACCCCGAGAACCATATCAGCACAATCCCAATAAAAGTAAGCTGCAAATGCCCCTACGGGAAGTGCCAGGCCCTTTACTGGATAATGGAGCACCTGGGCCAGTGCAATACACATATGTCCCATTCACGACAACAGACCTTTTTAACTGGAAAACACACACACCACTGTACTCCACCAACCCCACGGCAGTGGCTAGTATGATAGAGTCAGTCATGCTCATACATAACCCCACATGGGCAGATTGTCAGCAACTAATGTTGACAATGTTCACTACTGAGGAAAGAGCCCGAATAAATAGTAGCGCACGGAAAATTCTACTGGCCCAAGCAGTAGAGGATGCTAAGCCCCAGCCAGAAGCGTGGGCAGAGGAGCATTACCCTAAAACAGATCCCAAATGGCCATACAATACCGCTGCAGGTATTGCCCACCTGCAGACGTACCGGACAGCGGTGATAATGGGTGTTAAAGTGGGAGGGAAGAAACCCACAAACATGGGGAAAATAGCGGATATTGTACAAGAATCTAAAGAATCCCCAAGTGCATTTCTAGAAAGGTTACTAGATGCATATAGGATGTATAGTCCTATTGACCCTGAGGCAGTGGAAAATCAGAGGTTGATTAATTCTTCTTTTGTGGGTCAGTCACCGAGAGATATACGGAATAAAATACAGAGACTAGATGGGTTTCTAGGTAAAGGTATTAGCGAATTGGTAGAAATTGCTAATAAGGTGTTTCATAACCGGGATCTAGAGGAAAAGCGGGAGGAGATAAAGAGACAGAGAGGGCACACAGGTGTTGTCGGTTATATGGGAAATGGTGGAGGAAGAGGTGGCCCGGACAGAGGGAGAGCAAGGGGTAGGGGAGCTAGAGGTAGGGGAGCCCCTAGGGAACCCCTGGGACCCAACCAGTGCGCCTGGTGCCGGGGTGAGTGTCACTGGAAAAACGATTGTCCTGCATTTTTGGCTAAATTTGGGTGACAGGGGGAGACTGGGGAATCAGGAGGTCAAGCCTCCAATGGTCAGGTAACAAACGGCAGATATGAGAGGAGTGAGGGTGCCGGTGCAGGGTTTGTGGGATTGGCGGGAACGTCATTTGAAGGGCAGGGTACATATTGACAATGACCTGGGTCCATCCCGCTCGGTAACCACGAGCCCACGGTCACTATGAGAGTGGGAAATAAAGATGAAATTTTTATGGTTGACACTGGTGCCGAATATTCTGTTGTAACACAGCAAATTGCACCCCCAATGGGAAATGAAGTTGATATTATGGGAGCAATGGGGGTGTCTGCTAAGTACCCCTTTCTTGCTTCTCGAAAATGTAGTGTGGGTGGGCATAATGTTGAACATGAATTTTTGTATATGCCCGAATGTCCCATCCAGCTCCTGGGGCGGGATATCCTTTGCAAATTGCAAGCCCAAATTACGTTTCTTCCCGGGGGACATGCTCGATTAGACCTGCCTGAGAGTGGCAGCTCTACACGGCAGTACAGCCCAGCCATCCAGCACACCCAACCTGTAAAAATTGCAGTAAATATGCCAAGAGAGGAAGAATGGCGTACAGCACCAACTCTGCCGGCAGCCCCGGACCCGCACACACTACTCCTTGGAATTCCTGGGGTGTGGGCGGAGGAAAACCCGCCCGGACTAGCTGTAAATATTCCCCCAGTGTACGTTGATTTAAAACCTGGTGCAACGCCTGTGGCTTTAAGACAATATCATATCCCACAAAAAGCCAAGCAGAATATCCAGACACATTTACAGAGACTTAAAGACCACGGCATATTGAAATTCTGCATGTCACCGTGGAACACACCCCTATTGCCAGTACTGAAAGAGGGCACACAAGAGTACTGCCCAGTCCAAGATTTACGAGCCGTCAACGAAGCCACAGTAACTCTACACCCTGTGGTTCCCAACCCATACAATTTATTGGCATTAATTCCCGGAGATACAAAATATTACACGGTGCTTGATTTAAAAGACGCTTTCTTTTGCATTCGCCTGGCTCCAGCAAGCCAGCCCCTTTTTGCATTTCAGTGGGAGGAATCTACCACGGGAGCGCGCCATCAAATGACCTGGACATGCCGCCCTCAAGGTTTCAGAAACTCGCCCACGGTTTTCGGGTGCGCGCTCAGCCAAGACCTCTCCTTCAACGCTCAGCCAGACAGAGTTGTTTTACTACAATATGTAGATGATTTATTACTGGCTTCTCCCACAGAAAAAGACTGTTTATCTGCCACAAAGGCTCTGCTACATCTACTATGCCAAGCAGGTTACAGCGTGTCAAGAAAGAAAGCACAAATATGCAAACAAAGTGTAAAGTACTTAGGCTTCCAATTAACAGGTACCAAGCGTGCATTGGGGGCAGAAAGAAAAGAAGCAGTATGCCGAATACCCCAACCAAAGACCAGGAGACAAGTCCGTGAGTTTCTGGGAGCTGCAGGCTTCTGCCGCCTGTGGATCCCCAACTTCGCAGACATTGCCAAGCCCCTTCATCAAGCCACAAAGGGGGGAGAACAGGACCCCTTCCTCTGGGAAGAAGAGCAAACAGCAGCTTTCCTAAAATTAAAGACTCTGTTAATGGAAGCTCCTGCGCTGGGACTGCCAGATCACAGCAAGCCCTTCCAGCTGTACGTGCATGAGCACAATCAAACAGCAAAAGGAGTGCTGATTCAAAGTTTTGGCTCTTGGCTAAGGCCTGTGGCCTATCTCTCCAAGCAACTTGACCCTGTAGCCTGTGGTCTATCCCCATGCCTGAAAGCCGTGGCAGCCACCGCAATGCTGATAGCAGAAGCAGACAAGCTGACCCTTGGACAAGTTCTCCATGTCAAGGTGCCCCATGCTGTCAAAGCCCTGCTGGATGTGAAAGGAAGCTACTGGTTCAGCAACAGCCGGATGACAAAGTACCAAGCAATGATGTGTGAAAATCCACGGGTCCATTTGGACCTCATCGCTACCTTGAACCCTGACTTAGAGGATCCAGATCATGAATGCCTCCAAGTCATGGAAGAAGTGTTCAGTAGCAGGCCAGATTTGAAAGACGTACCCCTAGACAAATACGATCTACAGTTATTCACTGATGGTAGCAGCTACATCGATGATGGGAAGAAAGTCTCCGGCTATGCAGTAGTCTCAGCAGAAGAAATTATTGAAGCAAATCCACTACCAGGCCATACATCTGCACAACTGGCTGAAATAACAGCCCTAACCAGGGCTCTAGAAATCTCCGAAGGCAAAAGACGGAATATCTACACTGATTCCAAGTATGACTTTATGACAGTCCATGCACATGGTGCACTCTACAAAGAAAGAGGTCTACTTACTTCCTCAGGACAACAAATCAAGTATGCAGCTGAAATCGCGGCCCTCCTAGAAGCTGTATGGAAACCAAGTGCTGTCAGTATCATGCACTGTCGTGGCCACCAGAAAGGTCATGATGAAATCCCAAAAGGCAACAGGCGCGCTGACCAGGCCGCAAAAGCAGGTGCAAAACCATTGCTAACAATTGATCAAGCCAAAGTCCTGCTCTGCAAGCAAGAGCCTCAACCTCCCATGCCAAACTACGAATTCTATATGAATTGGAGAAAATTTGAACCCAAAGGCGAGTTCATTGAAATTATATTACACAAATGGCAAGATGAATACGAACTATTAGAACTCAATCATGACTATATCCAATGGCTTTTCCCAACTCAGTCTCAAGGCTGAAATTTCTACTCCACTCCTCTGAACCCTCAAGAGACACGCCTAATGATCAACACCTCAGAAGTTCAGCAAAGACTACGCAGAGCATACAAAATGATGCTGAAATTCTTCGGCGTAAAACTAATGGGGGAGTGTGAAGAAGATACAAAAGTAACAGAAGTTAAACGAGCAGAAAATTTCGCTTCACGTTTCGAAAATTTAACAACCAACCCTCATAATAATCTACGGATTACACGAATACTGCTAAGTCTGGGAGAGTTGGGAGCAGAAGAATACCAAGCCCCGTTGGTGAGGTTCTTCCTCAAGGAGATCCTTATCAAAAACAAGCTGCCAAGAATGAAGAAAAGTGCAATGAACTTTTTCATACCAGCAGTAAGAGATTCACAAGACAGACAAGATCTGCTGTTCTTCGCATGGCGATACTATTTCCCAAAAGAAGAATTTGTCTGGGGAAACAGTGGAGAATTGGCACGATACAAAGCAAAACCAGTGGTGGCTGCACTCCTACCGGCGCCACGGAGTGAATGGACACCCATATATTCAGAGAAAGAGAAGAAATGGCTGTCAGAAGAACAAGGCGGATATGGAGAAGACGGATGGTTCCAGTTGAAGAATGGACAAATAGTCCTACCAGCAACATTGGCTCCTGAGATTGTAAGAACGCTCCACGCAAGTACCCATGGCGGAAGAGAAATGATGGAACAGCAATTGGAGCCACATTTCTACGTACCAGGACTGTCAGTAGTCTGCAAAGCAATAGCCCAGCAGTGTGTGACATGTGCCAAAAATAACCCAAGAGCAGGCCCATCTCAACCTCCAGGGAAGCAGCCAATCGGGCTATCCACAATGGCATCGTTACAGATAGACTTCACAGTGCTGCCGCCCTGCAAAGGATACAAATATCTACTGGTAATGGTGTGTACTCTGACAGGATGGGTGGAAGCCTTCCCAACAAGAACAGAAAAGACTGTGGAAGTGGTGAAGAGTCTGATAAGAGAAATAATACCACGTTATGGACTTCCTCTCGAAATAGGGTCGGACAATGGCCCTGCCTTTATACAGAACTGTTTACAACAGCTAGCCCGCCTGTTGGGCATCACCTGGAAGCTACATACTGCCTACAGGCCCCAAAGCTCGGGAAAAGTCGAGAGAATGAACCGCACCCTAAAGACTTTGATGTCCAAATTGTGCCAAGAGACGTCGCTAGGCTGGTTGGATGTGCTGCCGATAGTCCTTTTGCACATTAGGTGCAGGCCAACCCCCCCAATTGAAGCTAAGTCCGTACGAACTTATGTTTGGACACCCTACCCCTCTGATTAATGGACTAAGGGGGGACCTTCGGGCATTGGGAGAAACTAAACTAAGTGATCAGGTTGTACTGTTAGGTAAATCAATGCAGAAATTGAATACTTGGGTGGGAGATAACATACCTCAATTTTTATATCCCCCACTGCATAAGTATTGTCCAGGTGACTCAGTATGGGTGAAAGAGTGGAAAAATGACCCACTAGGCCCAAAATGGAGAGGTCCTTACCTTGTCCTGTTATCAACCCCTACAGCAGTAAAGGTTGCCGAGGTGGTCCCGTGGATACATCACTCCAGACTGAAAGTAGCTGCAGCCAGTCCTGAACCAGCATGGAAGGTCGTCACCAACGAGACCAATCCACTGAGGCTAAAGCTGACAAAGACCACAGCCGTGACTGTCTGAATGATGCAACTGAAAGCACCCAAATGATTTCACAAGTGGGTGTCTTGATGGACACAATAAGGCCTGACCATCCACCAACAGGGGAACAAAGGGATCCCCCGGGGGATACCCCAAGGGTGCTTTTTAGGGGCCCAGCCCCCACCCTTGATCATCCGGAGATGTCTTTTATTTTTGAAATTCCGGTGGGGAGGGATTGGGTTTATGTGACTGTGAAAAGAATTGCCCAAGGGATTTTGACATTTGGGGCATTTGTGGTACTGATTTTATACCTTGCGAACTTGATTTATGGACTCTCGCATGGAGCATGCCCCAGGTGCCCAAGCACCGCCAAGAAAGTGGATATCTCCCATATCTGGAATGGTACGCACCCGATGATGGAAAATCGTACTATGTGGAGACAAAAGCGAGAGGCGACATCCGAAATTTTGCCAAGAGGACATTTACTTGTGCACTTTAAATATGCCTGTGCTAAAAAGTCTGGGCAAACCACATGCTGGGTGTGTAGTAGGTTGCACCCAGAGACAATCCACATACCATTTGCCTCTGTTCCAATGAATTTGAGTATGTTTGCGTCAGGGAATGTCACAATAAATGCTTTCGATGCACCAAGAGAAAAAACAGAATCATTCAGTCCCGGGTACCCCATAATAGGGTCAGTATACCCACCAGAATGGTGTTTCCAACTAGGACCAGATAGAGAAACAAATAATGAGGGTGGAGGGTGCTATTCAAGCAAGTTTAACTGGACATCATACATCTACACATTTAACACAAAGGAGCAGTCAAATTTTCTATACATACGATGTAGAAATCTCACGAGTGAACAAGAGGAGGTGATTGCGAAGGTGACAGATGGGAGGCAGAGTGCACTGGATATGATGAAACGACTGAGACAACTGACAATAGAGATAGCAAAGGGAACACTACATTTGTCACCATTTATATTAAAAGGGGGGTACCAGGTGTGTTGTGGAAAGGTGTGTTACACATGGGTACCACCAACAATTACGGGAATGTGTTACCTGGCTAAATTGATCCCAATTTAGAGGGTAAGGGGAGAAGACACTAATACAGACACAGCACTCCACCCTAGGTACCCACTGGTGTTTGAAAGAAAGAAGAGAGAGTTGTTTAAAAAGGTGGATCGAATATGGTCATGGCTGCCGGCATGGACTGGATGGGGAAGAGCGTTGATGGTAAGAATGAACAGTTATGCCAGTCTGATGGATGAAATTCTGAATAAGACTAGTATGGACATTCAGTTGCTGAATCTGGAGGTGCGTGAGATACGGAAGGTGCAGATGATACATGATCTGGCACTAGAACAGATCAGTGCGGCCTTGAATGGATTGTGTGAAGTGACAATGCATTACGAATGTTGCACCTTCATCAGGAACACCACACATGACATCCCTGACTATTACCAGGTAATCCAAGATCACCAGGAGAAGGTAGCGCAGTTGCAGAACACAGCAAGGAGGATCGCTGCTGAAGGCTGGAATCCACTCCGTGGGTTCGGAGCAATCGGAGAGTGGTTTGGATCCATTCTGAGATTCATCTCACAGATTGGGTCCATGATTCTGATGATAGTAGTGATCTTGGTCGTAGGGACACTAACGTACCGCATAGGGCTATGTCTATGGCCACTATGCAAGAGAGCACTGACACCCACACAGACACAAAAGATACCACTGATAATCCCACAAGATATGTTCCCAACGAATATAGGTCCCCTAAAGTATGAGGAACTCAAGAATAACTCTAGTGGGGTGTGATGGCTACAAGCATCAGGAAAAGAACCTGAGGCTTGAGCCAAGGGGGGAATGAAGTGGAATCAGGCTGGAAGATGGTCGCCATTATGAGCCAGGCGGCCATCTTGTTCAGAATATTGGTTCACTTGAAAATAACTAGGTAGATTTCAGTAGAAACTAGAATGAAGCTTACATAGAATTTTAGGACTGTGTTAGATTAGCAGAGAAGCAATTAAAATGGAGGAAGATCCGGGCCGCTCTTGGCACGGAGAGACAGGATGAGAAATAGTTACATCAAGGTCACAAAGGCCTGCAGAGAGACAAAGAGAGCGTAGAAACCAGACCATGTCTTATCTGTGACAAATAAACATAGCCTCTAGGGAGGTGGGCACGGCCCGGATTGAGTGCCGCAGCAAATCACGAACTGTCAGACTAACATGAAGTTTGCCAATTTACGGCCAATGTATGGAATGCCTTTGTAATTAACCAAGGGAGGTACTAACCCACATGGGGTGGGATAGTGTCACCGGGAGGTGGGCTAATTGGGATGTACCTAATTATGTATTCGGGGTATAAAACCTCTCGTCGGGGTGAGATCGGGGCTCACTCTTTGCGATTTAATCCTGTGTGAGCATTGTGTGACGACACTAATAAAGTTTGCCTTTCCTGAAGAGACTCGTGTTCAGACAATCCTTGCTCGTGTCTGGTCCGGCTTCGTCCCGAGTGAACCTAGCAGATTCCGGTAACACTACCTAGGGGCAAGGGCAGACCTGGATACCTTCACAGCAGATGATCCACTGGCTTACTGGGTGTTGAGATTGGATCACTGGCCAGAATTTAGCCAATATGCTATGGAGCTACTAGATTGCCCTTCATCCAGCGTGCTTTCTGAAAGGACGTTCAGTGCCGCTGGAGGTTTTGTCACAGACAAAAGAGTGCATCTGTCCACTGACTCTGTAGACCGGCTGACATTTATAAAAATGAATCAGTCCTGGATCAGCAGCTATCACTCCCCTGATGCTGATGTAACTGAATAGATCGGGATCTCTTCTGCATTCCCAAAACCTCCACCACTGCACTCTTCCACAATAACTCAGAGAGGTAGGAACTAGCTGGCACCAAAGGCCCAATATTTGGGTGCACTGACGCGTGTACCAGATTCATGTCATTGTAATATTTGATGGCAGGGTCCACCCCTGCACTCTTCCACAATACCTTAGAGGGGTTACGGTGTGAAGGCACTAGCTGGCACCAAAGGACCAATTTTAATGCACCTGTTGTTACTTTCATCCAATGCCTGCATAAGTTTCACCATAATTTAGCCAAAAAATCACTAAACTTGTTCTGCTTCTCCTAAAACGTCTCCTCTTTTCATACAGGCTGCCGCCCCAAGCAGTTGTTTTTGAATAGATTAAAGGAAAACCATTTACCGTCAATTGAAATGTCATTTTTTTCTTTTTAAATGTTTCTATACATCCTACAAATCCGACACTTCACAGGCAGGTTATGGGGACCTCCTAGGCACGATATTTGAAGGAATTTTTCGTTTTTATTCTTAACCTTTATGTCATGGAAAAATCACTGTTCCTTTAAAAACATTTTTTTTTTACTTTTTGTCCTTGTTTCCTGTCCCCCAGGGCATTACCCGGACCCCCATACACCTTTTATGGCAAATATCTTGCATATATGCCTTCTTGGAGGGCACTCTAAAAATCGAACGTTCGAGTCCCATTGACTTGCATTAAGTTCAAATTGTGTTTGCGTTCAAATTCAAACTTTTTCAAATGTTCGTGTTCGAATGTGAACCGAACATGGGGGTGTTCGGCCCATCACTAATGCACACACATCCACACACACATACACACACATCCACATACAGTTACACACATAAACTTACCCACACAGCCCTGGTCCATGTCTGCCTCAGGACTGCTGCACGGCCCACACTCGAAGGCCTAGTGCCGGCCTGCTGGAGGGCTGGTTGGATGCGGGGCCTGGTTGCGACCGAGCTCCGGCCCGCTGAAAGGGATGGGTGCGGCCTACTTTCTCCACGGAACACCGGCCTGCTGGAGGGCCAGGCACTCCATGCCATGGCCTTTGACAGGGCGGCAAAATGTCGTCCCTGACAAAGGACCACCTGAAGCCGCTGCACCAACCGTCTTCATGGACGGGCCGGCCTTTAGTGGAGGTGATGGCAAAATGCATTATTACGCATTGTTTCACATAAACCTAAACTGCGGCACCGCAGTGAGGAGAGATAAAGGGGCCTTCGGAACTAGCGCGGACCAATTGTTGCCTCAGTATCTATAAAAAGGCCTACCAAATTCCTCAGCACCAGGCCCATGATACTCTTAATCAAGTCCTGGTTTTTATTGTTCTTGCCATCATGGTTTCTGCAGATGTTGTTCTATGTACTTCTCAGCCTAGTTCTCAGTAAGGTTTCCACCTTTGTTTCTTTCCTATTAGGATAGCTTACATTTCACCATATCTTCCACCAGTGTCTCAGCGTTGCCTAGAATTTTCTACTACCGTTCTCACTGTAGTTTTTTTTGGTCTATGTAGGTCTTTGTAATCGCTGAAGTATGTTCACCAGTGTTGTAAATACCGGTGAAACGACTGTAGATGTAGAATAGCCGTAGTTCGCTCCTTATACAGAACAGTGGTATGGTTTCACTGTGCACCTGTAGCGCTGCTTTAAAAACTGTATTCTGGTGCATTGAATTATTATGGCCACTAGGGAGAACCAGTGTATAACAGATGGAAAGGGCCATGCTGGAATACAGAGACATTGTGGAATATGCTGGACAGAGCGGACTCCATCTCCCATCACCCTTTGCGTGAGGACAGGAAGTGGGTGGTACAGGAAGAGGAAAGAGATCAGCAGCCTCGTGGAAGGCAGGAGGAGAGTGAGCGGAGCAGTGAAAGGTGGAGGACGCACGTTGGATCGGTCAGGGATCGCAACCAGGCCGGAGTATAGACGCTGTCTTACTGGTGCTGGAGATTGGGACAGTAATCGTGTTGGAACCTACCTGCGCAGCGCTGAGAGGTCTGGAGGAAAAGCTGGTTCCGGCAGGACCCCGCGTTAGGAGGCCGCGCCGATCGATTGGGAGTGCAGGCGGCGGATCGTTTGTTCCAGTTGCAGAGATTTGGCAAGCAAGGAGCAGATTAAGTGGCACGGAGTCCCAGTACAAAGCGGAGAAGATCTTTTGGTCGAGGCATCGAGTGCTGGACAGTTTCGTTCATTGGATGGATGATAGGCCTTCCAGGCCACAGTTCCAAAACAGAAACGCACGCTGCAATATTGTTTAAATTCACAGGGCCCCAACGGTGACTAGTCGAAGATTGCTCTTTTCGTTCACTGGCCAGTTGAACATAGTACCCGGGTACCCTAGACAACACACATATAAATTTTTTGAGCTATTTTTCACGGGACTTACACTCCAGAACTGAGGGGGGTTAACCGGTTTTCTTTTACCGCCGTGTGTTTTTCCCTCGTTACGAGTTCTTGTTACTCAAATACAATATATGCGTATTATGTGCTGCTTTATTGGGATCAGTAAAGAATATAATATAGAAAAATCCACAACAGTGCTGGTGTATAGTTATTTCCTAGTGCGGTGAGACTATCCCGAGGTTTATTCAGCGGCTCCTCCGGGGGTGAGCGCTACACACCATTATTAGTAGCAACTTCACTTGCTGTTGTTAGATGTTCCTTTTCTGAAGTCCACTGTAGTTGTGACAGCAATGGTTTTTACCATTGTTTGCAACAATGGAGAACAGCAACACTTTCAGAGTTATTCAAAGAGAATCGAAAAGTCACTGCACGTTCGGTGATTTTTCGTTCTCTTAAATTCGGTGCGATTTGGCGATCCCATTTCGGCGACCCTGCGGTGTATTATGCAAGCACCACAGGGCCGTCAAAGTGCAGGGAAAAGCTGGCGCAAACCCGCCAAAAACTCACCGCAAAACAAGGGCGAACGCACCCCAAAACCCGCAAAAAACATCTGGATTAACCCACCCCGAACAAGCTGGAGAAACCCGAGCAGCCGCCGATCACAGCGCGGAGCAGCCGCTGGAAAAACCCGACACCGCAGACGAATGGAGTGAAAAAAAAACAGTACGCTTGAATGTTGGAAAAGTGAAACGCCGTTTGCAAAGAAACTACTGAACGAAAATGTCTGAAATTTACATATAAGATCCAATGAATGATAATAAAAAGGGCTGTTACAGAAAAAAAAAAAGATTTTTAAAAAAAAACGGAAAAATTTTTTGCAAACAAATCCCGAAAAATGGCTAAAAGATCCTAAAAAAATCTAAAAATAAAAAATCTTTTTACTGCAGAATATTATAATAAACGGTTTATTAGATATTGTATTAAAACGGGAATATTTTTAACATTGAAGCCTATGGGTTTCGCCTGAATAAACCTGTCGAATAAAACCACCGAATGGCAGGGTATTTCGGCAACCTTTTTCAGCTGTTTTGAGTTCTCTGAATAGATGAAGCATTGCTTCTCTATGGGGAATTCACTGCCCTCGAACAGGTAACAAGCAGCCTTGGTATGTGCAGGCAATTCGCCAACATTTGGCAAACTGCCTGCTCTCTGAATAGCCGAATGGCCAGGAAAGGTAACCGTATGCTGAATTTCAGCGTTCGGTTACCTTTCGGCCCCAATTCGGCTCTCTTTGAATAACCCTTTTGTGAATTCACCCTACAGACTGTTTCTATTATTTTTGCAATATGTTGACCGGATCCAAAATTCATCTCTTGCACAACAAGAAAATTACTGGGGGAAAATGTTATTTACGAAATAATGCTCCTAATTACAGCTTTTGGCTGCAGCCTGTTAATGCAATATAATTATTATATATTAGCTCCAGTTGTATTATGTGAGTAAGGCTGAATAGAGTTTATAATTCCTAATAACTGCTCGGTCTAGTATTTTAGCTTTTAATTTCAAACAAAACACAAAAATACGTGCTCTATTACTTTGCTTTATGACTTAAATAGTTGCATTTTAAAATTTCTTGTTTTTGTTAGGCCTTTTCATTTCACTGACATTCACTCGGTTTGCTGTATTTTTGTATTTTGATTTTATATAGAGTCAATGGTCGATCCCTTAGTTGGGGTTTCTCTAGCAAAAATGGATTGAAACAACGCCGCTATAGGAATGCTGCTTCATTTCGGCTGTATCACCCTTTCACTATTGATAAACACCAGCATGGGAGAAACATTTTAAGTGACGCTGGGCTTTTTTGGTTTTGTTTTGTTTTTTAAACAGTATATGGACAAGTGGGTTCATGGCCTGAGGTCTTGAATATTGTATCTTTGGTATGTTGGTTTGTGCAATTACCGTGGAGGCTACTATCGGGAGATATACTGTATATGGTGATTAGGTGGCGAAATGCCTGGGATGGATATATTTTGATTGTCTGCTTTTAATTTGTTGCACGAGGTGATACCAGTGGTATGCATTATTAAGCTACAATTACCTTTTATGACCAGACTTCATAATACAAGGTGTGTGTCTGTTTTATTTATATTCAATAAAGATTTGATATTGTATTACTTTAGGGCTTGTATGGGAAGGCCTACTATTGTTGCGAGTTTCCAGTTTTTGTGGGTGAGGCCCCGTTATACAAGCCCATAGATTGTACCTGATTTGTGATCAGTGACGACTCTAGGAACAATATATAGGGGGGCACATAAGATACCACAGTCAATATTGGGGGGCAATAATAATTTTCGCCACTAAATCATACCCGTGAAAAACACTGAGTATATATAACGAAGATTCCTAAATGCCACAGTAATGTGGTGCAATGATACCTTCCTGTTGTACTAACCTGATACGTAAATTCAATATTTTATTTGGCGTTTTTTGCCGACGTCCAATAACTGCTTCAGCGACTCCAGTTTTTGCCAATTATGATGACCATTTGCTAATAGGAAATACACCATATTTTTGGCAAAATGGATTTCCCAAATTGTGATGAAAAGCAAAGGATTTAAATATAAATACACTATTTAGATTCTAACATCCATAACAACCAATAAAAATGCCATAAACCTAGGGAAATACAACAAAAAAATAATAATGTGGCATGTAGCCTACCCATTAACCCCTAAAGCGCCATTAATCCAGGGAAACCATGAAATGAATGGGTGAGGCATGGAGTCCACCAATTAACCCCTAGAATGCCAGTGATCAAAGGAAAACATGAAATGTATACACAGTGAGGTATTACCCATTAACCTCTAAAATGCTTTTAATCGATTACAAAATAAAATGTATACTGTTTTAGTATACAACTAAAACAAGGCAAAAAGGAAAATAATACACAATGTAATACAGTGTGACCGTTAACCCCTTCACTGCTGAGCCATTTCAACCCTGTGGAAAAAAGTTATGTTTTTATTTTATTTATGATCTTTCTTTTACACTGAATATGGTTATGTTGGGTATCAATGGAAAGGCCAGACTCTGCCCTTTCCAATGACACCTCAATCCACCATGTATGATGCTCGGATGGATGGAGGTATTGCGGTCCCAAGTAAGTGGGGTAAGCTGGATGCTGATCCCTGGTGGGGGGGGGGGGCAAGGAATAACCTAGGGTGGGGGGTAATTGCCCTCCCCATTGGCCCCTGTAGAGATGCCTATGATTGTGATATTCCCCTTTTGGGGAAGTGGTTAAATTGTCAACAGGTTTTGAGCCTGAACCTGGCTCTGGGATTATCTGCATCAAATTTGTTGGCATTGGGCACATCTTCTCAGAAAGCCCTTCCCAGATCAATATGGCTGAAAAAATTCAAAGACCTGCTCAGTGCCAAAAAATATATATTAAAATGGAATAATATAAAAGCAGAATAAATAAAAAAGGCCAAACGCGTTTTGTGCTCACATAACGTTTCCTCAGTGCCACAAAATAGAAATACTGTTCTTTTGGGATTGTTTTTCTTTGTCAAGAAAGTTTTTTGACACGAGAGCCTGACAGACATGGAAAGAAATCAGTATATTCTGTGTCTCCCAGTGGGGATATTATTTGCAATCATTCTTATTGAATTTCTTTTCGTTTTCCCCGTCTGTGCTTGTTGCGCTTATGACCTGGCAGTGTTGTTTTGGGCAATTATGTTACAGAAAACAAATCTATGAAATCGTACCACTTTTATTCTATTTTGTTCACCTAGTTCATATGAAGAGGAATGGAAAGTATGGAAATGTGTTGCTTTTTTTTTTTAAAATGGTTGTAATTAATGAGGCACAGACTAGATTACTAATTAAGTTTCAAACACAATGGGACACATACATAGCTGTACAAGGGACACTTGTTTGTTTCTGTTGGGATTTACAGAAAGACGAATGAGCTGAAAAGCTCCTACTTATTCTCCCTCTGCTCATTCTGTCACGTGTAGCAAACAAGCGCATAATTGAGAATTTGGTCAGGAAAAGCAGTTGGGGACGTGATTAACGTGAAACGAGAGAAAGCAGAAGGGGGCTGATTTGGTCCCTCAACATCCAACATGCTCCCAGTGGTCACAGATAAAAATTATTTCACGGAAGCCGGTCAATTTCGCAGTTCTCTAGGTTGTTCTGTCAAATTCACGAATGACAACAGGGCAGCCATGATTTATCGCTTTGTAACGTTCTGAAAGGCACAGTGGGCAAACCCTTTCCTTTAAAACACATGGGTTCCTGTATCTGGGGGCAACGCTTTTAAATAAAATAAGCATATTCCTTCACATGACCCCATTGAAATGCAATTTTTTTATTTTCCTTACAATGAGTAGAAGGTGAATACCTTACATTGTACTTTACATTACAAGCAGTGATTTTGGTATTTTTACTTTGGGGTTTATTTACAAAGTGCCTCAGTTTGTCATTCTTGCGAAGACCATAAAATTCAGTGATCCTGAAATGGAAATTTAATGAGTGGCACAGTGGCGTAGCGTGGGGGGGCCGTGGCCCCGGGCGCCGTTTTCTTAGGGGCGCATAATTTCAAAAGAAATTTGCGCCCCTAAAAGTTCAGGCCCGGACTGACCCGCCGGGCACTCGGGTGCCGCCCAAGGGCCCGCGGGTCAAGGGGGCCCAGATGCCATGCAGCAGGAGTGACCGGTCGGAGGTCCTGAACAGCGTGAAGGGGAGTGTTGAAGGGGAGTCGGCTGCGTGCGGGCGCAGTTCACGCGGTCCGGCTAGTCAGGTGGTACTGAGTCTCTGTACCACCTGACTGGCTGGACCGCGTGACCTGCGCACGCACGCAAGCAGCCACCTCCCCTTCAACACTCCCCTTCACGCTGTTCAGGACCTCCGACCGGGCACTCCCGCTGCATGGCATCTGGGCCCCCAACCCCTGCTGGCATCCGGAGCTGGGGCAATATCCATGTGAGAGCTGGCTGGGGCAATATCCAGGTGAGAGCTTTGTGCAATATCCATGTGTGAGCTGGCTGGGGCAATATCCAGGTGAGAGCTGGCTGAGGCACTATCCAGGTGAGAGCTGGCTGAGGCACTATCCAGGTGAGAGCTGGCTGGGGCACTATCCAGATGAGAGCTGGCTGAGGCACTATCCAGGTGAGAGCTGGCTGAGGCACTATCCAGGTGAGAGCTGGCTGGGGCAATATCCAGGTGAGAGCTGGCTGAGGCACTATCCAGGTGAGAGCTGGCTGGGGCACTATTCACGTGAGAGCTGGCTGGGGCAATATCCATGTGAGATTTGGCTGGGGCAATATCAATTAGGCTTGTGCACCGATTTTTTTTTCGGTTCGATTCGATTTTTCGGATATTTAAACTTTTCGGCTCGTTTCGACCGATTTCTGTTTCGATTCGGTTCGGCTCGACTCGTTTTTCGTGTACATTTTTTTTTCGGAATATCGACCATTTTTCGTATTTTTGTGTCACTTAGCTCGTTTTTTGTATCGACTTTTCGTGATTTCGGAAATTTTCGTTTTTCGGAATTGTACATGTTTTCGGAATATCGACCATTTTTCGTATTTTCGTGTCACTTTGCTCGTTTTTTGTATCGACTTTTCGTGATTTCGGAAATTTTCGTTTTTTCGGAACGTCTGTTCTCCTCGTTTCAAAGCAATAAATTTCGATTTGACACATTTCAAGTCCATTCGAAAATTCCGAAAATATTTCGTTTCAGCTCGGAAAACTTTTCGGATCTGCCGTTTTCGGATCTAAAAATTTTCGGGAAATTTCATGAAAATTCCGAAACCCGAAACGCACATTCCTAATATCCATGTGAGAGTTGGCTGGGGCAATATCCATGTGAGAGTTGGCTGGGGCAATCTACATGTGAGCTGGGGACATTCTGTGTATATGTATCTGGGGGATATATACATGTGAGCTGGGGGCATTTTTATATGAGGTCTGTTCTTATTGGAAAGCGTTCACATGACATAAAATAAATGTATCGGAACTCGTACTCAGTGTTAAAAAAAAGTGGTATCAGTGCATCCCTAGTTTTCATTTGTAGTTTTTTGTTTAATCACCTGCAATAGTGATTCAAAGGCAAGTGTGGTGTTTGTTTATGGTGGAATAAAAAGACCTTTCATTTTCACAACTTCAAGTCTGTGGCTGTTTATACCCTAGAATACCATGTTGTTTGTCTGGAACCAAGTATCCTGAGTGGTTGTTGTATCACAGTTAAGGGGTTCAATGCCCTAATGGTGGAAGGGAATCAGGGCATAATAACGTGGCCACAGGTTGGGGGGGGGGCGCACAATTCTTGGCTGGCCCCGGGCACTGACAACCCACACTACGCCACTGGAGTGGCAGATGAAGCTTCTCCTGCCGCTGTTCCAATTTCCCTTTTGGGAAAAGTAATGTTTCTCATCATTGCAACCACGCCGACATTCGGCCATTGTTTGCAACAATGGTAAACTACTGCACTTTATGAATAAGCCCCTGTAAGAATATTCTCTTCTTTCATTTCTTCCATCTTGGGGCACATATTGTCTTTGTAAAAGCCACCCATCTGTCTTCTTGTTTGAAGAAGCCCAAAAAAAATCTGCTGAACATATCTATTGTGTGTAGACTAGAACCATAATTTATAACCTCCTCAGCTGGCAGTATTGATCTCAGAGGGAGATTGTACTTGACATCCATTAATCTGGCTAGATCATGCATGCATTCAGTCACTTTGATGTACTGCCAGCTCTAAATACGGTTGACTGCATGGAGAATACTGAGTAGACTAGGTATGGTCTTTTTAGGTTGGTGGGCTTGGCTTAAAGATTCTAGATTCTTTAAAGGAACACTACTCACATCCTGGCCACTTTAAAACAAAGAGGTCAGGATGAGTAGAGTGCTGCCACTGGGGGGAGTGGCAGCACTCTACTCATCCTGACCTCTTTGTTGACCTCAGTCATAAGAGCTTGTTCCTTCTGCCCCAATCGTGTGAAAACACTGGGTGAAGTGGTGGAGTTTCCTTCACCTCTCCCAGCGGCATCAGCAGCCAGACATTTGAATTTCTCAGGTGTTAGTGTGACCAGATTGGTCACTAGTGATGTCAGCATACGGAGGGCGTGCCGACGTCACCCTCTGAGACTACCCACGAAAGCAAAGGGTCTCAGAAAGGCAGCCGATGGATACAATCTGCGCATGCTTGCGCAGCTCCGTTCCATCGTACTGTGAATGCGCTATGGATTTTGCATTTAGAAAGTGTGCAAGTCTGCTAGTGGTGTGCAATTTGCAAGTCCGCAAGTTGTGTAGGAGAGCAAATTGCACAAAAAAGCTTCAGGGACTTTCAGGCAAAGGAGTCTCTGAGCCGAAGAGGAGGAGCTGTGCGCAGCGAGGGAAAAAGGGTGAGTACAATCACCTGTAAAATAAATAAAATAATGCTGTCCGCAGCATCTTTCCCAGTTATTTAAGGGCAAAAAAAGGGAACTGTCTTTTTAATTGTATCCCTTTAATTTTCACAAAGTACAGAGTAACGATGCCTAATATGATTTATCCACTACATATGGGGAGTCTCTACATACAGGAACATGTGTCTGGTTGAATCCACAAGTTGTATTAACAGCAGTGTGGCAGAGCTGAATCCTAATTTACTGTGCCCAGTCCGCATGCCCATCCATGCACTCCTTATCTGTGATGTAATGCACATACGTTTGAATTGGTGGGAGAAGTCTGTGGACTTCTCTTTTAACCAGGCATTTAAAAAACATGCGTGTTAAAGGGACACTCTAACAAACCCCCCCCCCGTTTTTTAATCCTAACCTATCCCTATTCCCTTAATAAATAGTTATTTTTTGTTTTTGTGTTTTTAACTGTAATACTTACCCTAAAATCCTCTTGTTTCCAGCGCTGTTTTTTTTTTTACTCACCTCCCTCCTCTTCCGCTCCCGTCCTTGTTTCTTCTTCTTGCCTTCTGGTTTACGTGAGAAGCGCGCATGCGTGCCTCTCACGTAAGCCAGCCAATCGGCAGGCTTCCTCCCGGCTCCCTCTGAGGATTAGTGTTGCACGCAAGAGGATGCGCGCAACACTAACCCTCAGAGGGAGCCGCCAACTTCTGCGGTGAGTTGGAGACGTCATCGCGCTGAAAGCGCGATGACGTCTCCTACTCGGCAAAAGTCGGCAGAAGCGGGAAATATGATTCCCACTCTGCTGACTGACAGCTGGGAGGGCGGAGTAAACTCCTCCGCCTCTCTCAGCTGTTTTCAGCATTTACAGCTGAACCGCTGAGCGGAGGGAGGGGGGACAGAGGGCAGCATACTCTGGGCATCATGACCACCTAAAATAGCTTAGGTGGTCATGTTGCCTAGAGTGTCCCTTTAAGCTTGTAACTCCCTGCATCCCAGTGCTGGCGGACACCCAAAAACCCCCTACAATACACGGATATATAACAACATGCAAAGGCGCAATTATGTATATCACCAAAACCTCCTTTGGTATTTAATCCATAAACCACTAGCACATACAAAATGGGCATATGCGTTTTTGCCACAGTGGCTCAAACGGCCCGATCGTCCACTCTCTAGTCTCCAACCGCAACAAGTGGAAGATTGCTGGTTCTGTGAAATCCAAGGTATTGTCCACTGGTCAGTCATAAGAGCTCACAATCGCCCAGCTCAATGTATTTCATGGGATACGTCCCACTTCCTCAGGAGCATAGAATCACTCGCTGGAGATTGAAAACAAGTAACGAAAGGTCAAGTTTTAACATGTTGACTTGATTTGGGTAGAGTTAAAAAATGACTAGAAGACCCCCTTTAATACAATAACCATTGTAGACAATCATGCATAGGTAGAGGAAGGGAGTATATTTAAAAGGAAACAAAGTAGCAAAACAAGAGTACATAGTCTTAGATTAGAGGGGCAAAGGTTTAAAAGTAACATCAGGAAGCATTATTTTACTGAGAGGGTGGTGGATACATGGAACAGTCTTCCAGTAGAAGTGGTAGAGGCCAAAACAGTGATTGAATTTAAGCAGGCATGTGATAGGCATAAGGCTATCCTAAACAAAAGATAAATCCAGGTAAAGTATCCATGTAATTGGGCAGACTAGATGGGCCGAAAGGTTCTTATCTGCCGACATTTTTCTATGTTTCTATGCATACGCTGTAACTATTTTATTTAAGAATGTGAATTTGAATACTAGTCTGTGGATGGGGAGAGGGTGGTTTGTGATAAACCTAGCACAGTCTCTGGAGTTTGACAGCTCTGGTTTAGAATTTTCCCTTCTGCTTTTGTGTGTGTTGTTAATATACAATTTGTCACTTACTTCAGGGGTCACCCTGCTGAAGCAATCACTCTATGACATTACCTGTGACCTAGGAATATTAATTATTAACAATGTTCTTCTCAGAGATACTTGAGTCACCATTTCTGATTGCAGTTCCTAATTAGGTTATTGCATGCTTTAGATTTTTTGGAATCTCCGAATACTATTAATTAGAATTTTCCCAGTTACCGTAGATACTCGTGTATACCTCAAGTTTTTTGAGCAATAAATCAAGCTTAAAACTGTAGGGGTCACGTTATACACGGGACAGCTGCGAGGGAGTGAAGATCGGATTGCTTCCAGGAGCTGTCTGACACGTGCATGCTCTGGAATCCCAATTTAACCCTGCAGCCCTGACTTTAACCATTAACCCTTAATGACTGCAGCCCTCAGGTACCCATGTACAAAACATCTCCAATACTATTCAGCCCTCTATTAACCCTTCAATCCAAAAACCTACGCAATAAAAAACAGTAACCTTATTTATTTATTTATAAATGCATTATCGTGGCTATTTTAGAATGGTGATATATGTAATTGAGCGTTTTGATTGCTTGGAATATAATTCTCTTTTATTAAATAATTTCTGTATGTCACAACTTATCAAATTTATCATATACTCTGCTTCATATAACCAAATATTAATTTTTCAAGGTAAAGCAAGCTTTTATCAATTTCAAAATGTGTCTTTTTGTAGTGCATGAGTATATGCATAGGTTCTAGGCTTGTGCACCGATTTTTTTTTTTCGGTTCGATTCGGTTCGATTTTTCGGATTTTTAAACTTTTCGATTCGGCTCATTTCGACCCATTTCTGTTTCGATTCGGTTCGGCTCAACTCGTTTTTCGTGTACATTTTTTTTTTGGAATTTCGACCATTTTTCGTATTTTCCTATCACTTTGCTCGTTTTTTGTATCGACTTTTCGTAATTTTGGAAATTTTCGTTTTTTCGGAACGTCTGTTCTCCTCGTTTCAAAGCAATAAATTTCGATTTGACACATTTCAAGTCCATTCGAAAATTCCGAAAATATTTCGTTTCGGCTCGGAAAACTTTTCGGATCTGCCATTTTCGGATCTAAAAATTTTCGGAAATTCGGCCGCATCCGAAAACACGAATCGGGAAATTTCGTGAAAATTCCGAAATCCCGAAACGCACATCCCTAATAGGTTCCTAATATTATATATATATAATCTTATTAAATGCAATTGCAATAATTAAATCAAAAAAATGTGCCCTTATGCCATACCTGCGCTTACGGATTTTATTTATTTAGTTTCATGTGCAGAACTTTATCATAAGAGAATTATATTCCAAGCAATCAAAACGCTCAATTACATATATCACCATTTTAAAATAGCCACGATAATGCATTACCTCTCACTCTGCACCCCTGCTCTCTAACAACCATTGGAGGAACGAGGGCGAGAGTGGGGTGGAATGAACATGAAATGAAAACATGGAACAACAGTAACTTAACAGACTTTTGTCGTGTTTTGGAAAATTTATAATTTCATAATTTTGCTCCTAGCGTTATATTCGAGTCTTGAGTAATATTCTTATTTCCATAATGAATCTCTACCCCTCGCGTTATACTCGGGTCGTGTTATACTCGAGTGTCTACGGTATAATTATTAATAATATATTATGCCATGAGTAATTATTGCTGTATAATTTACGTGATTTAATGTCTAATGGTCTGGTGTGACTTTCTTTCTAATGGTTTCTGATATCGATGGTGTTTTCACAGAAAGTGAAACCTATATGTCCAATAGTGCTTTGATTGATGTTATCACAGTTGACATAATCCCTTATTAGTCACCATCCACTTGGAAGTGTCTTTGGCCCTGAGCTAAACGAAACATGTGGGGATGTTTATGTACAGGGCAGTGCGCTCTGGTCCTTCAGTGGCAAGTAGCGGCCAAGTAGCACTTACTCCTTATGTCATCAGAGAAGAGCTTTCAGGACCTGACAAGCTGTCGTAGCCGCAGGGCTGTAGAAGCTGTGACCAGCCGAGTTTTTCTTTCTGGTTTCCCACATTTCATTGAACAGATTTTCATGTTCTAGACATATAGCTGGAACTTGGCAGTCTTCGTGTTTACTGTTATGAAAACTAGCAGCTAACGCGAGCCAGTCACTTGTTGAAATTGAGACACCAGACACAATATCCTTATTTCTTTCTTGTATTAAAATCTCCCGAGCTGCATTGGCTTGAGACAAACATGACTGCTCTTGTCTTTTCTTGTTGTCACTGGTTTTATGTTATTATTCTACTGGAATTCCTCTGATGCATTTTTTATCTTCTTTTTTGTTCCCTCTTCACCATGTATGTAGAGGCCTTCCTTTAGCTTTAAGGATATCATTGTCAAATGCAAACAATCCAAAGAATTAATAGGTTACTTGTTTTTTTTTTGTTTATAATATGACCTCACAATGCAAATTTTGACAGGTAAACCTATGAAATGCTTGTTAAGATAACAGATCTTTAAAATTTTTGAATCAACTTTTACACTTACGATTCAGCCCTGGCAAGTGCCTACGTGACAACTACATAAGAAGTGTGGAATGTCAGGTAGGGCTGGGCGATTTCCTTGATATTTATTTCCACGATTTTACAGAGTTTGTGGTCAGCCTTAATTTTAAGAAAATTAAGGAATCTGGAGTTTTAAATTGACAGAGAGTCTATCAAGCATCAGCAGAGCTGAGCCAACAGGTTCGGCAGGTGGTAAAGATCCATGCCTCGAGCCTCCAAAACTATCAGACACAGGGGTGTGGGGGAAGACTCGAATCTGATACATCAATCTCTTCTTGTTCTCTACAGGATCACATATGCAGCAACCAAAATTATGATAATCTGAAAGTTCAAACAAACATACAAAAAAAGGAAAGAAAGGAGGGAGGTTAGAAGTATGAAATCTTCTAGTGCAGTAGTTCCCAACCGCGATCCTCTACCCCCAACAGGACAGGTTTTAAGGATCACCTTGAGGAAATATAGACTGAATCCTGCAATCACTGAGCAGCAAATCATATCACCTGTGCTGTGCTTCACATATCTGGAAAACCTGACCTGTTGGGGGTACTTGAGGACCGCGGTTGGGAACCACTGTTCTAGTGGATGGACAGGAATAAAGAGTATTTTAAGCTTGAAACTATACTGTATATATAAACCAACGCATTCATTCCTCAGACAGCCCACCCAAACATAACACGGATTAATGGCTGTCATATACATCATGGCCCCATTTGGCATGCTTTCTTGGCACAGTTCTGATGTCGTCTGTACTATAGCCAGATAGATGCATTGCTTCATTGATTGTGCAACATTTTGAGGATAACTTGTTCCCAAATCTTATTTATCTATCTTATTGTAGGGCATTTGCATAAAGTGTCCATTTTGAAGCATTACAGCATCATATCTGCTAATTCATCTACATTTGTATACTATGGCTCTAAGCATAACACGCAGCAGCTGGTGATGTCATATGAATAAGGACACGTGCCTTAAGCTAAAACAGGGACTGTAAGGGAAAAATCAGCATTCACTAATCTCCTCATAGAGTCCAGGTTTTCCCAGTGAATTGCGAGGCCTGCCCCACAGCGGCTGCTAGGGTTCAGGATGCTCGGGGCAGCGCTAAAGCGTTGTCCTGAACATAGGACTCCATGGAGGGTTCTGCTGCCGGTCACATGACTACCAGGATCTTGCCTCTCATGAGATCCTGCAGGTCGACGGAGTGATCACGGAGGGAGACTGGAGATTTTTTCCCCCAGTCTCACTCTGCTCCCAGAGGCCAGAAGCGGCGGACCGGGCCGCCGTTCTCACTGCGGGATGAGAGGTAAGTATTTGATTTTTTTGGGGGGTTTACAGCTGCAGCTAACCTATTCTGCAGAAGCGGAATATGTTAGCTATGTCTCTTAGCTGTAGCAAACTTTTAGTTAGCGACAGCTGTTTGTAATTAGCGTTAGGACTAACGGAAATTACTCTCTGCTTACACTTTGCACTCCCCATGTTAAGCATAGGGAGAGCAAAGTACAGTAAACTCGAGCTAGAAAGCGCTAATATCGATTTGCTAACGGATTTTTTAACCCGATCGGGCGGTGATCTGGGCGTAATGTCATCTCCTCAATTAACCTAGTGCTAATGCTCATTTATTTGAGCGCTAGCAAGATGATAGAACCAGTAGTTGGCTTGCTGAAAAACCTAAGCAAAGAATGATGACAAAATAAAAAGAGATAAATGAAACGGCACACGATCTTGATATCAATATTCGTATGTATGTGATATTATTTGTGTTCACATTCATTGGCATTACAGTACGGTAATATGGTATTGCAGAGAGCTGAGAGACTGGCAGTTCGTCGTTTACTTTATTCTTGCTGCTGAGTTTGCATTCTCAGGATTTTTTTCTACCAGCTCTAGATCTTTTGTAATTCTTTTATCTATAATCTATTATTAAAAAAATAAATAAAGGAGTGTGGACGTGTTTCTGCTGAGCTCTCTGACGAACTGGCCTTTTAGGCATTATTTTTCACATCCCACTTTCAAGGAAAACTGCTGTTTTTGTACCCCGAGATCCTGCTGCCCTGGAGGGGTGTTTGAGACCTGAGGCACCGCTCTGCAGATCTTTACTGCAACGCTTGAACACCGTGCTGCTTTTTGCGGCCTAGCTGCAGGTGGCCATTTTGACAGCCTGCTCCGGAGTTGTGGGCCTGATCTGGTAGTGAACTCGAGTGCCATGGAGACTGCTAACCTTCCAGCACCTGTGCTACCTCCGGGGCTGCCTCCCTCCCCACTGCAGCTGTCTGATGATGACCTTGATTCCCATCTTACTAAAGGGATGCTAGCGGACCTCATGGAGGAGATGCGGAGGCTCTGGCGCGACACTTGGCGGGAAGCTGGCTGGGCCTACGGCGTAGATTTGGCTGTGAAGGAGTCTGATTGCCTTGCGGAGCTGGAGGTGGTGCCGCGGCCCTGTGATACTGCGGGGCCTGTGACCGGGCCTGAGGCCAACGTCCAGTGCGACTTGCGACCTCACCTGGCTGCACACGTCATGGAGTTCCCCCTGCAAGCAGCTCACCTGGAGATTCCTGTGGCCGGAGGTTGGTTGCGACCCACTTCTCTGCTGCCTGCTGTGCCGTCCTGTCTCAGCGGTCCCTCGGTGGGATGGTCTGCAGCCCTATTATGCGGAGAGGAGCTGTCTGGCTTTGTTGATTGGCGGCTGATTCTGGTGCTGCGAGGGCTTTACTCCCTCGTCGTGAAGCTGACTGGTCTGGGTGCACTATTTGTTCTCTTGCGGGCCGCGAATCCCTTTACTGTCCTGGACACTGGCTGATGTCCCACTGTGTCGTGCCTCTTTTCTAGTTAATGTCCTCTGGCTATACCTTGTTCACCCTACTTACCATGCCCATGTTTATTCTATGAGAAATTATTCCCTCCATGATGACACCCCCCCCTGCCATTTGATGAGACACTTTCTGTCGCCATTGCGGGGTTAGGTTTTATTTTTACTCGCCCCTCTCCCTCTGGACACTCCTTTACTGACTTTATCTTTCATGGCCGGGATATGGTAATTTGTGGGCATCTGGGTTTTTATATTTTTTTTTAATTTAATTTTTTTTTCTTTCTTTTCTTTTTGTGTGTGCGGGACGATGGGTGGACTTGGGTGAGCCATTGGAACGGGTACCATGGCTCTGACCGCTTCCTCTGGCCCCAGGTTGCCCGGCCTTGTGGCCTCTTCCATGGCCTCCAGTTCCCCGTGGGGTTACTGGAGCGAGCCGGGAATGCCGCTCTATATTAGGTGGTCCCCCACCCCCTTTTTTTTTTTTTTTTTAATATTCTTTGTCAACCCAGGCACTTCGCCTGCTATTTGACTGCAGGCTCCACCTCCTCCCTGAAAACGCTGACTTATGTCGGAGTGTCCTTCCCCCTTTCCCGTCTCCCCTTACTGTTGATTACTTTGTTGACCCTAGCTGACTATTATTTTTTATTTTATTTGCGTTGATTTTCCTGCTGACTAGCCTGCTGTGGCCCTGCGCGGCCGTTTTCTGTTTGTTGTACTGATGACATTGTTACAAAATAAAAAATTTTGAAATACAAAAAAAATAAAAATCTTTTTCTCGAAATGAAATAAATAAAATAAAGAAAAACGTGGTACAATGTAGTATTGAAAAATAAGACACTATCAGGGTAATTCAAAGAGATCCGATTTGCTTGAGAAAGGTAACCAAACGCTGAAAATCCTATCCAGAGAGCAGGCAATTCGCCAAATCCTGGCAAATTGCCTGCACATACGGTGCCTGTTCGGTGCCTGTTCGAGGGCAGTGAAATCCCTATAAAAAAGCACTGCTTCGGCTATTCAGAGAACACAAACCAGCAGTGAAAGGTTCCCAAAATGCCCTGCCATTCGGTGGTTTAATTCGGCAGGTTTATTCAGGAGAATCCCATAGGCTTCAATGTTAAAAATATTCCTGTTTTAATTAAATATCTAATAAACCGTTCATTATAAAATTCTGCAGTAAAGAGTCTATTTATAGATCTTTTTAGGATATATTAATGTTTTTTTTTTTCTTTTTAAAAAGTCTGATTTTTTTTTTTTTTAAGTTTACTTATTTGTTCTCTTAACAGCCCTTTTTATTATCATTCCCTGGATCTCATATGCAAATTTCAGACATTTTCGCTCAGTAGTTTCTTTGCAAACAGCGTTTCACTTTTCAATCATTCATGCAAACAGTTTTTCTAATTTATTCACTGCCTCTTCTGCGGTCTCGGCTTTTTCTGGAGGCTGCAATCGGCTCCTGCTCGGGTTTTTCCGTGGTTTTCGGCAAGTTAATCCAGATGTTTTTGCGGGTTTTCGGTGTGCATTCGCCGGGTTTTGCAGTTAGTTTTCGTCAGGTTTGCGACAGCCTTTCCCTGCAATGTGGTGCTTGCTGAATACACCGCAGGGTCACCGAAATGGGATCGGCAAAAGGAACCGAATTGAAGAGAACAAAAAGTCACCGAACGTGCGGTGACTTTTCGAATCTCTTTGAATTACCCTGTATAAGAAGTCCAAAAATTAATTATGCCCCTTATTTTACAATTAGACATATAAAATAAGGGAAGTAAGGAGGAAAAAAATATTTTTAAAAAGGTAGTGCACGAATATATCCCCCATGTTCCTTTTAAAGAGAGTGATTTTTTTTAATATGAAGTCCACAGGCTCTACGTATGTGGAGGTGATCTTATGTATGGTACCAGTAAGATCATCCATTATTCTGGGTTCCTTAATCTTTACGAGCAGGTATCCGTTACCAGTTCAGAGACAACATTTTCTGGTGGCTATTGGCAGGCTTTGAAAGAGCCAATTTTCTGGAATTATGAGCCTATGTGGCAGTCTCTCCAAGAGATAAGCACATGGATTGAGCGCGATCGGCATCTAGAAAACATTCAGAAGCAAATGATGGGAGTATTCCCAAAAGGTGGTTATGTTAGGGTTCAGCAACAAAATATGTATAAAATCATCCTTTGCGACACACTTTCACAAGCAGAGGCTTGGAGGCAATCTTCCACACACAGAGCTACTCAGCAAGCATCATCAAAAGTTTTAGATTCCTGGTACCTGTTCCTCGTAGGGATTAGGGAACACACATACAGATCCTCTGAGTTGTTTACCCAATGTCAATCCACTCTTCTGAATTCAACAAAACCAAAACATTTCAAGACCGGAGCAGCATCCATAGCCCTCTACAGTAGGGATGAGCTGAACACACCCGAGTTCGGTTCGCATTCGACCTTGAACTTTCGAAATGTTCGAATTCGAACTCGAACTCAGTACAAGTCAATGGGGCTGAAAATTAGATTTTTAGAGTGCCCTGCAGGAGGGCATATATGCAAGATATTTGCCATAAAAGGTGTATGGGGGTCCGGGTAGGCCCTGGGGGACAGGAAACCAGGACAAAAAGTTTTTAAAAAAAACGTTTTTAAAGGGACAGTGAGTTTTCCATGAAATAAGGGTTAAAAATAAAAACGAAAAATTCCTTCAAATATCGTGCCTGGGGGGGGGGCGTGGCCGGCTGCCGAGGAGAGAGGTTGCATGCTGCTGGAGCTCCGCGGCGTTCTCTTCTCCCTGGACATATTTTGAGATTTTAAATTGCTGAGTATCCTCACCCGAGGACCCTGGGCAGCTGGCCAACAGGACTGTGCTGACCGGAGCCTGTTTCCCCCCCTCCGGTCCAGAGAATCACCTGCTGGACGCCATCTCTGGCGGGAGCATGCCGTTGGCAGCCATTTTGCGGCCTGTCTCACAGATTTCACTGCCCCCCAGTTCTGCGATGGAGACCATGTTGGTGGCCGGGGCGACGGAGGGCCCCCGTTTCCCGGCTGTGCTAGATACTGTGCTGCAGCTGCTGGGGGATGACGAGAGCCCTGTGACACGGGGCGATATGCGCCGCATCCTGGCGGTGCTGCGCTCCGGCCGGAGCACTGAAGACTCGACCAGCGGCGTTCCTGGGAACGAGCAGCCCGCGGGGGTGCCGCGAGGCGGTGAGCTACCTGAGAGCGTGGGGATCGAGGAGCCGCGGGACATGGAGAAGGCACCAGATCACCCGATTCTGCAGGATGTTCCCCCGAGGGGAGATCTGGCCACGTGGCGTACATCTGAGGTGCCTGCATGTCGAGGGTCGTCGGGCCGGAGGCAGCCAGTGGGTGTGCTGGCGGCACCTGCTGGCGCCGACCGGTGTCTGGAAACCGACTATCCCCCTGTTCCTGAAAAAAGAGATTTTGCATGGTACCCCCCTGCGGCCCCCCTGCGACCCCCTGCTTTGGAACCACCTACGGCCTTGCCTTGTGTGGCCAGAGATCCTGGCGGCGCTACGGGTGAGGGCCTACTTGATTTGTCAGCCTTTCTCTTCGCCGATAGACCTCGCCTGCTCTGCATCACCCTGTCTGCCCCACTGCTCCGGCGGTTTCGAGACACTGGCTGACACCGGGTCTGCATTTTGCCAAATTGATGTGCTCCCACTGTTGTTCTCCCCCCCCCACTTAATTCAGAGACGCTTCAGACTTTAATTTTTATTTATTTATTTATTTTTTTCCCCGATGACATTCCCCGGCTGGGGATAAATATGAGACTTTCTGGTCTTCTTTTCTGAAGTATTTTTGATGTCTTCTTTTGTTAAAACCCTCCCCCATTTTTTGACATTTAGCTGATTTTCCATGTGACCCCCCCCCCCTTTTATGTATGCTATTTTTGTTTCCTCTGAGAATACAATATCTGGCCCTGCGAGGTCGACTATTTGATAAGCCTGTCATCCATACTGCAAGATTGGGGGCACCAGTGTTTTGCAGGCCTCCCTTACGTTGCACCGGGGGCTTCGGTCCCCCTTAGGTTCCGAGACGCGGGCTGAGGTGCTCTCCCCACCCTATATGAGTGCGTTCTCTATAATATTGCTTCGCTGTTGATTTTCTACCCTAGCTGAGACTTTTGGAATTTCTTAGGGGATTATTGTTTGAGTTGCAACCCCTGGTTCATTCCCCCCTCGCATGCAGAGACTTTTGATTATTATTATTATTATTATTATTATTATTTTTTTTTTTTGCACTCTCCGTGTGGTCCAGAGGTGCGCCACTATGGCTCCGCTTGTCGTACTTGGCCCTCGGACCACCGGGCCTCGTGACGTTGTCCCTCCATGGCCTCCTTCGGGAGTGTGCCAGGAGTGTCACGGTTATGGCCTGTGCCTATCCCCCACATCCCTTCCCCCTTTTATTATTATTTTACGTTTTTCGCTATTTTATTAATATTTTATTTCTCTTTTTACTTCTTATTTTTAGTTGTTTACCCTCGATGAGACCCCCCTCTTAGGGGATGTTTGTTAAAATGTGATTTTCCTCAGATGACTTTTGTTTTATACTGCTGTGTTTCCCTGATGACATTTCATGGCCCTGCGAGGTCATTCCATGCTTTGTATGTTGTTAAGGTGACTCTTTTTCTAAATAAAAACTTTATATGAAAAAAAAAAAAAAAAATATCGTGCCTAGGAGGTTCCCATAACCTGCCCGTGAAGTGGCGGATTTCTAGGATGTATAGAAATATGTAAAAACCAAAAAATGACATTTCAAATGACAGTAAATGCTTTTCCTTTAATCTATCCATAAACAACTGCTTGGGGCGGCAGTCTGTATGAAAAGAGGAGACATTTTCGAACACACAGAAAAAGTTTAGTGATTTTTTTGGCTAAATTATTGTGAAACTTATGCAGGCTTTGGATGAAAGTAACTATAGGTGCTTTAAAATTGGGCCTTTAGCGTCGGCAACAGTGCCGTCACACAGTAACCCCTCTGAGGATATGAATCTGATACAGGCCACAGTGGCAGTGCCGCCAAATATTGTGCCTTTGGTGCCAGGCCAGCAAGTGCCATCATACAGTAACCCCTGTGTGGTATTGTGAAAGAGTGCAGGGGTGGACCATGTGGTCAGGGCCGGTGCTAGACTATTTTGCGTCCTAGGCAAGACCAGCTACTTGCACCCCCCCCCAAAAAATAACAAAAAAAACCACACAACATGAAACTGATAAATTTCTTTTTATTTAAGAATAAAGTTTGAAAAGCACCAATAGTAAAGGTAAAATAAATATAAATAAACTGTATTAAACCATTTTAAATTAACTCTATTAAACAAATTAAAATTAACTGTATTGAACAAATATAAATTAACGGAAAAAAAATAAGAGTTGTCACGTAAGTTTCAATTTCAGACAGATCACTTTGATCAATTTCACTTTGCGTGCCTTATCCTTTGCAAATTTTCATCATGCGTATATATATATATATATATATTGCCCAGGCCAGCTCACATCATGCGTATATATATATTGCCCAGGCCAGCTCACATCATACGTATATATATTGCCCAGGCCAGCTCACATCATGCGTATATATATTGCCCAGGCCAGCTCACATCATGCGTATATATATATATATATTGCCCAGGCCAGCTCACATCATGCTCACAGACAGTCACAGATGCGCCATCATCATGCGTATATATATTGCCCAGGCCAGCTCACATCATGCGTATATATATTGCCCAGGCCAATCCCCTGGTGGAGATAGGGGGTTCATTTGAACCCCGATATCTCCAGGCATCTAGTGGGTCATGGAGGGTGTCAATCGAAAGGCCTGAGCATGGTCTTTCGAATGATACCCAACATGACCAGGTATAAAGGAAAAAAAAAAACATGTATTTTTTTGTGTGTTATTTTTATTAATGCAGCAATATTGTTCACATTTCAATTATAATGTGAACGATGATGCACTAATGATTTTTTTCTATGGGGTGCGTTTGCTATAAATCACGTAATTCCCCCCACAAAATGTAACAAGTCCCCATTTCTAATTTTTGTACAAGCGCACCCTATAGAAAACATAACCGCAGATGCTCATGTGCTAAAATGTGAAAAAAAACACTTTACACACTGCAGATGATTAAAAATTCAATTTTTATTGCATTTTTTTCATAATATACAGCCGGACAGGACGTATACATATAAAAATGATATATTATGAATCTGCGGAGTCTGCCGGAAAGAACGATATCTAACATGTCAGTCATTTAATAAGACGTGGCTTCAAAATCGCGTTTAAACATGATGAGCGAAAGCGGTAAAAATGAGCTGAGCATGAGCACACAGCGGTGAAATGCAGCATATTAGAAGAAGTTTTAGGAGGGAAATTAACACTTCTCACTCAGAAGCAGACACCACCCCACCCCCTCAGTATAGTCTACATACATAGAGTGGCAAGAAAAAGTATGTGAACCCTTTGGGATTACGTGGAGTTTTGCATGAATTGGTCATAAAATGTGCTCTGATCTTCATCTAAGTCACAACAATTTAAAAACACAGTCTGCTTAAAATAATACAAGACAAACATTATATGTTTTCATGTTTTTATTGAACAGAACATGTAAACATTCACAGTGCAGGGTGGAAAAAGTATGTGAACCTTTGGACTTAATAACTGGTTGACCCTCCTTTGGCAGCAATAACCTCAACCAAACGTTTCCTGTAGTTGCAGATCAGACCTGCACGATGATCTGGAGTAATTTGGACCACTCCTCTTCACAAAACTGTTTCAGTGTAGCAATATTCTTGGGATGTCTGGTGTGAATCGCTCTCTTAAGGTCATGCCACAGCATTTCAATCGGGTTGAGGTCAGGACTCTGACTGGGCCACTCCAGAAGGCGTATTTTGTTTTGTTGAAGCCATTCTTTTGTTGAATTACTTGTATGCTTTGGGTCATTGTCCTGTTGCATCACCCATCCTCTGCGGAGCTTCAGTTGGCAGACAGATGGTCTTACGTTTTCCTGCAAAATGTCTTGATAAACTCTGGAATTCATTTTTCCATCAATGACAACAATCCGTCAGGCCCTGAGGCAGCAAAGCAGCCCCAAACCATGATGCTCCCTCCGCCATGTTTTACAGTGGGGATGAGGTTTTGATGTTGGTGTGCTGTGCCTTTTTTTCTCCACACCTACAGGGTTATCCAAAGAGATCCGAATTGCTTGAGAAAGGTAACCGAACGCTGCAAATCAGCGTTCGGTTACCTTTCCTGGCCATTCGGCTATCCAGAGAGCAGGCAATTCGCCAAATACTGGCGAATTGCCTGCACATACGGTGCCTGTTCGGTCCCTGTTCGAGGGCAGTGAAAACCCCATGATAAAGCACTGCTTCGGCTATTCAGAGAACACAAACCAGCAGTGAAAGGTTCCTGAAATGCCCTGCCATTCGGTGGTTTAATTCGACAGGTTTATTCAGGAGAATCCCATAGACTTCAATGTTAAAAATATTCCCGTTTTAATTCAATATCTAATAAACCGTTCATTATAAAATTCTGCAGCAAAAAGTCTCTTTATTTATAGATTTTTTAGGATACTTTAAGCATTTTTCTTTTTTTTTTTTTTTTATTAAAAGTCAGATTTTTTTTTTTTTTTTTTTTCAGTTTACTTATTTTTTTTTGTAACAGCCCTCTTTATTATCATTCCCTGGACCTCCTGTGAAAATTTCAGACATTTTCGCTCAGTAGTTTCTTTGCAAACAGCGTTTCTTTTTCCCAGATTCATACAAATGGTTTTTCTAATTTATTCACTGCCTCCTCTACGTCACAGCTGCTTCGGCTCTGTGTGATTCGGCTCATGTTCGGCTCCTGTTCGGCTCCTGTTCGTCTTTTTCAAAGGTTAATCCAGATGTTTTTGCTTGTTTTCAGTGTGCATTCGGTTAGTTTTCGGTGGGTTTACGGCAGCTTTTCCCTGCAATTCGGGGACCCTGTGGTGCTTGCTGAATACACCGCAGGGTCACCGAAATGCAATCGGCAAAAGGAACCGAATTGAAGAGAACGAAAAGTCACCGAACGTGCGGTGACTTTTCGAATCTCTTTGGATAACCCTGATAGTGTTGTGTGTTTATTCCAAACAACTCAATTTTGGTTTCATCTGTTCACAGAATATTTTGCCAGTAGTGCTGTGGAACATCCAGGTGCTCTTTTGCAAACTTGAAACGTGCTGCAATATTCTTTTTGGACAGCAATGGCTTCCTCCGGGGTGTCCTCCCATGTACTCCATTCTTGTTTAATGTTTTCCTTATTGTAGATGTGTCAAGAAAAATGTGAGCATGTGCCAGAGATTTCTGTAAGTCTTTAGCTGACACTCTAGGATTCTTCTTTACCTCATTAAGCATTCTGCACTGTGCTCTTGCAGTCATCTTTACAGGACGACCACGCCTAGGGAGAGTAGCAACAGTGCTGAACTTTCTCCATTTGTAGACAGTCTGTCTTACCGTGGACACATGAACATCAAGGCTTTTGGAGATACTTTGTAACCCTTTCCAGCTTCATGCAAGTCAACAATTCTTGATCGTAGGTCTTCTGAGAGCTCTTTTCTGCGAGGCATGGTTCACATCAGGCAGTGCTTCTTGAAACCAGTAAACACAAAACTGGTGTGTGTTTTTAAAGGGCAGGACAGCTTTCGGCAACACATCCAATAATATCACACTGATTGGACTCAAGGTTGGCTCACTCCTGGCTCCAATTAGCTCTTGGAGAAGTCATTACGCTAGGGGTTCACATACTTTTTCCACCCTGCACTGTGAATGTTTACATGTTCTGTTCAATAAACACATGAAAACATATAATGTTTGTGTTGTATTATTTTAAGCAGACTGTCTTTTTCAAATTGTTGTGACTTAGATGAAGATCAGAGCACATTTTATGACCAATCCATGCAAAACTCCACATAATCCCAAAGGGTTCACATACTTTTTCTTGCCACTGTACATACATACAATGTATCAAATTTATTACACCAGACTAAAAACACCTGTTGTTACGCCGTTTGAAAAACACAGGTCATTTAGAGGTGAGAATCTTTGCACGTACACATTAGTTTTTAATTCAATATCTAATAAACCATTGCTTATAATATTCTGCAGTAAAGAGTGTCTTTATTTCTAGATTTTTTTAGTATTTTTTATACTTTTTTCAAAATTATTTTTTTTGTTGCAAACTCGAACCGAACACACCCAAAAAGTTCGAAGTTTGCGAACTTGCGAACGGCCAAAGTTCGAATCGATATCCGAACTGATCAAACCGAACAGCTCATCCCTACTCTACAGCAGCAAATCCTACCTGCTTATTCATTCACAGTTTGAATCATTTAAATACATGGTTCTAGGGGTTTTGCACAAAAAGCCAGCTAAATATTATTTCAGTTTTATTTTTTTTAAGTTTTCTCTGAACGGTAGATGATCTCATATTTATAAACCTTGAGATAATTTACAGTGAAAGGATAATAAAGATTAATAATAAAAGGATTGGTGGGATAAAATGCAAAGTCCGTTTATTTTATATTTTTCAACAACAAAAATGGGCAAGGTGGAATTGCTCCTTTTTATGTTCTATTTGCTAAAGATGATTTCTAATGAATTTGTGAACAGAACCAAAAATAAACTCCTCGCCTCTTTTTTAAAAATTATTTTACTTTCTTGATTCTTCTCCTCCCTCTGCTTAACTGGATACCTAGGTTTACACAGAAACCTTTCCAAAACCGGGACACGAATTGAGTACCTCTATCTGACACAATACCTAGAGGAACCCCATGAAGCCTGACAACATTTTGGATGAAGACCGGCACCAACTGCATGGCAGATGGCAACTTAGCTAGTGGTACAAAATGGACCATTTTGGAAAAGGTGAGTATGACAGTTTTATCATGGGACAGCGGAAGATCAGTAATGAAATCCATGGATAGCTGTGCCCACGGTCTCTCGGGGAAAGGCAGAGGCTGGAGTAACCCAAGGGGCAAGGTTTTGGGGGTTTTACTCCTGCAACAGACCTCACATGTGGCAACATAATCCTTAACATCTTTACGCATCCCTGGCCACTAGAATCGTTTCTCCAATGTGGCCATGGTTTTAGTCATTCCCATATGCCCAAATGGTTTGCTGTCACGATGAACCGACATGATTTGCACTCTGTCCTCCTCAGGAACGAAGAGCCTACAAGGTGACTTCTCGAGAGGAGCGGTTCCCTGAACTCTCTGTAATTTCTCTAGCAACGGAGAAGACACAGAAACTAGAGTGGTAGCTAGAATCCTCTCTTGAGGAACAATTGGATTCTGGTTGAATGTATGTTGTTCTTTAGTCTCAAACTGCCTGGACAGAGCATCAGCTTTAGTGTTTTTGGACCCCGGACGATAGGGGAGTACATAATTGAAACTCGACAGAAAAAGAGACCATCTGTCCTGCCTAGCATTCAGACGTTTGGCATCACCAATGTAAACGAGATTTTTGTGATCGGTAAGGATTATAACAGGATCTTTTGACCCCTCTATCAGATAACGCCATTCTGCCAGGGCTGACACAACCGCAAGCAGTTCTCGGTTACGTTACCAATATCATAATTCTGTTCTGCAGGGGACAACTTCCTGGAAAAGAATCCACAGGGATCCATGGGTTTCTCAGAACATTCTCTTTGAGACAAGACTGCGCCAATGCCGATCTCGGAGGCATCTACCTCCAGCTGAAACGGTGCACCAGGCACTGGATGTTGCAGGATGGGCGCCGAAATGAACGCCTTTTTGAGTTCCTCAAAAGCCTGTATGGCTTGAGGACTCCATTTCTGATTGTGGGCCCCCTTCTTTGTCATTGCAGTAATAGGAGCAACCACCAAAAATTATTTTTTTATAAACCTCCTATGATAGTTTGTGACCCCCAGAAATCTCTGGATGGCTTTAAGCCCCTGAGGCAGTGGCCATTCCCTGATGGCGGAGAGTTTCTGAGAGTCCATCTCAAACCCACTGGGACTTATTATGTAACCAAGAAAATGAACGGATGTGATATCGAAGAGACATTTTTCAAGCTTGCAGTATAAGCCCTTTAGCAATCTCTTCAGAACAGTGCGTACATGCGTATGATGGGTCTCTACATCAGGAGAGTAGATGAGAATGTCATCCAGATAGACAATCACAAAAACCTGTAGGAAGTCCCTTAGGACATCATTAATAAAGTCCTGGAAAATTGCAGGCGCATTGCACAGACCAAACGGCATCACACGATTTTCATAGTGCCCACTTCTGGTATTAAATGCAGTTTTCCATTCATGACCCTCCTTCACCCTCACCAAGTTGTATGTCCCACGAAGATCCAACTTGGTGTAGATCTTGGCGTCTCTCAGACGGTCAAACAGCTCAGATATGAGAGGGATAGGATAGGCATTACCTATGGTTATACGGTTTAAACCTCGGCAGTCTATACATGGTCTCAAATCACCCTCTTTCTTAGACACAAAGAAAAAACCAGCCCCAGCGTGAGAGGAGGAATGACATACAAACCCACGAGCAAGGTTGTCACTAATGTACTCTTCCATAATCTCATTCTCTTTCTGAGAAAGAGGATACACATGGCCTTTCGGGGCATGGTTCCAGGCAACAACTCAATCGCGCAATCATACGGCGATGTGGAGGTAAGACCTCTGATTTCTTTTTATCAAAGACCTCCTTAATGTCTGTGTACCATTCTGGTACCTCAGTGGACAGTGGAGGCGCCGTGGCCACGTTCAAACTACCCAGCATGGTACTCAAACCTAGGCAGCGTGACCAACATTTCGAGCTCCATGAACCCAACTCTCCCTTGGGCCAATCAATGACAGGATTGTGTTTGGCCAAACAAGGATAGCCTAAAACAACGGTACAGTGGGTGATTCGATTATTTGAAATTAGATTTTTTTTCTCCATGTAGGAGACCTGTATGAAAAGAAAGCGGAATAGTATCATGGGTAACGTGTGGTCTTAGCAAGTTTCTAAGGCTATACTAAACAAAGGATAAATCCAGGTAAAGTATCCATGTAATTGGGCAGACTAGATGGGCCGAAAGGTTCTTATCTGCCGACATTTTTCTATGTTTCTACCATCGATAGACTCAATGACCACAGGGACCTCTCTTTTTACCAATGGTACCTGGTGTATAGCAGCGAAACCTGAATCGAGAAAATTCCCTGCAGAACCTGAGTCAATGAGTGCCTTTGTGTCTTGACATCCTCCCAAGCAACAGACACAGGAACCACCACACGAGACCTTTTCTTTCTTTTCTTTGTTGGTAAGGGAGAGACAGTAGTCATGCCTAGAACCCATCTCTCCTAGGATTCTAGACATGCTCGTTTCCCTGCACTGAAGACCGCTTGGGTCGTTTGGGACACTGTAACCGGAAATGGCCTTTATCTGCACACTATAGGCATAACCCTTCTCTCATACGATATTGTCTCTCCTCGCCAGTTCTACCTGAACGACCCAGCTGCATGGGTTCAGGAACGGATTGTTCCACCATAGGGGGTGAGGAGGTTTGACGTGTACGAGGAGTTGAAGACAAAACCTGTGGAGACCTGCAAGGCGATCACGACCAGACCTCCTCTCACGGATCTTGTCGTCCAGAGCAATGCAATAATCAATGAGATCATCAAGTTCTTAAGGTAGCGACAACGGAGCGAGCTCATACATTAAAGCGTCAGTAAGCCCCTCAAGAAATGTAGCGGCAAATGCGTCATTCGGCCATTGCAACTCAGCTGCCACAGTTTTGAACTCAATTGCATAGTCAGCTACACGGCGGTTACCTTGTTTAATGCGAAACAAGGTTCTAGCGGCACCAGTAGCACGTCTGTCTGGATCGAACATACGTTTGAGATCCCTCATAAATTCATTATAATTGTATACCACAGGCCTCTTTAACTCCCATAGGGGAGTTGCCCACAGAAGAGTTTTGTCAGGTGGTTGATCATGTGCCCCACCTTAGCTTTTTCAGACAAACACATGCCAGGATTCAACTCAAACATTATGTCCATTTGCATAACAAAACCCCTGCATGTCCCAGAAGTACCATCATAGCTACCGGGGGTTTTTAGACTCACGAGAGAACAGGCACCACCCTGAGGGCGTGCAGCAGTAATGGTAGGTGACTGAGGAGGCGATGGTTTGGAGGGGGGATTTAACAACCGCCCCAAAGCCTGAGCAAATTGGTCCATCCTGTGGTGCTGCTCCTCCTGTCTACGGTCTTGCTCCTCCTGTTTATTGATTAAGTCTCCCAATTTGGAGATCAACACAGACAGGTCTGTTGGAACCATATAAATGGCCTTGTCGTAATCTGACGAATCCCGGGACAGACCTGGTAGGATCCTGGCAACAGACCTCTAGCCCTCCGATCCTTAGAATGGTCAGGACCGCTAACCCTAACCACTAGCAGCCACACAGGCCAGGAAAAGTGCAAACAGAGATATAATTGGTGTATAATGTGCAAGAGTATGCGGCAGATATATACAGTACACACCTTGAGCGATAGGCAGCAGAATTACAAGACAGGGATACAGAGCAAGAATGGTCATGAAAACAAAAAACAGGTTCAACAACGTACAGGTACTTTGTACTGCACTATGGTATAACGCATATGCACCAGACAGAAACACAGAGAGCGTATTCCTTCTGACCAAAACCTGGGTCAGCAATGAAAGGATACTTTGTACTGCGCTATAGTATAACGCACCAGTAACATATGCACCAGACAGAAACACAGAGAGCATAATCTTTTGACCAAAACCTGGGTCAGCAATGAAAAGATACTTTGTACTGCGCTACCGTATAGGTGGTAATATTGGATGGCACACGTAGTAACAGCGGCAGAAGGCAACAGTACAGGCAGGTAGTAAGCGAGAGAGTGGTGAGTAAACAAGCAGAAATCGGCAACAAATCGGGTTCTCAGAAATAGCAAGGTCAGCAATGGATATACGAACTAAATACAGCAGCGATACGGGGAATGTGAGTCCACGACAAGGCAAGGGCTAATGCGCGCGCTCCTGCTTTGAAGCTCGGCGGCGCCACGTCATCAGGGTGCGCCCCGCCCCCTGATTGGTTGCAGACACGCCGGGTGCCGCCAGAGGTCCTGGCACCCGGCCAGACGGAACGGCTCCTCCAGGGTCCTCCTGCCTGCTTCCCTGGACCCTGGACGTCACACTCCCTCTCACATCACTGCGTGCAGGGTTCAGAGGGAGGGGTGACGTTAGCCAGCCGAGTGTCATTGCTGGAGCAACCGGATCGCCTAACCAATTTCTCTGCAGAAACTCAAGCTGCTGTAGAGCAATTGAGTAAAGCAATGCAGTGGCTGAGGTTGAGTGAACACCATGTCTTAAGGTCAGGCGGATGCGCAGTGGGTCTCACCAGCAAGGTGGCCACAATATGAGACTGCGTCTGTTTTACTAACAGTGAGGAAGTGGTGATCCAGCATTCACACTGAGCCATTGGCCTCACCGGGAATCTCCCTGTAGTCCCAATGGCCAGTGTGTGTGTGTGTGTGAACACATGGGGGTATTTGTGTGCTGTGTTTGTGAAATTGGAACTAGGATAGAATCTTTTTACATACCTAGTCTTCTGATCCCTCCAGTTTGTTGATGAAGCTGTAAGAGTGCTCTTGCACAGCTCTGTGCAATTGGCCCTCAGTGGTGATGTGGGCGCTGATTGGCAATCGGCAGCAGTGGCGACTCTAGGAAATATATTTAGGGGGGGCACATAGGATACCGCAGTCAAAACTGGGGGGGGCAATAATAATATTCACCATTAAATCAAACCACTGAATAAAACTATCACCTGGTGTGAGCTAAAACACCATCGCTAAAGGAAAAATTTAGCTTGAGTCGCTAAAACGTAGTGCCTGACTACCTACTAACAGATCCCCTTGTCCACGGTAGTCAATGAACAAGGTCGTTTAGCATACACTAGGGAAACTAATGCGGATGTGTACAAGATAGAACAGTTTTTTTACCAGTGCAGAGTGCTGGGCCATACCTATCCCCCGCCCTTGCAAGATTGTATGAGTATGAACACATCCAGTGAATAACCTCACACCTCTGCATTATTAAAATCCTTCAAGGTGGCCGTATTATCCATGTTTTTATGCACACATATATTAAGGCTGATGGGCATTGCATGATAAATGCCACCCAACGGCATGTAGAATCCTTACACTGCATTTAATAGATCCAAAAGGAAGGCCAGGTGAGCGACACAAACTTCCCTGCTGCAGCATATAAATAATACATGTTTCAGGGCAAGACTTATTCATGTGTCCCTTTAAACATGGTCCACACAGTCACCCTAATAATCAACTGCTTACATACTATGAATAACCCCCAGCATAAAATGTTTAGAATTAGGAAATGTATTAGAATTAGGATATATGTGGATAAAGGATACATTTATAATAGAGCCGACTGCAACAGCAGCGACATTGCTGACCAGATCCATTACTATGGTGTATGGGGCCATGAGAACACCTCTGCTGCATTCCTTTACATTGCCTGTTAATTGCCTGTTAATTTTGGGCGAGGTCCTGTTTTTTTCTGGGGTTTTTGGAGTTAGCACCAGGGTTGAGCAGTAGGTAAAATGTTGCAATTAGTGCCCCTCAAAAAATTAGCGCTGGAGCCAAGTGATCTGTTAGCTGCAAAAGGGCTAGAGATCTCTAGCGTTCCCCATGTTAAGGAAAGGACGCAGAAAGTACAGTAAGCTTGCGGTAAAATCGCTAATAGCGACGCACCAAGTGATTTTTCCCGTATATAGCGGGAGGCAAACGATCTGTTGGTCAGGCGTTAGACTCAATTAACCTAGCGCTAACGCAAAACCATGCTGATGCAAGAGTTAGCTCACACCAGGTAATAGTGCCCTAAATAAGAATATATATATATATATATAAAGATTCCAAAACCCTAGAGTAATGTGATGCAATGAGTAATGTGATGCAATGAGTAATGTGATGCAATGATACCTTTTTATTGTACTAACCTGATACTTAAATTCAATATTTTATTTGCTGCAATTCGGCAGTTTTTTGCTGAATGTCTTATAGCTGCTTCAGCGACTCCACTTTTAGCAAATTACGGTGACCATTCGCTAAATAGAGAATTCACCTTATTTTCGACTAAATAAATTCCCCGAAATGTGACAAAAAGCAGAGGATCTAAAGATGATTAGACCCTTTAGATTCTAACTTCCATAATAACCCCTAAAATGCCATAAACCCAGGGAAATACAATAAAATTAATAAACAATGTGGCATTTAGCCTACCCCTTAACCCCTAATATGCAATTGATCAAGGGAAAACATGAAATGAATAGACATGTGCATTCGTTTTAGTACTAAAACGATTTAGTCCGAATTTTGGGATAATTTAGTTTTCGTATGACTCAAGAGAAACGAAACTGCTCAGTTCAAAAAACGAAAGAAACTAAAATAAAATGTACTACATTTTAGTTTCAGTCCTTTTTGTGATATTACATTGATGAGTGAAGGAATGAAGAGCGCAACATCGCAACATCCGAAGTTCTGCACCCTTCACATGCCAATGCAGTAGGATGTTCTATACAGAGAGGGGCATTAATTAATGCAGGAGGATGTTATATACATTATACAGAGAAAGGTATAAATTGAGGAGGATGTTCTATACAGAGAGGGACATTAATTCAGGAAGATATTCTATATATTATACAGAGAGGGGTATTAATTAATGCAGGTGGATGTTTTATACATTATACAGAGCGGGGTATTAATTAATGCAGGAAGATGTTCTAAACATTATACAGAGTGGAGCCTTTTTCTAAGCCCTTTAAATCCAGTGGCTGTGAGCGCTGAGATCGGCTGCTTGTTATATTATCTTTCAATACAATGTATCAGGCTCAGCTGTTACAGTAACTGACTGTAACAGCGCTCAGAGTTTCAGTAAAACAAGGAAATAATATTGTTCTAACCTCTTATATAAAAAAATATTATTTACTAGTTTTACTGAAACTCTGAGCGCTGTGATCAGCTGCAGTCAGTTACTGTAACAGCTTTGCCTGACACGGGGCAGTATTACAATGTTGGTGCTAACTTAACCAGAGCTGTTGTAAACTGAAAACCTCCATAGGCTATAATGGCTCTGGGAAGTTTACAACAGCTCTGGTTAAGTTAGCACCAAGTATGTAATATGGCCCACATTGTGCTGAGAGTGAGAGATACTGTAACAAGCAGCGATCTCAGCCCTCTGAGGAGCCACTATAATAGTAATTGTATCCACTGGTTTTCGGATGAATGAAATTAGTTTTCATACTAAAGAACTGAAAACGAATTTCTTTAGCAACTAAATAAATTGCATTTTAGGACTAATCCATTAGTTCAAAACGAAATTTTGTGCTGTGCACATGTCTAGAAATGAATACATTGTGAGGCATGTAGCCAACCCATTAACCCCTAAAATGCCATTAATCAAGGAAAAAATAAAATGTATACTGTGAGGGATGAAGCCTACCCATTAATCCTTAATATACAACTAAAACCAAGGCAAAAACTAACATTATACACAATGTAATGTATAGTCTGAACATTAACCACTTCACTGCTGAGCCATTTCAACCTGTGAAAATGTTTACGTTTACGTGCACGTTTTTATTTAACGTTTTATGACTTTTATATTGCACTGAATATGCTTGTGTTGGGTATCATTGGAAAGGCCAGAATCTAGACACCTAGAACGTCCATATACGTTGCACAGGAATGGAGATACCGCGGTCCAAAACGTGTAGGAAGCTGGATGCTGATTTTTGGTGGGGGGGCACATGGGGGCAGGGAATAACCTAGGGGGGGCAATTGCCCCCCCTTGCCCCCCTGTAGAGACGCCTATGATCGGCAGGGAGGAGTGAGCGGAGGATTGATCCGTAAATCAGCCCTTCCATTTACAATTATCACTCACCCCAGCAGCAGATCACCAGAAGTGACAGCAATTTTCTTTTCAGAGATTCATTCTCTCTCTCTCTCTGTCGCTGTCTCTGTCTCGCTGTCTCTCTCATATATAAATCTATCTAGACGCAATTTATTTCTACTCTAAATGTTATAGCAAAAAAAGAAAATGCAATCAAATATATAGCTAGTGATTCCCTGTCAAATTAACCCTACTTATGTTGGGCATTACAGGTGCACAATAAGAAGAAATAGAAATCCTCTAGTTTTTTCCATTTAACATGAATTCTCTTCTGATGTAGACCATGTCATGTTGGCACACATTAATGATAGATATTCACAGTAATTTAGTGTAGATGAGCCAAATAAATAACAAAGCCTTTTCAGCGGAATTGTGGTCAAACCATTTATGTTCGGGGATTTTTTTTCTTTCTATGTCTGAATTATTTTTTGAACAAAGCTCCTGGGGGAAAAAAAATCAGTTCCCTGTGGCTTAATCTTGACATGAGGGGTAAGTTCTTACTCCTAGACCAAGCTTAACAATTCATGTAATAATTCCCTTGCAAGATGCTCCTGCAGTTTTCCTCAAGTCAAGAAGCTTCCACCCAGCTCGGCTAATGTATCCGGATTGAACTTCATTTAAGAGTCCCCTGCGGTTTTGGTGCCAAAGGCCCACTGTGTATAATGATTTGGGTTAAAGTAATTCATTTCAAGCAAATTCTGTTTTTCTTCTGCATCAGTCAGCTACTCCGACATAGCAAGGTGTGAGATAAAATCTGTGGCTACACATATTCTAAAGTGTCAGTGAAGTTATCCAGTATTTATGAAGCTGGAGAAAAAGAAAAATCGTAAACATTCATGTCATTGAGGTTAACAGGAAAGATTGAAACCATTATTCCTGGGGAAAAGAAGATAAAGAAGTGAGGAAGGTTACTAAAAGTGGATTCATTTACACCAAGACATCACTGTTTCTTAGATACAGGAAAACGGCGTTGCGCCTGAGCCCTATCGGGCGACTGCAACCACCAGACGTATCCAGCCCAGTATCATGTATAAAACGTAACACGATAAAAAGGTGTGGGGAGGGTATAAAAGAAAACCCACCAGTTTGCCTCATGACTTAGGAGCAGCATAAAGGTATGTGGTTGCTTAGAAAGCACCTTTTGGCTTCATTAGATAGGACTCGCCTCACTAGAGGTGATGTGGAAGGTGAGCTTAGACGTCAATAGCCATTTTTTTTTCTTTGGAGAAAAGATTTTACCAGGAAGGATACATTGAGATTTCTCTCGTTTTCAAGTATGTCCTGGGTGGCGAGTATGTAACGTTCGGTGTCTTGCCCAAGGACACTTACTGGAGAGGTGCTCTTGCCAGGATCGAACCTGTGTCTCCACAGTCTCTCACCACGGTTATAGAGCAGTGATGTTACATCTACTCCACCCAGTAGTGCTGTAGTATATTCACCAGTGTTACAAACAATGATAAAACAACATTAAAGGAGAATAGCAGTTCTTTATTCATTTTATGTAAGAATAATGATGGTAACTATTTGTCCCTAGTCTCACTCTGCTCGCGGCCAGGAGAAGAAGCGGATCGGGACACTTTTCTCACCGTGGGATGAGAGGTGAATATCAGATTTATTGGGGGGGGGTTTAGGGGGTGTTAAATTATTTCGCAAAAGCGGAAGCCATTAGAACCAACTTTTAGGTGTATTTAAATTTTTGGTTTGTGCATAGCTGCGGTAATTAGCGCTAGGACTTTGTAATACCTACTCACTCCTCTCCTGCCATTTTTAGGTCACACTGGTAATGGCATGGAATTTTTTTCTTATACTTTCAATACAATACTTTAATAATTTATATATTTTTGTTTAGTAAGCATCCAGTGGCAGGCATGGTTTTATCAATATAAACTTGGGCTATCGGCGAATATACTAATATCTTTGAAAACATTTAATCAGTGCTGTACTTGCATCTCTTAAGATAATTGTGCAGCAGTTTTAAATGTGTTCTTTCTCCTCCTCAAGCCTATCGTACAATCCTCTTAATTATTAATTACTAGCTAACAATATACCTTGTGGACCATTGTTTTTTTTTTGGTTTATTTAAATTCACCTTGCATGCTCACTGGCATCCATTTCGGCTCACGATCAATAGTTGTCTACCACAATGGCTCTAAAGGATGCATTTATAGCAATTCACTGCAAAAGGTGTTGGGGATAAACAATATAAAATAAATGAAAATTTTAAAACCGTATAAAAAAAACTAAGCCTAACCTATGCAACGTACTGGATGTTCTTTGGCTAGACATGTGCACGGCAATAAAAATTGTTTAGCTTTGGATTATTTCCTTCTGTGTTTTTTTTTTTTTCATTTCGGATCATTTTGTTCCTTTTTTTTGTTATGTTACCGTGATTCGTTGGTTCAGACGATCGGTAATTCATATTCTGGGTTGATTCGTTATTTCATTTTTATTTGTATTTAATTTTTCCGATGAACTCGGATTTTGTTTTTATTTATTTCGGATTTAGTTTTAGTTCACATCTCGTTTTTATTTCGTATTCCATTTTTACTTCGTTATTATTTTGTATTTCATTTTTATTTTGTTTTTATGAGTTATTTCAGAATGTGAAACGGATGAATTTTACTTAAGGGGTTATTCACAGAGCACTGAAATGTTGCCAACATTTCGATGCTCTGTCGTTCCCCGCACTTCGGGAAATCAAATTTCCCCACCCTATGGCGAATTCACCACACACTCCGAGGAAACAGTGAATCGGCCGCCGAATGCCGCCACAAACTTGCCAGCCACCAACCAGCCGCAAACCTGTACAGTGTAATAAAAAGAAAAAAGAAAAACCGCCATATAAAAATCAGAAACTTTTTCCCCAAAAAAAAAGAATCCCAAAAAATGCCTTAACCTCCCTGACAGTTTTCCCGAGTGTGGCTCGGGGGTTAATTTTTTGTACCGAAAGCGGTATCCCAGAGCCACACTCGGGCTGGATATTTACATGTACTGCGCTCCCTCGCTGATCCCCGCAGTCTCCTCCAGCCGTTCGCAATGTCACATTGCCTGGTTCCCTTCTCGCGAGGAGTGAACCAGGAAGTGTGACATCGCGATCGGCTGCAGTGTGACTGCGGGGACAGCGAGGGAGCGCAGGGACATGTAAGTATCGGCCCGAGTGTGGCTCAGGGATACCGCTTTCAGTATTGAAAGTTAACCCCCGAGCCACACTTATACCGCTAGGGGGCCAGATTAAATTGGACCGATTCTGGCATATAGAATAGGTATTCCCGAGTGTGACTCGGGGTTAAATTTTTCTACCGCGATCGGCAACCCTGAGCCACACTCGGGCTGTATAATCACCGCATCCTTCGCTCCCTCATTGTCTCCGCAGTGTGATCGCGGCAGCCGGCGACTTTGCTTCCTGGTTCCGCTCCCTGCGAGCCACGCGACGCAGGGGGCGGGACCAGGCGGTAAATTCAAACTGTAAAAAAAAAAAAAAATACAGTAAAAAAATATTTTACAATAAATTGTCCAGTGGGTGCTGGTATTCCTGTCCGGATGTGGGCTGCCAATGAAATACAGGACACAGGGGGTACCAATAAAATTTGAGTATTTATTCAAAGCAGCTTTACAGAAATAAAAGGCAAATAAAAATCATTTCTATAATGTAATAAGGCTTTGCAATACAAGTTTCGCTGGTGGATCTGGGCAAGCACCAGCAAAACTTGTATTGCAAAGCCTTATTACATTATAGAAATTATTTTTATTTGCCTTTTATTTCTGTAATTCTGATTTGAGAATAAATACTATTTTTTTTGGTACTCCCGTGTCCTGTATATTTCATTGGCAAAGGAGTCCACATCTGTACAGGAATCCCAGCACCCAGAGGAAAGAGGTATGTTTTTGGTTTGATTATATTATTGAATATAATTTATTTCCATTATTTTTGGGATAATAAATTATTTTGTGTTTCAAACCTTCTCTGACTCCGTGTGTTTTTTAGACTCTTGCTTGCACGGATTTCAGTGAGTTATTCCTACAGAATACAGGCTTACTATATAAAACACATTTCCTTTCCAAAAAAATTGAAACGCTTTCAGACACAAAATTTTGAAAAAATTAGACCGCCAGGGAGGTTAAAGATCCTAAAAAAATAAATAAATACTGCAGATTAATAGAATAAATGGTTTGTTAGATATTGGGTAAAAACGTGAATATTTTAAACATTGAAGCCTATGGGATTTGTCTGATTAAACCTGCCGAATGAAACCACCGAACAGCAGGGCACTTCTCTGACATTTCACTGCTGCTTGGTGTTCTGTGAATAGATTAGACATCGCTTCTCTATATCTACTTTCACTGCTGTTGAACAGGCACTGTACTTGCTGTCTATGAATAGCCGAAAGGCCAGGAAAGGGCAAAGTAGGGGGAAATTCCCTATTTGGTGCCATTTCGGGGCCATATTGGCTTTTTGTGAATAACCCTGTTAGATTAAAGTGTAAAAAAAAAACCCTAAACCCCTGTCTTTGGTGGCGAAACCTATTCAGTACCAAGCACAGCAGCTATTCTTGGTGCTGAAACCTATTTAGCACCAGGGATAGCAGCTCTGCAGCCCCGCGGGGCTGCTGTCCTTCGTACCGAAACGCACATGTCTAGCTTTGGCTCTTACCTTCACGTCATAGTTCAATGTCATGTTATAGTCCTTTAATTTCTCCTGCTTTGCCACATGATATTTTATTTTTTCTAAATAAGTCTGCACACGCTCAGACTGTGCACTGACCTTTTCAGTATCAAATAACCATAATTATTTCTGTAGCTCAAAACATACATCTTTACACTCTTGTATATCATCTTTGCATGCTTTCACCAGCATTTTGTCTTGCTTCTCCACTGTGCTTTATCACCCCTGTTTTCTTGCCAGAGTGTCTCCCATGCTTCCCATGACTTTTGACATTACACACATTGGCTACACTTGTTCCTCACCAAAAGCTCTGAGACATAGAAAACCTATTTAGACAATAGAAAGGAGGGGAGGTATGTCATATCTCAAATTTATTTAAAATGTAATACTTACCCTAAAAACCACTTCTTTCCAACGAAGTTTTTTTTTTTATATACTCACCTCCCTCCTCTTCCGCTCCCATCCTTCTAACTCTGTAATTTGACTAATGGTTTACGTGAGAGGCGCGCATCTCACGTAAGCCAGCCAATCAGCAGGCTTCCTCTTCTAATTGGATTAGTGTTACGCGCAGAGGATGCGCGCAACGCTAATCCCAGCCGCAGACTATGCTGGCGGCTCGCTGCCGCCAGCTACTGCGGCGAGTTGGAGACGTCATCACGCTGAAAGCGCGATGATGTCTCCTACTCGGCAATAGTCGGCAGAAGCGGGAAATATGAATCCCGCTCTGCTGACTGACAGCTGGGAGGGCGGAGTAAAGTTCTCTGCGTCTCTCAGCTGTTTTCAGCTTTTCAGTGGAGGGAGGGGGGAAAGGCGAGGGCGTCATGATGACCACCTAAAAAAAGCTTAGGTGGTCATGTTGCCTAGATTATCCCTTTAAATATAGACAGTACGTTAACAAAGTGCAATTCTGACATGGATGTTGTTTCCATGTCCTACTATAAGGAAGCAGAAAATGGCTAAGCAGTTCTTTTCAGGAATGTGTTCTGTTATTGAAGGGTGGGTACATTTCATAATGGTAGAGGGATGTGATTAGATTCCACTCAATCTTAGAAACATCATCTGGTTCTCTAAAGCCGTATTTAACAGGTTATATAGCAAGTGCTATATAAACAAAAAAACATTAAAGGGATTTGCATGTCTAGAAATATTTTTTTAAATTGACATTTAAACACTTTTATTCTAGTTTTTCCATAGGTATAAATCAATAAAAGTATAAAAAAAAATATTTTCTTGCTTTTATACTCAGCTAGAGGTGTTTCTTCAGCTCCTACTTCCTGAATATTCCCTTCCTATTAGCATCTCTGCAGCTGTGAGAGCAAAACACACTCGCCCTCAGCTGACTTGCTCACACACTCACTTGCGCTCTCTCACACACAGACTCGCTCACACACACTCACTTGCGCTCCCTCTCCCACTGACACACTCACCCACTGACACACTCACTTGCGCTCATTCATGGTTTACATACTCACTGTATCCCTCACAGTCAGTTACTCACACACTTTCTTGTGCGCGCTCTGTCTCATTGCACCTCTTCTTGGTGGCCCTCTGCTTTATTTTGCTGTCTTTCTCCCTTTACCAGGAAACTGAGGAACTGAATATTAGCATCTCTGCAACTGTAAAAGCAAAACACACCCGCTGACTCGCTCACACACTCGCCCACTGACTCACACACTCACACTCTCAGACTCACTCACTTGTGCTCTTTCATGGTTTACATACCTCACTGTCTCACACAAAGTCCCTCAGTCACTCGCTCTCACACTCTTTCTTGTGCTGTCTCTTGCACACTCTCTCTCACTGCACCTTTTCTTGCACTTTCTCTGCTTTAACTTGCTGTCTTTCTCTCTTTACCATTCCTTGCGGTGTCTCTGTGCTTTTCTTTGTTGTCCCTCTCTACTGTTTCTCTTTTTCCCTGTGTGTATGTATTTCTTTCCTTCCCTGTCTCTGCAGTAGCTTGGGGTGAACGTTCAGCCCCGCCCAGCCCTCAGCTCACAGTGCAGGAGGTAGGAGGAGCAACTCAGTCGCACATGCTCAGTGCATTTTTTTTAATCTATACCTAGGTATACACACTGTTTGGTTAGCTCAAAGTGCCTCCTGGAGGTGGGTGTGGAAAACTCCAAGAAAGAAAAGCAGGTAAATTTGAAAAAATATCATATTTACTTTCTTTTTATGTCTGCGGAATGAAACTACTGACTCATTCAAAAGGCATAGCATGTTTGTAAAAGCACACTAGCAAAGCATGCATGTCCCTTTAAGTTGAGCTGGATATCTTCTATAACCCAACATATTATTGTTTACACAGCAACTTCATAAACCAAAACACAATGGATCAAACATCTGTGCTCCTGCTGGGTTTATCTCAAACTCTTCTTAAATTCTGAATTTAAATCTCTTTATTCTGTGATATCATTATACGCTACATTATTTGTAGTTTTCGTGCCAAAGCTTTAAATAGATTTTAATATTGAAAGCTTTCTACATTACAGGAGCTCCAGGGGCTTCTCCCAGCAGGATCACTGATGCTAAAATGGAAATTGGTACTGAAGATACACGGAGTGAGTAATGTCATAAATCCTATCTATTAGCCGACTGCATTAATGCCTATGCTCTCCTCCGATGGAGGATATGACACAACAAATGTTATTCCTACAGCCCGATTCTGTCTAATCCCACCCTTTCCCTAGTTACAAGGGTTTATTCTTGCATTGGCCTGGGACTAGGACAGCAACATTTTTCCAGTAATGTACTTTCCTTTAGAGCAGTGTTTCCCTACCCTGGTCCTCAAGTTCCCCTATCAGGCCAGGTTTGCCAGATATCTGAAGCACAGCACAGGTGATATGATTTGCTGTTCAGTGATTGCAGGATTCAGTCTGCATTTCCCCAAGGGAATCCTTAAGGCTTGTGTCAGACGTGTGCAGTGATCACGTCCGTGTTGCCGCACATTTTAACATCCGTGGTAGCATACAATTCTGATCAATAGAGACCCACACACGAAGTACGTTCGCACAGAAGTGCAACTAGTTCTTCAGTAAGGGGTCCCAGAATTTCTGATGGCAGCCCTGCCAATGATACCCAACATGACAATATTCAGTGTAAAATAAAAATAATAAAACGTAACAATTTTTTTTTTCACAGGGCTGAAATGACTCAGTGAAAGGGTTAATGGCCAGACTATTTATTACGTTGCTTATTACTTTTATTTTTGCCTTGGTTTAGTTGTATTTTAAGGGTTAATGAGCAGGCTTCATCCCTCAGTCTATTCATTTCATGTTTTGCCTTGACTGATGGCATTTTAGGGGTTAATGGGTAGGCTACATGCCACACTGTTTATCATTTTTATTGTACTTCCCTGCTTTAATGGCATTTTAGGAGTTATTTTGGAAGTTAGAATCTAAAAGGTCTATTCATCTTTAGATCCTCTGCTTTTTCACACATTTTGGGGAATCCTTTCACTAAAAAATATGGTGAATTCCCGATTTAGCGAATGGTCACTGTAATTTGCAAAAAGAGGAGTCACTGAAGCCGTTATTGGACGTCGGCAAAAACCGCCAAACTGTGGCAAATAAAAAAGTTTATGTTTCAGGTTAGTACAACAGAAAGGTATCATTTTATCACATTACTCTGGGATTTTCGAATTTTATTTATATATACTGTACTTACAGGGTTATTCAAAGAGATCCGAATGGCTGCCAAAAGGGAACCGAACGCTGAAAATCAGCGTTCAGTTACCTTTCTTGGCCATTCGGCTATCCAGAGAGCAGGCAATTCGCCAAATCCTGGCGAATTGCCTGCACATATGGTACCTGAGAGCGCTATCCTATAGTACTGCCCTCTGCCCACTGCGGTTGCTGCACTCTCTGCCTGTAATGAGCTGAGTGACACGCGCACAGCACACTGTGAAATCCCCATAGAGAAGCAATGCTTTGGCTATTCAGAGAACAAAAACCAGCAGTGAAAGGTTCCCGAAATGCCCTGTCATTCGGTGGTTTAATTCGCCAGGTTTACTGTATTCAGGCAAATCCCATAGGCTTCAATGTTAAAAATATTCCCTTTTTAATTCAATATCTAATAAACCGTTGATTATAAAATTCTGCAGTAAAGAGTCTCTTTATTTATAGATTTTTTAGGATATTTTAAGCATTTTTTGGGATTTTTTTTTTTTTAAAAAATCCGATTTAATTTTTATTTTTTTTATTTATTTATTTTTTATTTAGTTATTTATTTTTTCTGTAACAGCCCTTTTTATTATCATTCCTTGGACCTCATATGTAAATTTCAGACATTTTTTGCTCAGTAGTTTCTTTGCAAACAGCGTTTCACTTTTCAAACATTCAAGCAAACTGTTTTTCTAATTTATTCACTTCATTCGTCTGCGGCTTTTTCCGGCATCTGCGCTGCGTGTGATTGGCTCCTGCTCGGGTTTTTCCGGCGTTTTTGGTGGGGTTAATCCAGATGTTTTTGCGGGTTTCGGTGTGCATTCGCCTGGGTTTTGCGGCGACTTTTCCCTGCAATTCGGGGACCCTGTGGTGTTTTCTGAATACACCGCAGGGTTGCCGAAATGGGATTGTCAAATCGAACTGAATTGAGATGAACAAAAAGTCACCAAACGTGCGGTGACTTTTCGATTCTCTTTGAATAACCCTGTTAGTTTTTTTTAGTGGTATGATTTAGAGGTGAACATTATTAGTTCCCCCAGGTTTTAATTGGGGTATCTTATGTGCCCCCCCTATATATTGTTTCTAGAGTCGTCACTGATTATAAAGTTTTCCCAGTCCCCCACGTGACCATGGCATGCCACAGTGAGGAGGGGAGCTGTGAGCAGAGAGCTATCCTATAGTACTGCCCTCTGCCCGCTGCGGTTGCTGCACTCTCTGCCTGTAATGATCTGAGTGACACGCCGCACAGCACACTGATTGTGCAGGAGGCTGTCCCATAGACCACCTCTCTGCATGCCGCACTCTCCACAGGCAACATCGCGGCGGCCAGGGAAAGGGTCGAAACGTAAAAACACAATATCTCTATGTTTTACGTTATACAGGTCAGCGAAAAAAAGCTGCCCTATAAAGGAGAGGTACCTTGCCAAATGGGCAAAAGTCATTTTGCCCATGACATGTGCACTTTAATCCCTTAAGGACCACTGACGGAACTGTTTTGTCATAAATGCATTGATTTTAACCTTCCTGGCGTTACGATTCTGACATATTTGATTTGTCAGAATCGTAATGATTTATTTGGCCCCCTGGTGGTAAATCGAGTGTGACTCGGGGTTAAATGCATTGCTGAAAGCGGTAATCCCAAGTCACACTCGGGCTGGATACATTACCTGGCCCTGCGCTCCCTCGCTGTCTCGTCCAGACGATCGCGATGTCACACTTCCTGGTTCCCTTCTCACGAGAAGGGCACCAGGAAGCAAAATGCCAGCGAGGGAGCGCAGGACAGGTAATGTATCCAGCCCGAGTGTGGCTCGGGGTTACTGCTTTCAGCACTGAAAGTTAACCCTGAGCCAAACTCGGGAGCACCGTCAGGGAGGTTAACGACCCTTGGTCCTTAAGGGGTTAATGCCTAATCCCCTCCCATAAAGCTCTATATTCAGTGCATTTTACAGTAACCTCAATACACTCACCAATTGCTGCTACAGTATCTCTTGAGCTCAGAGTGCGGCAGCGACTTGTACCAACATTACAGAATGCAAAAGGCAGTGGAGACTGATGGATCATTCAGGCGGTGAAGAAACTGCACGGCTGTAATAATTCTGGAAAAGATTGTATATGTACTTCAAAGGCAAAATATCTACTGTATAAAAAAATACTGAATTCTCACAAAAAATCGGTGCTGCTTCTTTTACACCACGGCAAATAATCTGAGTATGTAAAGGCTTTATTTCTAGAAAAGGAGCTGAAGTACACTTGGTGATGTGTCCATTCCACTTTCAGCACCATGGATAGGGCTTCTTTAGTGAACCTTGGTTTTACCCACAGTGCAGCCCTGCTGTAATTGCAAACATAGTTTACAATGATTCATGACTTTAATCTAGTTTAGTCCAGTCAGCTACAGAGGAACGTGCAGTCATGGCTTTCTTGGTACCTATAATTCTATTTTTTAAAGACTATCCGTAATAGTGTACGTCGACATCGTACAAGCTTATGCAAAGAATGATATGTTGTAACCAAATCCCCATAGTATATTCCTCTTATTTGTTTTTAAAGTCTTTAAAACTGTAATAAAGTGGATTGCTCTGAATTCGATGTTGGGTTCATTGGTCTGAGATGCACCCTTATGAAAAATGCATGTTAAGGATGAATACAGCCATTAATTTTTTTCTGTATGTTACATGATGAGGGCTCATCATCCTGACTGGTTTTCCACCCTTCCCTTTTACTGCTGGAGCTATTTAAGCCTTGGAACTGCTGATAGCCACAGGAGGATGTACAGTATGTCCTGTATGTCTGTTTACCTCATAACAGCAGTCTTGAGCTTAGGAAGGATAGGACCTGCTGTGATGCGATACATTGACCTTGTGCCAGACCTTTGCAACATAAAATCATTTATTTTGTAACCAAATCACCCATCAAATATTCCTAAATCAGGTGTTTTTAAAACTAGTTTAACCCCTGACGGTTTTCCAGAGTGTGGCGGGGTTAACTTTCAGTGCTGAAAGCGGTATCCCCGAGCCACGCTCAGGCTGCATACATTACCTGTCCCTGCGCTCCCTCGCTGACCCCCGTGATTCCATTCTCCTCCGACGATCGCAGCGTTTTGCTTCCTGGTTCCCTTCTCGCGAGAAGGGATCCAGGAAGTATGACGTCGCGATCGTCTGGACGAGACAGCAGGGGAAAGCGAGGGAGTGCAGGGACAGGTAATGTATCCAGCCCCGAGTGTAGCTCGGGGTTACTGCTTTCAGCAATGCATTTAACCCCGAGCCACACTCTATACCACCAGGGGGCCAAATAAATTGTAACGATTCTGACACAGAAAATGTCAGAATCGTAATGCCAGGGAGGTTAAAGTGGAGTTCTGTGACTTTGGTGTGTTGTATGAAAACAGTAACTTGACATTGTTTTATGGACCAATCACCCGTAAGACTGAGAAACATACAGGGTTATTCAGAGAAAGGTGAAACTCTGGAGAACTTTTGGAGAAGTGAAAATTCTAGGTCAAAATAGTTGATTTGGAAAGTGAGAAGTGGGAGAATTTTTTTGGTTTGGCTATTTTGACCTAGAATTTTCACTTCTCCAAACGTTTTCCAAAGTTTCACCTTTCTCTGAATAACCCTGATAGTATAGGGGGTTATTTAGAGAGAGGTGAAAACCAGGAGAATGACTGGAGAAGTGAAAAGTCTACGTCAAAATAGCCAAACCAGAAAAATTCTCCCACTTATCTCACTTTCCAAATCGGCTATTTGGTCTAGATTGTTCTCTTCTCCAGACATTCTCCCGGTTTTCACCTCTCTCTGAATAACCCTGATAGTTTTGTACCCCTGGCAACGTTTCCAGTCAGCACACCGATTAGGGCAGAGTTTAGGATTGGGGACAGGAGATCTTTATTATCTATCTTAAAGACCTCCATATCATGGTTGAAAAACATATTTACTTGAAAATTGGGATGTGTTTTCCTTGGACAATGGTATTTATGACCAGTATAACAAAAACAAATTCTACAGCAATCTTGGCCCTCCAGATTTCCATTGATGCCTGGTTACTCAACAGGCTGGCATAGTCTCATGGGAAACGTAGTTTCAAAAGATCTGGAGGGCCGGGGTTTCTGACCCTTGCTGTACAAATCTGAGTCCCATCGCTTTGGGCTTTGAAATGTGATATACTGTACTTCCAGAATGATAGAAGATAGTGTAGTGTTGAACCGGCTAAGTGCGCCCGTACTGACGTGCTTACGGTGCAAAATGCGCACGCAACAAGCGTCCTTTATCAAAGCCTCCCCATCGATGCACTAGGACGCGTGTTGATGGGGCTGCAAAGCGCGATCCTCCAAAGGAGGATCGCAATTTGCAGCGCTGAACACACTGAGTGCGCTCAGCGAGGTGGCCAGACGGGCGTCGAGTGGAAGAAACGTCCACCCTCATGGACGTTCCTTCCGCTCTCCAATGACGCTCGTCTGACCCTAGCCTTACTGTAGCGTTCAGGTATGTAAGAGTTAATGGTAGGATAAGCGACTTTAACGCATGCCCCTCACATATTACCTTCCTAACGCTAAACCTGTAAAAAAATCCAATGGCGCATCAGTGATTTACTAGCTCGCGCAAGCTTACTGTACTTTGCGCTCCCCATGTTAAGTACAGGATGCACAATCCGTAATTAGTGGTACGATACGTAAAGTATTACAAAGTGCTAGCACTAATTACAGCACCGATGGGTTAATTTTTTTTAGCTACTCCTAAAAGTTCTATAGACTCCAGTAGGTGATACTCGCGGTAGTGCTACCGCAAGTATCATTGGGGCCACCCAGAATCTAACACTAAGGCTAGCGTCAGACGAACGCAGTCATCACGTCCGTGTCGCCGCACAGTTTAGTGTCCGTCGTAGCATTGATTTGTGATCAATAGAGACCAACACACGAAGTACGTGCGCACCGAAGTACGCACACACCATGCAGGTGGCAACGGACGCCGCGTCCGCGTAGCGGCCTGTGTGCGTGATGAGGCAACGTTCATCACGTTAATGCTTAGAAGTTTTATTGGTCTGGCTGACTGTACCTGTCATTTAATTTTAATTAATTTTGATTCCCATTTTTTTCTACATCCATTAAAAAAAACAGACCGTGTGGTGTCTACAGTATCTTCCGTCAGTACGTCCGTCCGTTATGCTCGCACGCAGCGTGCACTCAGACTGCGTTCGTCTGACATTAGCCTTAAATGGGGGCGCTGCGGTTAAACCTGCAAGTTTTCCCTGTTGGTACCCCCATTTCAGCATTAACATCGTAATCTAGCCCTGAATATTTTACTGTGTAATAGTTAACAATCTAAAATATAAAGTCCAATGCCTTGGTGGATGTTCCAAGGAGTGTTATTTTATGTAATTGCTCATAAAGAGTCTGAACGTTCCTTAAGGGCCAATTAAATTTACTGCTTCTGCCGCAATGTGGTTCTTTAATATCCTTCATCAACATGGGATGCCATGTCATTTTAGCCACGTGTCAGTAAATGACTTGGAGATTGCTTTTTCATGTGTCATATGTAAAGGCTATGCTTAGTGCTATGAAGGGCTTATTATACAGTACCAGTGGATCTTATGGGCATATATAAATATAAAAACTATATATAGGCTGTACTGTAATGTGCTCCATAACACACAACACAACATTGCAATCTCAACAAAAAAGAAAATACACCAGGGATCTGGATAGTGTTTATTTTCATAGATTTAAATCAGATGAGCTCATTTTATGTCAAAACTCATTGTATCAATCCCCAGGTGTTCTTTTTGTGGTTTGTAGGACAGCAGGGTGTGTGTGTGTAAAAAGCAGCACTAGCATCACTTGTCATTCTGCGCTCTCCAGCTTTGTGTTTGCTTCTGGAATCGTTCGTCATACATCACAGCCTCACTAACAATGTCCCTGTGGCCATTATTGAGGCCATCTCTCCATCAAGGAAACCCCATCCAGAAATCTACCCAGTCAATCTATGACCGCTCCAATCCCTGCCAAACCAATAGTCTAATATAATGGAAAGAGAATATTTCTGCATTAAAAGAACATTACTTATAACTCGAAATACAAGGTTCTCAAACTCTGCCCCAGAATTTGATTACTTACAATTCCCAGAATTCTTAGAATGCAATACACGGCTACAGAATCCTAGAAGTTGCAGTTCAGAACCTTATGGTGGGCCAGAATCTGAGATCCTTGCTCTAATAGATGAAATCAACTAATGGATAATACTATATAGAAGTAGAAATTTATTTAAACTTTTTTCGACTGATTTTGTCACCTAATTGTGATAGTTAGCTAAACGGAATATTTTTCTTGCAATTAAATTTTTTTTAAAGCTATAAACGTCCTTTGCTCATAGAGAGACATCACCAATACCATGTTCCCTGGAATATGTCAACGTTTCTCCTTGTATTTAGCTCAGCCGAGTGAGAATGCTCCCGGGCTTTCCAAATTTGCAAAATGGCTTGTGTATTGATTGATTGTTCCTGATGCACACAAGCAAACCAATGTTTGTCTTAGGTCTTGCAGATTTCAATCAATGTTAGTAGAACATGGTTGAATTTTTACTGTGAATCAAGTAAGGCTGGGGTCAGACGAGCATTTTTGGAGAGCGAAAGGAACGTCCGCGTGAGTGGACGTTCCTTCCACTCGACACCCGTCTGGCTGCCTCGCTGAGCACAGTTAGTGCGCTCAAAGCTGCAAGGCTCGATCTTCCTATGGAGGATCATACTTTGTAGCCCCGTCAACGCGCGTCTAGCGTTTTGACGGGGTAGCTTTGTGCACGGACGCTTGTAGCATGCGAAATTCGTGCGTGCGCTCTACAGTGTATGACCGGCCCCGTCACAGCGTCACAATGGTGCGACGGACGCCGGTAGGCATGTCAGTATGGGTACACCTAGTGCGCTCATCTTACACCGGCCTAAGAAAAGCCAGGTTGATGAGCCTGGAGAGGGAGAGGTGATTAATGCAAATACAATGACAATTTTGCAAACAGACAAATTTTTACCGTTGAATCTTTATACTTCTTTGGCTTCCACATTTATGCCTATACGTTATGGCTGTGATTTCCTGTCAGGAAGCAAAGACTTCCTGCTCACGGATGGCATAACAAATCTTCATCTTGTGAGTTTCACTGGAGGCTGAGAGCTATATGTAAATTAACCCAGTTTTAAAAAACCCAGTTTTACCTCCTCCAGCCTCCCACTTTCAAAGGAAGCCTGCATCCGGGTATGGCGCCGCCCCCTTCATCATGTGGTGCATCAGTGCACTGCATGCAGCGGCAGATGAGGAGGGCAAGCACATGTTCTGAGTGCAGCCCAGGCCCCAGCCCCAGCCTGCATCCTCTCCACACTGGGAGACAGGAGAAGGACATCAAACAGCTTTATAGATCAAGGGTTAAATATATCTAAAAAATGCTGTGGATTCTGCGCCTCCTCATACACCCCTGTGTTTACTGTGGGTTATATTGCTGTGGATTATGTGTTATATTGCTTTGGATTATGTGTCTGCTCACACCCCTGAGTTTACTGTGGGTTATATTGCTATGGATTATATGTCTGCTCATATGCCCCTGTGCTTCCTGTGAGTTACATTGCTGTGGATTATGTGTCTGCTCATACACTCCAGCGCTTCCTGTAAATTATATTGATGTGGATTATGTGCCTGCTCCTAAACCCCAGCGTTTACTGTGACAGTTTTATTGCTGTGGAGCTGTGGGATACGCTCATACACATTGTACATTACTGTGAGTTGTATTGCTGTTGAGCTCTGTGATAGGCTCATACACACTGCACAATACAGGGAGTTTTATTGCTGTGGAGCTCTATGATACGCTCATACACACTGCATATTACTGTGAGTTTTATTGCTGTGGAGCTCTGTAATGTGCAGTATGTCAGGATTGTTCAGTATCTTTTAATGTGATAGGCAGTTTCCCACATTTGCCACAGGGACATTCTGTGCTGTAATGAGTTGGTGATAGCCACTGCTCTGCTGCAGCAGCCATCTGTAAGTCTAAAGGGGGCACAATAGATCCCCCAATTCGCTGCTGGGTCCAAGTGGATTTTCTTCACACAATTTTCAAAAACGTTATCTTAAGGAGTTCAGAAATAAATTCTTTAGCACAATAATCTACATGTGGGGGTGGGGTTTTTATGGGTGTGGCCTCCTGTGGGTGCGAAACAAGGGGCCCCATGATCTCCTATTGCCCGGGGGCCCCATTAGTTGTCAGTCAGCCCCTGATGAATACCCTCCTCAATATGTCCCTTGGCTGAAAAGCAGGAGGCTGTATAATAATGGCAGGTTAGGACCTACCTTTAGAGTTTGCCTTGGGGTGGCAGGTGGACTTAGGCTGGCCTTCCACTGGCACTGTATTTGTGCAATGGTGCGATATCGTCTGAGGTCGTCCAACCAATCCTACAACATGCAGGTGAATCTTCCTCTTCCACTGCATCCGACTACCGACGGACAATTTCAGACGATATTTTGCGATTACAACAGACTAGCAATCTTTCCAAATTGTTTGGATTTATCGGACGATACTGGGACGATCTGGTACAAGTTTACATGATAAAGATGCATTGTATAATTAAACCGCCGAGCTGTGGCAGAGAAACGTGAACAGATACATTGTATAGGAAAATCGTCATGCAAGATGTCCATAGCGCCATTTTTTTTGCGCACAGCGTTAAACGTTAACGCATGTAAATTAACACTGGTATTACAATCCGAGCGCATTTTTTCATCCGCAAATTAACGCTGCGCACAGAAATCGGTGGGCAGACTGTTTTTTAACGCGATTCAGCCAATCAGAATTAAGAATCAAAATTGTCTCCCGTTCAGTTTTTGCGTCTGTCAAAATCAATCTGAGTATACATGCTGCAGCAATAATAAAAACACGCAAACCTCTCAATTTTATTGTTTGGGTATGTGTAGAATGTGTAACTATACTGTGCTGTATTTTTTTTTTTTCGGGCTGGTGTATTTGGCTTCGGCCAGAACGTTCAGATTTGCAGTTTTTAAAAGACATTAAAAATTTGTGCATCGATTTGTAATACCATCCGCGTACCAGCGCATGAACGCATTTGCGCTCACAATGTTAAGTATGGGATGCGCGCACGAACTTTCGCTCACGCAGGGTAACTCGCATTAGACGTTAACGCGCATTTTGTGCGCAAGGGTCGTAATACGACGTTCAGTGCGAAGGGTTTTTCCCCTCGCCTTTAATGTTTTTTTGCGCACGTGCAAAATTGTGCGCGAACAGTGTAATAGGGCCCTATTTTTTTAATCTGCAGCAAAAAGCCTTTTTATTGAATTTTTCCAATTTTTTTTGGCCATTTCTCGGGATTTTTTTTTTTTTTTTTTTTTAGGCGAAATTTTAGTTTCCAATTTTTATTATTATTTATTCCTCTTTTTTTTCTTTTCTTTTCTTTTTCTCTTTTGTGAGCCAGCTCCATTTAGCATTGTTGTCCCTGGTGCTGAAGCCTATTCAGTACCTGAAACGGGGGGGGGGGGTTTAGGCTGAATTTTTTTTTTATTTGTAGGCTTGCGCAAATGGGTATTTTTGAATGTTCTATGCATGAAGTAGAGCTGGACACAGACACTGTTGCACAGGTTGGGAATATACAGCACAAGACTGGTTTTTATGTGTAATTTTTTTAAACTTTTTTTTACACAATTCTCATCTTGTGGAAAGTAATACCTTTGTATTTATTTGATGGTTTGCAGGTATTCTTTGGCTGCTGTATCAGGGAGAACCTCCATTTTTCCAGTGTAGTTTTCTTATTACAAGCTCCACAAGGTAAGATTATCAAGAGTTTAGTAGATCTAGCCATTTTCCTGCTGGCGAGAGCAGAAATATTGTCCATTTTACAGGAAGCAATGTGGAGATGTAAACTGTTAAATCTCTAAATCCACCGTAAAGTGCATTCTCAGGGACCTCAATCCCATAACATTAAGAATTCCATTACGGGATACTGTAAATATGACCATCAATAGTTGTTCTTGTGGAAGGACAAGGTCTCTGGGATTTTACGTTTAAAATCATTCATATGTGTTGGAAAGGGGTTTGTTGTGGAGCATCTACTTCCGGTCAAAAAGCCAAAAATATCACTTACCTATTCAGCATGCAGATACAAACTGCGTTTAACACCAGCATCAAACACTATTAACTTCTATATGCTATACTGGGGGTGCATACATGTCCGGCAAGGTCATGAGGAAGAATTTAAGGATGATATTTAGGAAGACTGATGTTACATATCCTTCACCAATGGAAGGTGAACGAGAAGCTAAAGTGAACCTGTACTTCCAAGGTTTCTTTTGTCTGTGTTAGCCCATCGGTGGGAGGGGGGGGGGGTATTGCATCGTTCTTTAAGAGCAATGTGATATCTTGCCCCTAGATGAGATAACACAGATTGCACTCACCTCGAGCCAGTGACAGGCACTGCAATGCTTTGCCCTCTCAATGCGTGATTGACCCTCAGCGGTGATATCGGTCTGCTGACAGTAGACATTTGTACGGCAAAAAAAAATTTTGGATCGATTCGTTAAGTTTTTTAGTTAAAGGAACACTCTAGGCTAAATATCCCCCCCTTTTTTTTTACATTAAAATATACCTATTCCCTACCTAGTTATTGTGTATATATATATATATTTTTTTAATGTAATACTTACCCTAAAAATCACTTGATTGCCAACGGCGTCTTTTTTTTTTTATACTCCCCTCCCTCCTCTTCTGCTCCCGTCCTGAAAATCTTGAACTTGGCTAATGGTTTACGTGAGAAGCGCGCATGCGCGCCTCTCACGTAAGCCAGCCAATCAGCAGGCTTCCTCTTCTTCTTTGATTAGTGTTACGCGAAAAGGATGCGCGCAACACTAATCGCAGCCGCAGACTATGCTGGCGGCTCGCTCCCGCCAGCTACTGCGGCGAGTTGGAGACGTCATCGCGCTGAAAGCGCAATGGTGTCTCCTACTCGGCAATAGTCGGCAGAAGCGGGAAATATGAATCCCGCTCTGCTGACTGACAGCTGGGAGGGCGGAGTAAAGTCCTCCGCCTCTCTCAGCTGTTTTAGCCGATCGGCTGAGCGGAGGGAGGGGGGAAACACAAGGGCATACTCAGGGCATCATGACCACCTAAAAAAGCTTAGGTGGTCATGTTGCCTAGAGTATCCCTTTAATTTTGGTGTGTTCGTTATGTCACCATGATTCGTATTTTGGACCGATTCGTTATTTCAGGAGTTTAGTAATTCATATTTCGGGAGATTAGAATTAGTCGTATTTCGGACCGATACGTTATTTCGGAATGTGAAACAGATTAATTTACTTAGATTAGGGTAAAAAAAAATACGCAATCCCCCGTCCTTGGACAGCAGCATTAGTACTACAAAGAAAATACCAAAAATAAAATATCAGCCAGTACTAAAGGAAAATACCAGTTGGTATTATATTGAAAATACTAAAATTAAAATACAGCCGGTACTACAATAAAAGTACCAGCTGTACAAAATAAAATATAGCGGGCACTACAATGAAAATAGCAGCCAGTAATAAAATACCAGCTGGTACCAAATTAAAATACAGCCATTACTACAATAAAAATACCAGCCGGTACTATAATAAAAATACCAGCCTTACAAAATAATCCCATAGGTTCCAATGTAAAAAATAAATCCCAGTTTTTATTAAATATTTATTCAACTGTTTATTCTTTTTCACTTGCAGCAAAAGGTCTCTTTATTTTTTTGGATTATTAAAGGCATTTTTTGTTGAAATATTTGGATTCCTAATTTATTTTAAAATTAGGTGTTTTTTCCTTTGCCAAATGCAGCATTTTTTTTTCTTCAGTCTGGTTGCGTTCAGCAGGAGCTGTCTATGGTGCTGAAGCCTATTTTTTTTGATTGTTTGAGAAAGGATTTTACCAGGAAGGATACATTGAGATTTCTCTCGTTTTCAAGTATGTCCTGGGTATTCAGCACCAAAGACAGCTGCTATCCATGGTGCTGAAACCTATTCTACGGTGACCCTACGGTAAATAGTGAATTCACCGTAGTCTCAGCAAAATGGAAACAGTGAAGTGCACCGAAGTGAAAAGCACTGACACTTAAATGCAACGTGAGCAGCAGTCACCAGAGCTTGGCTGAGATTGTCAGATCACAGTACAAGCTGTGATCAGCAACCAAACTATTTAGGCTTACCATGACTTTTCCTTTTTGAGAGTGACACCCTTCACAACATGGATTGTAGCCATTTTCCAGTTATGCTGTACCATCCTAATAAGCATCCTTATAATGGTCTATTATTAGAATCTCCTTATTGTAGAAGTATCCACCAATTATCGTCTCTCACCACAAATAGGGAGACCTGTAGCTCAGACAATGTGGAAATCGTTAGGAGGCTAACATTTCAACAGTATTATGGCAAATTATGGCTTAATCTCTATCAGTTTTGAGAGTAAGAGCAATGTAACATTGCAAGAAGAGAAAAAAAATCTCACCACCAACAAGGGCTTCTCTGCTAATTAGCTGGTGCTCTTTGATATCATCAGCTTACATCCAAGAGTCCTGATATAAATTCATACGACGGTGGAACTGCTGTATAATTTAAAAATATAGCCTTTTTTCAGAATTCTGAAGACCATTAAATTAATGAAAAAAATTATAAAACTTTCCATCTACAGGACTGAAAATATGTTTTTTTTTTTCTATTTTTGGCTTGTGCGCTCCCACAAACCACTCTCTACAAGTAAGATTAATTTCTGACTTGTATCTAATCATCCACTTATAGGCAGTGCTTTTTTGTTTTTAATTTTTAACTTGAATGAGAATGATATAAATGGTACATTTTCAAGATGGACACCAGTGGTAAGTGGTGTCCCTCAGGGGTCTGTTATAGGACCAATACTATTCAATTTATTTATAAATGACCTTGAGATAGGCATTGAAAGTCATGTATCAGTGTTTGCAGATGACACAAAGCTAGGAAAAGTAATACAATGTGAGCAGGATGTTACTTCACTGCAGAGGGATTTAGATAGATTGGGGGACTGGGCACTTAAATGGCAGATGAAATTTAATCTAGATAAATGCAAAGTTATGCACTTTGGAGTGAAGAACACACAAGCAATTTATACCCTAAATGGTACGGAGTTAGGGAAATCCAAGCAGGAGAAGGATTTGGGAATAATCATAGACTTCAAACTAAGTAACAATGTGCAATGTCAAACAGCAGCCGCCAAGGCCAGCAAAGTACTGGCATGCATTAAAAGGGGAGTTCACTCACGGGATGAAAACATAATTTTGCCTCTGTATAAATCAATGGTCAGGCCGCACCTTGAATATGCCGTGCAATTTTGGGCACCTGTCTTAAAAAAAGATATTATATCGCTAGAAAAAGTGTAGAGACGGGCAACTAAATTAATAAGGGGGATGGAAGGGTTAAGTTATGAGGAAAGACTAACAAGCTTAAACCTGTTTAGTTTAGAGAAAAGGCGCCTTAGAGGGGATCTGATAACCTTATATAAATATATACGGGGCCATTATCAACCATTGTCTGATAACCTATTCATTAACAGGACTATACATAGGACAAGGGGTCATCCATTTAGACTGGAAGAAAGAAAATTTAGCTTAAAGCATAGGAAGGGTTATTTTACGGTGAGAACAATAAAGCTGTGGAATTCTCTGCCTGTTGAGGTGGTTGGGTCAGAGTCTGTACAGACTTTTAAAAAACGACTGGATGACTTCCTGCAGACACAGAATATTAAGGGTTATAATATTTAATATGTGGGTAAAAGCTTCTTGATCCAAGGAGAAATCTGACTGCCATTCTGGGGTCAAGAAGGAATTTTTTCCCAGTATGTTGCATATTGGCAAGCATTTCAGACTGGGTTTTTTGCCTTCTTTTGGATCAACAGCAGTAGGTTATGTGGGAGAGGCTGAACCCGATGGACGCATGTCTTTTTTCAGCCTATATAACTATGTAACTATGTAACTATGTAACTATGATAATGATAAGACTGGTCAAATCACAACACACTGAATTATTATTATTTTTTTACGATGTTTTATTTTCCTTTTCTGAAAAATATGTTTTAACCATTTTGCATGTGTTCATTTGTATCACTGGATCATAAGTATTAGGCAGTTAAAGACACTGTGAGGGTCGCCAGAATTATTCTGATCTACATCAGCGAGCAGTATTCATTCAAATTTCAACGTGGCGCCCAGTTTGTACATATACATTCTAACACTTTTCGTAATTTTTTTTAAACATCTAAAGTTACTGGTTGATACAATGTTATCACTTAATAAATATACAAACTTAAGTCCTAGCACTTGCACATGGTTTGTAATCTAAATTCAAAGTTATTGCACAGGATAAGACATTATATTTCAGACTAAGCAGTTTGTTTCATTAGGGAGTTTGTTTTAAGCACAGAATTCAAGAAATGAGTTAACAACCTTCAAGATACATCAGTATATTAAAGGCTTATATGAATACATGCATGCAATTTTCCAGCAACCATTAGGGACATACCTTTTTATATGTCAACAGGTCAATACATTTTAAGATGTAGGTCAAAGATATATAATATGGAACATATTTAATCTTATGCCAAAAAAACAATATATATGTTCTGTGCTCAGCCTCTGATTCGTTTCTCTTTCGTGGCTAGGGAAGCTAGCGTTCAATTGTTATCAACAAGTCTGTATTATGTTCTTACAAAGATTTATGTGTATTTTTAGAACACAAATATGCGGTCTAATCCCGTAACACAATTTTAACTAAAAATAACAAAAATACACCAATGATAAATTTGATGAAAATAAAGGATACCATTTAAAGACTCCAGCAATCAAACATTCGTTACATAAACATCCAAATGTCTTTATTACATAACATCTTATCTCCATGTACATTTAAAGCATTTTACTGAAATATGAAGGAATGTCATGGTACTTCCAGTAGGTCTTCTGAGAAGTAAAGAAAAAAAATATTTCATTGGTAAGGAGTTATATGTCCAAATAAAAAGGGGATAGCTGTCAACTCACACTTGCAATGCCATACTCTAACTGCACACACTTTCATTCTTTCTCATTTTTGCTCTATAACTGAATAGTAGATGGCCTTTGTCATAATTAATAGAGGAGCTGATCTGTATGATCTGGAACCTCCTAGTCAATTATTGTGATGTTTTAGGCTAGGGTCAAACGAAAGCATTTTTACACGCGAACGTAAAAAAGTGCGTCCGAACGCATTGATGTATTTTTTCAAGGAATATGCGAAAACGGTCATACGATGCGCATTTTCGTGCGTGATGATTTACGAATCCAAACCAGGAAACTTTTTGCATCTGGACGTTATGTTGGCCGGACATGAGCAGGGTCTGACGTCTCCAAATCACACACACACACCGCTAGCGGGCGCAGCGCACTCTGTACGTCCGTACTAGCGGTTCTGCGTTCTCGAAAAAATGCGTTCATTTTCCACTTGCGTTGCGCGGCCGGACTTTCGTGCGACCGTACTTCGTATATTGGCTGTCATTGCCCGTCATTTGCTGCTAGTGCGGCCGTGATTAAGTGCGCCAGAACGCACGTTAAAAATGCGCTGGTCTGACCCCAGCCTTAATGTATGTACCAAGTTTCAGAAAACGGGATTTATTGGTTTTCTGTTTTCAGACTATAATCTGTTTTATTGTTTAAGCCTAATTTAGACCAATGCTTTGATATTTTTCTATATGAATGTCTTAATTATACTGGTGCAACATGTATATCTATATCGGGTGTTTTAAAAACAATTATAAAAAACCAAATTTATGGCATAAATGCATCACTGGAAATAACAACCAAGTGTTATAATCAATATTTTATAATGAGAATATAACCTACAATTTTTTGTGTATGTATGTTTTTTATATATATATATATATATTTGGTTTTACCTTCAACTTTAACAGCCACTGACAGCTCATCATAATGCAAACCTAAATACCAACTCTTCAGATAATAGCAAGTGCTGGTCTACATGCTGCTGTACATTTAGGTTTTGTACCCAGTGGCACGTAATAAATTAAAAAGAGTGCAGATCCAAGAGTTGGGGTGGCTATATTTAACATTATTCAGAGATTATAATGGTTCTGCCCTAAAATCTATAGTTAACTTGATTTTGAATAACACACAGAGGCTTCAATACCTTATAGGTGCACAAATGTGGATGTGTGCACCAAGTGGGTGTGGAACCTTGTATTTTCTTTCCACGGTCAGAAAGTAAATGTCAATCCAAAATAAATAAATTAAGATATTTATTGTGCATAAAATGTATATAAAACAAAAGTAAAAGCCTGACGCGTTTCGTCTATCACTAGGCTTTCTCGAGGGCAAAATAGTAATATGTAGTCAATCAAATTCTTCTATGAGAATTTGATTTTCTTCTATGAGAATTTGATTGGCTACATATTACTATTTCGCCCTTGAAAAAGTCTTAATTATTAAAATATCTTAATTATTTTGGATTGACATTTCCTTTCTGACCGTGGAAAGAAAATACAAGGTTCCACTCCCACTTGGTTCTGATCCACATTTATGCACTTACAAGGTATTAAAGCCTCCACGTGTTATTCGATTTCCTTATCTGGAGCGGTGGACCATCTCCTTGAAGTCGACTTCAATACCACGACAAAAAGCTGAGTATTTATTGATCCTCCATTATCAAAGTTGTTGTTAAAACTTGATTTGTTTGTTGTTCTGAGATGTATTGATATGAGCCATTCCACTACAACCCGTCCTGAAAAACCCTAGGTAGCATATCAGTACCATAAGATATTTTTATATGGGGGAAAAAAAATATATGTGTATATTGCCATCTTATCTATGGAAAGAGCTGCCACTTTCTAAACATTCTACAGAAGCAAGGCACAGTGAAGGATTATATTATAATACAGAAGCCATGCCAATTGACGGATGGTGGATAAACTAACAATACTTGTAGATTGAATTCTCTCGCAATGTATTGTAGACGCTGCTTCCAAAATATTCATTAAGGAAATATGAAATTCCCATAGAAATTACTTACTTTTTTAATAAGTGTACTGAAATGGAACTTTAATAAATATCTCTGCTTTAGCGCTGAAAAGTTTCTAATAATGTCCCAACGTTTAATGAAATCTTCTAATTGATTTACTGGCCGGTGGCCAAGTGTCAGGACATTTCTTAAAACATAAGCTTATTTATGAAAGAGTTGAGGAGAAATGGTAAAAGAATACATTAAAAAAAGACATGTTCTGCACAACCGACCTCAGTTTTCAGCTTGTAACAATTTAAATGTAATTTGCGAGTATAGTCAAATTTAACAAAGTCGCCTGTTATCCAATATTTATTTGTCCATCTTAAATATGTTGTATGTATCATTGCTTTGTTTCCAATACAAAGAGCTATTTTGTGATAAATACAATATTAACTACACATACCAATATTTAATGTTAAATTTAGAATCCCCCCCCCATTTCTTTATCAATTTTCCTATTAATCAACTAGAATGGGAAATATTCATATAATATGTTCAATGGGCGCATGTAAAAGGTAAAAGTTGTAATTTAAGAAGTATTTTTGAATCTTGCACCTTAAATTTTTGTGTAATATTGAGTTTCGGGGGGGGGGGGGTTTACAGACCATGGTTTTGCTGTCAAAAAACATCTATGACATCAGTATATATGCAACCAAGTCTTCCTGTGTTCAGTTAGTCGATTTATATTGGAAAACCACTGGAAATCATTAACATTATGCCCAGAATAATTGTTGGAGAGCCCTCATAGTGACAGCCAGGACTTGTTGAGCTTCTGTGAGCAATAATCATAGAGCTAGTTCAGTCACTAAACCGCTAATGTCACAGGCATTGCAATGTGACGCACAGCTCAAATCGCACTATATATGCACACCGGCTTCCGATTTTACCAGCAAAAACCTATGGATCACATTGTCATGCCCCATGAGTTAGGATTTATTGTATATGTTTCTGCTTTGTGTTGAATCTGCCTTTGCTGCTTACATGCTATTGATTTCATAGCTATTTTGTCCATTCTGGGTTTCCCTAGCTTTTCTGTATCCAGCTAGTTCCCATCCCTCTGCTCAGTGTCTTGTTGTTAGTTACTTCCTGGTCACATAGCAGCCATTCTGTGATCACTGCTGGACAAACTAAAGTCTTTTTACCTGCATAGCTGTACACTAACAAGATTGTCAGTCTGATCATTAAACTCCACTGAATTCATGTTTCTACGTGTCAGTTTTGCTGAGTTGAAGCTATCTGCTGAACTTCATCGTGTGAGTACTGGTCAAATACAGACTTCAGCTAGTCTAAAGCACCCACGCCTCACAGCTTTGCTTAGGTAGGGGACCTTGTCCAACACAAAAGGCCATAAAAAAATCCATACTAATAGGTCAGAATAAGAACTAGCATAAAATAATGCTACATCTATTGTGTAAGTACAACAACTCCAATTTTGTTGGCCTATTGTTTGTGCAGTATGAGGTGCATTTCCGCAAGAGCAGGTGTAGAACCACCGAACATGGTAAATAAGCAACTGTACCACCAAGGGGCCTGTTCCTGGCACAGTAACTAAAAAAAAAACAAGAGCAGTATCGGCCAACCTGGAAATACCCAGCTGTCAATCTACAACTCTTAAGATGGGCATGGCAGTGCAAGGTGACAATGGGATCATTTCAGGCTCATAAACAACTATCTAAAAGTACAAAGCCTTTATGTAGCGGGTAAAAGACGGACAGCACGCTGAAAAGAATAAACGCGGAGGAAAAACACTTTGCAATTTGGTTTTGAAAACAGAAAAAACATTTCTTGTCATTGTATAATGACATGCAGAGTAAGCCACAGCTGCAGTGTATTGAAAGCTGCACAGTTTGCAAAAACACATGGGAAGGGAGCCATAAAGTTTAATTAAATGCCCAGAGGTCAGGGAAAAGAACGTCAATATTAAGAGATAACAAAGCATTTTGCTGATACCCACAGATATTCACATGATGCACAGATGTCAAATGAATGTTTCCTGTTTATATAAAATAAAAAATAAAAAATTCCAATTTCAGAACCTTTGTTCTTCAGTATATGCTGTCGTCTTTTTCTCTAACTGGAGAAGAGGTTAACGCCATACCAGCACATAGGATTAGGTATTCTTTGCCTCTTATTGTGCTATGCTTTCATAGCCCATTAAGGAGCACCATCTGCCACCAATGTGTCATTAACTTTCTGAATATTTACATAGCAATAAATTCTCTTACCCTCTTGACTTGCATCATTAACACTGATTTTCTTGAACTGGCATTTTTTTTTTATTAAAACCAGAATTTTTTTTTATATTATATTAACCTCCCTTTCTTCCCCCGGGTCACATGTGTCTTATGTGTGCTTAATTCCGGAGTCAGTACTATTATGTCCTAATGTAAATGCCAACACCTCCACATCTTGTAATGAAAGTGATAAACATGTATTTATTTATTTTCTTCCTGCCATAGAGCAGCTTGATTAGGTTATTATGAAGGGAAATGGGCTGCAATCTCAAAGCAATCAATCGACAGGCACACTTGCATGCTCACACACACGATTTTCTTTTGAAATATAATGTACATTCAGCTGCGTTTCCTGATCACTGTGGTGTCTGATTACTATTAACTGCAGTCTTCCTTATCAGCTGCAAGACCCAGCCAGGACTGTGCTATTTTGTTTCTACCAGATATAGCCTCCATCGTCTGCCTCGCCTGTCTCTCCTTCTTCTTCCTCTGCCTCTTCTCCGGCATCTTCCGTTTCTTTCTCCTCTTCGTCTTCCCACCCAACGCCGCTACCGAAATCCCCAGAAAATCCAACCACGTCATCTGTCAAAAAAAGGAGATAAATTATTAATTCATTTTTAACACTTACTTTTTGGATTGTTACTGCTTGTGCATTTATTATTTTTTGTTTTTTCACTTATTAGTAATTACATCATGGGACGTACTCCTTACCATGGAAGATCACTACAGCCTTAAACAAGAATTCTGCAAAATACTTATGGAAGACAAGGTCTTTCTGAGGTATACTATATATGTATATGTATAGATGATTTATTTCACCAAATATTTGATATTGATGTCTCTTTGTTCTACAGTATAAATGCCAAGACCATAGGTTATTAATTATCTTTATTTATAAAGCGACAGCATATTCCACAGCGCTATACAATGGGCACAGTTAGACAGGGTTACAATACATTCGAGCAACATTTTGACAAACCAGTACAGGTGGAAACGAGGGCCCTATTCCCGTGGGATCTCACAAACTAAAAGAGTTGGGGGTGGAAACAGGAGGAGAGGACTGCAAGGCGAGAGTGATGGACTGCAAGGTGAGAGTGATGTAGGTGTATCAGTGAGTCGGGTTGTAGACTTCCCTGAATAGGAATGTCTTAAGGGAGCGTTTGAAGGAAGGGAAACTATGGGAAAGTCTGACAGTATGAGGGAGAGCGTTCCAGAGGATGGGAGCTGCATGTGAAAAATCCTGCAGTCTATCATAGGAAGAGGTGATGTGGGGGAGAAGCTAGGCGCAGGTCACGGTTTGATCTTAGGGAGCATTTAAAGGGATACGCTATTAAAAATTTAGTTCTTTTTTGCCACTAAATAATTGAATAGAGGCTGCTGACAGCCTCTGCTCAATTATTTTTTATTTATGTTCTTTATGTAGGGAGAAATTACCTTTTGTCCCTCGATGCATGCAGTTCCTCCTCTTCAGCTCAGGAACTTCCAAACCCAGATGTCTCTGTCTAACTCAATTTGCAAATTGCGCACCGCTATGGACTGGCGCACTTTACGTACGCAAGATCTGTAGTGCCCACACAGAGCCATGGAACGGAGAGGTGCACTCATGCGCAGATCTGATCGATAGATGCCTCTCTGAGAGTCCGCTCACTATCGCGGGGTGGTCTCAGAAGGTGACATCAGCACAGTCTCTGCTACAGACCGATCTGGTAACCGGCAGTCAGTAAATTCAAAATCTCGGGCGCTAGTGACGTTGGGAGGGGTAGAGGAAACGCCTCCACCTCATCCAACATTTTAACCAGATCAGGGCAGGAGGGAGGAGAATGGGGGGGGGCACTCCTCACGTCCTGACCACATTAAAAAGCTAAAGTGGTCAGGATGAGTAGAGTGTTCCTTTAAATTTGACTTAAAATTATATTCAGTAAACATATGGTGTTGTTTTACGTAAAATAATCTTTGTGTTGGGTTGATTAAAGAGCTAGAAAGTTTGTACTTTTATAAAAAATTATATAGAGTATAAAAGTTATAAATATGGTCCTGCATCCCTTTCCTGCCGTGATCTGCAGTGTGGCATTTTGTGTTGCGTTTTGTGAGATTTTCCATCTCTACTTGTCTGATCACATAAATGTGGATCCACTCACGTCCACTGCTGATGGCTACCATGGAGACAGTGAAATATATTGAGTTAAATAGATATAGATTTTTTTCCAGTGTGAAAATCTATAATACATACTATTAGAAAAAGAACAGTTATTACAAATTGTTAGCTCTGTAATAAGCCGCATCTGTCATATTCGATCTTCCTGATTTAACCCCCTCACTGTCGAGCACTATTTTTTGAAAAACATTTTATCATAACATTTATTTGAAACATAGGATGCGAAGTGAACAATTAAATAAAGGGGGAAAATAAAGGTTTTGTGCAGAAATTTTTCTGTGATAGTTAAACAATATAATGTAAATTCTCATTTTTTATGTACTTTTATTCTTTACAGAAATACTGTTGGAGTGAAAGGTTCTAAACTCTAGATGGCGTGCTTTATCTAAGACGAGCAGATGAGCGTGGAAGGAATGTCCGTGAGAGTGGACGTTTCTTCCACTCGATGCCCGTCTGCCCACCTCGCTGAGCGCACTCAGTGTGCACTTAGATCCTATGGAGGATCGCGCTTTGCAGCCCCGTCAACGCGCATCCTAGCGCATCGACGGGGAGGCTTTGTGGGCGGATGCTTGTTGCGCGCGCATTTCATGCGCGCACACAAGCGTGTGACCGGCCCTGTTGCAGCGTCGAAAAGTAAGAACCCCCTGGACCTTCAGGAAGGGGGACATGACTGATGGCCTGGGCCTGTAAGTTAAGGAAGGATCTGGAAAGGTGTAGAATCCCTGGGGCCCCTCAGGAGGGGGGGGGCTGGACGGATGTCTGGGCCTGTCAGTCAAGGAGAAAGCTATGGTGTTATTGGTGGTGTGTTTGCAACAGTGTTGCTTACCTGGGCTGTATATGCTGGTGATGGGTGCAGGGTTCTTCCTCTTGTTCCTGCCAGCGTGAGAAGTACATCAAGGTGAGACCCGCCCACCCACCCTTGGATTTCATCCCATCGTGTCACAGCTGAAGATTGGCGGGTTTCCCTGGACAGCAGTGCTTAAAGGATGTATTAGCCGCCATCGGGTGAGGCTTGTGGGGAGACGAACCTCGCTTGCGGGGGGACGAGCTCTTGGTTGGATATTGGTGTAAATGCCTATTGCATGGGGCAATAGGGCAGGATTGTGATTAAGCACTGCAAGGGATGGTTGTATATGGTTTAATAAAGCTGTGGCCCATGCACATTCCAACTGACATATATGCGTTTGTGTCTTATTCAGGTTATTGGGGTATGGGCTAGGAAGGTCTCAGGCCTAATCAGTCACGTCAGTATGGGCACACCTAGTGCACTCATCTGACACCGGCCTTACACAATATCAATGGGTATGAGAGCTGCTCCTTCTAGCTTGTTTACAGTACGATAGGGTGGAAGGAAGAGAGATAAGACTATGGAATTTGTTTCACCACAGGGGGCATACTAATCTTGCTTTAAAAAGATATGCTAGTAATGATCACTTTTCAATGTATTACAATGCAAAAGCATGTTAACTCCATTTTGGGTAAAGGGGTTAAAGGGCTCACTACTATATCAGCGACTCTAGGCGCTTTTCACTAAATGGTGAATTTGAGGATTTTCAAGTGGATCAAACAATTTAAGCCAAAAAAAGCTAGATGTGAAAAATGCTCAAATCCAGATAATCATTAAATCTGATTATTTGTTCTAAAGTATGGATTAACATGGAAATCTACAAATCCCTCACTTAGTGCAGTCGTTCCAACCCTGGTCCTCAAGTCCCCCTAACAGGTCAGATTTTAGGCTGGGGTCAGACGAACGCAGTGTTCACGTGCGTATAGCCGCACTTTAGTACGTAGCAGCAAATAACGTCCAACGAAGGCCCACACACGAAGTACAGCGGCACGGAAGTGTGGTCGCACAACGCAAGTGGCAAAAGGACGCAGGTTAGCAAGAACGTCGAACCGCTAGTACTGACGCACAGACTGCGCTGCGTCGGCATAGCGGCGTGAGAGTAGGAGACGTCAGACGCTGCACATGTCCGGCCTACATCACGTCCATTTTTTTTTATAACTCCGTCAAAAATCACGGCCGTAATTGCGCACGTGTGACCGCTACCGCGTCTTCCGTCAAAAAGTGCGTCTGGACGAATAGTCCGTGAAAGAAGCATTCGTCTGACCCTAGCCTAAAGGATTCCCTCGGGGAAATGCAGACTGAATATACTGTAATCACTGAGCAGCAAATCCTATCACCTGTGCTGTGCTTCAGCTATCTGGAAATCCTGACCTGTTATGTATGCTCAATCAAATTCGGCTTATGAGGTGGAAACACAAACTGCGATGAGGGGTAAAAAAAAAGCCTAAATACAACGAAATTGACTTTTCTTTTTCATAGATCTAAATCCTAGTCATGGATTCGGATAAACTCTCTATATTTTAAGTCAATGCTTATAATGCTTAGCACTCAGAGATATTTTATTTAGCAGAATCTAGAAATTTATATAATGGTAATATGTAAACAATTATACCTCCTGACGAGGCCTTACAAGGCCTAAACCAGTGTTTTTCCTAACCTGTCCTCGGGACCCTCAACCAGGCCAGATTTTGCAGATCACCTTGGGGAAAAGCAGACTGAATCCTGCAATCACTGAGCAGCAAATCATATCACCTGTGCTGTGCTTCACATATCTGGAAAACCTGACCTGTTAGGGGGACTTGAGAACCAGGGTTTGTAACTACTGACTTACAGGGTTATTCAAAGAGAATCGAAAAGCTGCCGCACGTTCAGTGACTTTTCATTCTCTTCAATTCGGTTCGATTTGGCGATCCCATTTCGACGACCCTGCGGTGTATTCAGCAAGCACCACAGGGTCCCCGAATTGCAGGGAAAAGTCACCGCAAACCTGACAAAACATCTGCATTAACCCCGCAGGAAAAACTCTGGGAGGAGCCGATCACACGCAGCGCAGCCGCCGGAAAAAGCCGACACCGCAGATGAATGGAGTGAAAAAATTAAAAAAACAGTCGCTTGAATGTTTGAAAAGTGAAACGCTGTTTGAAAGAAACTACTGAGCGAAAATGTCTGAAATTTACATACGAGGTCCAATGAATGACAATAAAAAGAGCTGTTACAGAAAAAATAAGTTTAAAAAAAAAATCCCGAAAAATGCTTAAAATATCCTAAAAAAATCTATAGTTAAAGAGACTCTTTACTGCAGAATATTATAATGAACGGTTTATTAGATATTGAATTAAAACGGGAATATTTTTAACATTGAAGCCTATGTGATTCGCCTGAATAAATCTGCCGCATGAAACCATCGAATGGCAGGGCAATTCGGCAACTTTTCACTGCTGGGTTTTGCTCTCTGAATAGCTGAAGCATTGCTTCTCTATGGGGATTCACTGCCCTCGAACAGGCACCGTATGTGCAGGCAATTCGCCAGGATAGCCGAATGGCCAAGAAAGGAAACCAAACGCTGATTTTCAGCTTTCGGTTCCCTTTCGGCAGCCATTCGGATCTCTTTGAATAACCCTGTATGTGAATAATCCCCCGTGAATGCTTGGGTAGTAGAATCTTGTATGTCGCCCCTAGAGTAGCAAGGCAGTAGAGCCTTACAAATGCAATGCTGGATTTCTGTTGTTGGGGTGCATTCAGAAGGTATTTTCTGGAAGGTCAGATAATTGTAATTTATATACACAAATACCCAAAATCAGAAACGTTTCATGTTCTTTTACTTTTTCCAAAATGACTGAGATTTTTTTTTTATATATAACATTAGTGTAATAGAGGAATGTCAGTGAACACTAAGAAGCAGAGAATGTAAAAGCTGCTCACCGGTCCTGAGGGTGCCTAGAACTATAAAAACATTGTAAGTGCATTCCGTACTAAAATATGTTGTTTGTTCCAATATGTCTCATTAAGGTCAGCATGCTTTACGCATTGTACTGGTATCCCTGCAGAATATAGCACACTCTGCCCACGGCTGCCTATTTAGAACACTGTGAAATTTCAGGAATAATAAACCATGATCACTGGTCCATTAAATATCCAAAGGGAATATAAAGTTCTAAGTACAAATAATGAAAAATCTCCTAACTTTTATAAGCCTCTGCTCTGTGCAAGCATAAAGAACCATCAGAGCAAAAGTGACGAGGAAGGAGAAATGGATTTATTTTCAGGTGTGTGTACCCATTTTCCAGAGCACAACAATGTATACTGTGTGTTATGTGCCCAGTGATTAGTTACACCAGTGCACAAAAAGTTAATATGTTGGTGGAATAAGATAGCATTGTGGTCACCCTGTGCTAAAATAAAAAACTGACAACATGCAAGAAAGGTAAATAGGAGTATACAGTGGCTCCTGCTTAAGCATTTGTGTTCTTTCACATGGCATGCGCATATTACGCCCAACTTTGGTTGGGCATATTGGTTAGAGCATCACTCCCTATATATGTGTTGGTGTTTGGTTTTTGCCAACACATACAGTATATTGGGAAATGCTGTGTAATTCTCTATCAAAGACTTGCTGAGATTCATTGCTGGTGGCATGCCACGTAGGTGAGTGACCACTGTGTCCAGATGAACCATGCTACAGGAGGGCCCTTCGATCACTCAATTCGCTTGTTTGCAGACCAGAGCGCTGAATGAGAAGTTATCATGCCAACATCACAGGTGAGGACCAATCATGTATGAAGGCCCTCTTACAGCTCCGCTGACCGAGCAGAAGTATGGCGGTGCTTGGTGCTGAAACTGAGTAAGTACAATCTGCAATACCTTTAAGTCCAATGTGATAAACACCCCCTGAAGGAATGTTGCTGAAAACTGCTCGTCGCTAGAGATTGGTGGCTCTGATTTGGTAGACTTCCAGGGCGTCGATGCTCTGGCCAATCTTCGTTAATGTAGTTACAGACACAGAGCTTGGGACCGTATTCCCAGTCAAGATAATTGTGTGACGCTTAGTAATTACTGTGGTTTTTCATGCAACTGTTACAACTTGGCATTTTCACAGAGATACCATGCTTTTGTGTATTTGATGCATTGTATAGAACAGACAAAATTGTCAGTAATACCAGAACAACAAGCAATGCCAAGTTGTTCGTGGATTCATGATGGCAGCACAAAAAACATTTATTTTTAAATTAACATCACCAAAATCCCATTGCTGTGAAGGCAAATTCACTTTAATAGGGAGCCTTTTACGGGGTTGATTTTATTTTTAACCTAGTTTAATCTTGTGCTGATTCACAATCCTCTTGCAATATAACTGGAAAAATTCAAAGGTCAAATAGTCCCTGTGTCCTTCCACCTGTATTTTGTTGTGTGAGATCTATTTTACAAGATCTTGCATAGCCCTACAATAACACTCAGTGGAGTTCTATCAACTTGCGTACATCACTATAGTGGTGATTGTCACGGCAAAAAATGTCTAGTTTCAATGTGAATGTAAGCAATAACCTGCTAGCTGTAGCACGTTAACCAGGATTGGTAATTATGCAACCTACCACTATAGAGAACTATCACCTGGTGTGAGCTAACCCTAGCATCAGCATGTTTTTGCGTTAGCGCCAGGTAAATCAGTCTAGCGCTTGACCAACAGATCTTCTACCTCTCGCTACAAATGGAGAAAACCACTTAGCGTGCGGTAATTTGCCATTCATAGCACAAGCTTACTGTACTTGCCACGTCCTATACTTAACATGGGAAGCGCTAGAGATCACTTTCGCTATTGTAATCAACAGATCGTTTGGTCCCGGTGCTAATTTCTACACGTACACTAATTTAAAAAAAATTACCTGCTAATCAACCCTGGTGTTAACTGATGGAAAGTAGCAAAATAGGAGGGGGGAAAAAAAAGGTCCTTGCACCAAATTAACAGGCAATGTAAAGGAATGCAGCACAGGTGTTCTCTTGGCCCCATACATCATAGTAATGGATCTGGTCAGCAATGTCGCTGCTGTTGCAGTCGGCTATATTATAAAATGTATCCTTAGTTGAAATGTATCCTAAATCAAATATATTGGCTAATTCTAGACATCTAGACTGGGGGTTATTCATAGAATGCAAGCGGTTGAGTATAGGGTTATGACCATGTTTAAAGGGACACATGGATAAGTCTTAAACATGTATTATTTCCCATGATGCCAGCAAGTGCAGAGGTGATGGCACAATGCATTATTATGTATTAGTTCATTGAAAATCTCAACTGATGCACTGCTGCAAGGGGCTCACGGGGTCCTTTGGAACCTTGCACGGTCATATGAAGTGTCATTGGAAAGGTCCGAGTCTGGCCTTTCCAACAATAGCAAATATGACCACGTAATTTGTAAAAATAGAAGAGAAGAAATTAAATTTTTTCCCCCTCTGTTCTAAGGCAATTGCATTATGTGCTTTTGCTTGTAAAGCAAACCATGCCACTGCACTAACTCATCTTCTCATTTCCCACACAGAGACCAAATGTGCAGGTGATGGCGCAAAGTGTTATTACGCATAGGATCATCTAAAACACAAGGGTCCGCACCTTTGCGAGGAGACCGGGGGTACTTTGGACCCCTGTATATCTAGTCTTTACACCCCACAAAGTCATGTTAGGTGTCATTGGACAGGTCAGAATCTGTCCTTTCTAATTATGCCAAACAGGACCATGTTTTTTTTTTTTTTTTTTTTAAAAAGTAGTAAAACTCGGAAGGGGGAGGGGAGTGACACCATGAGTTACTGCACCGGTGGCACCATCCCTAGTGACGCCAAGAAAATGAAAATTTCTATTCAGATTTAATTTCTTTTTTTAGTATAAAATTCTGACATGATGTGAAATATGTACCTTATAATGATATATATTTAGAATCTAGTGAGTCCACTGAATTTTTTTTATATATAATTTGTTTTTATAAAATTTTATTTTAAATAGCGTTTAAGGGTGATGAGCAAAATATGATAAGGAGGAGATCAGCACATGGGGTAAAATCGGTCAGCAATAAAATGGTTAAGTGTACATATTTTATACCCATTTTCTGTAGCTACTTTAACCTCCCTGGTGGTCCAATTCTGACATATTTTATATGTCAGAATCGGTACAATTAATCTGCCCCCCTAGCGGTATTAGTGTGGCTCGGAGTTAACTTTCAATCCTGAAAGCGGTATTCCTGAGCCACACTCTGGCTGGATACTTACATGTCCCTGCGCTCCCTCGCTGTCCCCGCAGTCACACTGCAGCCGATCGCAACGTCACACTTCCTGGTTCACTCCTCGCGAGAAGGGAACAGGTAGTGTGACATTCGCGATCGGCTGGAGGAGACTGCGGAAGTCAGCGAGGGAGCACAGAGCATGTAAGTATCCAGCCCGAGTTTGGCTCGGGGATACCGCTTTCGGTACAAAAAGTTAACCCCGAGCCACACTCAGGAAAACTGTCAAGGTAATGTGTGTTTTAGGAATTGATGTTTCTATGTTATGTTATAATTCCTTGTGATGGGAACAGGTGGGTTTATTATAGATTTTGCTTTACATTAGTAAATTATTTGTACAGCAGGCTAAGAAAAAGAATAGGCAGAGACAAATGAAATTAAGAGTGAGGGGGAAAAAAAGCGGTTTGTGAGGGTCCTGAGCAGGACGAGAAACCGCTCAGGTCTCACAAGGCTTTAGTTCGATTGTGCCTTTGCAGGGATAACTGCTCCATATGCAAATCAGACACCATCACCCAGAAAGGGTGGCCAGTACTGAATGCCAAGGACGTCATCCCTGCAGGAGAGATGCAGCAACCCCTGACAATTGTTTTGATGTTAGGCCTCATCAGGAGGGTATAGCGGACAACCCTCTAGGCAACTCAAGGAGTCCACATCCGGATCACCCTGTAAAATACTGTATTAATTAAATTAATATTAATTGAAATTAATATTCGTGTAATTGGAGGACCAAAAGGTGTTATCATGCAATTTCAATTAAGCAAATACTGAAAACACTTAAAAAAATTGGGTGCACATCGCAGACAAGAACTCCCTGTTCTCTCTTGGGGAATCTGTATTTAGAGATCCCAATCATGTATGTACACCCCTCTGTTGGGTCCCATTGATAATGGAAATTTGGACAATCATAGAAATACGCTTATATTGGGCTATTTGAGCCAATCCCTCCAAAGAGGAGCCTCTTGCTTTTGACCTTTCTGCTTTTTCATGTGCAGTGTTTCATGATCCAACATTGTTAGTAATCCTCATTTGTCACAATACTTTGAAGCGACCCTTGAAGGCCACTTACTGTATTGATCATTGATTACATCTCCTGCCGTTACACATTATAATTTTTTCAGCAGAATTGTTTTGGTTTTATTATACATATTGTTTTGTGAGCACTGTCTATTTATGTCCATTCGTTTGCCGATTTTAACCAAGTTCAATAAAAGTTAATTATTAATCAATAATCATTTGGTCTCTGGGAGACACTAGTACTCTGATGTTTTCATCAGAGTAACTGAAGTTTATCAAATACTGAAAACACTTCAAAAAATTTTGATCCAGAGAGGATTGTTTGTTTCCTGAAAGTTTCTATAGTAATTTTTCTTTCTATTTTTTTTCTCTAGATGCAGCAAATTCTGGAACCTTTTTCAGATTGTAAGGATCACATATATGTATTCTCCCCTTTTTGGCACTGTGATGCATGTTTGGTGTTATTGTAATTAACAAAGGCAATAATGATTTGTGTGTTTTCTTGCGTTCTTAGATTGTACACTTTATAGATCTGTAATAACGCACAGTGGGTTTTTTCATGTGTTTTGCATTCTACACTTTATTTTATCTCATTAAGTGTTTATTTTGGGGTTTGATTGTTTTTTTAACGCTTTTTGGTTTTGCAGTATATTTTCACATACAAGCCCAGTGTAATAAAGTCCAACCCAGTAAGTAGAAATGTAGAAAGTAGCATTAATGAAATGTATTGTTTGGTTCACTTTATTAGCCATATAATAAAGGCATTCATACTGTCACGGTTCACGCCGCTGGCGCAAGAGGAGGGGCAGAACTGGCACTGCTCTGCCATAATCAGCAGCATCCCAGTGGCTCAGGCCTCTGCTGTTGGCAGTGACCAGGTGCTTCTCATTTACTCCAGGACCTTTCTCCATATAAGTAGGGCACACCCCTTCCTCCAGTGCTGGTTCATTGTATGTGTTTGCCTTTCACCTGCCTGAAGCCTACCAGTTTTGTCTCCAGTGTATCAGACCCTGCTTTCCATAGACCTGCTGATCTCTCCTGCTCCATTGACCACGGCTTACCACAGACCACGTTCCTGGATCCTCCCCTGGATACCTTGTCTTACCACGGTACCGAGACCCCAGCGGTGCCAAGTCTACCATGGTACCAAGACCCCAGCGGTACCAAGTCTCCTACGGTGCCAAACCCCAGTGGTGCCAAGATCCACCATGGTGCCAAGTCTCCCGGCGGTGCCAAGTCTCCTACGGTGCCAAACCCCAGCGGTGCCAAGTCTCCTACGGTGCCAAACCCCAGCAGTGCCAAGATCCATCACGGTGCCAAGTCTCCCAGTGGTGCCAAGCCTCCTGCATTACCAAGACCCCAGCTGTGCCAAGTCTCCTGCATTGCCAAGACCCCAGCTGTGCCAAGTCTCCTGCATTGCCAAGATCCCAGCTGTGCCAAGAGACCTACCTCCTGTCCCTTCTGTTTCGTGTCTTGTGTAAGTGTTTCCCTCTTGTATCAGTGTCCAGTATTTTCCCTGTGTCCTGTATTAAGTATCCAGCCCACAGCCTCAGCCAGTTCTGTTTACAGCATTGTCCCTCGTTGTGCCTGCAGTTTGTATACCTTTACAATAAACCCCCAGTTTATGCACCATATCTTGGCCTTCTTGTATATATCACGGCATCCTGGGCTCGTACCATTGCCTCCCCGTCACACATATGAAACGATAATGGCCTGTGACTCACCACAATCTGGGTTTCCATGTATCCTTGTTCCTGTCAGCTCGGCACCATGCTGGTCCACGCACCAACATTCTTTACTGTTCTGATCACACTGCATCTTCCTATAATATCCATCTTCATCACAGCTGGGGATGAACACACCTGCATCCAAATTACCAATGATTATATCAAACCAACTTCAACTTCAGCGCTGCAAAATGCGTTGGCACTTAATAAATAATAATAAATAAAATAATTCAAATATTCAAAATATATATTTTATATCATACCAAATTCAGAGTACTCCACTTTAATTCTACAAACACCTAATTTAGGAACAAATGGGGATTTGGCTACAGAATATGATCAAATATTCCATACACCTGACACTGTACATAATAACACACACACTATATATATATATGTTATTAGATAAAATGTAGACGTTGACTGACTAGTACTGAATTGTTGTTTTTCTGAAACATAAAATTTACACTGACAGCAGCTAAATGATTACTGACCATTTTGGTAAGCGACAGCATTTGTAACCTTATGTGGGAGTATGTTGTGATGTCTGGGGTTGCAAATACAACTGGTCTGGTCCTGCCAACCTAGGAAGTAGTCAGAGGAAAGTAACCCCATGTAGCCCTAAATCACCTTAGTTCCAGTCACCATCACTAATTCTAAACTCATAAACTGCTGCCCCACCCTTCGCTCTCAAACACTCATATGGTAAATATACAAGTGAGCCATACCAAAGGGAGTAAGGGGTAACCTGCTCCAAAGGTCCCCTGAAAAACCTGACCTTGGGCCACATGCAAACCCAAGTGTTAACAATCACTAGATGGTGCTAGGAAAGATGAAGGCAAATAGCTAAACAGTATCTATTCAATGTATTCTTTATTCCCCTTGCCAATGAACAGTAGATGAAATGTTACAAGGAGTAGTGGGTGAGCATGTCTACTGCTCACTACCATTCCCCAGGGCAGCAATGCCAAAGCTTGGTAACATTTAAGGTTGTTGAATATTATGAAACCTATAGTTCTGAAATATATAGAGTGCCAAGTTAGCTATTACTGCCTAAGGGTTGGGGAGTTGGGGAGCAGGGCATCAGGGTCTTTTCCCTCGACTGTCAAGCTATTGAGTAACTCTATTCATAATGCTGTGAACTGTAAGCCCTATTATTTACAATTTTGTCTGCCTGCTAGTTAGGCAAACAGTGGACAGTACACCACAAACTGAATCCAGGTATGACTTTGCGTTGCTTAATTATAATGTTGCTCCTCTTACCTATTGTGCTTATAGTAGAGGGGCATAGCATTTGGAGTGGTTTAGCTTCATTACGTAACTCCTATTTTTGGCTGTAAGTCAGTGAAAGTAAACCTTAGCACCCCAGATGGTTCTGAATTACATGTCGCTTGATGCTCCACCAGCTTTAAGGCTAACTGAGTATCATGAGACACAGATCAAAAACATCTGGGGTGCCAAGGGTTCCATAACTGCTGTAACTGATGGTGGCACTCCATAGTTTTTAAAGAAAAAGGTAGATCTGTCGTCTTCTGTAAACAGTCTATGTTGCACACTTGGTCTTCATTACCAGAGCATGGATGTATGCCCAACGTCTCTATTTCTGATCCATCAACCAATGCTTCTAGGCGAGTTGGTAAGGAGTGGGCCATTTTACTTCTAAAAGTCCAATCACTTGGCTATTGTAGAACAGCAGGTCCTTGTTGACTCATTCTTCTCCATCCCAAACCCATAGAATGGGGTTGGGTAGAAGGTGGGCTTGCCCTCTGTTTAGCCCCTCCCTCATATGAGGTAGATTTGAGAACTATTTGACAAGTCCACACTTCAATTAACCCCACTCAACAATACACAGTGCCTATAGCTGCAACTATTGACAGAATGACCCAGAGAATAAGCTCCATAAACTGTCAATCAAGTCTACCATTTGTGTTGTCGATGATGAATATGAATGTGCAAGAAGGAGCTGTTTAAAATGAACTTACCTGGTTTCTTCTTAGCAGCCTCTTGAATCTGAACCTTTTCAAGCTCTACAAGGCATGGGGGCTCTAGAAGGAATACATGGGATATGTTACCCGTCATGAACCAGGCTATGCTGATCGGATACAATGCTGACCATTTAGGACTCATTAGTATGCCATTTAATATGCCAATGTTTTGTATAAAAAAAAACCTAACATTGGTATATATAATGCAATATTAAACACTTTATAATCCCTTTCACTACTATGCACTTTTCACATTCAGTAATAAAATATCAATGTAAATTTGCTCATATAAAACTTTTTCATATTAGTTTCTCTTTTACATAAATATTGCTGGGATGAAAAGTTCTAAACTCTAGATGCTGTCTCTTATCGTGTACAATTTCACACTGAGTCTGCAATATATTAGAATACAGTCAAAAATGGCCCGTCAAATACAGTATTTATGTCAAAGACAGATAATAAAAAGGTCAGCTACCCTGCTTATACAGATTTTGTAACTATCATAATGAAATAATTGGCATGTCTGTTTGCTAACAGAATATACAATTAATATCTGTATGTAGCATAATGTCTGCATATGGAAACTTCAGTAACACCTCGTATCAGTATGGAACAGGGATTTTCAGCAATTGTAACTCACTGACTCTTATCCCTGTACAATAGTGAGTGACCCCAGAGAGCTCCCTGTACTCTGCCCGCTCCATTGTTGTTATAATTCGGTAAAAGAGTTTATAGAGCTTTTTGTTACAGTGAGGGTCGGAGCTCCTAAATGAAGCTTCATTACAGTAATACAGGGGGACCGAGCGAGAAAATATAATTTATCCAAGGGAAGAACACTAATCCTGCCTATAGTGGTATGAACTGAAGTTGTGTTTTTGTATGCTAATTTTCATTTTATTTCAAGGCAGAAGGCGTTGGACGTGAAAGTGTTAATAATATACAAAGCATTCAGAGCTATTTAATGTCTGTGTGTACCAACAGGTCAAAAAAAATATTTTTTGGGGAGGTTAGTTATTTTCCATTTATCATATTATTAGTCATTAGAAGTATGAAGCCTGGAGCAGCTTTGGATGAGTGACTAGATTTTACATTCCAAAGGGGTTATTCACAATGCCGGTGTTGCAAACATTGGCTGATGTTGCAATGCTGACAAACACTGTCATTTCACAAAAGTAGAATCAAAACACTGAGAGTAGAAACTTCTCCTTTCACTCTTTGGATTATAATTTTTGTGAAATTTTCAGGCTTTGTGAATAACCCGTTTAGTTAAAGACTAAGGCCCCTATTACAATCTTCACAAAGTGCAATTTTTTTTGCGCACGCAAAAAAAACATTAGCGCGTGCAAATTAACGCGGTATTACGATCCGAGTGCAGTTTTTCAGCCTTCATGTTTTTTCGAGCGCAAATCCGACGCGCAAAGCCGGGCGCAAATGACCGTTGCGTGCAGGAATCGGTGGGCAGACTGTTTTTTCAAGGGATTCAGCCAATAAGAATTAAGAACCACCATTTGCCAGGTTTCGGTTTTTGCGCCTGTCAAAGTCAATCTGCGTATATGTGCTGCAACAAAAATAGAAAATTTAACAATTTATTAATTTTATTGTTTGGGTATGTGTGGAATGTGTAACTGTACTGTGCTGTAATTTTTTTTTGTGCAGATTCATTTTGTTTCGGCCAGAACGTTCAGATTATAAATTAACACCAGGTTTTCAAAGACGTTACGATACTTCGCGTAAACGTCGTTCGTACGACGTTGTGCGAAGATCGTAATACCATCCGTTCGAACGCCTTCGCGCTGACAATGGTAAGTATAGGATGCACTTGCGCTCGCGCTGGGTTAGCGCTGGGTCAATCGACGTAGACACTAACGTGCATCGTTTGCACGAACGTCGTAATACGACGTTCCCGCAATTGGTTTTGACCTCGCGCAAAAGCGCATTTGTGCACACGCAAATGCACTGCGCGAGGATTGTAATAGGGGCCTAAGCTTTTTTAATGAGAACTTAGCTCTAAAGATTCTGTAACTAGTGGCTGGGAGAGACTGTTTGCTCGAAGAACATTTGCCAAAACACACAGCACTAGATTCACAGATTCTTAGACAAAGGGGGACATTTAGCTTTAGCAGCACTTATTCTAATTAGGTTTTTGGCAGTGGATTGTTATTTTAAGAGAGAAAAAAAGGGTCGGCAAACATCAACATCATCATTCCATGAACAGTACATTAAAATAAACACAAAATACATGTGAGAAACGCTCTTTCTATAACCATTGCAGTATGTTATCTGATATTATTTCTTGTTGTCTGAAAACATCTCTTAACGCAGCTAGACTAAAAGAAATATAATGCTAAACATAGTATTATTATGGAAGAGATACTTCTACCAAACACTTGAATGGATGTGTATCACATCCTAAATTTCCTTAATCATATTACCCACATCCAACAAGTATTTCACCTGTACAGGAAGCCTGACGAGCCATACAGGCATGGGATTATGGAAATTTTAAGATGGCAATTGTGCATAAACTATCAGGGTTATTCAAAGAGATCCGAATGGCTGGAGAAAGGTAACCGAACGCTGAAAATCAGCATTCGGTTACCTTTCCTGGCCATTCGGCTATCCAGAGAGCAGGCAATTCGCCAAATCCTTGCGAATTGCCTGCACATACGGTGCCTGTTCGGTGCCTGTTCGAGGGCAGTGAAATCCCCATGAAAAAGCACTGCTTCGGCTATTCAGAGAACACAAACCAGCAGTGAAAGGTTCCCCTAATGCCCTGCCATTCGGTGGTTTAATACGGCAGGTTTATTCAGGCGAATCCCATAGGCTTCAATGTTAACAATATTCTCGTTTTAATTCAATATCATTATAAAATTCTGCAGTAAAGAGTCTCTATATTTATAGATATTTTAAGCATTTTTCTTGATTTTAATTTTTTAATTGTTTTTTTTTTTAGGTTTACTTTATTTTTTCTGTAACAGCCCTTTTTATTATCATTCCCTGGACCTCATATGCAAATTTCAGACATTTTCGCTCAGTAGTTTCTTTGCAAACAGCGTTTCACTTTTCAAACATTCAAGCAAACGGTTTTGCTAATTTATTCACTCCATTCATCTGCGGTGTTGGCTTTTTCCGGCGGCTTCGCTGCGTGTGATCGGCTCCTGCTCTGTTTTTTCCTCTCGTTTTCGGCAGGTTAATCCAGATGTTTTTGCGGATTTTCTGCGTGCATTCACCGAGTTTTGCGGTTAGTTTTTGTCGGGTTTGCGGCGGCCTTTCCCTGCAATTCGGGGACCCTGTGGTGCTTGCTGAATACACCACAGGGTCGCCGAAATGGGATCGGCAAAACAAACCGAATTGAAGAGAACGAAAAGTCACCGAACGTGCGGTGACTTTTCGATTCTCTTTGAATTACCCTGTATGTCACTAATTATCGTTCTCCGGGGTCCCCACCCCCCCGTATAGCATCCGGGATACCCTGAGCAGAAACAAAATCGAAAGAGTGACAATGAATAACTCTATATACTGAAGAAACATACGATTCTGCATCCTTCAAGGTTCCGCTTTGTTTTTAGGAGATTGGAAGCTGCTTCTTCCCATTTTATAATGACAACTGGAGTAGTAATATTGCGATGAATAGGATCACCATATATATATCAGTAGACTCTGAATACGTAGACCTGCAACACTGTCAACCCGCCACATGTTCAGATCACTCTACGGGCTCTATTACATTCCTTGCGCAAAAAAGCTCGCGCAGCGCGTTAATTTGTGCGCAAAGTGTTAAACGTTAATGCGCGTAAATTAATGCTGGTATTACAATCCACGCGCATTTTTTCATCCGTCAAAATTTTATGCGCGTAAAAAAGACACGCAAAAACACGCACGCATTAACGTTGCACGGACTGTTTTTTCACGCGATTCAGCCAATCACAATTAAGAACCACAACTGTCTCCTGTTAGATTTGACTTTGACAGGCGCAAAAACCTGAGTATACTGTATATGCTGCAGCAATATCAACAAATACGCACAACTTCTCAATTTTATTGTTTGGGTATGCGTAGAATGTGTAACTATACGTTGCTGTATTGTTTTCTCGGGCTGGTGTATTTGGTTTCGGCCAGGACGTTCAGACTTACAGTTACCACCAGCTTTTCAAAGACGTTACAATTATGCGCGCAAATGTTGTCCGTTAAATTTTGCGCATAGATTGTAATACCAGCCGCATACCAGCGCACAAACGCATTTGCGCTCACAATGTTAAGTATAGGATGCGCAAAGTACATTACGCTCACAAAGGGTTCGCGCAGGTTCACCCGCGGTAGACGTTAACGACATTGTTATACGACGTTCTGCGCAAAGGGTTTTGCCCCTCGCGTTAATGCGTTTTTGCGCACGTGTTAACGTTTGCGCAAAGAATGTAATAGAGCCCTACATCTTTTCCATCAGTAGAGATTTGGTAAAGAAAGCAATTCTGGAGAAATATTCTTCCAGTGAACAGAAACACAAACTGATGTAGTTACTATGGAAACCAAAATAATCTCTCCACCATGGATATTTAATATTATACACTAACTTGTCTTGGTTTGTTTCTGCAGGGTTAAAACCAAATACAGAAACACAGATATCAATAATCACTACGTACATTACAGACACCCAGACAAAGGCATGTGTGTATGTATAAATAGTTGACAGTAAAGAAAAGAACACTGACTGAGTGGAGGCCACCCTGTAAAACTGTTCATAGAGGTCCCCCCCCCCAAGGCATGCTGTGGTCATGTGGGGGACCCAGAAACTATGATATAGATTAACTTCCCTTTTCTAAATAATAAAAGTCAGGAACAAAAAACTACTTCAAGGGTCTGATTCACTTTCAAATGAGCTCTACATGTTTAGGGCATATAAGCAGCACTTTAATAATGAAAGGTAAGGATTAAATAAGGCAAGACGTTGAGAAAAGACTGTACCACTAATATTGCATGAGCTTACTTATGTTTGTTGTCTTTTCTTAAATGTATAAAAGTTAACCACTTACTCTCTCTCCAAAAGCAGAAGCACCACTCAGCGGTGGACACACGGCCATCCATATAGGTGTCACAGGAGTTAAAGAAGGGCCGGATGCAAATCTCATACTTGTCCAGGTTTATAGCTGCCAACTCTGCTTGGTCCAGAAAGAGGTCAGCGTTGGAGTCCAGTTTAGAAAACATCCACCCTATAGAATCCTTGCAGCTCGCTACCAGAGTTTTATCTAGAACTGTATAGAAGAAAACGTCATTGCATTGACATAAGAGACTTAACCTTTCTATACAAGAGGTTCCTACAATTTATGTGGCCATAAAATGTTTCCTCAGTAGGAAATTATAGGTTTAATACTGATGCTATCTTAGTAAATAAATAATGATGAAAGCTTGTTCATTCATCAGACCATAATTCCGATATGCAGAAAGATATCAATCCCCATGCTCAATGTCGTGACCGGGAACTTTCCACTTAATCCTTGTATGGAGCCTGTCGATTCACTGGGCTTCCTAATCTACTGATAGCATGATGCACCTATACACAAATTTACGTTTTTGGAAACCTATCATACACTGCTCTTGACTATTACATACTTTCCAGATTATCAAGAGCGATACCTGGTATTTGTGCGGTTGTATTGTATACACTATACCAGGGGTCAAAATTTCCACTCGCCTGCTCGCATTTGGCGAGTGGCAATTAAGGGTGGGTGAGTGGAAATGCACACGCAGGCAGCACGATAAAGTATATCGTTCTGCCAGCGCTGCGTATTCCAGTGGCAGACGGGTTTTTTTTCCGCCAGCAGAAGCCACTTCCGGCACGCTAACAGCTCCATATGCTCTTTTTACTGTCCGTCACTTTTCATGCTGCAGCCAGCGTGAAGGGAAATCCAGTGTGTAGCAGTCAGGTCCGGTTAAAGGGGGGTGGGAGAGGGAATTTGCACCTCCGTGTTGTGGCACTCTGAGGACCAATTGATTCCTCGCGACGGATTTTTTCCATCTCTGGTTTTCATGCTGTACCCGGCATGCCCTCTGTCTCTCCATGCTACACTCTCACTGACGCTGCTTCGGGGAGACCGGTTGAACCTCTTACTGATCTCAGAGTTTTGCTCGGCGCACTCGCCCGTTTGCTGCACCATGTGAACGGATCACGGGAAACTGCGCCGAGCAAACATCTTGAATCAGTAAGAGGTTCATCCCGTCTCCCAAAAGCAGCATCAGTGAGAGTGTAGCATGGAGAGACAGAGGGCATACCGGGTACAGCATGACCAGAGATGGGAAACAGCTGGCATGAGGAATCAATTGGTCCTCAAAGTGTCACAACAGAGGGGTGCAAATTCCCTCTCCCGCCCCCCTTTTACTGGACCTGACTGCTACACGCTGGATGTCCCTTCACGCTGCGCTCCTCCTCTTCTGGGCACAGCGTGAAGGAGGACTCAGCGTGCCTCAGCGAGTGAGGGAAGCGGGGATTATCCCCGCCCCCTCACTCTACTACTCGCGATGTTAGGTAAAGGGAGGGGGTGAATTGCAGGGGAATGGGGGGATGAATTGCAGGGGAATGAGGGATGAATTGCAGGGGAATGAGGGGGATGAATTGCAGGGGAATGGGGGATGAATTGCAGGGGGATGGGGGATGAATTGCAGGGGGATGGGGGATGAATTGCAGGGGAATGGGGGGGTGAATTGCAGGGGAATGGGGGGATGAATTGCAGGGGAATGGGGGGATGAATTGCAGGGGAATGGGGGGATGAATTGCAGGGGAGGGGGGATGAATTGCAGGGGAGTGGGGGGGATTAATTAATTGCAGGGGAGGGGGAGAAATTAATTGCAGGGGGAAAGGAATGAATTACAGGGGGGAGAGGAATGAATTACAGGGGGAGAGAGAAATTAATTACAGGGGGAGAGAGAAATTAATTAAAGGGGGAGAGAGAAATTAATTAAAGGGGGCCCGTGGCAGAACTACCCTCTCCCGTGAGGGCTCATAATTGCTGAAATGTTGGCGTAGGCGTTTGAAGTTCATCAAAATTAAATATATCTATTTATAAAGAAAGATGAGTGATACGGAAGGGGGAACAAAAGAAATGGGGATGGAAGTATCGCACACGAATATTATTGGATTAATCTGTATAAGCATCCAAGGGGGAAAACTGACTCTGGGGTCTTCTAACTCCTATTGATAATCTGGCATACGAACAATTAAAAGAGAGTATTCGGTTTCACTTGATATATCGGATGCATAAACCCCACTTGATATATCGGATGCATAAACCCCAAATTAATTTGGTCCTAAAAACTGTTGGAGAGGAGTCTGTACTTAATGGAAGATATTACTTGGATCTGATGTCTGGATATACATGTATCTGGAGTCTGATGTCTGGATATACATGTATCTGGCATCTGATGTTTGGGTATATATGTATCTGGCATCTGATGTCTGGATATACATGTATCTGGCATCTGATGTCTAGGTATACATGTATCTGGAGTCTTGGTCTGGTTAAAGTTATTTATTTTTGTAACTTTATTCTGAATAAAACCATAACAGTGTAATTTCATAAGATAATTTAAGAGGGTGTGTTTAGGGGCGGAGTTCAGAGCAGGGTAGGTGGGACAACTGGTGGCGAGTAACTTTTAAGGTCTGGCTAGGAGTTTGGGACTTGAAATTTTGAGCCCTGCACTATACTATACACTTGATGATATTAGAATTGACATGAAAGGCCATCAAAAGGAGAATTATTCAGAAAACGCCAGTGTTTCCTGAAGTTGAAACACTATTGAAAATCATGTGTGCTTCACAAAACAGAGAACCAAAGAGCGGCAGGGGAAGCTTCACTCTGCACCTTCTGAGATTATTTGGGTTTTTCCTTTGCTCCAGCTTTTGTCACCATTGCAACAACGCTGATTTTCAACAATAACCTCCTATGTGCTGATAACATACGTGTTAAGTAGGAAATACTGTGCAATTACTGCATAATTGATGTAGGAGTGCTAACGCCATGATGAGGCAGATACTGTATTTATGCTCAAATAGTCCACTTCCCCCGGCTTCACTAAACAGCCGTGTGACTGTATGAGGGCAAAAACATGTCTTGTCGTCCGGCATGGGTGAATCAAGGTTATTCTGGTGCAGCGTTTCAAAACAGGGCCTTTAGGAATCATTACTGGTTAAAGCTACTTATGGAAATTCTTCTTCTAATAAGAGCAATTCTCATGTTGTGAATAAATCATTCATTCTTGTGACTGAATCAAAGTGGGTCAAGAGCGAACAGACATTATATTGAAAATGTAACAAAAAATAAAGCAACTGGTTTCATAAATACTGTCCTGAATTTGCAAAGGTTATATAGTCACCCAAGGTTAATGCAGGTGTTCACCTGCCGTTTGTGAAATACTGTATTGTGGGTATAGTGTGTTTTGTTGTCTGCGTGCTGTTTCTACATCTGACCCAAGCATTTTGCTTTAAAGTCATTGAGCTGTGATACTGTCCCAGTGTCATGCCAGGAAATTTTGATAATTAACTTCCAAAATGTTTTGCTTTACTAATGAGGTGCTAATTAAGTAATGAATCATTTCTCAAAAGATCTGATCAAGTTTGGTGCGATTATTTTTTTTTGGAATGTGAAATGTTCCAATAAACTATTGGCCCTGGTTCCTTTGAAGCTGCCTGTAGCTTCCAGACCAGATGCTTCATCTAAATCTTTGTATTGACAGCCACAGTTTGTGCTACATATGTCTACATCATATTAATTAAAGGAGAAAGCAACACAAGGACAGTATTTCTGATTGGTCTTGTAACAGTCATTTGTTTGGATTTTATGAAGAAAAGCGCTAACATTCCCTCGATTGATTGAAATGAAATGCCAAAACATGGCCAATATTACACATAGCACACTGCACATGTGAAATGTGTGATTATCTGTTATACAGTTACAGGGCCAAAAATTTCCGTAACGTTGTACAAAGGCAGAGACAGATAACAAATATACATGCACATTACACACACAGAACAGTAGGAGAGATGACCCTGCTCCAGAGCTTACAATCTAAGAGGAGAAGGGTGACACATTAGGTGAGGTGAATAGAGTACATGAAGTAGCAGGCTGCATGTGGGCTGGGTGGGAAGAAGGAGCAAGAAATGAACAATGGGGAATTATAGCGTGAGCCAATAGGCTTCTCTAAAGTAATGTGTTTTCAGAGACTTCTAGAAGGACAGGAGAGACGGGGAGAGTCTGATGTTTCAGGGGAAGGAGTTCCATAGAAAGGGGGCAGCTCTGGAGAAGTCTTGAAGGCGAGAGTTGGGGGTGCGGGTACGAGGAACTGATAGTCAAAACATTGGCAGAGGGAAGTGATCGGGATGGGATGTATCTGCTAATAAGGGAGGAAATGTAGTTAGGGGGCGGTTATGGAGAGTTTTGTACGTGAGGACAGTATTTTGAAGTGAATTCTAAAGGAAACAGGGAGCCAGTGTAGAGCTTGGCAAAGGGGCGAGGTGTGCGGAATGTGAGGTGTATGAGTTGGGCACAGGCATTCATAACAGACTGCAAAGGGAGAATCTGGGATCTTTTAAGGCCAGAGAGAAGGAGGTTACAGTAGTGGAGGCGGGAGATAATAATTTTATTATTATTATTATTATTAAATAATTTTAGTAGAGTCCTGATTAACACCCCTGGCATTACGATTCTGACATAATTTCTACATTAGAATCGTTACAATTTTTTCTGCCCCCTAGTGGTATTAGTGTGGCTCAGGGTTAACTTTCAGTGCTGAAAGCGGTATCCCCGAGCCACACTCGGGGCTTTATACATTACCAGGCCCTGCGATCCCTCGCTGTCCCTCACTGTAGCCTCCGGACGATCGCAACGTCACACTTCCTGGCTCCCTTATCGCTAGAAGGGAACCAGGAAGCAAAACACCACAATTGCCGGAGAATGCGATCGCGGGGGTCAGCGACAGGTATTTATCCAGCCCGAGTATGGTGCGGGGTTACCGCTTTCAGCACTGAAACTTAACCCTGAGCCATACTCGGGAATACTGCCAAGGGAATTAAGAAAGAAACGGATGCGTGCAATGTTTTTTAGGTAGAAGTAGCAAGATTTGGTTAGTGACTGAATACAGCATTGCAGAATATGTTGCACTTAATACATTATTGTTATATAATAGTAAGAGGCCGTACAGTTACAGTAAGAGAACCTGCTGTGTGAGAAGGAAAAATAAATATATTTTACTGACCTATTTCTATTTAATATCAACATCGTATTCTGTTTCACTGGAAGCCTTAAATCACCACTTAAAATTCTGTCTGTAATAACCAGTAACTCTTCAGATAACAATAAATGATTGTGGGACACCAGTCCAAAGTATAACGTAGACTTTTGGGAGCAATAAATGTAACAAAAGTTATGGTCTATGGTTTCATTCCTCTAAATGGTCTCTGATATTAACTGAACTCAAACTGAAGCATTATTATTTCAGAAAGTATTACATCATCAATTAGAGTTAATATGCATTGTGTTTTCAATCCCAAGTATATCATTTCGCAATTAAATGTGTACAGCACAAATGAATGGATCGTTAGTCAGCCAACTGTCTATTTAATGAGCACTGTGCAACCACTCCCATCTGGAAAGAATCAAAGAATATGCATCCCCCCCCAGATTGTGGTGAAGTACAATATTATAGACTAGTTTAGATTAAGTACCATTTACTGCCTTTGAGCCTGCTGTACTGTTCTGCTTGGAGTTCTCGTGAAGGAGCTGGAACCAGTCTCGTAAACGGTCACCAAGATCAGCCAAATCTTGGCCAGTACACACCTCACCTGCAGAACAAAACATGAATATATATATATAAGAAATGTAAACATTCTAGAATACCATAGTGTTATTGACAGCATAATACCCAGATAACACCGATAAGTGATGGTGTGACCAACACATAGGAATGTCATTTCACAAGCACCTTAGATTCCTGTGTAAATATTTTCAGATAAAATTCTTTAACTGTATCATGGGTTTGTGTCGTTTGACTGCCCTTATTATTGATGTTCTTTCTTATTGTATCCCGTAGGACAGAGGTCTCAAACTCTGGCTCCCCAGAGGTTTCTGAACTACAACTCCCATGGATCTCTGGCCATTTATTGCATTTGCAAATTCTGCGAATTGTAGGCAATACACATCTGCGAGGGCCAGAGTTTGAGATCTTTGCCCTAGGCCTTGAATTAGAGGTGCAGTCAATTTCACACCCGTTTTTGTAAACACATACGGTACATCACTCATGCTCAACCTTTTTCCTTTTGTATTCCCCCCATTGTGATTCCCCATTAGTTCTTTGTTTTCTACTCATGGACCAATTTATAAGGTTTGTTGAAGAGGTTTCATTGCAGCCATGTCACACACATTTTGGTCGGTCACTTGTTCTATTTTGGTAATTTCATCATTGCCGTTTTGGTCTGTTTCACTTTCCCAAACCGACCACCTTTTCTTTTCAAAATAACGAAAATAAGAGCAGGCAGTCCAAAATTCCTGTTTTGAGTTTTATGGCGTAAATTCAGTTTTGGAACCATGCACAGGATATGCCAGTGTTTACAAAAGGTAGTATATTATTCTTGCATCAACTTAAGTATACAGGTCTATTCAAAGAAAGGCGACACTCAGGAGAATGACTGGAGAAGTGAAAATTCTAGGTCAAAATAGCCAAACTAGAAACATTCTTCCATTTATCTCACTTTCCAAATCGACTATTTGGTCTAGATTGTTCTCTTCTCCTGCCAGTTCTCCTGAGTTTCACCTTTCTCTGAATAGCCCTGATATTACATTTTAAAATAATTTCAATGTGATGCTGTTCATTCGCAGCCTTGGAGGAAAAAGATGTACCTATGTGCAGGAAACAAAAGAATAGTGAAGAAAATAACAAACTGAAGTCCAATCTTTGTAAAGACCAGTTCTACCGGAGACCTGACCCCTGTGATCTAAATATTATCACTAGGGACGGGCGATAGAGCATTTCCTCTTTGAGGTAGCTTGGTGTACCCGTGTGGCCACGAATGTTGTACGTATGTCTCCCTACTGTCTGTGTTCCTCCCTTACCCCTTTTTTTTGTTTGTTTTGTTTTTGTTTATAACCATCTTTTCTTTCCTGTCTTAGCTCTTCTTCCTACTTTGGTTGCTATCTCTTTCCTCTCTTTTCGTATTTTTACCCTCCTCTAACTACTCTCCTTTCCGGCTCCGCTCTGTCCTGCACTACATAACCATAACTCCCCACCTCAGCATTTGGTCACGTTCTACGGACCGGCGGATCCTGGATCAGGACACTTGTACAGATTCACCGCAAGGTGGTCGTTTCCTTCTGATAGTCTGACGTTTTGTATAGTTTGGTAGCCTTGCTCTTATGGCTTAACGTATAAATGCGCCGCATTATATTGTGCTGTTTATTGATATGTATGTCTCATTCTACCTTAATAAAAAAAAATTGAATACAAAAAAAAAATAATAGCACTAGAAATTTTTTATATACAATCCTCGTGTTAAGCTATAGTTACAAACCAAAGTCGATGTACAAAAAGATTGAGTTGCTTAATGAGAAGCAGGAGTAAAAATCTGAAGAAATATCGATGGTTGAAAGAGCAGAGGTATTCAAAGCACGCTAATCGTTGTATTTCTTCTAAGGGAGATGTTAATTGGTGACCTATTTATAGCATTTTTACTTTCAAATTTCTACAAAGCAAAGTACATCCAATTATTGTAGCGGTGTGTTTTCATTCAGTGGGGTAAAGCGATAGCTTGCAGTCATTTGTAAGGTTAATGAGAGATTTTGGTATTGTTTAGAAAAAAACTCTATTCAAGATGGAACCCGTGTTCTTAACCTCAGCTGGCAAACGTTTCTATCTTTTGATGTGCGGGTAATTAAACAAAAGGCATACTTTTCTTAAGGCTATGTTGCCTTAAATAAAAAATCTCAAAGTGTTCAAGTGTTAAAACTTGCGTCCAGTGATTATGCAAATTGTATCCGCTATCCCTAATTGCAGAACGCTTTGCAAAAGACAAAAACCAAGCATAACGTAGTACAATATGTGTTTTGTCCAAGAGCAGTGGAAGAACTCACATTTCTTTGTAACCATGCCTGTACTTTCAGCTTTCTGCATTTAATAACACCATGCCCCCTCATACTGGCAGAAATAGTGATGAGTAGCATCTGCCAAAAGTGGCTTCAATAGCCCAGTCTGATGCTAGAGATAAGGAACAGAGTTACTTCCCATGTGCCATCCAGACAGAGATGCTGCAAATGAGTTTACATTTATGATTACTGTGTGACATGCATTGATCGATGCCGTGACATGATCTTACCTTGTTTAACACTGTCGGTGGTGGTACTAGTAGTGGTGGGTGTTTGTTCAGTCGGACATGGGCAAGATCCTTGACATCTTACAGTGAGTTGTTTGCTGGTAAGACACGCTTGCTGTTCCAGTTTACACTATTTAAAGAGAGAGGACAAAATGATGGGACTTTATATTAACCTTTCAGATCACATCTCCTAAAGTCGACAATAGTGACTCTTATCAACACTATAGGGCATTGGTTCCCAATAGCAGTCCTCAAGTACCCCTAACAGGCCAGGTTTTAAGGATTACCTTGGGGGGAAATGCAGACTGAATCCTGCAATCACTGACCAGCAAATCCTATCACCTGTGCCGAGCTTCAGATATCTGGAAAACCTGGCTTGTTAGTGGTATTTAAGGACCAGAGTTGGGAACCATTGTTGTAAATAATCCCTTCCTGTTGACAGAATATCCTTTCCCTATGCTTTGTAGCCGACGTCTTCATTTTCTCCAACTCGATTATGTCTTTCTTGAACATGAAGTATTCTGGGCACCTATATTTAAGATGGTTTACCATTCCTTAATACATTTTAATCCTTATGTCTATTGCTTGTATTACCTGTTAGAGATCAGGGATGATAAAAAAATATGTTGTTTACCCAAGTTGCTGTTTTATTAGATACATATGCTATGTATTAAAGGAACATTCTACTCATCCTGACTACGACACAGGTATAAAGCAGTCAGAATGTGAGGAGTCCCTCCCCAATCTTACCAATCCAGTGAAAACGCTGGGTGAAGTGGAGGAGTTTTCTACACCCCACCCAGCGTCACTAGCAGCTGGGATGTTTGAATTTCCCATCTGCCTGGTCACCAGATCGGTCACCAGTGATGTCGGCACACAGAGAGCATGTCGACGTCACTCTCTGAGACCGATCGATGTAGCAATTGGTCTCAGAAAGGCCACGGATGGATTGATCCATTGTTCTGTGCATTCGTTACAGAACTTGAGAACATAAAGTGCAAAAGTCCAGTTGGGCTGCACAATTTGCGTCTCCTACGCTATGCAAGTTGCTTAATACTGCAAATTGCATTAGAAAACGTAAGGGACTTCTGGGTACGGGAGTTGCTTTATAGGAATAACAAAAACATTGCATTATGTGCAGTAAGATGTCGTTATATACAATGATACTACTTTGAAAAGGGTTAGAATGCTTGTCTGATAAAGCAAGATGTTAACGCAGAAGGGATTTTAAAAAGTATACATATTGTTGATCTAAGGAGGGATCTAATACTCGTATGGAACCAAGAAGGTTATGTTTGTCCACAAATGAAAATACATCAAGGGGTTTATATTTGCCTGCTCTTGGATCAATAAAAGCAATAGGGTGTGGAACATTGAGCATGATGCTCAATGATTTTCTCCTAAATTACACTATAAATCTATGGAAGTAATTCATACATTTAACATATTATTAGATAAACACCCTACTCTACAGCTGCCTGTGACGTTCTCATGAGATAAACATGATTTTATTCATTGCTCACCACAGAACTGTATGTATGTCCATCAGAACCACAAACTGTTGCAGGCTGGGTCACCAAACATGGCTTGCAAAGACTATCCTTGTTTACATGCAGTTTCAGGTTTGGTTGTTTAATTCTGTTCAGAAAAAAACAAGAACAATTTTGACGGAGGAGTTGATGAACAAATATAAATTTTTTTAACTTCCTGCAAATATTAACAATCATACTAAACGATAATAATCTGTCACCTGATAATTAATGATAATATCTGGCACCTAAGACCAACTATTGTTGTAAAAGCTTGTGAAGTAAATAACATTCTGTTAGTGATTTACTGTGCATTCTAACTACAAATTGTTGATGTAAAATTCAATATGACCTGTATTATCCAAGTGTTGGAGTCAATAGAATTGTTAACATCATTTTTCATGTTTAGATCAGCTTCTAATCGATTTGTGTTCATATTTTAATACTAAATTACAAGTAAACATTTGAATTGTGAAATATGTTATGGTATAAGTCATATATTTGAATAGCTACAGCAATATGATGAGCGCATACCTACTGCAAATATATAACTGATCCACCGCATTTATTAATTCCCTGATGTCAAGTACAATTGTGCTTATAAGTTTACATACCCTTGCAGAATTTATGATTTCTTGGCCATTATTCAGAGAATATGAATAACACATAGAGCATTCTTGAATAATGTAACATTTAAAGAAATTGAAAATGATATCATACCCTCATAGGTAACCGTTTTTGCTCTGGTATGCATTGTCATTTTACAACATACCATAATTTTACCAACTTCTTTCAATTCTCCAGGCAATATTACATACTTAGCGCTAACATTAGCGCTCCTCTGTGTGGGCGGTAACGTTACTTTAAATGGCCCTAGCGCGGGCCAACCGTATTACATTCCGAATGCTAACGAGTTAGAAAACCCGTTAGCGACTCGGAGCTTGTGCTTTTCAGCACGAGCTTACTGTACTTTGCCCTCCCAATGCTTAACATGGGAAACGAGTTAATTAGCGTTAGGAAGTCCTAACGTTAATTACGTCCCGCTGCGGTTAACTCAAAAGATAACTTATGCGGAATCAGTCAGCACAGCTGAAACCCCCCCAAACAATCAGATACTCCTCATCCCACGTCGAGAACGGCAACCTAATCCGTCGCTTTTGTCCGATGGGAGCAGAGTGAGATGGGGGGGGGGGAGTTCCCAGTCTCCCGCCGTGGTCACTCTGCCGACCTGCAGTATCTCGCGAGAGAGGTCATGTGACCTGGCAGTCAAAGCCTCAATGGATTCCATGGAGTGGATGCTCACAGAGGCGCTTAGCGCTGCCTCGAGTATCCTCAGGCTTAGCGCTGCATTACGGGCAGGCTGCTGAATTAGTGACTGCCCCGCAATAGGGAGCTAAAATGGGGACGCTAAGGAGAAACCTGCAGGCACACATTATCCACCTTAGTGTCCCCGTTTTAGCGGGCAGTATGTAATACTGACCTCCAAATCTTCAACACCAATAAACTAAAGGTATACGTCACAAGAATGAATTCTGCTAGCTTGGAAAATCCGCTCACTTAATACATGGTACGAAAAGAATGTGAATTGGTAAAATTCTGAATTAAAAAGATGCATATTTTATAGACTAAATATTAGTGATGGGATTGCTAAAATAAAAGCAGTTGTCAATCTGTGTTATAGCTTTTCTTATTTTACTGTATATAATTGCATATAACATCTTTGATTAACTTCCTCTGCTCTAGTGATTATCCTAGCCATCTGCCATCTGGTTTTTAACCCCTGCAATCTAATGAGAAAAAATATCTACAAATCACTTCTGTTTACTCTCTCTTCTAATTCTCTTGGACCTCATTAACACGGTTAATCATCAACTGATTCTCTAGTCCAAGGGTATTTGTATCACACAGCTCAGCCCACGCCAATCAATTTATTCTTTCTTTTTCCTTTTCTGGTAATTCATCATTTTTCTTTCTCACATTGCCTCTTTGGAAACGATAACAACTTGACTTTCAATAATGCACAGGTCAAAGAAAGCCAGATTTACCTCTCTCCTCCTCATCCTGTTGTGGTTTTCCTGTCTTCCATTATAAACTGCTTTACTTCTTGGGTAGTCCACCACTGTCTCAACTACTCTGTGGATGAAGTAGGTGTTCTTCTCCGCTTTTCCTCATCACCCAATCACACAGCTACCCGCAAACTCACCTTCATAAACTTACTACATTGTATAACTCATTCTGCCGCTTTGTGCTACAATGTAACTACATGACCCCCCCACTGTGACATGTTAAAAGACCTAAGCTGGCCGTCACTGCAATCTAGACACACCCTTCACCTTTCCAACCTGGTGTTTAAAAGCTTTTTCTGCTACCTCCCTACCTCAATAGATTTCTTCCCCCAGCAGTTCCCTCATCCTATAACCTCCGATCCAGGACCAGCACCTTACTTGCAATACCACAATACAAAAAGAAAGTGGCTCGATCCTCATTTTCCTACAGAGCACCACAATTATGGAATAACCTCCCAGACACCATCAAATCTTCCCCCAGTCTAAAGTCACTTAAGAGCTCCCTATTAACATACCTCAATACGGAATGCACCTGTAAACATGTAACATAGTGACTATATCTCCTACATATTTATGTTCTGTTAATCTGTATATTTGTGTTGTTTTTTAATATCTTGCATTTTATTACTTTGTATTTCTGTAAAAACTGTAACAACTCACTGTTCTTGAACCCAGGATATACTTGAAAACGAGAGAAATCTCAATGTATCCTTCCTGGTAAAATACTTTATAAGTCAATAAATACACATTGTTGAAGTCCACGCTAGTCACGCGCAGTGGTCTTTGTTTTTTTTTACCAATAAATGTCACCTTTATCGACTTCTGATATTTGCCCTTTGCATACATCATACATATTTTTTAGGAGTACACAAAAAACACCTAACTGAAAAAAGGCCTTAATATAGGCCATATAGCAGGGCTTAACCCCATAAGCAAGCAAAGTTTCTCCTGATGAAGCTGATGCGATAGCAGCGATACACATTGAGCGTTAGTATTTTTTAACAGTCATGTGTACTATGATATAAGGACGGGTCTCTGATTTGTGTGCGCTGCCTGTTTAATACATTGCTGAGGATGGTGGTTGGCGTCTGCAAGATTATATAAGAGCCTCCTAGTGACTATAGGCCCCTTTTATGATTTATACAGTATATTGAGCCTCTTTATTTGTAGGATTACATACAGACTTAGGTGCATAAATCTATAGGCAATTGCACATATTGTATTTTTTTTCTGGTCAGTACAGATATTGATGAGGGGCTCACTATTTGATCATTTTGCATATACCCAGAACCAGTATGATTTAAAACATTGAGCCTTTATTGGTATTTATACCATCTAGGCAACTACTTATACTTTATATATTTTTATACTAGTTGCTGGACTTGTTTCTTAGCCATGTGGCTAGTTATCTTGGGATCTTTTAAGGCCAGAGAGAAGGAGGTTACAGTAGTCAAGGCGGGAGAAAATAAGAGCTTGGATGAGCATTTTATTAGAGTCAAATAGACATTGTTTATACCAGAGCTTGCTGTTCCATAATAATATGGTTTGTTATACAATAAGTTAAATAGTTCATTGAAAATATGCTGTATAAATATACATAAACTGTCACCTGTGTTCCAACTTCTTACGACTGATGCACATAGCTTTCTGGTAACCATGGGCAACGCAAACCTTGTGCCGACTACATTTTACTTTCTGGCATGGGTCCTTTGTTGTGTCTAGCGCTAGAAAAGAAAATAATTAATGTATTTTAGATATCAAATCAACATTACTAAGCATTCATGTAGAAAATAAACAATAAAGGCAGCCTATAATGTTGCGCCATGGAAAAGGGTGCAGCACAATTATATTATGGTTATATTGCTAGTACATCTACAGCTTAGGGTACATTACTTTGTCTAGTACTATGACCTGGGTTACAGTAGGTAGAGGCAGCACCCTGTATGATCAGGGTGAAAAATATCTCCCTAAGGCTAATGTCAGACGAACGCAGTCTAAGCGCACTCTGTGTGCGTGCATAACGGACGGACGTGCTCACGGAAGATACTGTAGACACTACACGGTCCGTTTTTTATGACTGAAGTAGAAAAAAAGGGAAATATGGGAAACAAATTTAATATGAAAAAGGATATGAAAAGGCATTTTGTGCGTCAAGGTGCTGGACGTCGCAAATGCTCTGCGTCTGATGTCTCCTCATCACACACACCGATTGCTACGCGGATGTGGTGGACGTGGCGCACTCCACACGTCCGTTCTAGCGGTTTTACGTTCTTGCCTAACTTGCATCCGTTTTCCATGTGCGTTGTGCGTGCGCAGTTCGGTGCGGACGCACTTAGTGTGTGGGTCTCGACTGCTCATGATTCTATGTTACGACAGACGTTAAACTGTGCGGCAACACGAACGTGATCACTGCGTTCGTCTGACACGGGCCTTAACTGGTAAATTGGCAAATCTGATTGGACCTCAGAATGCTGTGCCAATGCTATCACCAAGATGGTGGTGATTGTCAAGCTGTGAAAAAACTAAAAGTGCTCCTTCCATTTTTAGATGAAAAACCTAGAAGAATATATTAGATTTAAAAACTCGTCCAGCAGGTTTGTTTGTTTTGAAGCTTAAATTTACTTACAAATGTCTTTAAAAAAGCACTAAATCCTACACATTGTGAGTCACTAATTAGCGCTTTTATAGAACGCCAAATAATTCTTCATTCCATATCTTCAACACATTGAATCTGCAATGAACCTCCATCTGGTGGCCAGTGATTACATTTTCTTCAGTAGGTGAAAAGGGGATGTCAAAGAAATAGGCGAGCATCGTTTTATGACGTTGAGTACATTAAATTATGCACAACACAAGCAATGACTATATTCATGCTCCTAGTGTTGATAAATTTGTTCACTTCTCTTCATCCATGAAACAGATAAAAGGGCAAGTGCTTATACATTAAGCCAAGGAACTCTGATAAATACAGTGTTATTTCAACACTCATTGGGATATACAAGATGGCTCGATTTAGTAAGCGTTTTATACGTTTATTTATTTAGGTTAATATTATGTATTATTAGGAACAGACATTGGAACAGAGACATCTGCAACATGATCTGGAATAAATTAAGGTCTTCAGTTCTCAATGTGACTGTGACGAGTGTTAAACAATGATAAGGAGTCTTAAGTCTTACAATGAACGTGCCTGCCTGTCGGAAGGCATCAAATAATGGTAAAGAATATTGAAGAGCAGCATGTCCTACATCTACCAAGAACAGATATATTTTGGAAATGATTTTATTTTTTTTATCTCAGATTTGACTTGTTTCAATTCAAATATAGAGATACTTTAGAATAGAAAACTGTATGACCGTTAAATGGTAAGAAAACAAATATTTTAAGAACCACCCTTAGAATAAAATAATGATAGTGATGTGTTTGTTAGAAAGGGTATAGTTTCCTTCCTTGGGATAAAGAAAGGGCATAGTGACATAATCCAATGCTGCAGCAAATAAGGGAAACCCCTTTTCTTATATTTGAATGGAAGGAATTCGCATGTAGGTTGAAAATAAAATAAAAAGTAATATTTATACACATACACAGCAATTTATATGTGTATAAATATACACATAATGAGTGTACCATGTACTATAATGGCAATTTTTTCACTCTACAATGTTCAGGTTTGAGAGGCAAGACACTAACAAATGGTTTCTTACCTTCATCTCCTGGCTGGTTGTCCTCCCAACTCTTGATATAGTCATCCTATAAGAAATAAAGCATACATTAATTTTAGATAAGGAAATTGAAATCAAATCATAAGAAATGCCATTCATTTCCATTTCAAGACCGTCACTATAAATGACTAGCACAATCCAGATCAGCCATGATGAGACAAAACCCTTTGGCACTATAGTATAGATTTTTTTTTCCTATATTGACCTTCGTTAGAAAGATCGGTTGTCATTGGAAATACTTGAGACTACATTAGTGTTCTACATGGGACATCAAGTTTTGACCAGTCAAATTTTAGACTTATTTAGAAAGAGTGAGCAAATACGAGGTATACAAGAGTACTGAGTAAGGTCAAAAGCACTAGTGGCCTGCTCTATGGTGGGTGCCTGCTCAAGTCTCAATGTTTTAGCTCGGTGGTGTTATTACAGAGAGGACTATACCAAGCACGTCCCATCTAGACAACTCCGATCTGCAGGTGATCTCCACCAGTCATCGGTCTACACGCGCACAGCCAACTCTCGCCTCCAAGACTTCTCAAGGGCAGTACCAGTCTTGTGGAATGACTTGCCTCGCCCTATCAAACTCTCAGGTCAGGACCTTCAGGCCTTCAAGAAATCCCTCAAAACCCATCTCTTCAGATTAGCGTATCGCATCACTGATGCAACTGATCCCTCTGCTCACCTACTCACACTTGATTGAAGCCGCTTGTATGGCCCCACCATTCCCAAACTATTGCCACTAATGATCCTGCTATCTAGTGCAATTCCTCATCTTCCTCAACCCCAATCCCTCTAGACTGTAAACTCCTATCAGCAGGGTCCTCTACACCTCTTGTTTCCATCATATGTCCGTTTATATGTATTTTGTTCCCTTTGGTTATTGTAAAGCGCTGCGGAAACTGTTGCGCTATATAAATGATGACAATAATAATAATAATATGCAAATCAAGCAGCTATCACCCAAAAACTGTGGCCAGAACTAAAATGCCAAGGATTGCTCCACTGTATGAGAGATACAGCCACCCCAGTGATCGTTTAGGCCAGTTTTTCCCAAACCTGTCCCTCAGGACCCACTGCCTCGCCAGGTTTTCCAGATATCTGAAGCACAGCACAGGTGATTTGCTGCTCAAGCATTGCTGGATTCAGTCTGTATTTCCCCAAGGAGATCTGCAAAATCTGGCCTGATTGAGGGTCCCGAGGACAGGTTTGGGAAACACTGGTTTAGGCCTTGTAAGGCCTCGTCAGGAGGTATAATTGTTTACATATTACCATTATATAAATTTCTAGATGCTGCTAAATAAAATATCTCTATGAGTGATAAGCATTATAAGCATTGCCTTAAAATATAGAGAGTTTATCCGAATCCATGACTAGGTTTTAGATCTATGAAAAAGAAAAGTCAATTTCGTTGTATTTAGGCTTTTTTTTACCCCTCATCGCAGTTTGTGTTTCCACCTCATAAGCCGAATTTGATTGAGCATACATTCAAACCTTGGCTAGTTTATGTTCCTCTCTGCAGACATGACTTTTAATAAATGTCAGATGCTCAATAAAATATGCTTAACAGCTTGTGGAATTACTAGAACAGCAGAAAATGAGATCAGGAACAGAGGCAAGAGGTGAAAATATATCTGCATAAACATACACAACTAATGTCACAAGCACATTGCTCCAAGACACTTTGATTACAAGAAGTCTTGTAATATTTTCTCCTAACATACTATCTCTAAACAAAGACAGACATAAACCATTTTATATAAGACAAATCTGTCAAATTCCATTTGATGCCGACACCACCGCAATGTAGGTATTATGAGGATAGCAGAGCTGTGTGATAATTCAATGTCAAATTGCAACAATTCCCTCGGTATCTGTTCCCTCATATTTGTCTTTTTCAGTGGCCCCGGGATACTTTGGTCCTCTAGATGGCTATGGACTTCCGTGAAATGGTTTGAATATTCCCAATATAGACTCTTTCTGTGTGCATAGCATGGTCTTAGGCTAAGGTCAGACAAACGCAGTATTAACGTGCGTTTAGCCGCACTAAATCACGGCCGCGCTAGCAGCAAATTACGTCCAATGCCGGGCAGCATACGAAGAACGGCCAAGTGGCAAACTAATGCATTTTTTGGAGAACGTCAAACCGCTAGTACTGACGTACAGAGTGCGCTGCGTCCGCTAGCGGCGTGTGTGCGTTATTAGGAGACGTCAGACGCTGCTAATGTCCGGCCAACATAACGTCCAGACGCAAAAAGTGTTTTATTGATTATCCGTACAAAATCACGGACGGAAAATGCTCATCGTATGACCGCTATCGCGTATTCCATGAATACATCCATTCGTTCAAACGCACTTTTTCACGGACAACGCGAAAAATGCGTTCGTCTGACCCTAGCCTTAGGTTTCCAATCACTAAAAGAATCAATCATATGTCCATGTACGTCCAGAAAAATACTGCGTAATGTAAATTTAATAATTAAAAAAAAAATCGAAGCGAGCTCTTTAATATTCGGTTGTCTAATACAAGTGTAGTCTACAGAAAAAACAGTCAGTTTAAGGTCAAAACGTACTTGTCTTTGACCATACCTTCCTCACCCTCCAGTCTCAGTAGCTGGATGTTTGATATCCAGGAAGGCATCAATTCAGAGAAGGCCTAACCCAGCTACACCAACATTGTAACAGTGTTATTTAACCCTTTCGCTGCTGAGCCATTTCACGCCTGTGTGCTGAGCTCATTTTTACCGGTTTCGCTCATCTTGTTTAAACACGTTTTGAAGCCTTATTTTTTTATATGACCCAGACATATTATATATCGTTCTTTCTGGCAGACTCGGCAGATTCATAATATATCATTATTATATGTATACGTCATGTCCTGTCTGTATATTATAACAAAAAATGCAATAAAATTTTAATTTTCAATAATTTTCAACGGGTAAAGTGTTTTTTTTCACATTTTAACATGCGAGCAATTGCGGTTATATTTACTATGAGTTGCGCTTGTTAAAAAAATTAGAAATGGGGGAATTGTTAAATTTTTTGGGGGGAAAATTACATGATTTTTAACAAACGCCCCCCATATAAAAATCGTTAGTGCAGCATCATTGTTCACATTATAATTGAAATGGGAACAATATTGCTGCATTAACAAGACAAAACCAAAAAAACGGTTTATTTTTTGAAATTTATTTATTGGTTATTTCCTTTTCTTAACTTGTAAGATGGTCATGTTTGGTATCGTTGAAAAGGCCATGCTCTGGCCGATCCAACGATACCAAACATTAACCGCTAGCTGCCATGAATCGGGAGATAGGGGATTCATTGGAACCCCCTATCTCCACCATTGGTGGCAGCTACGGGTTTACTCCAGAACTGACGTCATCGCGCTATGCACGATGACGCCAGTCATCAGGGGGAGATCCCGGAAGCTTGGCCGACATCCAAGATGTCAGCCAGCTCCGGGAGAGGAACGCGATCTGGCGCTTTTTGGCGCTGATTCGCAATCCGGCCCTCAAGGGGTTAAAGCCCACCACTGTTTGGAAGGACAGGCTGTGCCCTTCCAAACGGTGCCAGCCTTTGACCGCTGCCCCTTACAGAAGGGGAGGGAGTGAGGTCCAGAGAACTTCCCCCACTCCCTTTCAGGCACCTTCCCTGCACTCGCCGGCGCCTGTAAAAGATGTCATTATGCAAGTGCAATGACATCTATTGTCCCCGCTGGGGTCCCGGAGAGCCGGGCTGACATCCAAGATGTCAGCCCGCACTGGGGGGGGCAGCAATCGGCCGGAATCCCTTCCGATTGCTGCCTCCTGTGCTAGGAGGCGCTCAGCGCGTCCATAGCACAGGAGAACCACTTGGCTGGATGCGCTGAGCGAAATTCTTAGCAGCCAAGTGGTTAAGGATATAAAATCACCAAGCATCAAACCTTTAACTGAAGTTGGGCAATATTCCAAAGTTGGTGCTAACTTAGCCAGAGCGGTTGTGAACTTAACTCCATAGACCAGTGGTTCCCAACCGCGGTCCTCAAGTACCCCTAACAGGCCAGTTGTTACTACCTTGGGGGAAATGCAGACTGAATCCTGCAATTACTGAGCAGTAAATCATATCACCTGTGCTGGGCTTCAGATATCTGGAAAGCCTGGCCTGTTATGGGGTACTTGAGCATCGCGGTTGGGAATGGGAACCACTGCCATAGACTATAATGACTCGGGTAAGTTACTACAGCTCTGGCTAAGTTAGCACCAACTTTGTAATACCGCCCATTATGTTTTAATTGACATTCAACCCATTCAAATAAAATCTTTTTCCATTCATGCAATTTGCCAAAAATAAAAAAAATGTGTGTTTGTATATACTGTATATATCTCCAATCCACCTCAATGTAACTGATTAAAAAATCATGATTAAATAATTTGCAGAAGAATGTGTTTTAGCATTTATATTTGCATATTATGCACAGTAATTTTGCAAAAGGGTAGGTGTCATGGTGGCCCATGTCCAGGGAAGTGTTGCGCCTTCGGCCCATGTCCAGGGAAGTGTTGCGCCTTCGACCCATGTCCAGGGAAGTGTTGCGCCTTCGGCCCATGTCCAGGGAAGTGTTGCGCCTTCGGCCCATGTCCAGGGAAGTGTTGCGCCTTCGGCCCATGTCCGGGGAAATGTTGCTGTCGTCACAGCAGCTGATATCCAGAAAGCCTTATTCCCGGGTACTGTGTACTACTGGACAGAGAATGGTGCCGCCCGCGAATCAGACGCAGCATTCAGGAAGGACAACCAATCGCAGCACATGACCAGCGATCCTATAGCAGAGCAGGGCGTCTCTTCTGAGCACCAATAAGAAGTGCTGTGGCTCCATTTAAAGGGCTTCATTTCTCATAGCAAATTGCCCTAGCGTGGTTCCATTTACGCCTAGTGCCTTGTAGTTATTGCTGCATTCTTATCTGACTGATTTCCTGGTTAATTCGATCCCGGCTTGTCTCGATTTCCCTGTATTCTGGCGCCCTGAATTTTGGCATAGTATAAACGGACCTCTATTCCTCAACCCCTACCTATGTGTGTTTATGTTTGTCTGCTCTGCTTAACCTGGCCATTAGTAAGGACCGGCTAGCTAGAGCACTGTGGGTTACTTCATTCAGCAGGTTGTTTTACTTTGCAAACACGCAGAAAAAATGGTCAGCGCCCAAATATGTACCACCACCAGTATCCCAATGCCAAACCAGATCTATAGAGGTTTCCCCAAAACCAGTGTGACAACAAGCATAGATATACGTATCTGGTGGCGCGACGATAATCGCTTCTTGGTACGTGGTTCTCATGGTATGTAACATCCACATGGATTTTATATAAAAGAAGCAAAAAAATTCATATAATAGTGCAGGGTGTATTAATCAGATATTAATGCAATACTATCAAGCCGTTCCACTCACAAATGTAGAGCCTTATCACTGACTCTGAGTGGTTGAATATGTCTGAGTCCTTTTTCTTCTTATTATTATGAAGGAGACCCACACCTTTCACAATCGATAGTTCCTCTTATTCAGCGGATGTAAAAGAAAGCATAAGACAGAAAAAAAAATGCTTTCTTTTATATCCGTTGAATAAGAGGAACTATCGATTGTGAAAGGTGTGGGTCTCCTTCATAATAATAAGAAGAAAAACGACTCAGACGTATTCAACCACTCGGCTTGATAGTATTGCATTAATATCTGATTAATACACCCTGCACTATTATATGTAATTTTTTATGCTTCTTTTATATAAAATCCATGTGGATGTTACATACCATGAGAATCACCTGAGTACCAAGAAACGATTATCGTCGCGCCACCAGATACGTATATCTAAGCTTGTTTTACTTTGCACTCCGCCTCTTTCTCTGTGTTCGTCGTTCTCAGTAATACTGACCATAACCCGGCCATTACTAAGGACCGGTTGGTCTGGGTCTGTTGGCTTATCGTCTGTAAGCGGGGTTACCCGATCCTGACAGTAGGATTTTGAGATTTCAGAGGACCTCCCCCACTCCCTTTCGGGCACCTTCCCTACACTCGTGAGGGGGGCGCCTGTAAAAGATGTCATCGCGCTAGCGCAATGACATCTATTGTCCCCGCCGGGGTCCCGGATTGCCGGGCTGAGATCCAAGACATCCAAGATGTCAGCCCGCACCGGGGCGCGCAGCAATCGGCCGGAATCCCAGCTGATTGCTGCCTCCTGTGCTAGGATGCGCTCAGTGCGTCCATAGCACAGGAGAACCACTTGGCTGGACGTGCTGAGCGCGTCCTTAGCAGCCAAATGGTTAACAACTGACTTACTGTATTTTCCCCCATTGCTCCCACTCAGAGCCTCTGTCAATGCAGATTGCGTGATATGGGTGCACACCTTAGGAGTAGGGTATATTGGTACAGAAACTGCCGGACAGTCCACTGTACTGTTTTTCAAGCACATCAGAACACCTGAGAATTTATAGATGTCATGGCATTACATAGAGAAGAGTGAGTTCTCATAATGGTCTAATGAATTGCAAGTGGCGCTCCTACAGAAGCTGAGTGACTGTCCTGCTGACTCTATTCCACTTTACTTGTGCACCAATACATAGACAAGAACATATTTCCATGCAAACTTACTTTATAAGGACATGGTACAAAATATAAAACATAATATACCTCAAACATCTTCTTTACAAAAGATCTAAGGATTAAAGATAAGGATTATAGCTCTGTAGCTACTAATTTGCAATAACAATGATACATGTGTATCTTTTAATGCAGTAGCAGCTTAATAGTTATAACTTGTATAAATAGGGGATTCCGTCACTAATTATTAAGGTTGGTGTTTCAGCTATAATTGTTGGGGAATAACATTTAAAACATAACCACAAAATCTCCACAAACAAGCATTGATAGTACAATGGGTCAAATTGAGGAGCTCTGAGACTTAAACTGGTGTGCCAGCTTTGAAAAATATCTGCTCTACTAGATCTGCTAAGGTAACTGTAAGTGCCATTATTGTGGAGTGCTCTAGGAGCAAAAACAGTCCAACTAAGTAGACCACACAAATCCACAAAGTGCCGATTGCTAAAGTGTGTTTTGTAAAAAAATCTCACTATCTGTTCCTCCACTCCACAGATGCCAAACTCACTGCAAGTAACATCAGCAGAAGAACTGAGCATTGGCAGCTTCATGACTGGAGTTTTCAAGGCCAAGTTGTTGAATCCAAGCCTGACATCACGGTGTGCGTTGCAAAGAGACGTCTGGAGTGGAGCAATGCATGCCGCCAATGGACTATGGAGCATTGGTCGAATGTTCTTTGGAGTATTGGATCGCATTTTACTATCTGACAATTTGATGTAAGCATTTAGGTGGTGGACACCAGGAGAATGCTAGACATAGTGCCTACTGTAAGGTTTGGAAGAAGGTATGATAGTCTAGGGCTCTTTTTTAGTGTTTTGGCTCAACACTTTACTGCCACGTAAAGAGATACAAGGACATTTAGCTTGTTGGGTGTTTCCGACATTGGGAAATTAGGGAATGCCCTTTTCTGTTCTAGCATGATGATGCGCCTGTGCACAAAGAAATGTCCATGAAGACATGGCTTCATGAGTTTGCTGTGGAGGAGCTTGAGTGGCTATACAGAGCCCTGTTCAAAGGCCCATTAAATACAATAGGATGAAATGGAATGCCAAATGATAGCATCACTAACTTCTCCATCATCAGCGCATGACTTCACAAATGTTCTTTTGGCTGAATGGGCTAAGATTCCCACATCATATGAAACGTCTTCCCAGAAGAGTGGCATCTGTAATGGCACAAAGTTGGAGCCAACTCCTTATGAATGGCCAAGTTTTTGAAATCTACTGCGCAACAAACCCATACAGCTCTCATGGCCAGGTGTCCCATATCTACAGCCATATGGTTTGTTAAAGACATGAAACACATATTTTACACAGGGGCATCTTGCCAATTTCACACATTACTAGTATTTACTGATAATAAATGGAGATTATCTGAATAAATTTTGAAGACAGAAGCAGCAGTCTATTTTTAAAATGTTGTATTATTCATTTGATAACGTGCAGTTTGGCTCACATTTTATGACTAATTCTTTGAATTTTAAGTAAATGCGCTATTTTGTGTGTGATTTATTAGTGTAAAAATTCCAAACTGACAATATTATAGACTAAATCTGGGTTCCCTAGGTACACACCAGTACTTCAATGTTGTGACTCTGCAATAACATGCCGCACAAAATTTAACATTTACTCAAGCCTGCCGTTCCAAAAGCAACGTCCTTTAAACACCACAAAGATCATAGCATCTTGAGTACGATAAGTTATTGATTTGCTACAGTAAAGCTGTTACTATGTTAGCCCATCCATCCATAAAAACATTTTTTGGCCTCTCTAGGGACCCATAAAAATGATATCTTTTATTTCTGAAATAAAAAGATACAATTGTAGGAGGTGTAGGAGTTTGGCAGGTGTTGAAAATAATTGTGAAATGATTTTATTATACTCGATCGCCCTCTACCTTAGCCAACATTTGCGGTCTTTATTTATAAGCCACACGCTTCACCAAGACTGCTGCTATGAAGAGGTTATATAAATTATTTTATTTAGGAGGTATTTTTTCTGTGATATGAGGGTAATAACATTTAACTGAACACATTTCATTTGTAGCCACTGAGTAAGTGTGTCTTTAAATGACCTGCCCGAGCCTTTTTCCCGTATCCATAAAATATAATTCCTGTAGAACATGCCAAGATAGATTCCTTAATCTACAGCTATAACAACCCTTCCTAATCAGTTTTAAAAATGTTTATAGCATCATTTAGCTCTTTTCGTGTATTCAAATATTCTTCTTTAATTGGATTTTTTTTTTTTAAACAGGACTTTAGATTTGCATAGCCTCTCATAAAAATTTCTATGACCTGCATCTGCAGTACGTTGGTGACTTCTGAAAGTCAGGTGTGTTGTCTTTTGTTCATTTCTCTGAAAATGTGGGTAGCCAAATAATAAGTAATAACACCGAAGAACATCTAAATCATGAATGCTGGTTTTGTTTCATTATCTTCTGTTATGACTGCAATCAGATCTGCCCTTTGGTGGGGTGAATATGGCCCACACCCCACTCCTCGCAACTTTTGTGCCATACGCCTGGCTAGGGGAGTGATGAAATGTCAGCTGGCCCTGCCATTGTGAAGGTCATCTGCCAGGCCTGCTGACCACAGGAGTTGGCAGGGGCTTGTGGAGAAGGAGACTCCAGGTTGCAATGCTCCACATGTCCCCTGATGCTCTGCTCATGCCAAGGACCAAAGCCCAGGCTCCCACAGAAGAGTAAGCAGGGGTATGCCCTGCAGTGGGAGGGGGACAGGGCAAACTCACAACATATACGCACAGCTCAAAAATACCAACACTACACACACGCAGGTCAAACATAGGGATGAGCTGTTCGGTTCGATCAGTTCGGAGTTCGATTCGAACATCGGCAGTTCGAAAGTTCACGAACTTCGAACTTTTTGGCGTGTTCGGCTCGAGTTCGAAAAAAAAAAGTTTTTGAAAAAGTATAAAAAATGCTTAAAAAATACTAAAAAATCTAGAAATAAAGAGACTCTTTACTGCAGAATATTATAAGCAACGGTTTATTAGATATTGAATTAAAAACTAATGTCTAGGTGCAAAGATTCTCCTCTAAATGACCTGTGCTCTCAAACGGTGTAAACAACAGGTGTTTAATTAGTGTTTGGAAATAACATGTGCTTCTAATTAGTCCAGTCTCATGAATTTGATACATTGTATGCAGACTGGGAGTGCTAGGTGTCGTGTGGGTCTGTGATGGCGATGTTTCCAGACATCCTACAAAACCGCCACTTCACGGACAGGTTATGGGGACCTCCTAGGCACGATATTTGAAGGAATTTTTCGTTTTTATTTTTAACCCTTAACCTTTAACCCTTTCACTGCTGAGGCATTTCACCACTGTGTGCTGAGCTAATTTTTACCGCTTTCGCTCATCATGTTTAAACACGATTTGAAGCCACATTTTATTATACGACCCAGACATATTATATATCGTTCTTTCCGGCAGACTCGGCAGATTCATAATATATCATTTTTAGATGTATACGTCATGTTCTGCCTGTATACTATAACAGAAAATGCAATAAAACTTGAATTTTTAATTACCTGCAGCGTGTAAAGTGTTTTTTTCACCTTTTATCACATGAACATTTGCAGTTATATTTTCTATGGGGTGCGCTTGTACAAAAATTAGAAATGGGGACTTATTAAATTTTTTGGGGGGGAATTATGTGATTTTTAGCAAACGCACACCATAGAAAAAAATCATTAGTGCAGCATCATTGTTCACATTATAATTGAAATGTGAACAATATTGCTGCATTAATAAAAATAACACACAAAAAAAATACATTTTTTTTATTTATTTACTTTATGCCTGGTCATGTTCATGCTCAGGCCTTTCGATTGACACCCACCATGACCCCCTAGCTGCCACGGTTCTGGAGATATCGGGGTTCAAATGAACCCCCTATCTCCACCAGAGGATTCCGGGCAGCTAGGGGTTCCCTGGCTATCTGACGTCATCACGCTATGCGTGAGGACGTCAGGCAGTGAGGGCGGACCCGGGGGTGGAGCCGCCATCCTTGATGGCGGCCCCCACCGGAGCTAGGCCGCCGAAGTGCGACCCGGTGCCTAAGGGGTTAAAGCCAGGTACTGCTTAAAAGGGGAGACTCTCCCCTTTTAAGCGGTGCCTGGCTTCTTTTTGTGGGACCTCCCGATCGGGAGGGATCTGAACGGATCCCCCCCTCCCTTCCAGGTGATCGCCCGGCATGGCCGGGGGGTTGCCTGGAAATAACGTCATTGCGCATGGCGCGATGACGTCATTTACGTTGGGAGGAGCTTGACTTCAGCGTCCTCAGACGCTGAAGTCAGAACTCCCCGGGACCCCGGACAGAGAGGTGAGTATCTCCGCCGGGGGTCCCGCAAAGCTGATGACGTGTGGGACACATCCTCCTCAGCATACAGCGGGAGTAACTGAGGACGTGTCCCACACGTCGTCAGCAGTGAAGGGGTTAAAAACTTCTTTTTTTTAAACTTTTTGTCCTTGTTTTCTGTCCCCCAGTGCACTACCCGGACATTGTTTTTAAATGTTTCTATACATCATAGAAATCCGCCACTTCACGGGCAGGTTATGGGGACCTCCTAGGCACGATATTTGAAGGAATTTTTCGTTTTTATTTTTAACCCTTATTTCATGGAAAACTCAGTCCCTTTAAAACCTTTTTTTTCTAACTTTTTGTCCTTGTTTCCTGTCCCCCAGGGCACTACCCGGACCCCATACACCTTTTATGGCAAATATCTAGCATATATGCCCTCTTGGAGGGCACTCTAAAAATCGAACTTTGAGTCCCATTGACTTGTATTGAGTTCGTGTTCGTGTTCGAATTCGAACTTTTGAAAGGTTCGAGTTCGAATGCGAACCGAACTCGGGGGTGTTCGGCTCATCCCTAGTCAAACATACATCATACACAAATGGTTTATATATATATATTAAAGGGTTGTGGTGGAGGACAAAAAGCGAGATAAAAAGCCTCCAAAGCTTCACAGCAATTCAAAGAATTGCATCCTAGAGCTCCTGTGCTACACTCCCCATGTGCAGCAAGGAATTCTGGGTAGGATATGCAAATGACCCCTGTCTTGCTTTTATGCATCCTGGGTCTAATTATTACACAGAACCCTAAAATCAATGCTATGCCATACTATGGCTTTCTCGCAGAGATAAGGTTTATGCAACTGGCCAAAGCCATATGTATATATGACAGCCCCGATAAGTCCACCAATTTACTTCATTGAATTTTGCATGAAAAAGTCACTTATAATCAAATTTTTAAAAGATATTGCACAGAGGCCTAGGGTTTTGAGAACATTTGTTGTCTTTCCCTCATCAATTATACTATGGCGTCCGAAGGAGTTACAGTCCACAGCATCTTGCATTCTCAATGCGCTACAATATCTGATTCGGCGAATCTACCTCCTGTAAGAAGGTGGACAAAAATGGATACACGAAGACAGTATTTGACCCAATAGCTGCAAATGTTGCTATTTGCCTGGAATTTCCAAAGCAGTGCTGTATCTGCTCTAATAGTAAAACATTATTTTCAATATGACTGGCCATGTTTAATGGCTATCAATAATATATTAAAATATGCATTAAATGCATGCATTAATGGTCCCAGCGCTCAGTGAGTCACACCAGGACAGAAAATTCAAATGCAAATTGAAATTCTATGAGAGGAGAGGACAAGAGATCCTGTATCCACCATCTGTATATTAGATTTCTTGAGGTGTTCCTATCTCTCATTTACCCCATAGTGTTCTTCTTCATAAATCACCTCATGTTTTCTGTCATACAGCAACCTAACCTTCCATCAGTCTGCTTTGAAGCACAAAATAATGTAACATTTCTCTCTTACCTATCTGCATCTTGTTGATTAACTACATGTATGTTAAAATTTCTATCTCCCGCTCTCAGATTACCTGTTGCTATTTAGGAAATGAAAGACCTAAGGGCATAATGCTAAAGATCACTTGCTTTCGGAGTTTAATGATGTGCTGAAAGCTTTGCAGGTTTGATTTAAGTGCAAGCCATAAAATATAATTGTAGTCTAAGGCTGGGGTCAGACCAGCGCACTTTTAACGTGCGTTCTGGCGCACATAATTACGGCCGCACTAGCAGCAGATGACGGGCAATGACGGCCAATATACGATGTACGGCCGCACAAAAGTCCGGCCGTGCAACGCAAGTGGAATTTGAACGCATTTTTTTGAGAACGCTGAACCGCTAGTACTGACGTACTGAGTGCGCAGCTGCGGCATAGCGGCGTGTTTGCGTGATTAGGAGATGTCAGACGCTGCTAATGTCCGGCCTACATAACGTCCAGACGCAAAAAGAGTTTTATTGACGATCCGTACAAAATCACGCCCGAAAATGCGCGTCGTCTTCCCGTTTTTTGCGCATTCCGTGAAAAAATACGTCAATGCGTTCGGACGCACTTTTTCACGTTCGCAGGGAAAAATGCTTTCGTCTGACCCTAGCCTTATCCAGCCTGGTTTGGAAAAAAAAAAGGATAAAGCAAAATTGAAATGAAAGAAAAAAAAATAAAAAGTACTGACCTCCACCTCCTTCATCCAGACAGCAACGAAACATGAAAAAAAAAAAAAGAAATGTTAGTTACCAGTATATGGCAAAATACTGTATTTTCAGTGCAATTACTGTAGATGTATTTAAGTTCTGTAACTGGCATGACTTTAAATTCACACAAACATTTTGTCCGTTTTATTTACTACACAACTCAGACTTGCTGCACACCACCGAAGTGCCGATTTCCTATCTACTTGGATCGCTTATCCTCTTAAAATTGGAAAAAGGTGCAGTAAATCATATTTAATGTAGTCGTTAGCTGGTCACAATGAACTGGAAAGTGGTCTATAAACCTAAATTGATTCAGCATGTTAAAACAAGCATCCTCTCAGATTTACATTTATTCAGGAGTCGCCCATGGACTTCAATGGTAAGTAAAGCGTATGTGTCCAGGCCAGGAGGGAGAAGACTGCAGACACATCTATAAACAGGAATAACTCACTAAAATGAGGAAATGGATGTAAATTAGGACATTGCTCCCTTTAACACTCAAATCATATAGAAGTTCAAATATCACCGGACTGTCTTAGTAATTAAACCTAGTTCCCCTTGTTAATTGGGATTCCAGTGCAAGCTGCACAACGAAGCAGTGGATTTGTAGAGGCATGATCTACACAATCTTCTGCACAACTAGAACACAGAATATATACACTCACTGGCCACGTTATTAGGTACACCTGTTCAATTGCTTGTTAACACAAATTGCTAATCAGCCAATCACATGGCAGCAACTCAACGTATTTAGGCATCTAGATGTGGTGAGGACGACTTGCTGAAGTTCAAACCAAGCTTCAGAATGGAGAAGAAAGGGCATTTAAGCGACTTTGAACATGGCATGGTTATTGGTGCCAGATGGGCTGGTCTGACTATTTCAAAAACTGCTGATCTGCTGGGATTTTGACACACAACCATCTCTAGGGTTTACAGAGAATGGTCTGAAAAAGAGAATATATCCAGTGTGTGGCAGTTGTGTGGACGAAAATGCATTGTTGTTGTCAGAGGAGAATGGGCAGACTGGTTTAAGATGATAGAAAGGCAACAGTAAGTCAAATAACCACTTGTTACAACCAAGGTATGCGTCTAACCTTCAAGCCGATGGGCTACAGCAGCAGCAGTCCACACCACGTGAAACTCCTGTCAGCTAAGAACATGCAGGAAACCGAGACTACAATTTGCACAGACCCACCAAAATTGGACAGTAGAAGACTGGAAAATGTTGCCTGGTCTGATGAGGCTCGATTTCAGCTGCAACATTCAGATGGTAGGGTCAGAATAAACAACATGAAAGCATGGAACCATCCTGCCTTGTATCAGCAGTTCGGGCTGGTGGTCGTGGTGTAATGGTGTGGGAGATATTTTCTTGGTCCACCTTGGGCCTCTTAGTACCAGTTGAGCATCATTTAAATGTCACGGCCTACCTCAGTATTGTTGCTGACCATGCCCATCCCTATATGACCACAGTGTACCCATCTTCTGATTGCTACTTTCAGCAGGATAATGCACCATGTCACAAAGCTCAAATCATCTCAAACTGGTTTCTTGAACATGACAATGTGTTCACTGTACTTCAATGGCCTCCACAGTCACCAGATCTCAATCCAATAGAGCAGCTTTGGGATGTGGTGGAATGGGAGATTTGCATCATAGATGTGCAGCCAACAAATCTACAACAACTGTGTGATGCTATCATGTCAATATGGACCAAAATCTCTGAGTAATGTTTCCAACACCTTGTTGAATCTATGCCATGAAGAAGTAAGGCAGTTCTGAAGGTAAAAGGGGGTACAACCCAGTACTAGCAATAAAGTGTCCAATGAGTGCATATATAAATATATATTGAAAAAATATAGTTGGATTTATAGGAGTGTGGCTTTATTGCAGATATAAAATAATATTACAGGATATTACAGGAATAGCTGTACTGTATTTTAAGGGGGTGGATTCCTCCTAATCGTTTAGTCGCCCTTTTTTTTATTTCTTTCCTCCTTCTCAGTCTTTTTGTTGCTTCTCTTTTCTGCCTATTACTGTAAATAATTCACTCAGTATGTTTTGCAATACATTGTATTCCGTACATTCACAGTACGTTGTATTCTATGTTATGCAGACTTGGTATCTTTTAAACACTCCTGTAAATTTTTAGCAACATGGGCAAGATGACGGAGTTGCTAACACTTTTTAAAACCAGCATGAAATTCGTCTAAAATGACATCTCCCCAGCTCATCTTGCACGGAGACCAGAACTGCAGTAACTCCTTCTGGCCAGCAAATGGTGACATCTACCTGCCAAATAAATTATTACAGTAAGGTATACATTGGGAATATTCCCAAATATTTTGCACTGTACAATTAATTTAAAAAAGGGTTTTTTTTATAAAAAGAAAAAAACACTGGTTCTAGAAAGTGTCTTTTTATGGAAAATCCCTTGTAGGGAAGGGGTTAAGTACGATAATCCCAATGAAAATTAAAAATACGCACATTCACAACATTTTAATCTTTTCACTAATATTAGCTTATGAAACAATACTCAAAATTGCTATTTTGCCCTAAATATATGTGTTATTACACTTCCATGTTTCGAAAAAGAACCCCCCCAACAAAAGGTGAAAAAGTGCATATGGTACTCAAAGGTGAATGTATTGATTTGAAATGCCAAACAAATGTTAGCACCTGCATGCGTATTTTAGTATTTAACCCTTTCCCACTGTGGGCTGTACTATGCAGCGGGTGGGCCTCAACACTGCAGGGCGGCATAGCACGCCCCGCTGGCGTCTATGGCCCGTGTCATTGACTGCAGCTGGACAGCCTGAACTCAGGTCATCCCCTGCATCCAATGATGTGTGCTGTGTGTCATCTGTGTAGGTGGGTTGGAGGAGAGGCCCACCACAGCAGCTGGCTAGCAGGGCGTACTAGTACACCTCGCCAGCGTTAAAGCCCTCCCGCAGTGCACAACCTACCCTGCGGTAAAGGGTTAGCAAAATAGCTGGTTACCCTATCAACGATTAAAATACTAGTAGTCAGGCCGTACAAATTGTACTTATTAAATGTAATCTATATTTATATAGCTATATATTTTAGATAAAATACCAACTGAATGATAGTATAGTACACATGTTGCCAGACCTGCCAGGTCACATGGTCTTACCATGTGAAACACCGTCTTTCCTTAGACCTCCAGATCACCTGATAGACTTTGGCTGTCACCCGGTTTTCTGAAGGATTATGGGAAATTGCAATGTATGAGTAGCCCTGACTGGATGCTCCTCGGGCAGCTGGTCACCCTGGTGAATGTGCTCTGATATGGCACACTCCTTTTGAGGCCACGGCCATTCTGTCTCAGTGGCCACACCCACTCCTTCATGATCTCAGACCTGAGCCCCGTTCAATACCTCAGAAACTGCTGAATTGCTGCAGCGCAGCAATTCAGTTTGCTGCAGCAGTGTCATTGAACGCTTTGGATGCGAATTTTGAATCCAAAATGGCCGACGATTTTTTAATTAAAGATTCAGATTGTTTTTTGTATGACTCGGACAAAATATGATAAAGAAAAGCAGTCAGCACAATTCCGTTTTGTATGCACACACCACAAATTATAGTTTTTATTGAATAAACGTTATGTTTACTTCTGAAACAAAATATAAATTGATCTGTAATATATGTCTATGTGCAGGGGTAAATAATAAATAAATATTTTGTGCTTTGGTGAACAAAAACCTCAAAATTAACATTGCTGTACGGAATTGCTACTTGCTTCATGGCGGCGGCCATCTTGCTGTACAGAATTGTTACTTGCGGTCATCTTTAATACGTCACACTCAGCTACTCGCAGCATCTCCTCGGGTCGCTGCAAGTGCTAAGTTAGCAGCGCTGAGCGCTGAGTGGCTGAACGGCGTTCAATGGCAAGTTGCTAACTTAGCGCTTGCAGCGGCTGAGGTATTGAACGCGCCTCTGTTAAAGTAAATAATGTTGGTAACAAGCCATTTTGTTAAATTCCTCCCCTCACCATAATATGCAGACACGCGCTAACATTCATTTGCCATTTCAAAACAATATCACTAAAATTAGCTTCCTTTTTACTTTATACACACATATATAAATACTGTATATATTTATGTGCGTTACTCTTTATTTGTGCTTCCTTTCCCTGAAGGAAAACAAAATCAGTTCAGCACTAACTGCTGCTTTTTTGCCCACAACTACAAATTATAATCACGGTGTCCTTTTTGGCTTCACAAGCTACGGCTTTGCATAGAAAGATCCCTGTGGTTATTCATGATTGTGTATTAGGTCCATATCGGCGTTTCTCAGATTGTGTCGGGTTGTTATGCATCTGTGCACAGCGCAGTCACATTTCCCTGGCAGACAGCACGGCATCACAATATGGAGGAGAGCCATGGCACTTCAGTGAGAGAGCCCGCACTTCACAAACATAATTAGAGCTTGTGGCACAGGTAATGCCTTGTGATTTAATAAATGGTCCTGCTACAGGATAATAGCACATTAGGAATAACTAGGATGGTACGTTACCATTCCTTTAGTTAAAGCTGTTCTGCATCTCTCCACAAAACAACATTATATTATATATATCTATATACAGTATATATACACACACACAGGTGTGTGAAAAAGTGTTGGCCCCTTTGCTGATTTTTTTATTCTTTTGCACAATTGTCACACTTTAATGTTTCGGATCATCAAACAAATTTAAATATTAGTCAAAGATAACACATGTAAACACAACATGCAGTTTTTAAATGAAGGTTTTTATTATAAAGAGAAAACAAAATCCAAACCCACATGGCCCTGTGTGAAACAAATTTTGCCCCCTGTTAAAACATAACCTAACTGAGGTTTATCACACCTGAATTCAATTTCTCTAGCCACACCCAGGCCTGATTACTGCCACACCTGTTCACAATCAAGAAATCACTTAAATAAGACCTGACTGGCAAAGTGAAGTAGACCAAAAGATCCTCAAAAACTACACACAATGTCGAGATCCAAAAAAATTCAGCAACAAATGAGAAAGAAAGTAATTTGGGATCTATCCGTCTGGAAAAGGTTATAACGTCATTTCTAAAGCATTGGGACTGCAGGGAACCACAGTGAGAGCCATTATCCACAAATGGCGAAAAAAAAAAGTAACAGTGGTGAACCTTCCGAGTGGGAGGCTGACCAAAATTACATCAAGAGCGGAGCGACAACTCATCCAAGAGGTCGCAAAAGACCCCACAACAACATCCAAAGAACTGCAGGCCTCACTTGCCTCAATTAAGGTCAGTGTTCATGACTCCACCATAAGAAAGAGACTGGGCAAAAATGGCCTGCATGGCAGAGTTCCAAGATGAAAACTGCTGCTGAGCAAAAAGAACATAAAGGCTTGTTTCCGTTTTGCCAGAAAACATCTTGATGATCCCCAAGACTTCTGGGAAAACACTCTGTGGACTGAATAGACAAAAGTTGAACTTTTTGGAAGGTGTGTGTCCCATTACATCTGGCATAAAAGTAACACCGTATTTCAGAAAAAGAACATCATACCAACAGTAAAATATGGTGGTGGTAGTGTGATAGTCGGGCTGTTTTGCTGCTTCAGGACCTGGACGACTTGCTGTGATAAATGGAACCATGAATTCTGCTGTCTACCCAAAAATCCTGAAGAATAATGAGCGGCCATCTGTTCGTGACCTCAAACTGAAGCGAAATTGGGTTCTGCAGCAGGACAATGATCCAAAACACACCAGCAAGTCCACCTCCGAATGGCTGAAGAAAAACAAAATGAAGACTTTGGAGTGGCCTAGTCAAAGTCCTGACCGGAGTCCTATTGAGATGATGTGGCATGACCTTAAAAAGGCGGTTCATTGTCGAAAACCTTCCAATGTGGCTGAATTACAACAATTCTGCAAAGCTGGGAGGGGTAGAGGTAACATCACTGCTCTGCATGGAGACAGCCTGTGGAGTCATGGGTTCGATCCCAGTGAGCAACCTCTCCAGTAAGTGTCCTTGGACAAGACACCTAACGGTACATACTCGCCACCCAGGACATACTTGAAAACGAGAGAAATCTCAATGTATGCTTCCTGGTAAAATCCTTTCTCAAACAAAAAAGAAATTCTGCAAAGCTGAGTGGTCCAAAATTCCTCCACAGCGCTGTAACAGACTCATTGCAAACGCTTGATTGCAGTTCTTGCTGCTAAGGGTGGCCCAACCAGTTATTAGGTTTAGGGGGCAAGCACTTTTTTCACACAGGGCCATGTGGGTTTGGATTTTGTTTTCCCATAATAATAAAAACCTTAATTTAAAAACTGCATGTTGTGTTTACTTGTGTTATCGTTGACTAATATTTAAATTAGTTTGATGATCTGAACCATTAAAGTGTGACAAACGTGCAAAAAATAAGAAATCAGGATGGGGGGGCCAACACTTTTTCATGTGATAGATAACGAAGATGGATTAAAGACCGCACATGTTACTTAGGTCAAACTGCGATTTATGTCTGGTTGGGCACCCATTATGCATCAAACAGCTGCAGCACAGCGTGGCACACACACACAATGGAAGCTTCTGTGCAGTCTCAGCATGACATGCTGCACAGAGACATGTTGGCTCTGTGCAGCATGTCCCCCGGCAAAGGATACACAGCTCTCCCAGGATCGCAGCTCCCTTCCGCTCAGACATCGGATTCTCCCAGATTCTAAATCTGGAATGCTCAGGCATTCCTGATTAGGGATGATCATCCTGTATTAGAGTTGCAACCAAATGATGAAGAACAACATAAAGGAGCAGCGGTAACTGTAACTTTGGTGAAAGAAATGATAGAAAATAAACTAAATTTGTTGGCAGTGGGAACTTGAAATGCTCATAAGTATGGGAAATTATATTGGAAGAACTTGATATATGTGGTTTTCAGAGGAAGATTATTCATGGCCAAGTGATTATCTTAATTCACAGTGCAAATGACAAAAGGAACTTCTAACATAGAAAATTTGCTAAACTCAGCATTTTTTTTCCTGCCCAGCTTCTCTGAAATCTGCTTGTCAATGCTCCACAAATCCTGGCTTCAGTACCTTCAGATATGTTTGCTTGAAAAGTGTCTTTGTTGTGACTTTGCTTTTTCTGTCATTTTCAAAAATTATAATCCACAATGGGTTTTCTTAAGCAATGCTTCAGAGTCTACTTCAGTATACACTAAAATAGGGCGTACTAGTCAAAAGAATCATATGTTTATGCTAAAAATCCAATTGATTGGTTTTAACTGATTTGACACATTTGTAGCACTTCTAGTATGGGCATTTGAATGTGCCAGGAACCCACAGGAGCGTGGCACTGCAACATCCACACATACCAACCTGCCAAGTCACATGGTTTGGCACACAGTTTTCCCTTAGTCCTCCTGATTACCTAACAGCCGTAGGTTTTCAGAAGGGTTAAGGGAAAATGCTACGTGAGGCACTGTTTAATCATGTTAGCTGTGCTTAAATAATTAAAATAAGGGCTGTGTAAGCCCTTTCACGAGCGCTAATGCAGTGTTTGTATATGAGCAGTCCTGATTGGCTACTAGGCTAGGCAGTCAGTCTTCCTAGCATGCATCATGATCAGCAAAAGCAGGCTTACCGTTAATTGCCCCAATAAAGTCACAAAATAAAGAAAAGGAGATGCACAATTGCACACCTATATGATAAAATATCATCTTTATTGAAAAAATTAAAGCCAGACCATTGCCTCCAAAATGATTGTGTACCAGAACAAGTCCCTTACGAGTTAGACATCAGTGACTGCAAAACAATCAAATAATCCAAATTACCAGAGGAATCTAGACCAGAGAATTCTGTTACAAGTCAAGGTTTTCAAGGGTTACCTTGAAAAAAGGTTATTATGCCGAAACATTGCGGTTCCTGGTCTCTGCATGTGGTTAGTTTGTCTCGAGGCTCCTGGTATTTTGTTTATTGACATTGATCGACTCGCATCATATCTCAATCATAAAACATCAAGGCAAATGTCTACATGTTTCTAAACTATAGTAAAAGACTGATTTAATGCTGAGCTATTTAAAGGGATACTCTAGGCAACATGACCACCTAAGCTTTTTTTAGGTGGTCATGATGCCCGGAGTATGCCGCCCTCTGTCCCCCCTCCCTCCGCTCAGCATTTCAGCTGAAAAAGCTGAAAACAGCTGAGAGAGGCAGAGGAGTTTACTCTGCCCTCCCAGCTGTCAGTCAGCAGAGCGGGATTCAGATTTCCCGCTTCTGCCGACTATTGCCGAGTAGGAGACGTCTTCGCGCTTTCAACGACTCCAACTCGCCGCAGTAGCTGGCAGCAGCGGCTGAGGGTTAGTGTTGCGCGCATCCTCTTGCGCGCATCACTAATCCTCAGAGGGAGCCGGGAGGAAGCCTGCCGATTGGCTGGCTTACGTAAGAGGCGCGCATGCGCGCTTCTCACGTAAACCAGAAGGCAAGTAGAAGCAAGAAGGACGGGAGCGGAAGAGGAGGGAGGTGAGTATATATAAAAAAAAAAAGACACCGCTGGAAACAAGTGGATTTTAGGGTAAGTATTACAGTTACAAAAAAAAAAAAAACCCTAACGATTTATTAAGGGAATAGGGATGGAGTAAGATAAAAAAACGGGGGGGGGGGATTTTTGAGTGGAGTGTTCCTTTGATCCCACTTGACAAGAAACACACGGTTCAACTCTATTATGAAATTTTAAGCACGGAAATAATTTTCTCTTTTTCAGAGTTGTTTAAATCGTCTCTTGAAATTGATTTGATAAACACTATCATTATAATATACATCAAAAAAATCTAGTTATAGCAAAATTATGGCCCTATCCCAATTTATGATGATTAGATAAAACTGGTATGGAAATCGTCTATGATTCTATGATGGAAAGGAAAAACACACTACACACAGATTTTGTTTACTTCTAGCATAAACAAAACTTTGTAATTGAAATAGTAAGGGTTATATTCTCAGTTACAAAGAAAAAGAAGTCTTGGCTCCTCTTAAAAAAATGTATGATAGCATGGCTAGACCCATATACACGTACCTAGGTACTTGTTATCTGTTCTTTAATCTTTAGGACATTGTGCATAACAAAATGTTACAAAGCACCACCCAAGGATGCAGAACCAGGACCCAGGACATACTTGAAAACAAGAGAAATCTCAATGTATCCTTCCTGGTAAAATACTTTATAAATAAATAAATAACCCCAAAATACCCCACCATGCATCTCCTAATGGTACATAAGTCAAGTCATGCAAAAACAGAGCACAGAATAGGCGAAACACAGAGGAGAGAAAGACAAGTTGGATCACAAGGGCATGAGAGATGAACAGAGCAGAAGCAAAGCCGGGTCAGGAACAGAGAAAGCAGAACAGTCGATAAACAGGCTGCATTGGTAGCAATGAGAGAAAGCAATCACAAACAGGGTACTCTGGGTAGCCAGAGGAAAAACCACAACAGGACACAGAGCCAAGTGATATTATACAGGGAACGGCAAGTTATGTTATGTTGTGGAGTCAAGTCGTGCGCCAACTGGAGGATGAAGGCGAGATATGGGTGCCAGCATCACTCATATAATGCATGCGCAAGTTCACATAAATACTGGGCTCGTGTTAGCGTCCTGCATCATTTGATCCTGGGAGCCTTTGGCTGGGAGAGAGACAATGCAGGAATATCTCAGGACCAATGGCATCAATCAGGTATGACACAAAATCAAACTCATTTGGCTGGCTGAGCCTCAAGGGAAATGTAGTTCCAAAACATCTCACGAGCCAAGGTTGCGGACTCACGCCCTAACAAAATGATGTTCAATCACTGTGCCACGGCACGTTGCTGTTCACCAGATAGTCCTCTAATATGATGTGTTAACTTGATTTCCAGTAACAGAATGAGTAACAGGACAGTGACAAAATGTGGGTGTGATGGATCAAAGCATGAAAGCTAGATGTATTATCGAACAGAACCTTTAATAGAGGTTTAACATCTTAAAAGTCATATTTCAAATGATAAAAAATATTCTTAAAATAATGTTGACGTGCCATGATAATTTTTTGCTCCTAATCAATGTGCTATGAGATGAACAGGTTGAATATCCCTGCCCTAGAAAGAGCAGATGACTGGTTTCAGCCATGAAACTATACTTATTTCCTAAGTGTATCATATATGTTTATGGTAACATTCTTTATACATTCCAAGATTCCTAAATCATGGTGTTTGACTGTTTTACTCATCCTTGATACATGTATTACATTTCTAAATATGTTCATTTGTTTTTATTTTATGAATTGCTGTATATTTATGTATATGTGATTTTTTTTTTTACATTCTTATATTTCATGTTACTGCTGCGCAGTACAATCCATGTTAGCTGAATCAATCGATTTGGGCGTGTTGTTTTGCAGAAGTTTTGCACAGAATTTTTTTAAATTATTAATAATTAAAAATAAATTAAATTTTAATTTGTAAAGATTCTATGGCAAACGAATGTAATAAACATGTGTTAAACGTTGTCTGTTTTTATAAAGTGTCAATTAAATAACAGAAGCTTTAAGGAAAAAGTCCTTTACATTATGGTCCCCCGCTGCGTATGAAACATCAGTTCTAATTCCTCTCGGTAATAAGCAGATGAATGCACTTGTATCATGCACTAAAGGACACAAAGATATTAATTGAGTTTCACTCAATAAAACTAGAAGCCATACCATTATTTTTTTATTATTTGCCTCCTAGCTTCCTGTCGTTTGTCATTGACAGCGGTTCATAAAACACAATTTCAATCTTTGCTTGAACAGCTAAGCAAATACTTCACATGGGCCAAATTTATGCGAGTGGATATTGCAGGGTGAAGGGGAAAAACACACATACTTTGTAAAATGCAAAATGCCACGAGGAAGATTTTGACAGTAAAGGGCGACAAGCTGACCACGTTGTCCTTTTTGGTATATAGAGGAAAAAAAAGAATAAATAAAGGCAAGAAGATGTTAACGACCTAGAGGAGGAAATGGAATGTATTGCTTGGGAACAATGGCTTACAGCCTCAAGGGATTCTGGGATTCATTTTGTTTGTTCACTGTTGGCTACAGTAAATGTAAGAGATTGTAGAAAAAGAAAATGCACTCTGCAATGCATTACATCCATTCGCGCGAGCAATTTTAAGTTCTGTTGTCTCTGGAGAAAATATTTTATTGTGTATCCATCACCATGTACTACATGGACCGAGAATAAATAATGGTGCTATTTGGAAGGCAGGAGATTTTCGCAGACTCCCTGGGATTTTGGGCTGCTCGAATGCAGAGGGCTATAAGGGCTTAATACAAACCAGTGAATGGTGGTGAATCGACAAGGGGATTACAACCAGCACTGCCAAGCTGGAGAATCTCACCTACCTGGCCATTATTCCAGTTATAGATAGTTTTACGCTATACAATATCATGCTATTACAATTGTCTTTTTTCTGTTCTGTGTATTTGCTTCTTTGAATATTACTTCAATAAGTTAAAACACAGGTCCAATGTTTCAGTTGATGCACAGCCTTTATTGTCCTTGCTTATTTATCAATGATCAATGCTCTGCATGAGGCCGAAACATTGATCATATGTTGTAATTTACTGAAATAAAAAAAAATTCAATTCCCTCGAGGCTATTGATTATATATAATCTCGCGAGAGGCGAGGTCCTGTAGGTCATGTGACCTGTCAGTCAAAGCCTCAATGGAGTCCTATAGACTCCATGGAAGGGATGCTCGAGGCGGCACATTAGCGCTGCCTCGAGTATCCTGAGGCTTAGAGCTGCATTTCGGGGCAGGCTGCTGGATTAGCGTTTGCCCCGTAATATGGAGCTAAAACGGGGACGCTAAGGCACAGGCACAGGGACGATTCATTTCTGTGGTTCTTCCAAGACAATGTCAAATGAGTTCAGGCAGCCAATGATGGTGATCGGCCCACTGGGAACGGAGGTGTGTCAGCAGAAGGCCAGAAAGCTGTGGGTGTCCTATGTTGCCCTGCAGCGTTTAAGCCCGCCTACTGACAAGATAGTATAGCATGGCCGGCGGCAGTAAGGGTTTAAATATCTGTATATTTACCCATCGAAACTTTGGATTTTTAAGATATTGTTCCTGTATCCAGCTTAACTCATTATATAATTACGTATTAAATGTTTTCCTAACCATGTCGCTGCATACAGGACCCAGCGCACTGGGTTTTCCTACTAATGGTATAAACATCAAATATGTTACAGTATTTTGAACTACAGTATATGATAAATAATTTCTGTATCTTTTGGTTTTTGCATATTTTCACCCAATAACATAAATTCATATAAACAGCAAACAATGCACTGGAGAAACATTTTAAGAGCTGCTTCTATGTTAAAGTCCCCTGGAGACATGAATTCTACTTAACTCTGCGCAAACCTAACGAGAGATGACATTTCCACTGAAAAACAACTTTAAAACAATGCAAATAAAGTACATGTGGTCCTGCCTTTAAATCGCATGGAACAAATTGTCTTCATGGCTTAGTAGAACCATATAAAACATTTCTCCTCTCGCAACCCATTTGTGAGGATAAAAATAAGCTAATTTTCAGAATCACTGATCTTCAACTGCTATTTCTTTTCTTTTTACAAATTATTTGGATTTCCCGTTAAATTGGATTCACATCTCTAAGTTTATTCTCTCTGCCTGTCCTCCTACTATTCTCTGTGGATCCATTGCACATAACAAATTTGGTGGAATGAGATTGTAGCTCTTACCTGTGCTGGTCTTATATGTCTTACTCAGGATGTGATATAGAAATAAAATACACCATTAGATGTGGAGCCATGAGGGTTTTTTTTTAAGGAGACCTTAAATAACATGATCATAAAGTCTTAGGCACCGCATACTCTGTCACAGAGATGGCGGTTATGAAAGGGGTGTGGGTATAAAGCTATATACCCTAAAGCGTGGGCGCCTATAAAGTTATATATTGTTTTTACCAATAAATGCAGTTATGATAATAAGTTATAACCAGTAAGTGATATGATGCCGCCCTGGGATAAAAAAAAACACAGAAAAAACAACCAAAATCTGTGCTAAACAAAGATGAGGGAGGTGTGGCAGGTATCCCTGAGAGCGCATCAATAGTGCAAAACACTGGAATGCAATTGGAACATTTGCATATGCATATATAAATAATGAAATAAAGTGCATCAATAGTAGGCACAATAGTGAAATAAAGTGCAACAAAACAGTAAAGTGCAGCGGTGCCTTAAAAGAATAAAACCAGCAGGGCTAAGTGCAATAGGGCATATAGGAGGATATGTAGATAACCTGTAGATAATAATCAATAAAGTGCACGAATTAAAGGTCCATTGCTAATCCGATGGACATGCACAAAAAGCGCAAAAGGTGTCCAATATTTCATTGAATTGCACTCAATTGAAATATTGGACGCCTTTTGCACTTTTTGTGCATGTCCATCTGATTAGCAATGGACCTTTAATTCGTGCACTTTATTGATTATTATCTACAGGTTATCTACGTATCCTCCTATATGCACTATTGCACTTAGCCGAGATGGCGGTTATGCCTATCCTGTTGGACTGCCCCTTAAAGTGATGGAGAAAAAGGAAGGTACAACCTTTCTCATAACGGTGTTGGTGGTGGGGGCTATAAAGCTAAAAAAAATAAACTAAAAAAAGATACAGTTTCTTTTACATTTTATAGACACCTAACCTCACAATATGAATATCAGGATCAAGTTCCGCAATGAACGTGGTCATTAGTTTGTATCATGGAAAAAGTAGATTGACTTAGTCCGTGATAAATTATGCCAATGCACTGGTCCGTGTAATAACAATTTATTAAAATTTAAAACAATAAAATCATGGATAACATAATCCAACGCGTTTTGTCTATTGTGACTTTTTCAAGGATTATAATATCCCATGCACCAGTGTACATATATATAGTAAAAGTCTTAATGACATGTATCCTCCCCTTCCGTTAGCGTCTTCCACGTGTTTTCCGGTCTGTTCTTAGTGTCCTTTACAAGAAATATTCCGGACTTCATTGGATGCGGGTAACCGGCTCCCAGAAAGATTATTTAGATGGATATGGGCTATCAGCTTCCCGAAAGAACGCCTGTCCTCATCGTAAAAAGATCCTAAGATAAGTACATTTAATATCCTAGAGTGCACTGACACATTGTTGTATTGGGTATTGAACGGGTGAAGCAGGAGGAGTTACCCAGAGTAGCACGGACAGCCTTATAGTGCTTTAGAAACTTTTTAAATATACAGTCATATACAGATGACAAATCAAGAGCGAGTTTGTGTGTGTTATTATGAGAATTAAGTAACTGAGTATTTTTCTATTTAATTCTTTTTGTCAGCAGCAAGATTAAAATTCGTGCAGAGAGACAGAATCCTCGCTATTGTGCTGTCAGCTCTTCAAAGATTCCAATTTGTTCTTTCATATTGATCTCTCTTACATCCTCCCAGTAATCGCTGCTTTTTTTGTTCTCTTCCCTCCACCAAACTTGCAAATTGCACGCAAAATCTCAAAAGCATTTTTATTTCCCCGCATTCTTCTGGACCACAAACTGGTCTTGTGAATGATTGATTAGACGAGGAGCTAGAGGGGAAACCATTCTAAACGGACTCCAGGACACAATTTCAAAATATCCATTAAAAGCAATATTAAAGTCTCACTAAATGCTTTCTCTCGACTGACTGCCGGAAAAAAAAAAACAATATGGAGGAAAATGGACCTTACAGCAACAAAGTGAAGAGCCGTGAGGCACACATCATATAAATAGCTCTCTTGTATTATCCATTTACTGTTCTGGGATTTCTTATATGCCCATGCATTGAAATACTCTAATTTGTTCTTTAAATAATGACACTTGCATGGATTAAGTTCTGCTAAGCACCTGGGCCAGTGTGTTTCCCTATAATCAGCAGTAGAACATATTATGCCCTTCACTGGTAATTTCCTTTTCTTTGCGGGAGATTTCATGACTCCACACACAGGTGCACTTTAAGAATTTCTTTCTGTTTATCCCTGACATCTCCCGGTTTTACTCTTTAGGAAGGACCTATATTCGGGCCCGAATTATTATGTATTTCTTTTCCTCCCTTTTAGGAGCTCTACATACATGAATCGTACGAGTTTCACAGCAAACAAAATGCATTGTAACATGTCTTTTAACCCCTCACTACCATGATTGAGTATACTCGATCTTCAAAATCACTTGCTCATGCTTTAATGTTGAGTAAATTCGATCGGGTCCGATTCTGGAGGAATGCAAAGGAATTTAGTTTATTGCTGTCATAGAACTGAAATAGCTCTCCCCGCTTCAAACCCCAACACTTTTATTTTCCTGGTGAAAACCCCAAAAGACACAGACATTTGCTTTGGCAAAGACTTTATGTTCATTTATATTGCGTGTTGTGATTTTAAATGTATTGTAAATTGCTTAGCTTTAGTTTTAAATGTACTTTTATTACTGTATGTGAATGGGAACTTGGAGCTGTGTTTTGAAAATGCAATCTGAAGTTATTTACAATGCGCTCTTTTGTGTGGAATGTTTGAGTGATGTGTGATTATGCACGAGTGCTGTCTAACTGTTATCTGTTTAAGGAGTCATGAGTCTGGGGCAGTATTTGACTGAAAAGGTAATCTGATCTATTTGAACAATAGATTAGGCAAATGTTTGTGATAACTGAATGCTAAAAAATGTTTACTGTAAATATCTAAATCTAAATGACCTAATGTAATCAGAGTTCATCTTCCAGTGGTCTGGTTTATGCAAATTATACCTGTTGGACCTCAGCATAAATAGTGGCGTTTTTCAATAAAAATCAGAATCCTGTTTGAATATACAGCTTGTCTGGTATCTCATTCAGGGTACCCACACTCACCCTCAGAAGGCACAGAGCGGCCTTCTGGAAATTCAAAGAGGCAGAGGATCAGACCACGCAGGTCTAGAGCTACAGATCAGGCTGCTCGAGGCACTGAGTTCCGAGCAACTCAGCGGCCGGGCTGATCTTGGTAAGGGGGTATCTGGAGAGCAGGACAGGCGAAAGAGAGCGGGTTTCCGTCACAATTGCAAAGGATGATCATTCGAAAATAGGCTCCATATTGTGCCTCTAAAGTTTCAACTCATCAGACATGACAGCCAATGTGTGAAATTGTTTGAGAAGCATGCAGGTCATTGTTTCCTCCAAGGAAACACAGTGCCCAAACTGTCATGTAAATGCAGACCTTTTTGCCCTGCAGGGGGAACATATGCCTGTTAAATAAGGCTTACTTACAGTGAATATATTCTGTGCGACACTGCTGTATAAATTAACTCTGTGGGTAATGGAAAGTCATTTTCCACAAACTTACTGCGTCCTGCCAGTGTGATTATGGGAAATTCATAGTAGTGAAGGGGTTACCCACAATATATTATTAAAAATTAATCTTTTTGAATGAGGTGCTTAGATTTTGCTCTAAACAGCAATTTGCAGTTATATAAATGGTGATCAAATAACATGTCCTGAAATAAACATGCCTCACGTATAACCCATTTGTTTAAAATGGCCATTTCTACCATGAATAGAACATTTTAGTCCCATTTATTTAAAATACAATGGATATGTAGGAGTCTATATTGCATAGTGAGTCTGGTCCCTTTATTATTAGTGGGACATTAACCTTAAGACTTTTAGCAGGCATAAACTGGATATATGTAATTACCACAAAATACGGCTTGGGATGTGAAATGGGATTTTTTACTGTGGCCAAACTCTATAGAATTTTTTCCCCTACACTATTAGTTTTCATGCAAACTGCATTCAGCTTTTACAACCTCATTAAAATGTATCTGCAATGGGCAGGTTCACATTTGCTCATTTAACAGGGAATTACATTTCATTTATACATTCTGCTAGCCAATCGGCTATCCAATGGATAGTTTTATTTTATTCACCATTAAATATACTGTTCTCCAATCGAGCACTCAATTCTGTTGGCATGCCAATGGAAGTAAGAGAAGAGAGAGAACCACCCCTGAAAGATTCTATGTGGCTGCTAAATGCTGCTTCAATGTAGACAGCCAATATCATATCTCTTGCGCAATTTCTTGTCATAGTCTACCAGTAACAGAGCAGTTTGATGAGTGTGTTCAACGTAAGGTGAGACATAGGAATAACTCATGAAGCAATGAGAATTACACTGATCCTTATGATTAATGCAATAGTCATAATCATAGGAGACCTCTAGTGAAATAGAGGAGATGGGTCAGATGAGGAGTAGGGAGATCACACATGTAGCTGAGTATCTGTTAGGCATGGCAGTTGGGGAGTAGAGAGAGAAATATGATGTCCACTGAATTTGCCTATCCTAGTAGATTTTTCTGAGTGAAGATGCTGGGATTGTCACTTCAGAAATTGCCTACTTGGAGGAAGTGGTTGCTTCTAACAGCTGAAGAACCAGCATGTAGTAAGACCTAGGCAAGCTGTAGCGGTAGAGGACTTTTAGAGCAGTGTTTCTCAACTCGTATCCTCAGGACCCACTAACAGGCCTGGTTTGTGGGATATCCGAAGCACAGCACAGGTGATCTAATTAGCTGCTCAGTGATTGCAGGATTCAGTCTGCATTTCCCCAATGTGATCTGCAAAATCTGGCCTGTAGTAGATCCCGAGGACTGGAGTAGAGAAACCCTGTTTTAGAGGACATATAGGGTAATCTGCAGTGCTTATTGCCTCAACCATGCAGGTTTGTCATCTCCTCGGTGCTCAAGTTCAGCAAGTGGCCAATCGCTTGGACAGATCATTGGTTGGGGCTTGAGATGATATTGATCCGGCTGTCTTGGTTCATATTGGCACCAATGACAAGGTAAAAGTAAAGTGGAAGACTCTATAGAGTTATTTCAGAAAATTAGGAAGCAAGCATAAAAAAAGTCCTCCAAGGAAATATTTTCTGAAACATTACCATGGTCACACACTACAATAAAGAGACAGCAGCAGATCAGGGAGGTTAATGAGAGGCAAACGTCTTGATATAGGAAGGATGGATATAGTTTTTTTGTGAGTACTGGGTTTATTTTGCACTTAGGTATAATATTTCTAACTGATGGTATGCACCTAAAAGAGAGAGGTTAAAAGGGTGGCTAGATGGTTGGAATAGGCTTTGAGAGCAATAGCAAAATAACTCCTGCAACTTAACTATAACCTAAACACTTAACTTTATTTCAATAGCATAAACGCATCTTCACAAGCAATGAACAGACGTGGCTGAATAGAAATGTCAGCCAATGTGAAATAAAAATAAAAAAGCATTTTAACAATAGTTGGATGAATCACCTGTTTCATACATATAGCTTCTAGATGCCAACAAAGACTATAAAATGGCAATGGGGCTGGCTAAAGATGGATTTAAATTTATAAAGGCCAAAAATTTTAAGAATAGAAATGTTGTAGCAGTTGGCAAATGGGATGATAGTTAATGACATTCAAGAGATAGCAGAAGTTTTAATACCAGGTGAATGGAAAATCAGCTAGAAGAACAAATGTCATTGGATGACACAAGACGAAGTTCTTAAGAATTTAATAAAGATAGACAAAACCCCAGGGCCAAAAAGAGATTTACCCTAGAGTAGACAAGGAACTTGGTCATGTAATATCCAAACCACAGTTTTATTTTATATTCAAACTATTTCCATTTCGGTCATGTACCAAAAGACTAGAGTAAAATAAATGTGATCCCTATTGCGTGGAAAGAGTTTCTAAAGGCTCACATTCTAGAATACCTCTTGAATAATCATTTTATCAGTGGGACTCAACATAGTTTTGTGAAAGGATTGATCATGTCAGTCCAACTTAATAGAATTTTATAGTAAAATTATAGATCGAAGTGTATTGGTAGATGCGATCTAGTTCGATTTTGCTAAAGCGTCTGGCATAGTGCCTCACCAGTAACTACTGCACAAACTAAAGGAGATCAGAATCTTGTTTCTAATTTAAAATATGACTCAGTGACAGAATGCAAACACTTTTGTTGATGGTCATTGCACAGTTTCCACTATGGAATCAGGATGGATTTGTTTATGCTTCTAAACACTTTTAGAAGATGCTCCAAAAAGGGGGTTTTGCCTTCTTTTGGATCAAGAGCAGATCACCAGTACCAGGGGATGTGTGAAAGATTCATCTAGACTGACGATAGTAGTTCTTCAACCTAAATTACTATTTAACAATATGAATTCTCGAACAGTGGATCAGAGCATTACTTATTTTTAACTTTCGAATGCAATTTTGCAAGATATTCCTTGTAAAATTAACATAATAACAAGAAATTCTACAATATTTGTATCCATCTTCGATTTTGCTATCTATAAATGGAGTCGGTCAGTATACATAAGTAGTAGAGTACTATTTTCTCCCTAAACCCAGCAACCGTCTTGAATATGGGGATATGCTGGAATGCTGTCTTTTCATACATTTACATAAGTCCCTAGAATACTCTTAGAAGAACCTGAAACAATGGGTTGAACACAGGAAACATTTCGATATATGCAAAGTCGTAAAAAAGTATTAGCGTTCATTAATAATTCAGTATATAATTTGTCTATAGATACTTTTACTGCAGATTCTGTTGACCTCTCACCTCCACTGCAGCATTCTTTCATTAATGTAGTCCAGTAAGTGGATCCATGCTCAATATATTTACCTCAATGTATTGTGCAGCATATGTACACTGGAAGAATACAACCTTATGAATAAAACATTGCAGTCATTATACAAGGCCAATGCATTACACAGTTGAGGTAGTCATTTCCTGTTTAAAGTAGCAATGGACACACTATTTTATGTTTATTGATTACTACTAATCAAGAGGCACATGCACAGCCCAATTATTTATTAAGCTGGTAAAAGACATTCTTGCCCATCTATTTTCTCTCAAATAGGACATAACGTCTACCAGTGGCCAATACACTCACAATATCTACAAAATAAATATTTAAATTAATTGCAATATTTGTCGGCTTTATGGGAGACAAACAAAAATGTTACTCAGTGACTTGTTACCGATATATTACGGGATCACAGATAAATTAACTAGCTGATGATGATTACTGAAGATATGATGGCCATCAAGTAATAGTGAACATCATCTAATGCGTTAGCAGAAGAGAAATGCAATGAGGAGTGAAATTATATGATGTTTTCATTGAGAGGCCTATGCCTGGCACTGGCAACTAATATAAAACTCCAAAGTCCCTGCATATCAGATTACACCAACCTCAGTTCAGCAATAGTTAGAGAGTTACATGGAGGAGAGGAGATTATTCCCTATTAAAGCACATGTGGCCATTGCCCAGGGATCAATTTGTTATGGTCCTAGAATGGCTAGACCAGGGGTCAGCAACCTTGACCCCCCCCCCCAAATGTTACAGAACAACGTCTCCCGTGATGCTTAGCAATCCATTAGGCTGGTAGAAATTCATAGGAAATATAGTTCCAAGACATCCTACAGGCCAAGGTGACCCATGTACTAGACCTTTGGTGCACCAGTCAGTCATACATTCCTCCTATCATTGTTATACTATGTTTTCCCAGGTTGTCTTACTTTATATTGCATATATCAAATGGGGTGTAACATAAACGTATGCAGCCTGATATGATAAATATATCGGAATAAACAGTGTTGTAAAGTCAATACTATGTGAACGTGGTCTGACAAGAATGTAACAACATCACTTATCTTGACTCAATATTCGATTAATACTATTTCATTGTTTTAAAAATTTAAAAAAAGTAAATCTTCGATGCTCAGGTTCCTAGAGCAATGTGAACATATTTAATACATGCAGCACTTCAGCATTTTATCAATATATGCTTACAGTAGGGTATGTGAACTATTCTTTAGTCCTTTACTATGACAAGTAAAGCCCAGGGATCAGCTTCAGGCATCCCTTATCCAGTGACGAGTACAGGTTAACAAAGCCTACAGTAGATGCAGCACAAAGCACAGCAGACCAGTGCTTATATCTTTACGGTCCCCATGACAACCCACCGGCCGTAGAGTGCCTTATAATATATTCTATTAAAATTGCGTTCAGTCTGACAGAATTCAATAGAAATGAGCCTGAAATTCCAAGCTCCGGCTACCAAAGCAAATGATAAGAATTTAATAACTTCTCTCTCCTGGCTGCGTCTCTACACGATCAAATGAAAAAGAATTTAACATACTAACTTCCCTCAAATAGTCAGTGCCTGTGCACGTCCAACGTATTTCTCTATCTGCCCTTGATTTCTGCATTATTTCTGCTGAATGCAGTTGTGTCTTGTTGATTACGTTAATCTTATTTTTGAAAAAGGCATGCCTGCCAAATGACCTAGTTTCCAGGGCAGCCATTTATTTTTCATTTCTCTTTTGACTGTATTCTGTTTAGCTACTTGTTGTTTATCTTTTTGCCAAGTTTTAATATTGTTATGATGAGCACTCTTCCAATATGGCTTGAACAGGGGTATATAAAAAAAATCTATGAACAATACCAGAAGATATGTGATAGACAAATACACAATGGAAAAATATGTTGCTGCATGCCATTGACTTTCACAATGATTGACAGTATACAGATCTATGTGCGACTTTGAAGGGATGCTCTAGGGTTAAACCATGAGGGGGAATGGAGGGTTTTAACCATTTAGATTCTTTGTAAACTCACCCTATATAACTGATGAGCTCCTTCAGCACTGGTAAAATATGTAACATGATGCAGTTTCTTGTAAGCTGCATTGTCACATGACCACAGAAGGCATCCAATCCAATGGCATCCAATCCAATTGCTAATTGCATTTAAAGCCATTGGCGAAAGTTGGTTCCCAAAGGCCCCAAACTCCCTGCACCTGAGCTTAGTGCTCATAGGGCTGAGTAAGCACCATGAAACACCCCTGCAGGGGGCGAAAGTGTTCAGGGCACTGCGACCACTCAATTAACACTGAGTGATCACAGTGCAAAAAGTGGCCCTTTAAGTAGGGTTTTAACCCTTTTTCAGGGGTATTTAAATCAAAATGAAAGCTCTACTGAAATAAGACCTATCATGTATGTTTTACTAAAATATCTGTTTCGTTGTGATTATTTACAAATTGCTAGTTTCAAATACTTTCTATTACAACCTTATTATTTGAGGTTATTAGCTAGGAATTCTGACCTGTTTTACATCTAGCACTTTATTATTTATCTAATACTTTAGTGTTTCACTTATTCTGTTACTGGTCCCATTTCTGTCAGCTTTCTGCATAACATTGTTACTAATTCAAGGTATTAGCTGTGAAAAAGGAAAATCAAAACTGCCAACTACATTCTTTTAGAGCGCTTTAGGGGACATTCAAGATACGTAAGCTATTTGTTATATAAATTTACATGAAAATAAGTCTTGTGCTTAAGCTGGGAATTGAACGGCTTTCCCCACCATGTATTTTTGTTATCCCACAGGGAAACTTTGTTTGGTGAGGGTGTGAATATGAAAACATAATTTTATCACTTAGAGAAAGAGTAGGAGGCTGTGTATTGGCATCAGGTTACGACCCACCTCAAAGGTTTGCCAGAGAAGGTAGGTTTGACCCTTTATTGGCCATACACCTTTTTGTTGAGCATGGATATGGGAATCAAGTGGCATGTGACTGGTTTTTTTTTGGATTTGCTATATAAATGAATACATTATGCATAAACCAGAGATAACCAAAGGCACCATCCTCAGCTGTTGTGGTTCTACCTCTTGGCCACCGTCATGCAGTATGTACGCTAATTAAATTATAAAGTTTGTATTTGTAACCTTGTTTCAGTCTTACTGTGTTAAATATATTACACTTACCAAGTTGCAATTCTTAAATCCATAAAAGAAAACACATGGATTAAAAATTATTCACTATAAAACTAAAAGCAATATAGGCTTAAGTGTCCACCAGAGACCAGCGATGGTTCGCAACGCATGGGTGAAAAGTGCGCCTCAGCAAGCTCCTACCACTACATTTAATTTGGAACGCCTAGGAGAGCATGACATAACAAACAAATCTAAAATGCTGCAGGGGCCATTACAATTCTATCTTCGAGAAGCTTCACTGTGCGTCGGATTAATATTGTGCATGGGCTGGGAGAAAGCCAGGTACCCAGAGCTGATGTAATTTCAGGTTTGACTGGCACTGGCATTTTAGAAGGAAGACCTCTGTGCGATATCCTGTCATGCTTTGCTGGAGAGGACAGTAAACTTATTACATCTGACACACAGCCTGCTTCTTAAATAGCCCAGTTGAGAAAGATATCAGCAAATGGAAAATAAATATATATATATATATATATAAAAATATAACATATTAAAGAAGAGAGAACTGAACTTCGATTTAAACCTCTTGATGGCGGGTCAATTTAGTAGTTTTGTTATTGTTAAGGGATATAGGCATAGGCTTATTTTATGTATTTCCTATGGTTAGCAATTAAAAGAAGTATCCACAGATTTCTCACTACTCACCTAAATGCATGCGCATTACTTATCAGCCAAGTCCCAGCCACAATGCTTAATTCTAGGGATGCACCGATACCACTTTTTTAAGACCGAGTACGAGTACCGATACTTTTTAAAAGTACTCACCGATACCGAGTACCGATACTTTTCTTTAATGTCATGTGACGCTTTCCAATAAGAACAGACCATATAAAAATGCCCCCAGCTCACATGTATATATCCCCAGCTCACATGTATATCCCCCCCGATATATATATATTCATACTGCCCCAGCTCACACATGGATATGCCCCAGCTCATGGATATGCCCCAGCTCACACATGGATACTGCCCCCAGCTCACACATGGATTTGCCCCAGCTCATGGATATGCCCCAGCTCACACCAGGGGCGGATCCAGAGACTAGTCTCGGGAGGGGCACTTACAGAAAATAAGGTGTTTTAGCAGAGAGCCCGACTCACGAGAATTTACAGAGGGCCCGGCTCACAGGAGCTTACAATCTAGAGGAGCAGAGGGCCCGGCTCACAGGAGCTTACAATCTAGAGGAGCAGAGGGCACCCAGGAGCTTACAATCTAGAGGAGCAGAGGGCACCCAGGAGCTTACAATCTAGAGGAGCAGAGGACACCCAGGAGCTTACAATCTAGAGGAGCAGAGGGCACCCCGGATTTTACAATCTAGAGGAGCAGAGGGCACCCCGGATTTTACAATCTAGAGGAGCAGAGAGCCCCCAGCTCACACATGGATTTGCCCCCAGCTCAAGGATTTGCCCAGCTCATGGATTTGCCCCCAGGTCATGGATTTGCCAGCTCATGGATTTGCCCCCAGGTCATGGATTTGCCCAGCTCATGGATTTGCCCCCAGGTCATGGATTTGCCCAGCTCATGGATTTGCCCCAGGTCATGGATTTGCCCAGCACATGGATTTGCCCCCAGCTCATGGATTTGCCCCCAGGTCATGGATTTGCCCAGCACATGGATTTGCCCCCAGGTCATGGATTTGCCCAGCTCATGTATTTGCCCAGCTCATGGATTTGCCCCCAGCTCATGGATTTGCCCCAGCTCATGGATTTGCCCCCAGCTCATGGATTTGCCCAGCTCATGGATTTGCCCCCAGGTCATGGATTTGCCCCAGCTCATGGATTTGCCCCCAGCTCATGGATTTGCCCCCAGCTCATGGATTTGCCCCAGCACATGGATTTGCCCCAGCTCATGGATTTGCCCCAGCACATGGATTTGCCCCAGCTCATGGATTTGCCCCCAGATCATGGATTTGCCCCCAGCTCATGGATTTGCCCCCAGCTCATGGATTTGCCCAGCTCATGGATTTGCCCAGCTCATGGATTTGCTCCCCAGCTCATGGATTTGCCCCCAGCTCATGGATTTGCCCCCAGCTCATGGATTTGCCCCCAGGTCACACATGGATTTGCCCCCAGGTCACACATGGATTTGCCCCCAGGTCACACATGGATTTGCCCCAGGTCACACATGGATTTGCCCCAGGTCACACATGGATTTGCCCCCAGGTCATGGATTTGCCCCCAGCTCTCACCTGGATTGTTGCCCCAGCTCCGGCAGGGGGTTGAGGGACCCAGATGCCGTGCAGCGCGGGAGCGCCTGCCCGATCTTGAACAGTCCGTCCTGTGAAGTGGATGCGGCTGTGTGCGTGCGCAGCCGGTCACGCGGTCCGGCCAGTCAGGTGGTACAGAGACTCAGTACCACCTGATTAGCCGGACCACGTGACCGGCTGCGCACGCACACAGCCGCATCCACTTCACAGGACGGACTGTTCAAGACCGGGCAGGCGCTCTCGCGCTGCCCGGCATCTGGGTCCCTCAACCCCCGGGCCAAATCTCGGGGGGCAATTGCCCCGTTGCCCCCCCTGGATCCGCCCCTGGCTCACACATGGATATGCCCCAGCTCACACATGGATATGCCCCCAGCTCATGGATATGCCCCAGCTCACACATGGGTATGCCCCCAGCTCACACATGGGTATGCCCCCCCAGCTCACACATGGGTATGCCCCCCAGCTCACACATGGGTATTGCCCCCAGCTCATGGATATGCCCTACAGCTCATGGATATGCCCCCCAGCTCACACATGAGTATTGCCCCAGCTCAGGGATATGCCCCCCAGTTCACACATGGGTATTGCCCCCAGCTCACACATAGGTATTGCCCCCAGCTCATGGATATGCCCCCACAGCTCACACATGGGTATGCCCCCCAGCTCATGGATATGCCCCCCAGCTCACACATGGGTATTGCCCCCAGCTCATGGATATGCCCCCACAGCTCACACATGGGTATGCCCCCCAGCTCATGGATCCCCCCCGCGACGATACTTACCTTCCTGAGCGACGCCGGGAATGTCTCCGCGCGTGCGCTCGTTGGAAGGACCCCAGCCGCGACCACGTGGGACCATGTGATCACGGCTGGGGTCCTTCCAACGAGCGCGTGCGTGGAAACTTTCCCAGTGTCGCCCAGGAAGGTAAGTATCATCGCGGAGAGCAGCTGCAGGGCCTGTCCGAATGCTCTATCGGCATTCGGACAGGCCCTGCAGCTGCTCACTGTGTTCATACTTACCTTCCTGAGCGACGCCGGGAAAGTTTCCGCGCGCGCGCTCGTTGGAAGGACCCCAGCCGCGATCACATGGTCCCACGTGGTTGCGGCTGGGGTCCTTCCAACGAGCGCACGCGCGGAGAAACTCCCGGCGTCGCTCAGGAAGCTAAGTATCGTCGCGGAGAGCTCCAGGGGCGGCTGTCCGAATGCCGATAGAGCACTCGGACAGCCGCCGCAGCCCCTCGGATGCCGGCAAGCCGGCTCAATGCCGGCTTCCGGTATCGGGAAAAATATCGGGGGGTACTGCATGAGTACCAAGTACTCCTGCAGTACCCAGTATCGGCCCCGATACCGATACTAGTATCGGTATCGGTGCAACCCTACTTAATTCTGCTGTGTACTCCTGTTTCTGTGGTTTTTGGATTCATTTTCCTCTTCTGAGGCACAAGGACTTAGCAGATAAGTACAGATCATCAGTGTTATTCAAAGGAATCCGATTTATGGTCGAAAGCTAACCGAACAGTGAAATTCAGAGTACGGTTACCTTTCCTGGCTATTCGGCTATTCAGAGAGCAGGCAGTTCGCCAAATCCTGGCGTATTGCCTGCACATACGGTGCCTGTTCGTTGCCTGTTCGAGGGCAGTGAAATACCCATAGAGAAGCAATGCTTCGTCTATCCAGAGAACACAAAACCAGCAGTGAAAAGTTGCCGAATTGCCCTGCTGTTCGGTGGTTTCATTCGACAGGTTTATTCAGGTGAATTCCATAGGCTTGTTAAAAATGAAATAGATATTATAATGAAATATCTAATAAACCATTTATTATAATATTCTGCAGTAAAAAGTCTCTTTATGTACCGATTTTTTAGGATCTTTTAGGCATTCTTCGGGATTTTTTTGAGAAAATTCTTCTTCATTTTTTTAAAAATCGTTTTTTCTTTTTTCTGTAACAGCCCTTTTTATTATCATTCATTGGATCTTATATGTACATTTCCGACATTTTCGTTCTGTAGTTTATTCGCAAACAGCATTTCATTTTTCAAACATTCAAGCGTACCGTTTTTTTTTTCACACCATTCGTCTGTGGTGTCGGGTTTTTCCGGCAGCTGCTCTGCGCTGTGATCGACTCCTGCTCGGGTTTCTCCGGCGTGTTCAGCGGGGTTAATCCAGATGTTTTTGCGGGTTTCCGTGTGCATTCACCAGGTTTTGCGGTGACTGTTCGTCGGGTTTGCGGTAGCTTTTCCCTGCACTACGACGGCCCTGTGGTGCTTGCTGAATACACTGCAGGGTCGCCGAAATGGGATTGCCAAATCGCACCGAATTGAAGAGAACGAAAAGTCACCGAACGTGCGGTGTCTTTTCGATTCTCTTTGAATAACCCGGCATGTGTTTTTGTCAGGAAGACGTTAGCTAATAAATAATGGATGCCAACCTTTTCTATCTTTATGAATTAATTTAGGAAAGTTAAAAAAAATAACCTCTAAAATGCCTTCTTAAATAAAGACCAATCACCACAGCAAGTGTGGAGGAGGCAGGAGGGGCATAGTCCTGATGTTTGCCAATCGCTTAGGGAACTGAATTTGGCACAACACTGGAAAGTCGTGCTTGAAGTCTTGAGGCAGAGGGTGGACGTAGTCTGCTCTGTAATGCTCTGGCACTGACCATTAATGCAGAACCAAGATTGTTGACCCTTCACCTGCGGATACAGCAGAGAGGGGATGTACAGGCCCACTGGACAGCCTTTGATTTTTTTAATCTATATAAGTGTGTGTGTGTGTATTTTGGGTGTGTGCATATACTGAATATGTGTAAATAGGCTGAATATATATGTGTGTATAATTAGGTGTGGTGGGCCCTATTCCAAGCGAGCCGCTGTGGTTCACATCTCATTAAGTATAATGGCCCCATTCACTGACACTAATGGCTCTGCTATTCCAGCCAAGCTGAAAACGTCTCTGGTAGCTAGACTGTTAAGGCAAGTTACTGTAAATTAAAGCTTCCTATACTTTGTATATTTTGTACAGTAAGCACTAATTTGTGGCAGCTGGAGAATAACAAACAATTACAAGGTAGCTAGTTATTCTTGTCAAACGCTATGGGGGAGGGGGGTACTGGCTCTCGGAACCTGGTCATAAATGATATTGCACTTAAATAAAATACAATATGTTATTAAAAGCTCTCCTCTGGTCTCATGGTGCCCGGTGTCTTTCTCTCTACTATTAGGAATCGAGTTGCTAACATAGCAACTTACTCATAATATATAGAAAGCAATCGTGAGTAACTAATATATAGCGGCTTATGCCGTATTTTTCCATTAGTGGATTCCTAGTACTGGCTAAGTTGGAATAGAGGCTGGAGAGTGTGGGATATTTATGCGAGATCCCACATTTCTTTTTATAGGACTTTACTTGTGTGGTTTGCAGAGTAACGTGATTGTAGTTTTCTTTGTAAATATGTATTTTTTTGTGTTAAATATTTTATTCTTGTTTGACTGTGATCACCTGGCTGACAGCGGAGAAGAAAAGAGCCCCCCAAACTAGCCCCCAATGTACTGTTACTGCAAACAGCTGAATACAATACTGGTAACCGATACGACAATAATCCAATACCATACCTGGATCAAATTAAGGCCACGATATGGTCCTTCAATTAATGCCCATCCATCAGTCATTCTCACATCAAGAGACCTCATAGTAATTAGGCTTGTGCACCGATTTTTTTTTCGCTTCGATTCGATTTTTCGGATGTTTAAACTTTTCGATTCGGCTCGTTTCGACCAATTTCTGTTTTGATTCGGTTCGGCTCGACTCGTTTTTCGTGTACATTTTTTTTTCGGAATATCGACCATTTTTCGTATTTTCGTGTCACTTAGCTCGTTTTTGTATCGACTTTTCGTGATTTCGGAAATTTTCGTTTTTTCGGAACGTCTGTTCTCCTCGTTTCAAAGCAATAAATTTCGATTTGACACATTTCAAGTCCATTCGAAAATTCCGAAAATATTTCGTTTCGGCTCGGAAAACTTTTCGGATCTGCCGTTTTCGGATCTAAAAGTTTTCGGAAAATCGGCCGCATCCGAAAACACGAATCGGGAAATTTCGTGAAAATTCCGAAATTCCGAAACCCGAAACGCACATCCCTAATAGTAATCAAGGTTACAATCTTGTACAGTGTCCTTTGTATCATGATACAGAGTCTGAAAGGGACTTGTCGCTTATACAACAAACAGAAGGGTTTCCTTGGTTCTATAAAACCTTTCACAGGAATGATTTTAGCTTTGCTATTCCGCGTTACATTTTGTAACAAGTGCAAATAACCTGGCACAGAGTATTTTTGTCCAGGAATAATAGTATCAATGATGCGATTACTATTCTTAGATCCTTATTGTCGAGAGGGCGACAAACAAAACATGTCTCTTTTGTTTATGTTATCCCTAGTAATGCCTCCTATAGAATAGCCTTTCTTAGCTTGTTGTGTAGTGCTGTACAATACAGTTTATCGGATCTTTAGAAATAAAGTGGTAGAATAAAGTTGCTCTACATTGTATCTCCATATGAAAAGTATACTTCACGCAGACCTTTATTCTGTGCCTCGGAAGGCTTTGTGACCTACTGCTGAACTAACTCCATGTTAAGTATGGAGGAAAGAGGAGGTTTAAGAAGCCCCGAGGGTATCGGATCAAAGAGCGAGCGGAAATGTCAAGAAAAACGTGATGGCTGGTAATGCCTGTATAGAAAATGTTAGTGGGTTGTCTGAGACTGCAAATTCCATGTATCCGTCCTCCACTGAGACCAGAAAAACTTCTGATGGGAACAACAACAGAAAGCATGTAGGACATGGGCAGCAAACTCGCTCCCGATACCGCTCATTCTCCACGTTAGCAACATTGACACACTCAAAAATTAAACATTAACATGGCTTTGTTGTGAGGAAGATCACAGAACTTGATCAGATTGTGCAGTAAAACAAGTAATTTATTCTCTATAACTGTGTACAAAAATCCATGGATTTGATACTTAAATTGCATATATTTAAGGTTAAATCCCTGTAATGTATACTAGTGAAGAGAATGCTCAATGTATACCGCAAATGTTTGGTATAAGCAGAGTTAGCTAGACTATTTGGATATTTATTCTATAAATAAGAATAAAACAATGTATGTGATCTTGCACAAATCCCCATAAAGTTATACTAAAAAAAAGAATACCAGCAGCTGCGCATGGCTAACATATAGTGGCTCGCTCGTAATAGGAAATCAGGAAGGGTTAACATCTACCTTTTGCAGCTCTCTATAACGAGCTCGGAATAGGGCTTGTTTTTATTCAAAATATATAAAGATACTTTAAACATTTTAGAAAATATTGTTTTTTGTTTGTGTTTTTACAAATATGTGTATTTGAATCTTCTTTATATAATACATATGGGATAAATATACACACAGCATATTTATATTCATTTTTACATATATAAGAAGTTGTACTTCTAAATGTAATTGTACTTCTATATGTAATATTGTGAGGTTTTGCTTTAGTAGCAATGTTACTCCTAGAATTCTAAACAAAGAACTATATCACTTTTTGTCCTCCACCACAACCCTTTATATATATTTTTTTCTTTCATTATACATATTATAAAAGTTGCATTTATTCTAAAGTGAATCTTGAATTCTATGTTCTATATTGTAGTTAAACTTTACATATAATATAAAACAGAACATATATATATATATACAGTGGCAATAAAAAGTATGTGAACCCTTTGGGATTACGTGGAGTTTTGCATGAATTGGTCATAAATTGTGCTCTGATCTTCATCTAAGTCACAACAATTTGAAAAACAGTCTGCTTAAAATAATACAACACAAACATTATATGATTTCATGTGTTTATTGAACATAACATGTAAACATTCACAGTGCAGGGTGGAAAAAGTATGTGAACCCCTAGCTTAATGACTTCTTCAAGAGCTAATTGGAGCCAGGAGTGAGCCAACCTTGAGTCCAATCAGTGTGATATTATTGGATGTGTTGCTGAAAGCTGTCCTGTCCTTTAAAAACACACACCAGTTTTGGGTTTACTGGTTTCAAGAAGCACTGCCTGATGTGAACTATGCCTCGCAGAAAAGATCTGTCAGAAGACCTACGATCAAGAATTGTTGACTTGCATGAAGCTGGAAAGGGTTACAAAAGTATCTCCAAAAGCCTTGATGTTCATGTGTCCACGGTAAAACAGACTGTCTACAAATGGAGAAAGTTTAGCACTGTTGCTACTCTCCCTAGGCGTGATCATCCTGTAAAGATGACTGCAAGAGCACAGCGCAGAATGCTTAATAAGGTAAAGAAGAATCCTAGAGTGTCAGCTAAAGACTTACAGAAATCTCTGGCACATGCTAACATTTTTGTTGACACATCTACAAAAAGGAAAACATTAAACAAGAATGGAGTATATGGGAGGACACCACAGAGGAAGCCATTCCTGTCCAAAAAGAATATTGCAGCACGTTTGAAGTTTGCAGAAGAGCACCTGGATGTTCCACAGCACTACTGGCAAAATATTCTGTGGACAGATGAAACCAAAATTGAGTTGATTGGAAAAAACACACAACACTATGTGTGGAGAAAAAAAAGGCACAGCACACCAACATCAAAACCTTATCCCCACTGTAAAACATGGCGGAGGGAGCATCATGGTTTGGGGCTGCCTCAGGGCCTGGACGGATTGTTGTCATTGATGGAAAAATGAATTCCAGAGTTTATCAAGACATTTTGCAGGAAAACGTAAGACCATCTGTCCACCAACTGAAGCTCCGCAGAGGATGGGTGATGCAACAGGACAATGACCCAAAGCATACAAGTAATTCAACAAAAGAATGGCTTCAACAAAACAAAATACGCCTTCTGGAGTGGCCCAGCCAGAGTCCTGACCTCAATCCGATTGAAATGCTGTGGCATGACCTTAAGAGAGCGATTCACACCAGACATCCCAAGAATATTGCTACACTGAAACAGTTTTGTGAAGAGGAGTGGTCCAAAATTACTCCAGATCGTTGTGCAGGTCTGATCTGCAACTACAGGAAACATTTGGTTGAAGTTATTGCTGCCAAAGGAGGGTCAACTCGTTATTAAGTCCAAAGGTTCACATACTTTTTCCACCCTGCACTGTGAATGTTTACATGTTATGTTCAATAAACACATGAAAACATATAATGTTTGTGTTGTATTATTTTAAGCAGACTGTCAGGGTTATTCAGAGAGCGTGAAAAGCAAGAGAATGACTGGAGGATGAAAAATTCTAGGTCAAAATAGCCGATTTGGAAAGTGAAATGAAAGGGAGAATTTTTCTGGTTTGGCTATTTTGACCTAGAATTTTTCATTCTCCAGTCATTCTCCAGTCATTCTCCTGCTTTTCACACTCTCTGAATAACCCTGTGTGTTTTTCAAATTGTTGTGGCTTAGATGAAGATCAGAGCACATTTTATGACCAATTCATGCAAAACTCCACGTAATCCCAAAGGGTTCACATACTTTTTCTTGCCACTGTATGTAATTTTTTCAAAATTTCCACAACTCAAGTCAGTAAAAAAGGGGGACAAAACATTTTTTAGATACATAAATGAGAAAAGAAAAGTAAAACAAGGATTAGTTAGATTAAAAACAAAGGAAGGAAGGTATGTAGAAGAGGATAAAAGTCTCGCTGACTGCCTCAATGAATATTTTTGTTCAGTCTTTGCAGAAGAAAAGGAAGGAAAGGGACCTCAGTTAGGAGGAAACACTAAAGAGACATTTACATATGAGTTTACAGAAGAGGAGGTTCTACAGCAGCTGTCTAAAGTAAAGACAAATAAGTCAATGGGGCCTGATGGGATCCACCCTAAATTATTAAAAGAGCTCAGTGATGTAATAGCAAAACCGTTAACAGATTTATTTAACCAATCCTTGTTAACGGGAGTCATCCCAGAAGACTGGAAATTAGCAAATGTTGTGCCCATTTACAAGAAGGGTAGTAGGGAGGAATCAGGGAACTATAGGCCAGTTAGTCTTACGTCAGTAGTGGGGAAATTAATGGAAACCATGTTAAAGGAAAGGATTGTTGAACATCTAAAAACACATAGATTACAGGATCAGAAACAACATGGGTTTACCTCAGGGAGATCATGCCAAACTAATCTTATTGATTTTTTTGATGGGTAACAAAAATAATAGACACAGGTGGTGCAGTAGACATTGCTTATTTAGATTTCAGTAAGGCTTTTGATACTGTTCTGCATAGAAGGCTTATCAATAAATTGCAATCTTTGAGCTTGGATTCCAATATTGTTGAATGGATTAGGCAGTGGCTGAGTGACAGGCAACAGAGGGTTGTGGTAAATGGAGTTTATTCGGCGCAAGGTCTTGTTACCAGTGGGGTACCTCAGGGGTCAGTACTTGGACCCATTCTCTTTAATATTTTTATTAGTGAAATTGCAGAAGGTATTAATGGAAAAGTATGTATTTTTGCTGATGACACAAAGATTTGCAACAGGGTTGACGTTCCTGGAGGGATCAGACAAATGACAAATGATTTAGGTAAACTAAAAAAATGGTTGGAGTTGTGGCAATTGAGTTTTAATGTGGATAAGTGCAAGATAATGCACCTGGGATGTAAAAACCCAAGGGCTGAATATAGAATATTTGATACAGTCCTAACCTCGACATCTGAGGAAAGGGATTTAGGGGTCATCATTTCAGAGGATCTAAGGGTAAGTAGTCAATGTAATAGAGCAGCAGGAAATGCTAGCAGAATGCTTGGTTGTGTAGGGAGAGGTATTAGCTGTAGGAAAAGGGAAGTGCTCATGCCACTGTACAGAGCACTGGTGAGACCTCACTTGGAGTACTGTGTGCAGTACTGGAGACCGTATCTCCAGAAGGATATAGACATCTTAGAGAGAGTTCAGAGAAGGGCTACTAAAATGGTGTACGGCTTGAAGGAGAAAAGTTACCAGGAAAGGCTTAATGATCTTAACATGTACAGCTTGGAAAAAAGACGAGACAGAGGAGATATGATAGAAACATTTAAATACGTAAAGGGAATCCACAAGGTAGAGGAAGGGAGTATATTTAAAAGGAAACAAAATAGCAAACCAAGAGGACATAGTCTTAGATTAGAGGGGCAAAAGTTTAAAAGTAACATCAGGAAGCATTATTTTACTGAGAGGGTGGTGGATACATGGAACAGCCTTCCAGTTGAAGTGGTAGAGGCCAAAACAGTAATTGAATTTAAGCAGGCATGGGATAGGCATAAGGCTATCCTAAACAAAAGATAAATCCAGGTAAAGTATCCATGTAATTGGGCAGACTAGATGGGCCGAAAGGTTCTTATCTGCCGACATTTTTCTATGTTTCTATGTTTAACTCCGAGTCTTTTCAATATTAAGTAAAGTAATTTATTAGAGGTCAACGTTTCAGTCCCACCGGACTTTCCTCAGGACAATATACATATTTTGTCATATACATATATTGTCCTGAGGAAAGTCCGGTGGGACTGAAACGTTGACCTCTAATAAATTAATTTACTTAATATTGAAAAGACTCGGAGTGGTGGAATTTTCGAAAAAATTATGCATCTTTATACCTGATTCCTGCACCTGAGCAGTTAATTGGAACTACAGGGTGTGCGAGGATCGAGTGAATTATATATATATATATATATATATATATAACTTAACTTTTTATAAAATATATTCCCAGGAGGACATACTTCAAAACGAAAGAAATCTCAATGCATCCTTCCTGGTAAAATACTTTATAAATAAATAAATATTATAAAAGCAAACTTCAAGAGTAATATGAGTATACTAGCATATTTTTTCATATGTTTTACTTTTATAGTAAAATAATAATAATGAAATAAATAATAAGATAAAAAAGTAAAAGCTCACACACACACATAAAATATTCCAGGCTAAATATGACAGCCAGTTTATAAACTAAACTGACAATACTCATGTACAAGGTAAGCACGTGATATATTGTGTACAATTCTTATTTTTTATGTTGGCATTGCACTCATGTACAAAACTGTTGGTTTAATCTGCATATCTATGCAATACGTTTAACCTTTATTTTGCAGGTACAGTGGCAAGAAAAAGTATGTGAACCTTTGGGATTACGTGGAGTTTTGCATGAATTGGTCATAAAATGTGCTCTGATCTTCATCTAAGTCACAACAATTTGAAAAACACAGTCTGCTTAAAATAATACAACACAAACAATATATGTTTTCATGTGTTTATTGAACATAAGATGTAAACATTCACAGTGCAGGGTGGAGAAAGTATGTGAACCCCTAGCCTAATGACTTCTCCAAGAGCTAATTGGAGCCAGGAGTGAGCCAACCTTGAGTCCAATCAGTGTGATATTATTGGACGTGTTGCTGAAAGCTGTCCTGCCCTTTAAAAACACACACCAGTTTTGGGTTTTCTGGTTTCAAGAAGCACTGCCTGATGTGAACCATGCCGCACAGAAAAGAGCTCACAGAAGACCTACGATCAAGAATTGTTGACTTGCACGAAGCTGGAAAGGGTTACAAAAGTATCTCCAAAAGCCTTGATGTTCATGTGTCCACGCTAAGACAGACTGTCTACAAATGGAGAAAGTTCAGCACTGTTGCTACTCTCCCTAGGCGTGGTCGTCCTGTAAAGATGACTGCAAGAGCACAGCGCAGAATGCTTAATGAGGTAAAGAAGAATCGTAGAGTGTCAGCTAAAGACTTACAGAAATCTATGGCACATGCTAAAATTTTTGTTGACACATCTACAATAAGGAAAGCATTAAACAAGAATGGAGTACATGGGAGGACACCACGGAGGAAGCCACTGCTGTCCAAAAATAATATTGCAGCACGTTTTAAGTTTGCAGAAGAGCACCTGGATGTTCCACAGCACTACTGGCAAAATATTCTGTGGACAGATGAAACCAAAATTGAGTTGCTTGGAAAAAACACACAACACTATGTGTGGAGAAAAAAAGGCACAGCACACCAAGATGAAAACCTCATCCCCACTGTAAAACATGGCGGAGGGAGCATCATAGTTTGGGGCTGCTTTGCTGCCTCAGGGCCTGGACGGATTGTTGTCATTGATGGAAAAATGAATTCCAGGTGTTTATCAAGACATTTTGCAGGAAAACGTAAGACCATCTATCCGCCAACTGAAGCTCCGCAGAGGATGGGTGATGCAACAGGACAATGACCCAAAGCATACAAGTAATTCAACAAAAGAATGGCTTCAACAAAACAAAATACGCCTTCTGGAGTGGCCCAGTCAGAGTCCTGACCTCAACCAGATTGAAATGCTGTGGCATGACCTTAAGAGAGCGATTCACACCAGACATCCCAAGAATATTGCTACACTGAAACAGTTTTGTGAAGAGGAGTGGCCCAAAATTACTCCAGATCGTTGTGCAGGTCTGATCTGCAACTACAGGAAAAGTTTGGTTGAGGTTATTGCTGCCAAAGGAGGGTCAACAAGTTAAGTCCAAAGGTTCACATACTTTTTCCACCCTGCACTGTGAATGTTTACATGTTCTGTTCAATAAAAACATGAAAACATATAAGGTTTGTGTTGTATTTTTTTAAGCAGACTGTGTTTTTCAAATTGTTGTGACTTAGATGAAGATCAGAGCACATTTTATGACCAATTCATGCAAAACTCCACGTAATCCCAAAGGGTTCACATACTTTTTCTTGCCACTGTATACAGATTATAGCATAGAATGACATGGGCATTATATATGCTGACCGATGTGACAGAAAGGACCAGGTAGCAAGAGCCATTTTTGAATCCAAATTGGCTGACTTTTTAAATCTACTGGAATTGAGCATCTCTGAGCACCTTCAATAACGAACCTCTGAAAAAGGCAGAGACGAATGAAAAAAAAAATCAATATGCATGCAATGTCCCTGCCCTTATTAATATTCCCATATCTAAGTCTTTGTGTTTCCATGAAGGTCTGATTAGTTAATTTACTGCTAATTGATGCGACAGCACGTGTAAGTTAGAATGTGATAAAACAAAATAGAAAATCGCACTGAATACAGAACTGAATTAAAAATAAACTATATATAATATCTCATAAAAATGTAAGTATTTGTGTACATATTTTATAGATAAACAGAGCCTTCTTATGTGAGTTTTAACACTACACTAACACAGCTTGGCATAGAATTAAGTATGTGTCATATTTATCTCTGCTAAATTAACACAATATATTCTATAGGTGGTGAAAGAAGGCTCTAATTAAAACAGGAATATATATTATTCTTAAGTCTAATGATGGTGTGAAAGCAACGCATACCCCATGAGGATTCTAGCTGTACTTCAGCCGAAATGCCATGGAGGTTTATTGTTGATCTTTTTACAGTGATGCATATCTGGAGAAATCCTATATAAAAGCACACTACCTTGGGAATACTCATCCTGACCACTTTAGTTTTTTTAAATGGTCAGGATGTGAGGAGAGCCCCCCTTCAGCCCCCTGGTTTGGCCTAAAACGCTGTGTGAACTGGAGGAGTTTGCTCCAGCCCACCCAGAGCCACCAGCAGCCAGTTACTACTCGGTTACTAGTGACGATCGGTCTCAGAGAGGCCGTCAGCCTCTGCCCGATTATTTAAGGGCAAAAAAAGGACCTCCAACTTTCAGTGGAGTGTTCCTTTAAGGATATGGTCCTTAATTTTGTACTTATTGCCAAGTCAGGTGTAAACAAGTTAGGTGTAAACAAGCTGAGTTTACGGCTTGGATATAGCCGTTTCCGTGTGCATTACTGTACATTAACGTCTCCTATACTTATTATGGGAGGCGTTAATTGTAACCTCCGTGTGGAAGGGCGGCTATTTCAAAGTAACCTGCGCTTCCACATGGGGACAATATATCAGAGAAATTATATATACACATGAGGGATTTGTAAATCCCCAGTATCAGTGACAATGCTCAAAGCATCCCCCCCCCCCGCGCTAAGTGCCAATATACATAATGCTCATCCTGTTTTTATAGTTTGAGGGACAGCTGTCACTTAATGCTCATCCTGTTTTTATAGTTCAGTGAGAGAAATAACGACTCCTAAAAGCCGGTGTTAAATGATTTTGCAAGGAATGGGGTCCATAGTTGGCTAATATAGGAGACTGGAACCTCTGATGGCAAAGTTGGAGATTTGAGTGTCTTTTTATGTCTCAACTATTATCTCGTGATTGTTTCTAGTCTCCATGATTCGAGTCACTGTTCAGGGATAAAACAGGTGAAAGTGAAATTTGAAATGGGAGGGGGGGAGGGTCAGATTTTGATCCAAAATTCGGCCAAGCAATTAAATAAAGTTTACTTTTTTTGACCTTGATGTCTAGACAGTGAGAAGTATTCCAGACTATAAAATATTACCAAGGACATTTGGATATTCTTTAGATTTAGTCATCATGCTCCTTAGATGAATGAATTCAGGACATTTCATCAGGGTTGATTCATGTTTTCGGATTATTTTGTAAGGAATGGGGTCCATAGTTGGCTAATATAGGAGACTGGAACATCTGATGGCAAAGTTGGAGATTTGAGTGTCTTTTTATGTCTCAACTATTATCTGGTGATTGTTTCTAGTCTCCATGATTCGAGTCACTGTTCAGGGATAAAACAGATGAAAGTGAAAGAGGCTCTGGTAAATTTACTATAGCCATAAAAGTCTATGAAGTTGGTAAGATAACCAGAGTTTTGGTTAAGTCTACACCTGACTCAGAATATAACCCACGATATTTAAAGATACTAATCAGTGCTGGTCGGACTTCCTGAAGCTGAAAGTGCTGGTGTCTCTGTATCGCCCCTCTGCATCTTTATCAAATCCCGCTATCACAACCCTGCTCCAGCCCTCTCATCTGTTACTGTGCTGTTGCCCTACCCTCTCAATTCCATTGTGCCTTTTCATACCCTCACTCCCCATTGTGCCTTTTCATACCCTCACTCCCCATTGTGCCTTTTCATACCCTCACTCCCCATTGTGCCTTTTCATACCCTTACTCCCCATTGTGCCTTTGTTTTACACCTCTCCACAATGTGCACTTTTGAGGCACTTTGCCTGGACCTGCACCTGTAACGACCCCTAAAAACCAACCTGGATACTATTGAAATACGGGCCCTATTGCATCCAAGCAACAAATTGAGAGCAACAGAAGGAAAAATCCCACACAAGAATCTTCCATCTGTGACTCCATTAATGAATCTCTTCCAACCGATAGCTCGAATCAGAACACTTGTTTTTATTTTATGAATACTAAGTGGGGTTAACTCTTTCCCACAGCAGGGCGTACCATGCCGTCCCTGTGGTGGGTGGGCTTAGAAGATGTGGGGAGTACTAGTACGCCCCGTTGACTTCTATCGGCCGCCTTGGCCCCTCTCCACAGCCGGCACAAGCTGTGCAACATTAGCTGCTGTGAGACAGCCTGAACTCAGGTCGACCCCCCCTGCAGCCAATGACTCCTGTCAGCTGCATGGCTGGGCTGAATCAGAGGCTCATGGCAGCACCTGCCGGCAGGGTGTACTAGTTTCACTCCGCCGGTGGTAATCCCGTCCCGTGGGTGCCACCTGCCTCTCGTGAAGGGGTTAATCACTAAACATCATAGTCTGCCATTTTGGTAACAAAGATAAACGTCAGGGATTCCTAAAAGTGCATTCAAACAGCAGCAGCAGATCTTCTTCTGCCAATATTTACAGCTTGGAAAAAAGACGAGACAGAGGGGATATGATAGAAACATTTAAATACGTAAAGGGAATCCACAAGGTAGAGGAAGGGAGTATATTTAAACGGAAACAAAGTAGCAAAACAAGAGGACATAGCCTTAGATTAGAGGGGCAAAGGTTTAAAAGTAACATCAGGAAGCATTATTTTACTGAGAGGGTGGTGGATACATGGAACAGTCTTCCAGTTGAAGTGGTAGAGGCCAAAACAGTAATTGAATTTAAGCAAGCATGGGATAGGCATAAGACTATCCTAAACAAAAGATAAATCCAGGTAAAGTATCCATGTAATTGGGCAGACTAGATGGGCCGAAAGGTTCTTATTTGCCGACATTTTTCTGTGTTTCTAATATTTGAATTTCCCTCTATGGATTGCTGAGGTCTATTGATGTTGCAAAAATGGTAAACTAGAGTGGTTAGTGAATACATCTTAGGACAAAAAAACACTGCCAATACAGGAAGATTTCTTATTATGCCATGATGAATGAGAATATGGTAGTAGTAGTAGATTAGCAAATTCCTGCTTATTATCCTTAAACTGACACGCATTATCACAAAGTGTTCTTTTATTGTCTTGGGAAGGTATACTTTATGTACCGCATACTTAAATATAATGAAATGAGGAATAAGAACCAACTTGCCGTTTTGTTTTTGCTTGATTAAGAAGTATTCTTAACATACAGAACTCATATTTAGATCTTTTTGTAAATTTAATAAATAACAATATCATGATAAACAATGAGAATATACCTCAAGCCAACAGATTCCGACCACAAATGCCCTATTAAGCCATACTAGAAGGATCAAGTCCTACCAAGGAAAAATAACCATGACCCAAACATGGATAGCTCAAGTATGTAATGACAAGTCATAAGAAGAACTAGTGACACCTACTGAGGAAGCGAGGTCGCTCGCGAAACGCGTTTAGGTGTTATACTCATGTTCCTGCTTTATTTATTTTAATAAATTTTGCTTTTTAAATCTACATTTGGCGTCCAGCTATTATTGGAACAACAAGACTACGTATCCTGGGGGAAATCCGGCATTCCCATCCAATTCTGCCGGTTGTTTGGAGCATCTAGTGTCTGATTGAGACACATCAATATGTGAGTGCATTCTTTTTTTACTACTTCCAACTGTATAGAAAGTTTACTACGCTATGGCAGCGTTTCTGTTTATTTTAAAGGTATACAGAAAAGAAGAAGACACTCTTTGAAGGAAGCGCTGACTCGATCGTCTTTTTCTTTTATAAGAAGAACTAGATTTTCAAAAGAAACTAAAAAACATAAGCAAAGACAGCCTAAATATAAGAAAATAAAGCAGCATATGGGATAAACCTCTACTAAAAAACCCTGACTGTCCCTGCATCTTGCGTCGAACAGGTTTCTGACTCGACTGCAGAGACAGTAAATTAATTCCCCCAACACAAGGTGTAACAAATCCCTGGAGTCAAAGATCCATGGCTACTGGAAATAATACTGTGTGAACTTCCCTAATTTGAGTATTTCATCTTGAACTTCATGGCCTCGTAAATAATAAAGCTGTCTAGTTCCCAAGCGGATAGGTCTGGCTAGAAATCTCAATAATATTTTATCAAGTCCCGCTCTAAAACAAATAATTTTGCTCATCTATCTGTACATGTCTCTGAACAACCAAATTTATTGCAATTCGTTTTTTTCTTACCCCCTCACTATCACACAGTAAATATATCCAGATGGAAACTAATTTAGGTAAGCCTGTTTTGAGAGAAGGCTCCCTCCCAAAAAGTGCTACTCCAATTACATTATACGTTGGGCTCAGTGGTTATATGAAGGAAAAATGGGCCTGTAAGCTTTTCAAAACAGGCCATCAATACACTATGAGCCATATTACATTCTTCGCGCAAACGTTTGCGCGGGCGCAAAAACGCATTAACGCGAGGGGCAAAACCCTTTGCGCTGAACGTCGTATTACAATGTCAGTGCAACAAATTCACGTATACGTCTACCGCGGGTGAACCTGCGCGAGCTTACTGTACATCGCGCATCCTATACTTAACATTTTGAGCGCAAATGCATTTGTGCGCTGGTACGCGGATGGTATTACAATCTATGCGCAGTTTGTAACGCACAGCCTTTGCGCGCATAATTTTTGCAACGCCTAAAAGCTGGTGTTAATGGCAAATTCTATCAACCTGCCGAAACCAAATACACCAGCCCAGAAAAAATACAGCAAAGTATAGTTACACATTCTACTCATACCAAACCAATAAATTTGAGAAGTTGTGTGTGTATTTTTTATTGCGGTAGCATATATACTTAGATTGACTTTGGCAGGCGCAAAAACTTAACGTGAGATAATTGTGGTTCTTAATTCTGATTGGCTGAATCGCGTGAAAACAACTGTGCAAACTGATTTCTGCGTGCAACGTTAAACGGGCGTTTAACGCTTGTTATTGCTCGACGGATGAAAAATGCGCGAGGATTGCAATTCCAGCGTTGATTTCCACGCGTTAACGTTTAACGCTTGCCGCAAAAATCCACACATTGCACGTGCATTTTTGCGTGAATAATGTAATAGGGCCCTATATAGATATTTAACTATGTCGGAAGTATTTTCAAGTGTTCTAAAAAAATACAAAAAAAACCATAATTCCTTTCCGTTATCCAATTTTACATTATTTTTTTTAAGAAAGTATTTTACTAGGAAGAATACATTGAGATTTCTCTCGTTTTCAAGTATGTCCTAGGTGACGAGTATGTACCGTTAGGTGTCTTGCCCAAGGACACTTACTGGAGAGGTGCTCTTGCCGGTATTCGAACCTGTGTCTCCACAGTCTCTACGGTTATAGAGCAGTGATGTTACCTCTACTCCACCATATTACCTCTACTCCACCATATTAATTCCCAGTTTCATGAATTAGACACAGTAAGTTAATAAGGTATTTTATTTTTATAACCAATTACAGAAAAGATCAGGAACACATACAGAAATATAAAAAAAACACAGCTCCTACACAAACTGCATTACCCATCCAAACCCAACGTAGGGCAATATTCCCTAGTTGTTGATAAGCCAACTACAGGAAATGTTACACATAATGTGCGCTGCAGTTAGTTTATTGACGGCAAATGTCATTCCATTCCTGCCGCAAGCTGAGCTTACGGCTCGGATGTAGCCATTTCCGTGTGCATTACTGTACATTAACGTCTCCTATACTTATTATGGGAGGCGTTAATTGTAACCTCCGTGTGGAAGGGCGGGCTATTTCAAAGTAACCTGTGCTTCCACATGGGGGACAATATATCAGTGAGAAATTATAAATACACATGAGGGATTTGTAAATCCCCAGTATCAGTGACAATGCTCAAAGCATCCCCCCCCCCACGCTAAGTGCCAATATACATAATGCTCATCCTGTTTTTATAGTTTGAGGGACAGCTGTCACTTAATGCTCATCCTGTTTTTATAGTTTGAGGGACAGCTGTCACTTAATGCTCATCCTGTTTTTATAGTTTGAGGGACAGCTGTCACTTAATGCTCATCCTGTTTTTATAGTTTGAGGGACAGCTGTCACTTAATGCTCATCCTGTTTTTATAGTTCAGTGAGAAATAACGACTCCTAAAAGCCGGTGTTAAATGATTTTGCAAGGAATGGGGTCCATAGTTGGCTAATATAGGAGACCTCAACATCTGATGGCAAAGTTGGAGATTTGAGTGTCTTTTTATATCTCAACTATTATCTCGTGATTGTTTCTAGTCTCCATGATTCGAGTCACTGTTCAGGGATAAAACAGGTGAAAGTGAAATTTGAAATGGGAGGGGGGAGGGTCAGATTTTGATCCAAAATTCGGCCAAGCAATTAAATAAAGTTTACTTTTTTTGACCTTGATGTCTAGACAGTGAGAAGTATTCCAGACTATAAAATATTACCAAGGACATCAAAATTTACTGTGTTTCTTTGGATATTCTTTAGATTTAGTCATCATGCTCCTTAGATGAATGAATTCAGGACATTTCATCAGGGTTGATTCATGTTTTCGGATGGCCGGATGAAGATTTTTTTTTATTAAATCTGTGTCACTTTGAAGGTTAGCCGAAACGGCTCTTGCCTTTGCATCGATGCAGGTAAATGAAAAATGTGCAGCTCACGCCGATTTCCGCATGAGATAATGAGCCTATTTGTTTTAACAATGTCCAGAATGGCACTGGAACAATTAATGAGATTTCTAACCCACACAATAAATACTAATAATCAGTTTTTCAAATTAAGTAAAAATCATGTCTTGCACAAAGATTTAAAGAGATATCCGTGTACTATTCATGTGTCCCTTAAATACCTTCTACCAGCTGCATAATGATTGGCTTTAAATCTTTCTGATGGCTTGCAAATTAAATTTTTTATGTTTCCGTTGAATCACAGGATATATTTTGCTGCTTTGTTCATGCCATAGCTGTGCTCTCTCACTGTCTGCCATTATCTCAGTCCCTTTCCCCTTTCCTCCTCAATACTAAACATAGCAGCCAAATTTGCCCACCTCTGCCAAGAAAATGGAAAATAAGGATCACAATCTCAATTTATTGGCTCCTGGAGGCTGCACAAGTAAAGTGTTTCAGTGACTAATGCTCCTTTTGTCAGACTGGTTCATGAATACTTTTCTTAAACCTTTCACTTCGAAACACGTGTACAGGGCCGTCTTTAATGCGGGGCAGTTGCCCCGGGCCCAGTCATTGTAGTGGGGTGCAAGGCAACTGCCCCATGAGCCCACAAAATCCACAGCTCACTCCGCGGCTCGGCGCTGACCGCGCACTTTTTTTCCACAGTCCCTGCCTGTGGGACCTTGCCCCAACACGCTGATGTCAGAAATGGGACTTCCCCGCTGGCCGGGAAGGGAATTCCCTGTGGAGGAGATACAGGGGTCCTTTGGACCCCCCTATCTCCGATACCATAGAAGCCAGATGGTCAAGTGAGGCATTGACGAAGTCAGGGGCCATTGAACAGGTCAGAGTATAGCCTTTCCAACGTTACCAAACATTACCATGTAAAACCTAAAATTAAACCTTTTTTTATTTTGTTTTTTTATGTTGGAGTGGAAAGTAAAATTGCATGGGCAGAGGGAAGCCCAAGAAAATCAAGTCAATTGTAATACAATGAAAAATATCACACAATACTTCTGCATATCTTTTTAATTTAAGATTAGTGTACCCCCTGTTGAGAAATGAATTTCTCTGTGAGATTTCAGTCCTGTCGACCTGTATTCGTGTAAAGAAGCTGCACAGAACAGCCCCATCTTCACTGTAACAAACTATTTAACAGGCTTTGCTGCATTATAACAGCCTGGGAGTGGGCAGAAGGACAGGGAGAGCTCTGGAGTCACTCACTAATGTACAGGGATAGGATTCAGGGATTATAATTGTCTGGACGCCATGTACAGTACAGATACAAGGCATTACTGTAATATCCAAACAAAGTCATTATGACACAGATATTATTTTTATAGTCTTTTATTTATAGTATTTTATTGAAGCTGCATTGCTAATACTCTCATTATGATCACTAAAAATCCCTATAAGCAGGAGATCGGACCATTTTTATTATCTGTCCATATCACTTTCACTGTATTTAACGCAAAGGCCATTTCTGCCTATATTCTAATAATGCAGACCCCGATGGGAATTGTGCAAGTTAAGGGACACAATCTAGAGTTTAGAAGCTTTCATCCCAACAATATTTTTGTAAAGGATAAACAAATACATAAAAAGGGGCAAATATACATTATTTTAATATTTTAACCATCTCAGAATAAAAATCTATATATGAAATTGCCATTTCACCTTGTATTTAAATGTTAACTATGCATCCCATATATCAAATATCGTAGATACTCGAGAATAGCGCGACCCGAATATAACCTGATGGATAGAGATTTATTATGGAAATGAGAGAATACTCAAGACTCGAATATAACGCGAGGAGCAAAATTTACTGTACCGGTAAACAATTAAGATCCTTCCAGATTCTCTTAACACAGTCAGGCTCCCCTCAGGCCAGGGTGTTCTGCTCTAGAATGATTGCAGTTGTTCTAAGCATGAAGCCGCCGGCCACCTGTCTTCTTTACTAGCGATTAGATGGCTGGTGGAGGCGAGCGAGGTGAAAAATTGGCTTTAACCGAGCGTGCCCTCTGGCCGTTATGGATCCCACCTCTTCTGTATCTGGGAGTTCCTGAAGTGTTTGCAAGCATCAGGGAGCCTGCATTCACTTCAGCGAAACTACCAGAACTTCCGGGAGACTTGGGATCCAGAGCAAAGCAAGTTTTTTTTTTAAAATTAAATTTTATGGTAAATTTTTGTCAACAAAATCTAGCGGTATACTCGAGTATCTACAGTAAATGTTTTATTTCCCCCCTCAACAAAAATCACATGGTAGTGAAGGGGATAAGAAAAATAAGTACTATAATGTCCCTTTAATGTTAACCTGGAGCTGCCACATATTCAGAACAAAAATATACGTATAACAGACCTGCACACTAATGAAACAGCCATGTTAACCACTTGTATTGGGATTTGCATGCTAATTATGCAAGAGACTGGAACATTTGCACAAAACAGCTACAAAGGGAAACAAATAAGCAATCTCCTGATCAGATGTTATATATTAGCTGGAGACTGTACCAGGCAGTAGTTTATTCATTAAATCCGGCAGGTTTATCACTAGTTGAGAGAGCACATCGACCAATTTACATGACAGTTTTGTATAGCTAAAAGTCACATAAAATTATAAAATACATTGACAAAGTAAAATCTATTCATTAATTTGTCCGAAACAGTCACACGGCCGCATAAAGAATTAATCAGCATCTCGTGGTGCATGGGACATCTGAATGATAATGACAAATGGAAATTTAATTCCAGATATCGCAGCGATACTTATCCAGGATCTCTTTAAGCAACAGTAATAACATAGATGTAATTAAACGCAAGTAGCCAATAATGTTATTTAACAGGAGATAGGGCGATACGAAACATCTAAAAATGCATTATGAACCTATTCAGGGCCCACATTGTCTCCATGCTTCTAATCTCAAGAGGCCTTCAATCTTGTGAAAAAGTAATTTCACACAGGGAAAAATGGCACAGCTCATTTAATTTTTATAAAAAGGGCTCACTTAAAATGTCTACATTATGGTCCAATGTTCTGCCTGTTCCTATGCAAAACAAATTTAATGTTCGAGGTGTGGAACTGGTGGATTTCACAGAGAACAGAGAGCTAAATTGCAAACTTCAATCTGCAAGATCTCTTCAGCTCTTTTTCTCTCAACCCGGCCAATCAGAGCTACCTACTGCTAGCCACACAACTGTATTAATTTTTTTACGCAAACCCTGTGTAATTTATAACCCCCACAAATGGGTCTGTGTGTCACACCTCCAACCAACGTCATTGAAAGAAGGGCAAATCCACTGCTGCTCCAACATGAATTCACTCTGGCAGCATCCTTCCACGGACCCATGTTAATCTCCCGACTCCTGCCTTTGTTCTATGGACCTCTACTGGTCTCTAGACTCCTGCCTTTGTTCTATGGACCCCTACTGGTCTCCAGAGTCCTGCCTTTGATCTATGGACCCCTACTGGTCTCCAGACTCCTGCCTTTGTTCTATGGACCCCTACTGGTCTCCAGACTCCTGCCTTTGTTCAATGGACCCCTACTGGTCTCCAGACTCCTGTTGTTCCAAGATCCTCCTGTTCTACGTACCAGTTGTCAGAGACTTTAACTATACTGTGGATTGACTCCAGTTCCTGTCCTGTTCATCTACCTGCAGTTCAGCCCCTGTCCCCTCCAGTCCAGTCCCTGCCTTGTCCACCTCTGTGTCTCCTATAAGTTCCCTCTGTGTCCAGCTCTCTTCCTGTCATGCCCCTGTGTTTCTATCTTGTATGACTGTCCTACATATTTCCTTAGTCAGTCCCAATTCTGCCTCACCCATTACTCTGATTATCTGTGAATACCTAATAAACCCCGGTTTATTAACCACATCTGTGCCTCCCTTGAGTGTCACTGCAGTCTGTGCTTCTACCCTCGCCCCCCATACACCAGGCATGACACTATGCAGCAAGTTTCGACTTATGGAAACTGTCCTCCCTTTCTATCTCATGTGTAGAGGCATGAGGGTTAAGAATAGTAAATGTGAGGTCTGTGGGATGGGGCTTACGTCGTGAAGTCTACATACCACTAAGCAGAAATTCCACATGTGGCAAGGGCCAGAGGGATATAAAGAATGACGGTGGCGAGCACTGGCTCTGTACCTTTAAGCCAGCAAACAACAGCGGCGGTAGGCTCTCGCTAGCTGTCCGCGTTACTGTTGCTAGGTCCATCCGTCTGGGAAAAGATAAATTATGGGTATGCACTGCAGCTCCAGCTAAGAATACAGCAATGAATTATCACTGTCTAAAATGGCATTTTCATTACAATCAATAACCATCCTCCCCTTGTCATGGTTACTATTACTGCAGAATCTCGACCCTGTGGGCAGGTGCTACACAAGGGGGAAATAAAGAGACTGGATAAAGGATGACATTGCAGCTGGGATGGTTTTTTTTTCATTTCTTACACACAAAGCGAATATAAGGAATTAGGAATAAGGAAAATGGATCACTTTCTGCTGTAAATTGCTTTCATTAATAATTATTTTCGAAACAGTATCCTGGTTTGAGGCTGTAAACAGATAGTTTTGCTTTTTTTTCTCCTTTCTTTAGGATTTGAAAGCTTTTGGCCACCATGGATTTCTCCATGAGTGTTAGTGATGAATATCATTCTCGTACAGAACATTGGCTGATCAGTTTATTCGCTTACATCCAACCGCGGGACACATGACACACGTCCCCTTATTTGACGGCATGGACAATTTGTCATTGGTCCTTGAAGAAGTCAGTAATGTTGTTTTATTATGTTCCAAAACACCTGCTTTTTCTCAATTTTATTTTAATAGCAGAACAGAGCGAGGGGAAAATCATTTGTGTTTTAGAGCATTTGTGCCTTAAAAGCATCCAAGAATAAACACGATTTATGGCTTTCTTATTATTTTACACATTAAGGCTGTGCAGGAATAAATGAACAATAGCCATTTTTTTCTTTCTGACTCTCAAAAGATTAAATATAAAATAAACCTAGAAACCAATATAACTCAATCTGTGCTTCAGACTTGTCACATCGCCAGAAAAGCCTAATCAATATCAAGATACAAGATTATAGATCTTCTGCAGCTATGCCAGTCCATTTCCTCACTTGTTCTGGAAACGCTAGAACACGTGAATGCAGAAAATTCACACAAAAATATGTACACGAGGGGTTTAGCGTGCGTGTATTTTCTAAATTTTCAGAGTCTAGTTTTTCTGACAATACTGAGGAAATTGGTTGATTATTTTGCGATTGTGACAAAAATATCTCCGTTAACTAGACATTTCGAATGAATTAGAAAAAGGTCTTAGATCTGGCAGGAAACATGCTTCTCATTTATGGACAAGAAAGAGTACGCACCATCTGTCACGCAATAATGAATTTATTTTCCCTTGTTTACCTATGGTGAGATCTATCGCTGGTGGTTTGGCTTAGCGGTCAAATAGCGATAGAGGAAAAACAAGATTTGGCTAAAAGGTTTGGCACACAACAGGCAAAAACTGGAAGCAGTCAATACATGGATATTAGGGGCTCACACATGCAAGGAAATGAAGAATCAGGGACTCTTTGTCTATAAGAGACTTAGCATACATTTTTGTTATTTCAGTAGTAAAAAGGAAATTTACTGTAGTGTACTGCGCCGCTGCGTGTGTCCTATACTTAACATTGTGAGCACAAACGCAAATGAATGCTGGTACGCAGATAGTATTAAATCTATGCGCAGGATTTAACGTATTGCCTTTGCGCGCATAATTTTAGCAACTAAAAGCTGGTGTTAATGGCAAATCTGACCGACCTGGCCAAACCCAAATACACCAGCCCAAAAAAAAAATCCAGCAAAGTATAGTTACACATTCTACTCATACCAAACCAATAAAATGGAGAAGTTGTGTGTGCATTTATTAATGCTGCAGCATACAGTTGTGTTCAAAATTATTCAACCCCCAATGCTGTAAAGGGTTTTAGGGAATTTAGTGTACATTTGTAATTGTATTCAGAATGAAATCCTACAAGGACTTTTTAAAGAACCATATGCAACAAAAATGACATCAATTGGTTTTGTAATACAGTAGTAAATGTTTCTTTTGTGAATTCTTCATTGACACAATTATTCAACCCCTTAAAGACTACCACTCTGAAGAACAGAGGTTCATTCAAGTGTTTTCAATCAGGTATTGAAAACACCTGTGGATGTCACGGAGCAGCAATAAAGCATAATAAGCACCAATTAGGCAGCTTTAAAATGACTGTGATACTCAGCTCCTTCTAGACATTTACTGGTGTGGTTACAAACATGGTAAAGTCAAGAGAATAGTCCAGGAAGACAAGAGAAGAGGTGATTACTCTTCACAGAAAGGGCAATGGCTATAAGAAGATTGCAAAGATGTTAAACATACCAAGAGAGACCATAGGAAGCATCATTCGCAAATTCAAGGCAAAGGGCACTGTTGAAACGCTACCTGGTCGTGGCAGAAAGAAGATGCTGACTTCGACTGCTGTGTGCTACCTGAAGCGTAGAGTGGAGAAAAGTCCCCGTGTGACTGCTGAGGAACTGAGAAAAGATTTGTCAGATGTGGGTACTGAAGTTTCAGCTCAGACAATACGGCGCACACTGCGTAATGAAGGCCTCCATGCCAGAACTCCCAGGCACACCCCTTGCTGTCTCCAAAGAATAAGAAGAGTCGACTGCAGTATGCCAAAAGTCATGTGGACAAACCACAGAAGTTTTGGGATAGTGTTCTGTGGACTGATGAAACAAAATTAGAACTGTTTGGGCCCATGGATCAACGCTATGTTTGGAGGAGGAAGAACAAGGCCTATGAAGAAAAGAACACCTTGCCTACTGTGAAGCATGGCGGGGGGTCAATCATGCTTTGGGGCTGTTTTGCTTCTGCAGGTACAGGGAAGCTTCAGCGTGTGCAAGGTACCATGAATTCTCTTCAGTACCAGGAGATATTGGATGACAATGTGATGCAGTCCGTCACAAACCTGAGGCTTGGGAGACGTTGGACCTTTCAACAGGACAATGATCCCAAGCATACCTCCAAGTCCACTAGAGCATGGTTGCAGATTAAAGGCTGGAACATTTTGGAGTGGCCATCGCAGTCACCTGACTTAAATCTGATTGAGAACCTCTGGTGGGACTTAAAGAAAGCAGCTGCAGTGCGCAAGCCTAAGAATGTGACTGAACTGGAGGCTTTTGCCCATGACGAATGGGCGAAGATACCCGTAGATCGCTGCAAGACACTTGTGTCAAGCTATGCTTCACGTTTAAAAGCTGTTATAACTGTAAAAGGATGTTGTACTAAGTACTAAGATTGAATGTCACTTGGGGGTTGAATAAAACTGATAATGATGTGAGCACAGAAAAGACATTTGTGGTTATTTCATTATAAATGTTATGTTATATTTGTCTGACCTACACGTGCCTCTTTGATTTAATTGTAAGCAAGATGACTGAATGATCAAAATCAATGTCAAACTGGCCAAAACACTCAATTTCAGTGGGGGTTGAATAATTTTGAACACAACTGTATATGCGCAGATTGACTTTGACTTAACGTGAGATAATTGTGGTTCTTAATTCTGATTGGCTGAATCGCATGACAAAAAACAGTCCGCACAATGATTTCTGCATGCAATGTTACTGCACGAGCATTTGTACGCGTCAGTTTTACGTGCCTTATTGCTCGACGGATGAAAAAATGCACGAGGATTGTAATTCCAGCGGTGATTTACGCACATTAACGTTTAACGCTTAGCGCACAAATTCACGCATTGCGCAAGCGTTTTTAGGCTAAGATTGTAATATGGCTCATAGAGGGCTGACAACCCTCATTTGGTATACACCCCTCCCTGTTCACAGGTGACCCCCATCGTGGCACCCTATAAAGGCCTGAGCCTGCTGCAAGCTCCAGAGTGAGTTGATCCTGTAAATGCAAATTCGGTCAAGTTAGATTAGGAGCTGTCAAAGATGGGGCACATTGGCGACAGTGACAGGCTGAAGCAAACTATGATCATACTTTGTGAACTGAATCCCCATCATTTATTCCCCCAGTCAGGTTTTTGAACATTTTTGAAATTGTGTTTATTTTTTTCTTCTGCAGAAAATGATGGAAGAAGGTGGTCAGGGATATGGAGTGTTCTTTCCTGCTGTTATATATATATATATATACAGTGGCAAGAAAAAGTATGTGAACCCTTTGGGATTACGTGGAGTTTTGCATTAATTGGTCATAAAATGTGCTCTGATCTTCATCTAAGTCACAACAATTTGAAAAACACAGTCTGCTGAAAATAATACAACACAAGCATTATATGTTTTCATGTTTTTATTGAACAGAACATGTAAACATTCACAGTGCAGGGTGGAAAAAGTATGTGAACCCTAGCCTAATGACTTCTCCAAGAGCTAATTGGAGCCAGGAGTGAGCCAACCTTGAGTCCGATCAGTGTGATATTATTGGATGTATTGCTGAAAGCTGTCCTGCCTTTAAAAACACACACCAGTTTTGGGTTTACTGGTTTCAAGAAGCACTGCCTGATGTGAACCATGCCTCGCAGAAAAGAGCTCTCAGAAGACCTACGATCAAGAATTGTTGACTTGCATGAAGCTGGAAAGGGTTACAAAAGTATCTCCAAAAGCCTTGATGTTCATGTGTCCACGGTAAGACAGACTGTCTACAAATGGAGAAAGTTCAGCACTGTTGCTACTCTCCCTAGGCGTGGTCATCCTGTAAAGATGACTGCAAGAGCACAGGGCAGAATGCTTAATGAGGTAAAGAAGAATCCTAGAGTGTCAGCTAAAGACTTACAGAAATCTCTGGCACATGCTAACATTTTTGTTGACACATTTACAATAAGGAAAACATAAACAGAATGGAGTACATGGGAGGACACCACGGAGGAAGCCATTGCTGTCAAAAAAGAATATTGCAGCACGTTTGAAGTTTGCAAAAGAGCACCTGGATGTTTCACAACACTACTGCCAAAATGTTCTGTGGACAGATGAAACCAAAATTGAGTTGTTTGGAAAAAACACACAACACTATGTGTGGAGAAAAAAAGGCACAGCACACCAACATCAAAACCTCATCCCCACTGTAAAACATGGCGGAGGGAGCATCATGGTTTGGGACTGCTTTGCTGCCTCAGGGCCTGGACGGATTGTTGTCATTGATGGAAAAATGAATTCCAGAGTTTATCAAGACATTTTGCAGGAAAACGTAAGACCATCTGTCCGCCAACTGAAGCTCCGCAGAGGATGGGTGATGCAACAGGACAATGACCCAAAGCATACAAGTAATTCAACAAAAGAATGGCTTCAACAAAAACAAAATACGCCTTCTGGAGTGGCCCAATCAGAGTCCTGACCTCAACCCGATTGAAATGCTGTGGCATGACCTTAGGAGAGCGATTCACACCAGACATCCCAAGAATATTGCTACACTGAAACAGTTTTGTGAAGAGGAGTGGTCCAAAATTACTCCAGATCGTTGTGCAGGTCTGATCTGCAACTACAGGAAAAGTTTGGTTGAGGTTATTGCTGCCAAAGCAGGGTCAACCAGTTATTAAGTCCAAAGGTTCACATACCTTTTCCACCCTGCACTGTGACTGTTTACATGTTCTTTTCAATAAAAACATGAAAACATATAATGTTTGTGTTGAATTATTTTAAACAGATTGTGTTTTTCAAATTGTTGTGACTTAGATGAAGATCAGAGCACATTTTATGACCAATTCATGCAAAACTCCACGTAATCCCAAAGGGTTCACATACTTTTTCTTGCCACTGTATATTTGGTGATTTGTGTGAGTGGATAAAGGTCTTTTTGGAAGTGCCCTTCTCTGAATGCCACTTAAAACAACATTTTAGCAGCAACTTTTAGCTGCTTGTTAATAAATTTGTATTTCCGAGGTGTCCTTGAGATATGTGTCGATTGTCCCCTAGATGTGTGCTCGACATGTATAATCATAGTAATAAAACGCAAGAATACAACGGAATGATGAATACACAATGCTTCCCTTAATAATACCGAGTTGAATTTTATTTCTCCCTTGAATTTTACCCTTCTCTGTAGTCTCTTTATTACTGCTCTGAATAAAATAATGGGGATTTGTAGGAGGATTATGGAATTTATAAGTAATCTGAAACACAAAACAGAACTCTAAGTGAAATAATTTTCTACTTTTGCATATTTTAGAGTAGTTCCATCAATATGGTTTTATCGGTAAATGTTGGGGGGGGCAAGCAAACCTACATAAGGAGACTGAGCTTCTAGCATCAGTCACGTAAGGTGGGTTGGGGCTAAAACATCCCTAATGGCCAATTAATTGATGTTACGAGTTTGGTCACTTAGTGTTCATGTTTTAGTGCTTTACATTAAGATCTGGAAATAGCAAACTAGCATAAATGAGCAGCCAAAATGTGCTGAAGCAGCTCTATTGTACCAACATATTTCATACAAGACAAGGTAAGGTAGGATGACATATTTAGGCAAAAATGGGGCCACAGTGTACAGCTGATTAAGGCATATAAATCGAGCATTACCTTGAGATAAGCTTGAAGGCACTAGTTTACAGAATTCTGGTAAATAATGCAGTATCTACATTAAGAAAAAAACAAGAAATTCTCTTTCTTTCATCCCTAAGGTATCAAAATCCATCTCAAGGATCCTTACTATTAGACAATGTTACTGAACCGAGTCCATCCATTATAATTCACTATTAATAAAATATATAAAAAACATAGTATAATAAGTGTAATAACCGCATACAGTGATTGATTTTCAAGATGTCTAATGTGTTATACGGGTAAGTCTAGACTTAACCACTTGGAGGGCTTTGGGCAATGACTGACCACAAGCTTCCCTGGTGTACCCTGTAGTCTGGTGAGTTGGTACTACAAGAGGCAGAATAGTGAATTCTCAGGTGCACATACTAGATCACTACAGATTTATGAAAGGTGGAACTCACTCCCGCCTCTTGCAACTCTATTTCACCACATCAAAATGGAAAAAATAAATACCCGGGTGAACTTAGTCTTTACACAGGGATTGATTTTCCGCAGCAGAGTGCCATCCAGTGATGTGTGGAAACTCACCAATAACATTATGGTCAAATGACAGTTGTGGACAAATAATAGGTTTACTGTCAAGAACAGTAATTTCTGACCATTTGTACCCTAAGCATTTCACAAGTCGAAAATATCAGCTAAACTACTGATTAGAGAGCACGTCGTGACCATGTTCACTGAGGTTATGGTCAGATCAACTGCATTCATACCGACTACAGCACAAGCGTACAACACCACTTAGTTTAATCCTTCAGGACTTGATACTGGATGGACATTTCCCATCCAGTGGTATTGAATTCCCTCCGATGACACATACACAGCAACATGTATTGTAAAATTATATTTCTATTTACTAGGGGCTCTATCACCTCCATCAAGCTAACGAAGGTCATAATGCGTCGCACAGATCGCCTCCGATTCGCTAACGGGGTAAAAATACCCGTTAGCGCTCGATAATTGGTGCTTTGTAGCAGAGTTTAGTGCACTTTGCACTACCTATACTTAACATGGGGAGCGCAAAGTCAAAGCAGAGATTAACTAGGGTTAGTAGCTAGCATTAGTACCTTGTGATCCTAAGAGCTGGCGCTAACTAAAAAGTTAACTACATCTCTGAGCTGGTGTTAACTGATCCTGTTGCTGCAGAATCAGTTAGCTGTAGCTCAAACCCCCCCAAAAAATCATATACTCACCTCTGTTCCCACGGCGAGAACGGTGGCCCGATCCGCTGCTTCTGGCCGCCGGGAACAGAGTGAGGCTGGGGAAAAAAAGTCCCCTGTCTCCCTCCGCTATCACTCCACCGATTAGCAGGATCTCGCGAGAGGCAAGATCCTGCCGGTCATGTGACACGACATGAGAATCCTCCATGGAGTCCTATAGAGTGGATGCTTGGGACGGTGCATTAATGCTGCCCCCAGCATCCGCGAGCCTAGTGACCACTACGGGGCAGGCTGCTGGACTCAGTCCCTGCCCTGCAATCTGCTGTTGAAACCGAAATGCAAAGGGGAAATTAGCGGGCGCTAATTTTTCCCCTTAGTGCCCTGGTTCTAGCTACAGGGACATAATAGCGCCATAGATCATTTACTGCATCATTGTAACATTCAAGCTTGTACACCAACAACGTAAGTAAAACAAAATCCAAGCCTAGAGGTTTAACCAAAGATAATTTCTTTCAGGTGTGTTGATCCATAATTTAGGTTACAGCAGTTGGTGTCACTTCCTCTTTAATCCAACTCAATTTTAAATTATCAAAACTGGAAACATATTACTATGAATATATAAGAGCCATTGAGCCCATGTTTCCTATTGAATGGGAGTCCAGTAAGTATAGTATATATTGTGACATAAGGAAAGGGAAGGTCATTGAGGGGCGATACATTTCCCCCGGTTTCTGTCATATATGCAGAAGTAGGAAATCCAGACCAGGTTTTCAGGCTGCATGTAGTGTTTGGATTTCCAGGTTTTGTGTCTCTCCCCAGGGTTAATTACTTGATTGATGTTTAATCAGGGGAGATAAAAGATGGGAGGCTAAACCAGGAAGTTGCTCTGGCCTGGGACTCAGAAAGCCTTCTGAGGGAGCTACAAGGTGTGTAAAAAGGTTGCTTAAAGTAATTTTGTTCGTTTAAGGTAAAAATGACCTCAGCACAGAGGCGTGAAACGCCTCAGCAGCGAAAGGGTTAAAAGAACTTTCTTTCGCCTGGACTACCTTTTCCCAGCAAAGGTAGCCTCCGTTTGGGCTATACCCCCACAATATTTAGACTTTAGAGGGTACGGGCACTCCGAACCTCTGAATCGGAGCATAGTTAGTTGACAGCACAGCTTACAATGAGACAACGTTTTGACTCTAGCGAGTTTTTGTCAATACAAACACTCACTAGAGTTGAATTGTTGTCCCATTGTAAGACGTGTGTAACGAACACCCCCTTCAGATGCCAAAGGGTGCCCTTTATGCTGCGTGTGATTTAGCCCTTTAGGCAGGTATGTTGCTTGCATGATGCAGAACCCAAAACATAGAACTACACAAGAGGTGTCAAGAAAGAGTACAAACACACGAGGAAGCCCTGCTCTGGGAAAAGATCCGTGTGTGGTCTTCTGATTTAATACAGATTACAGGGTTGGGGGTAAACACCAGAATAAACAACAGTAGTTTACAAAGACACACAACCAAGATACCCAGCAGCAATATAGAATCCTGAACTATGAATGAGGTCCTTGCTAGTTGGCCTCTAACATACAACATATGCAACATATACAACACAGACAAGGAAATAATACATAAACAAGAAAATGTCAGTAATAAGCAGGGATCAGGAGCCAGGAAAACAGATCATACAGGCCAAGGTCAATACACAGAAGATAGTATACAGATACCAGGGAGAAAACAATATAATAATCCAGAATACACATTGATAGTCTCATTCGAGCTGTTAAACTGGTTCATTGTTCTGTGTATTACTCATGTCAGGTTTAGAAACATAGAAACATAGAAAATGGCGGCAGATAAGAACCTTTCGGCCCATCTAGTCTGCCCAATTACATGGATACTTTACCTGGATTTATCTTTTGTTTAGGATAGCCTTATGCCTATCCCATACCTGCTTAAATTCAATCACTGTTTTGGCCTCTACCACTTCAACTGGAAGGCTGTTCCATGTATCCACCACCCTCTCAGTAAAATAATGCTTCCTGATGTTACTTTTAAACCTTTGCCCCTCTAATCTAAGACTATGTCCTCTTGTTTTGCTACTTTGTTTCCTTTTAAATATACTCCCTTCCTCTACCTTGTGGATTCCCTTTACATATTTAAATGTTTCTATCATATCTCCTCTGTCTCGTCTTTTTTCCAAGCAAGGTTTAGTCCTGTTGGAGGGTGTGCTGTCCTTATCAACATTTTAGGGACAGATGATTGTTTACTGGTGGGACCTAGGCCTCACAGAGTTTTTTCTGTTGCTTAATCCAGAATACACGCCAAGTCATACACAGGTATATCAGGATACACGGTACAGGGTCCAGGGAGCTGACAGAAGAGAGGTCCAGGAAACACTCCAAGAGGTCATACACAGTAAATAAAACAAACAATAGCAGATCACAAAGTGGGCACTCAGTAAAGGAACTTATCCTGAAGCAGGGATCTGTTCTACTGCTGGCCATATATATAGGGCAGGGCTGGTCATGTGACCGTAGACTATCAGCCACAGGGAAGATGGTCTGCAGAGGCTATACTAAAAACCTGCCAGAGCTGATGAGCTCCACTATCACCACCAGGGGGCCTGGCTGGAATATGAAATCGTGACAACGTGTTTATAATAAAAGTTGCCCTGGTTCCGAAGTTCAAAGTACTCATATATTCTTCTTGGATGATCATTTGGGAATTGACTGGTCCTGGTACGTGTTGGCACCCTACTTAAAATATTTCAGGAATAGTTGCCTCTTATAGTATACTACCATACTGTATTGTATGATGTCTGGCTAGTGGTGGCTGTGCAGATGAAAACATTGGGTAATTTGGATAGACTTACATCTTTAGGAGCTTCTGAGGCCATACAGCAACACGAGAAGAAATTGAAAATTTAATCTGTTTATACTCAAATATAAAAGAATGGGGATTTTAGTAGGTTAATACTCTTGGAAATATCCAACAGTCCTGAGAGGAAAAAAATCCTAATTAAATAGCCATGTTTTATTTCCCTCCCCTGTTTTCTTATAAATCTTACAAGCACTTTCTACACTCCCAGAGATGATTTACATTGTAGGGCACTTGTGGTGATGCATGTCTTAACATTATGTACTACAACATTTGGCAAGATGTAACAGAAATAAATGTGAAATATGGCAAGAGACTGAAAAAATAAAAAAGTGAGTTTGGAATTCAGGATTCATTTCCTGGGCAATGATTGTGAACGCAAACGCTCACTTGACATGCAGTTTGCATCAAATTCTTTCATTTCCTATTCTGTTACAGCAGCCAAGGTATATACTCTGCTGTGTGTACGTATAATTTGCTATAAACAATTTTGCAAATGAAACTTGCGCTGCATAAACAGTAAAACGTCTTTTGCAAACCAGACGTCTTCCTGCCGAAAGTATTTACCAGCTTGCTGGAAGACAAAAAAAATATAGCTAATGTACTTCTTTATTTCTGTCAAAACCATTCCATGTTAAACTTAAGACAATTTTAAAGTATTTGTAATTGAAACATCTGCAAGCTCTTCTCTTTATTTGAATTTTCTGATTTTTTTTGGCTGAAACAACCACCCTAACCTAATTATGATTACAGATTTGCTTTATCGTCCTTTTACATACAGACATTTTACTTATTTTTGTCTACAATGAGTTAAATCTCTTTATTTAGGATCCCGCAGGCTCTGCTTCATGCTCCTCATCTTCCTTGCTCATTGCAGGAGGTGATCATTTCTGCCATTGTTTTCAGTGATGAGGAATCGGAGGGGGATTGACGTCAGTTTACAGAGACAGCAGGTTGGCCGGAAACAAACTTAAAGTGCAGGATATTAAGCCAAAAAGATAATAGAACATGATTTGGGAAGCGTAATGCCTCTGCTGCTGTATGCACCGTGCCCACCATCTGTGCTCAAGCAGCATATGTAAAGTGCTGCCCAATGCTCAGCAATGCTACCAGGTACACAAACAGTTAAGCACCTGACATAAAGGACTGCTCCTCGTACCCAGCAATGTTTCAGCATTAACCTTCTGACTGTGTTATAAACCAATCTGACCCTGATGAAGCTCCCTGAATATCTATTGACCTCCCGTGTACCAGATCCCCTGCTTGACCACTGATTACCCGTCTTCTGCCAGCCTCTGACCAACGGACAGTCTTGACCATTCTCTTGGGATACCCAATTGTACCTTGCCTGGAGTCCCCTTTGTGTCCTGTCCTGTACATTCCCAGTGTCTTCCCAAGACTCCTGGTCCCTCCTGTCCACATATCTGTGAACTCCTGCATTACTGAGCACAGACCACCCCACCAATTGTTACAGCAAATCTTTTTTAACTCCCCTGACGGTTATCCCAAGTGTGTCTCGGGGTTAAATTTCACCGCTGAGAGCGGTAACCCCGAGACACACTCGGGCTGGATACATTACCTCTCCATGCGCTCCCTCGCTGATCCCCGCAGTCTCCTCCGGCGATCGCAGCGTTTTACTTCCTGGATTCCTTCTCGTGAGGAAGGAACCAGGAAGTATAAGGTCGCAGTCGCCGGAGGAGACAGCTGGGGACATGGAGGGAGCGCAGGGACAGGTGATGTATCCAGCAGCATCCCGAGTGTTGCTCAGGGTTACCGCTTCCAACATAGGAATTTAACCCCGAGCCACACTCAGGAATACCACTGGGGGGGGGGGGGAATAGACTGCTTTTAGACGTGGTTTTTCACAAAAATTAGACCGCCAGGGAGGTTAAATTTTAAAGTCCATAATGATGCAGTTTGGTAGTATATATATATATATGGATCATTTGAACATTCGAAGAATATTCCTTTAATACCTGTAATTTATATCTTCAGAGTAGCCTAGAATAGAAAAAACAAATCCCCAACTTCTCTACATCATCAGCTCAACCACCAAGGTCTATAATATGTAATTCCATTTCACATAATGTATTACATATGCATGTCCATGGTATACGCTTCTTTCCTGCTTTAAAACGACCTATATAATTTATAGAACTAAAAACCTGCCACTTCGTTTTTGAAATTATCCAGGAGCCTTGACAGGATTTTATTTTTGATCTGCTTTTCTACAATTTTTTTGTTACTCAAAAATCAATTTCTCATGTTCTTCTAAAGAAACATCACTTCGTTTAGAAAGGAGACGGCAACTGGTAATTTTAATAACGAGATAAAAGGAGAAGAAACAGAGAGGAACAAAGAACAGCGATGAAAGACAGGGGCTGGGCAGACATTGCGATGGAGGAGACAAGGGAAAAGATGGCCAGATGAGAAGTATTTAAAAAGGATAATGGAGTCTTTGGAGTCCGGCACAAATCGGAACAAACTGAAGCTTCAAAAAGAAAAGTGAGATATAAAACAAAATGCAAGTTTCCAGTCAGCATTCTGGTCAATGTTTTCTATCAAGATGCTGCTTGAAGAAAAAAAGCAGGGGAGAGGGATAGTAGCAAATTCCTAAAATGAACTTAAAAATCAGCGACAGGTCAAGCTACTGAGAAGAGGAAAACAAGTCTTCCAGAACTCTTTGGGCTCGATTAAATTCTTCGCGCAAACGGTAACACGTGCGCAAAAACGCATTAACGCGAGGGGAAAAACCCTTTGTGCAGAACGTCGTATTACAATTTCCGCGCGTTAACGTCTACCGCTGGTGAACCTGCGCGAACCCTTTGCGAGCGTAATGTATGTTGCACGTCCTATACTTAACATTGTGAGCGCAAATGCGTTTGTGCGCTGGTACGCAGATGATATTACAATCTATGCGCAAATTTTAACAGACGTTTGCGCGCATAATTTTAACGTCTTTGAAAAGCTGGTGTTAATGGCAAATCTGAACGTTCTGGCCGAAACCAAATACACCAGCCCGAAAAAAAAAATACAGAAATGTATAGTTACACATTCTACACATACCCAAACAATAATATTGAGAAGTTGTGGGTGTTTTTATTATTGCTGCAGCATATATAGTCAGATTGATTTTGACAGGCGCAAAAACTGAACGGGAGACAATTGTGGTTCTTAATTCTGATTGGCTGAATAGCGTTAAAAAACAGTCCGCACATCGATTTCTGCACGCAACGTTAATGCATGCGTGTTTTTGCGTGTCTTTTTTTACGTGCGTTATTTTTTGACGGATGAAAAAATGCGCACGGATTGTAATACCACCGTTATTTTTCGCGCTTTACCATTTAACGCTTCACGCAAAAAATTAGCGCTGCGCGTGCTGTTTTGCACTATGAATTTAATAGAGCCCTTACTGTTTTATGTGGTATGGCAACACTAAGGGGCAATGGGTTGCCATTGGTCTAGTGAAGCTTGACGACAGCCGTATTCTACTTCAGTATCAATACAGGAGATTCTCCATCGAAAACATTAAGTGCCGTTTGCGTGTTTCTGTTTCTTCTATGTGGGGAAAATAATCTGGTGAAAGGAGATATTTTGAGACCTCTGGAGAGCTTTAAAAGAATCTGTGAGGAGAAATGTCAAGAAGGGGTGGTTTCTGATATCCATCATTGTCAAAATCGGGGACAATGATGGACAACGGTGATGGGCTGAAAACTGGCGACGAGGGATGAGTGTTTGCTACACTGACATGATTGGTAGAGGTTAGCGGATCTCTTGACATGTGAGTGAACCTAGAAATGTTATATAATACTATTTACCAAGAGTGTATATGGTTTCGCCTCATATTCTAACTTAGCTTTCCAGCATTGTTTGTAAGGTCAAAGACACACTATACTGTCTGCTAGAAAGAACAATAGACACTGGTTTCAGCGGCAGTAAAGAGACACTTTGCTGTTCTATCTAAAAGTATACAATTTGCTACAAATGCAAAAAGACCATAGTGTAATATCCAAATACACAAAGGGCTAGAAATGACAGTTTGCCACTCACATAAATGAAGAATAAAGTGTGCTCTTCATACCTATAACAGATACCAAACTGGATGCTGAATTCTTCAATCAGATTCCAATCTTTGATAGCTTGTGCTCATATAAAGGGAGAACAAAATAGCAAATAGTAATGCAGGCTACCAGTAGTCTAGAAGCACTTTATTTATTGCACTTACAATGGCAAACAGGTAAACCATCTCCTCAATAAATTTCAACAGCCACCAGACCTTTCTGTGTACCAATAAAAGCTCCATTTTTGCCCCAGAGGTGGTGTAGGTGGTTTAAATCAAGCCATGAAGATATTTTGCTAAGGTCGCGAAGTACAAAGTGAACACTCTGTCTGCAAAACTCAGCGCCCCACTGGCGTGGCCTCCCCGCTCCCATGACGCAATGGAGAGATGCCATTGCCTTTGCATGTGTTATCTAGTTGCTCTGTGTCTCAGCGTCTTTGAAATTGTGTGTCTCTGTCACTGTCCTTTTGTCTGTTTCAGTATTTTTGGCAGTTTTTCTGTATGTCTATCAGTATCTGTATGTTTGATTCTGTCAGCATCTGTATGCGTCTTAGTGACTTTGTCACTGCCTGTATCTATCAGTCTCTAAATTCTTTGTTTCTTTATGGTATATTGAGGATGTTTGCAGCATACAATTCATATACTAAAGTAATATATTAATTGATTTCTGGGTGTTTTTTTATTTATTTCGTATTCATAACATATGAATAAATTCCATAGGCTCTTTAACAATGAGGAAATAAGATGAATCCAAGATAAATGAAATGGAGCACGTTGTAATGCTCAGCACAGATAGTGACCAATAAATGCTGTATACTGGATCTGCTGAAACCCCTATTAGATCTTATAGAAATAATGAAGGAATAGGTTTACATTTCGAGCTTGGGCAAGAATATAAAGTATTCAATAGTGAAGGCATATCATACCGTATTGCACAAGCTAGAAAAAGTTAATGACATTTTAGACAATCTGTATAGCCCAGGGAAACCAATACTTTTCAGGCCCAGAAATACCTGTTTCATCTGACACAAATCTATGCTGTCATTTATATTACTATGAACATGTGAGTCCTTGCCGGGGGGTCATTACTTAGATTTTGTATTAGACAAGAGGACGAATAAATGGTGCTTTAGGTTTACTAGATAATTTCACTTCGTCTCTTTGGTGGAGCACAAGCATGACATATAACATACATGGTTTCTCTGTGAAGCTGATCTGTGGTTTGGTGGATCATAGTGACCTTTCTCAGAGAATCACACCTTACAACGGACTTATCGAAACCCTCCCCATCAAAGCGATACAACGGATGTTCAATGGGCCTACAAAGTGCAGTCCTCCATAGGATCCGCACACTCTGTAGGGCTGAGTGCACTAACCGCCCACTCAGCGAGGTGGTCACATGGGCAGAGAGAACACAGACGTCCCCTCTACGCTCGTGTGACGCCGGCCTTGGTCATCGTCGTCATGGACAATCTGTACAAGATCCAAAACTTGTGTCTATACATACATTCTTATTATTCTCAAACATTATTGTTATATCAAATCAATTCCATTTTAGGGATATATAATAGCACATGTTCCCATCTATATGTCTGTTGGGGCAGTCATAGTCTGATTAAGTATAAATGTTGTACGTCCAAAGGATGGCTGCCAGTTGGCTCACTCTAACGAAGCAAGAAGGAAGGATGAAACCTCATGAACAGGAGAGCCTGTAGATCAGTGTTTCCCAAACCTGTCCTCGGGACCAGCTGACATGCCAGGTTTGCCAGTTATCTGAAGCACAGCACAGGTGATACAGTTTGCTTCTCAGTGAATGCAGGATTCAGTCTGAATTTCCCCGAGGTGATCTGTAAAATCCGGACTGGTTGAGTGTCCAGAGGACAGATTTGGGAAACACTGCTGTAGATTAATCCAAAAGTCACAAAATTCAAGCCAAAACCAAGGGAATTGACGACAAGTTCATAATGTTAAGTCACACTCAATATGGGTCACAATGCAATCTGTAATGGGCAAAGGAATTCTGTATTTAGAGAAAACCTCCTGCTTTTAACCTTACAAACAGAAGAATCATTAGTTGATGTTTTTCTACCGTGAAAGTGGTCGCATGCCAAGAATTATTGCTGTGATGAAATTGTGGAGGAGACAGTTTTCCCAAACGTCTGTCATTCGCTACTCCAAGAAACTGAACGGAAAAGCATGTCTTTCTTTCCTGCATGCATTGAGGGGGTGTACCATGAAGCAGAGATAGGCTGAGAGAAACAGAGCACATAATCATCCATAATAACAGCTGTCTGCGGATAGTTATTATCTGAATCTCGTCCATTTAATGAAGTAACACAAATTCTCAATTTCGCTCATGTATAAAATCTCGCCTTACTGCTGCCACTATAAACTCCTAATCCTGGATATACGCATTTAAAATAAACGTAGAGGATTTCAGGCAAGCAGCTGGGATTGTCAGCTACATGCCTTTCATGTAGAGGGTGGAGCAGGGTTTATACATGGATTGTGAGCAGGGACAGATACCCCACTACTACTACTACAGCAGCAGCAACATAACAAAAATAGAAGTCAATTTGCCCCACTAAAATAATTACTGGCAGGGGAGCAATATTGTACTACAGCAATGATTCCCAACCACGGTCCTCAAGTACCTCCAACAGGTCAGGTTTTCCAGATATGTGAAGCACAGCACAGGTGATATGATTTGCTGCTCAGTGATTGCAGGATTCTGTCTGCATTTCCCCAAGCTAATCCTTAAAACCTGGCCTGCTAGACGGTTGGGAACCACTGTACTAAGGGATGAAAAACAAAATGGGCCAGGGGCTTTCAATTCAACAGTTTGGTCCTCCACAGTGGCTGTATATGGAGAATAGTAGTGTGGCAGATTTGACATTTGGTAATTTTCCTGTCCTTTGCTACACTAGCTCAACTCTTCATACACCTAATTTAACTACTCAAAAAAATTGTTATATGTGAACCATTGAAGTTATCATATCTGTAATTTTTTTTAAATATATTTTTATTTAGTTTCAATTATTAATAACACAAAAATACACAAAAAAAAAGGATTCTACACAAAAAAGGGAGGAAGAGGGAAGGGAGGGGTAATAGGGAGTTGCAGTGGAAAACACATGTATCAGGGTCTCAAGTGTATTCACAGTCCACATGCTTTAGAAATTTTGTGTATGTCCCAAAGTTTCCAAGGATCCGATTTAGGGGGTCGTATATCTTCCGACGCTATATTCCGTGAATCAAATCCAAGATATTGATCCAGTAAGTCAATAACTTGTTTTGAAGTAGGAACTAACGTGGACTTCCATTTCCATGCTAGCATATCTGTAATTCTATGTCACAATTATGATGATTCTCCTGGGTAATCAAAAGTATTCTGAGATGCATTTTGCAAACATTCATGGTATATTCTACCTGTACCCTTCAGTTTGTAAACTGGAGATGCCAAACTACGTACAAGATGATAACCTTTCTTTTGACCAGCTTAAAATAGGCTGCACTTGGTGAAAAGTAAGCAGTTTCTCATTAATTAGATTCATCAATCTGTAGTTGACATCATATATGATGCTCTACCAGGTCCTTCGCTATCCTTTCAGGTTAGATGTCTGGACTGTCCTTTTACACCACTAGTTCCCCTTTCTTGACCCCTCTCGCCGCTGAATTACAATTCCTATACTATAAAAGAAACACTATCGGTTTCCTGCCAAACAAGCGAACGGGAAGACATGCTGATAAGGGATCCCAACAAAAGGAAAACCTAATTGTTTTTTGGAAAGGTAAAATACAGCCATAGCAAGCCATTTTCAAATTATCAATAACACCGTGCAGAATGTCTGAATGAGGGTGATAATGTATTGGAGATAAAAATGGGTTAGCATAGAGACCAGAAGAAAGCAAAATCTATAAACACTGCCGCTTGAACCCCCAGTGGTCCTGAAGGATATCTATGGCTTTAAAGAAGTATTTAATCATTTATCACATAATTCCCAAATCTAGCAGAGCAACAGACGACACAAATACTGCTGGGTGGACAATATGAAGAGAGAAGAATTATATAGAATACCCTATCAACGTGCCACGATCTAGGAACCCAGAGATGAAAAAGAGACTCCAAGCCCAACTTAAAGTCTGATGTGAAATGGTACTGGGAGCCAAGCGTCAAATGGATAAAGGAGCATTTATTTAGATAACAACATGTACAGTGTTTTTGTGTTCAACAAAACGCCTTTGTCAAATCCACTAATAGCCTGAACCAATTATCACTCAAATAATAAATGACTGTATAGGGGAAGGAAGTTTATAAAGAGACGGCAGATTAAACTATTATATCACAGAAATAAAATGACTAATACTATATTGTAATATTGTATATTATTATATGCAACAAATAAATGTGTCATTGCATCATCTAAAAGGGTATGTGCAGTAGACATGTGCACAGCACAAAATTTCGTTTTGAACTAATGGATTAGTCCTAAAATGCAATTTATTTAGTTACTGAAGAAATTCGTTTTCAGTTCTTTAGTATGAAAACTAAATTCATTCATCCGAAAACCAATGGATACAATTACTATTGTAGTGGCTCCTCAGAGGGCTGAGATCGCTGCTTGTTACAGTATCTCTCACTCTCAGCACAATGTGGGCCATATTACATAGTTGGTGCTAACATAACAAGGGTTGTTGTAAACTTCCCAGAGCCATTATAGCCAATGGAGGTTTTCAGTTTACAACAGCTCTGGTTAAGTTAACACCAACATTGGAATACTGCCCGTGTCAGGCAAAGCTGTTACAGTAACTGACTGCTGCTCATCACAGCGCTCAGAGTTTCAGTAAAACTAGTAAATAATATTTTCATATATAAGAGGTTAGAACAATATTATTTCCTTGTTTTAATGAAACTCTGAGCACTGTTACAGTCAGTTACTGTAACAACTGAGCCTGATACATTGTACGGAGAGATAATGTAACAAGCAGCCGATCTCAGCGCTCACAGCCACTGGATTTAAAGGGCTGAAAAAAAAAGGATCCTCTCTGTTTAATGTTTAGAACATCCTCCTGCATTAATTAATACCCCTCTCTGTATAATGTATACAACATCCACCTGCATTATTAATACCCCTCTCTGTATAATATATAGAGCATCCTCCTGAATTAATGTCCCTCTCTGTATAGAACATCCTCCTCAATTTATACCTTTCTCTGTATAATGTATATAACACCCTCCTGCATTAATACCCCTGTCTGTATAATGTATAGAACATCCTCCTGCATTAATTAATGCCCCTCTCTGTATAGAACATCGTACTGCATTGGCATGTGGAGGGTGCAGATCTTCGGATGTTGCGATGTTGCGTTCTTCATTGCTGGTCTCCTTCACTCAATGTAATATCACAAAAAGGACTGAAACTAAAATGTAGTGCATTTTATTTTAGTTTCTTTCGTTTTTTGTACTGAGCAGTTTCGTTTCTCTTGAGTCATACTAAAACTAAATTATCCCAAAATTCTGACTAAATCGTTTTAGTACTAAAACGAATGCACATGTCTAATGTGCAGTGCCAGTGCATTTTACTCTGTGCCTGTCACGTTGACAAAGAAGCCCCAAAGACAAGTTTTAGGAAACCCGACTGCCTAATTTTCCCAAAATATATTATTTAGGTGGAATTAAATGTTTGAGTGTAGAGGGTGAGTTGGAAACATGTATATGCACTTTGGAATGCAGGTAACATTTCCCATGCAAATGTTGCCACATTAACTTCCCTCCAAAAGCCATAGTAACAGGCATCTACTCCATTACTGAAACTGTAGACTGTCATCATCAGTGGAGGAATGCCAAAAGACTGATGACATTGTGTAGGTACACAGTAACATAAAAAACAAACCATAAAGATATAAACCGGGAACACTGAAGATGTCCAAAGGGGGCTTTATTTGGACAACTGCCACAATGTTTTGGCTGTCACAGCAGTCTTTGTCAACCTTGACAAAGGCTGTTTTGACAGCGGAAACAAATGTGGCAGTTGTCCAAATAGAGCTTCCCTTTGGACGTTTTCAATGTGCCAGGTCCTTTTCTTTTTCTGTAGATTTCTGCAGAAACGAAGCCAGATTTTAACATTAATTAAAATCGGTAAATAAAATTAGTTTACATTGAGGGTGTGCTAGGTGCAACAAGGTCATCTGCTATGTCAGAGCTCAAAATTTCAAGTCCCGAGCTACTAGCCAGGCCTTAAAAGTTACTCGCCACCAAATGCCCCACCTAACCCCTACCCAGCCCTTAACTCTGCCCCTAAACACACCCTCTTAAATTATCTTCTGAAATGACACTGTTAAAGGTTTAACTCACAATATTAATAATATAAACAACAACATTAACAATATAAAACATAAAGCAATGTAAACATAAAGGAAAATAAGTGTTTTACATCAATGGGATGCAAGCAAAATATTAAGTGTAACTGCTCAACTTTTAATAAACAGTGCATTTTTTCATCACCACAATCACTCCAGATACATGTATACCCAGACACTTAAGACCAAAGATACATGTATACCCAGACACATCAGACCCCAAATACATGTATGCCCAGAAATCAGGCCCCAGAAATCAAGACCAAAGATACATGTATACCCAGACACAGACCCCTGAGTCTCATGGGAAATGTAGTTCAGAACATTTGCAGGGCCAAGATTGCTGACATTTGCCTTATAGAACTTAATTTAGAGAAGTCTAAAGGTGTTGAGACGTTCCATTTATCCATTGACACACCATTTTAATTGCATCCAGACTACAATAAGTGAGAGCCCTTTGGAGTCTGAAAGTACTATAAATGACACTATATATCCTTTCATCTCGCCAATCTTCTAATATACTGCATATTCGCCAGTTTAAGAGGAATGTGAATATTTTACATATCTTTTCCTTTCTGCAATCTTCAAATATCTCTCACGTCCACCAATCAGTAAACTCTATCATAAATTACCTAACGCAGTGTAACATATACATTAAGCTGAGCTTTTTCCCATAGATTTTATATTGTGTAAACATTCAAACCCCACAGGTCCTCGTTTCATGTAATCTCATATAAAAAGAAATGTCAAAGCATTTTATATACATAAGAAGAAAGCAAAGCATTGTCTGAAGATATAAAAACTGATGGTTCTTAAACATCTCTGAATAACGATGTGACATGTAAACAGGCGCTATGTTCTCTCGAGACATCCTTCCTTGTCATCTGTCTTCACAGTATACTGCATTAAAGTATAAGGACAGGAAAGTTTTATTGTGCTGAGCTATAAACAAGATATAATCTCTATTCATAACTATAAGGCACCTACAAATGGAGACGATACACAGAGGTTCTATACTGCTTATAATTACAACATAATAAAATCTACATATTCTATATACTTTTAAAAACAGGATGTAGAATATGCGTGTGTGTACACCTTCCACGCTATGTTCTATTCATCAACTAACATTGCAAATAAGTTACAAATACTTACAGGGTTACCGCACGTTCGGTGACTTTTCGTTCTCTTCAATTCGGTGCGATTTGGTGATCCCATGTCGGCGACCCTGTGGTGTATTCAGCAAGCACCACAGGGCTGTCGTAATGCAGTGAAAAGCCGCCGCAAACCCGTCGAAAACTCACCGCAAAACCCGGCGAACGCACACCGAAACCCGCAAAAACATCTGGATTAACCCCGCCGAACACGCCGGAGAAAACCGAGCAGGAGCCGATCACAGCTCAGAGCAGTCGCCAGAAAAAGCCGACGCCGCAGACGAATGGAGTGAAAAAAAAAAACAGTACGCTTGAATGTTTAAAAAGTGAAACACTGTTTGCAAGGAAACTACAGAACGAAAATGTCTGAAATTTACATATAAGATCCAATGAGTGATAATAAAAAGGGCTGTTACAGGAAAAAGGAAAACCGTTACAAAAAATAATTAAAAAAAAAAGGAAAAAAATTGTTTGCAAAAAAATCCGGAAAAATGCTTAAAAGATCTAAGAGACTTTTTACTGCAGAATTTTATAATGAATGGTTTATTAGATATTGAATTAAAACGGGAATATTTTTAACATTGAAGCCTATGGGATTCGCCTGAATAAACCTGTCGAATGAAACCACCAAATGGCAGGGCATTTCGGCAACCTATCACTGCTGGTTTTTGTTCTCTGAATAGACAAAGCTATGGGGATTTCACTGCCCTCAACCAGGCACCGAACAGGCACCGTATGTGCAGGCAATTCGCCAACATTTGGTGAACTGCCTGCTCTCTGGATAGCCGAATGGCCAGGAAAGGTAACTGAACGCTGAATTTCAGCGTTCAGTTACCTTTCGCCAGCAATTCGGAGCTCTTTGAATAACCCTGTTACTGTCTTTATTACCCCTTCACTACCAAGATCAAGTATACTCCGTACTGCTTATGCTCCAATGTCACGTATACTAGATTTGGTTTTATTGCAATTTTAATATAATTTAATTTATTCCAAATGAAAATCGTTGCCATTGGGCTCCAAAATGTGTCTCAAAGGATTTATCACCTCAACATGACAGCAAAGGTGCTAAAACAGTTTGAACAGCTTGGCGCTCAATTTTCTCTTCGAGGAAAAACTGAGCCCAAACTGTATTATCAAGTTTACACCATCTGGCTGTCAAACAGTGCATACAGTTTGAAAATGTGCTTCTGAAATTTGAAAGCATAATTTTCACTGTATGGTCACTACAAAGTTGTTCTCCATAAATCCACTAAGTCTTGGCAGTGGGCTTATGGAAAACCACTTGGTAGTGAAGGACTACCTCAATTTACTTTTGTGATTGAGAAAACCTCACAATATATTTTAACCAATCATCCTCACTGCATCAGTGATTGGTTAAAAAAATACTAGAGGGAAAAAAAAACAGATGGTAAAAGAAAACCGAAATAAATACTAAACATAGCTCTCTGAATGAGGCATACCGATTTAAAATGGAATTAAAATTCATTTTAAAATGAGATCAGTCAATCCCTAGAAAAAGCAATCTTTAAAGTGTTACTTTATATACAGTTATAATTAATAATAAGTCATTTGTGACATTATACCAAGCTAATGCAACATGATACAACGGAGAAAACCATCTTTCAAAATTTGAAAAAATTATGTGACAGCCTCTGAACCTCAGGTTGAACATAAGATAAGAACATTACACCACGTGTGAGGGTTCAGTTCAGATAGTCACGTCCCATGCCGGTGGTACCTAGCGCACGGCAGCATCCTGCTCGCTGCTCACAGGCCAGGCACCGAGTGAAGAGCAGGATTGTTGCGGTCACGTGAGACGCCAGGGGCCGGGGCAGGACGCAGCTTGATGACGCGGCTCCTGCCGGGTTTAAAGCCCAGCGTCTCACTTACTCAGTGCTCTTAAGTTGATTGTCGATTTCTCTGTGTTTATGTGACTCTGGCTATTCCTGACTACACGCATTGTGTACTGACTTTTGGCTATTCCTGTTAACCCTCTATGTCAGGGGTGGGCACTTACGGCCCTCCAGATGTTTTGAAACTACATTTCCCGTGATGCTCCACTGCTCATTAGGTTAGTAGAGCCTCAAGGGAAATGTAGTTTCAAAACATCTGGAGGGCCGTAAGTGCCCACCCCTGACATAGAGGGTTAACAGGAATAGCCAAAAGTCAGTACACAATGCCCACCCCTGCTCTATGTGAATGATTCCTGGCAGGTCTGAGAAACTGCTCTGTGTGCTAACCCTGATCTGTATGAGAACCCTTCTGTGTAATGACTGAGGCATACGGCTGACATTGACTACCTCTCCTGGTGCTAAGACCCCCACTATCCTACTGACCAAGTATAACTGGTCTGGTGTCTGTTAACTCTTTGTGGTTATATTACTGTCTGCTCACTGTTTTTAGATAGTTTTTCCGACCATCCAAGGATTGGAAAGGTAGATATCTGTATACAGGGACCAGTACCATAGATTATAGAGGAAACCGTGACACAGATCTACTAAGGCGTGGGTTAGCTACCTTGGCCCTCCAGATATTAAGAAAACTACGTTACCTATGAAGCTCAGCAAACCTAATGAATGGCTAATAAGGAGATGTAGTTCCAAAACACCTGGGAGGCCAAGTATGCGGATACCCGTTCTAGGGTCAATATTGGACACTCCTTGCCAATTGTATAGGCTTCTTATATAACGGTTTGCTTGTAGGATTCTAGTACTTAGATTGCAAGTACAAAATCAATGTCATACGCCATGCACTTTAACTTCTGACAGCACATACACATGATCTAGAGGTACTCTAAGTTCCCAGCATTACAGTAAACAGTTTAAACAGCTTGCCACCTTGTAGCAACAACAAAAGACATGATTTGATTCCAGTTGTTGGTCAGTTCAGATCTATGCGAAGAAAACCCACCAGCATCATGTAGTGCAATGCTAGATATCGCAGAAAAAGAATATCAGGTAATGGATTTGTAGAGCAGCCTGCGGACCCTTGGGACCTGAAGTCAGCATTCACTACTGTCTTTATTGTTCCGCTACTCGCTGTAGGGCTCATAGATGACGTCCGAAGGGACAACAGACACAAACCAAACGCCATAAATCAATGGTAGGCTGCTGTTGATATGTACATACGAGAGGTAAGGACAGCGCTCCTAAAATATAGTGAAATATCTAAAAAGTAAGATATTTTAGGTTTTAGTTTTTATTTTTCAAGCGCCATAGTGGTCCTGTGTTGTATTTATCTTCTGTTGTTGATATGTGTTCTAACCAAATTATTTACATAGCCCATATTTACTAAACACAAGGATGGTACAGTCTGTAATCTCAAAATCCTACCCTTTTGCAAGATTAATGTGCATGATATGCAAATATCAATGCTAATATAAAAAAAACACATTCATCTGCAAATTATTTAATCATGATTTTTTTAATCAGTCACATTGAGGTGGATTGGAGATATATACAGTATATATGTTGCAGACCCCGTTCAGAGGGCCAGCAGACAGATGTAAATACCTGTAAAAACAGGAAAGAATGAGGAGACAGACAGATTGGCTGCTTGTTCCACAGTATCCTCGTGGTTATGAGGGTAAGCAGGAACACATCACCAGTGCCACACCTATAATCTTCCCCCAATCCTTCCGGAACATAAGACCCTGTGCGTCATAATAACAGTCCCCTGCTGCTGCAGCAGAGAGCTGCATTCTCATAGTGACTTGTTATAGGCACCATATACCACATAGAAAACATAAACACATACCTTTCAATGTCACCACTATACATGACAATTACTTACTTTATACAATTGTGCACATACCTCGTATGTGTCACATCTACAAACACACATTTTTTATTTTTGGCAAATTGCATGAATGGAAAAAGATTTTATATGAATGTGTTGAATGTCAATTAAAACATAATGGGCGGTATTACAAAGTTGGTGCTAACTTAGACACAGCTGTTGTAAACTTACCCGAGTCATTATAGTCTGTGGCAGTGGTTCCCATTCCCAACCACGGTCCTCAAGTACCCCATAACAGGCCAGGTTTTCCAGATATCTGAAGCCCAGCACAGGTGATATGATTTACTGCTCAGTGATTGCAGGATTCAGTCTGCATTTCCCCCAAGGTAATCCTTAAAAACTGGCCTGCTAGGGGGACTTGAGGACCGCGGTTGGGAACCACTGGTCTACGGAGTTAAGTTTACAACAGCTCTGGCTAAGTTAGCACCAACTTTGGAATATTGTCCAATTTCAGTTAAAAGTTTGATGCTTGATAATTTATAACCTTAAATTATATTTGTATTTCCAAGGTGTCCTCGAGATGTTTTCTGATATTTGCTTGACACGTGAAATCATAGTAATAAACACAATAGAGCCGAATGATGCATACAGTGCTTCTCTCAATACTATATTGAATTTTACTTCTCCCTTGAATTTTAACCTTCACTATATATTTAATTTTTTCACTGTTCTGAATAAGAACCTTTTAGATAGATATATAGATATACTGTATATATATATAAATATATTAAAATAAATATTATATGAGAAAGAGACATGGTTGTAGCTGGGATTTGGCTTGAATCTGGTCCTTAAATAGTTTCAAGTCCCTGCTTGTTTGCATTGGGTTTATTATCACCCTCAGGTCATCTCTGGTTACATTGATCTGGTTTTAGCCTTCTTAATGTTGACTGATAATATGAATTTGGTCCTTTTATTGGGTGATGGCATAATACAGAATGATAGAACAGTGCTATAGTGTCTGGATAACATTAGGACTAGTTTGTCAACTGCTACACTGGAGCAGTTAATGAAGAAAGGGGTAAAATGACTTAAGATTTTTTGTAGATTTTTTTGCAGTGCACTGTAGCCTCTTTGTCATTGACATTGGAATTGAAAGAGAAGAGCTAATTTTTTTGGAACAAGTCCATGTCCTTATCTTATTTTTTCTGGATATCTGATGTCAATTAACAAAACATTTTACTTTACATTTTTTGCGAAGATGAAAGAAATTGGCAAAGTGCAAACATTATTATTAGAACCACGTTATCTTTGGATGTTTCAGGTTATTAACCTCTACACTACTGTGATCGCGTATACACAATCAGCAGTAGCAGACACAGTAGTCTGAGATTGGGCTATGGTCTATTACCGCAAATTAACTGCATTTGTTGCAAACCAATTTCCTTTGCATTTGAGCTTGACATAGTACCCCCAAAGTTTTACCACCATGACCATGATTCCCGAGGTGCTATCACGTTTTAAAACCAGGAGATCTCACCATTTTTATTATTTAACACAATAACTGTATCTAACACAAAGGCCATTTCTGCCTGTATGATAATAATGCAGACCCCGTTATTGTGTAAGATAAGGGACACCATCTAAAGCTCAAAATCTTACATTTCAACATTTCAACTTATTACAATAAGGATAAATGAATACATGAAAAATTAAAAATGGTCAAATTAACATTATTCAAATTTTTGAACTATTTCAAAATAACAATCCTTGTGCGTAATGTCTATTTTACCCTATATTTAATTATTAACTTCACATTCCAGGTTTCAAATAAATGTTATGATGACAGTTTTTTCAACAAAAATTGGGTAGTAGTGAAGGGGTTAAAAATGCAAATTCCAGCACCTTCTTTTATATGTGAAATCAGGTATGTTTAATCAGTGGCGTAGCGTGGGTTGTCAGCGTCTGGGGCCAGCCAAGAATTGTGCACCCTCCCAAACCTGTGGACACGTTAGCATGCCCCAATTCCCTTCCACCATTAGGGCATTGAACCCCTTAACTGTGATACAATGTAATGTGCAGAGTGTATGAGCGTATCACAGAGCTCCACAGCAATAAAACCCATGGTAATATGCAGCTTACACATGGATATAGATTGCCCCCAGCAGCTCAAACATGGATATATATTGCCCGCAGCAGCTCAAACATAAATATATTTGCCCCAGTAGCTCAAACATGAATATATTTGCCCCAGTAGCTCAAACATGAATATATTTGCCCCCATTAGCTCAAACATGAATATATTAGCCCAGTAGCTCAAACATGAATATATATGCCCCAGTAGCTCAAACATGGATATACTGCCCCCAGTAGCTCAAACATGAATATATTTTCCCCCAGTAGCTCAAACATGAATATATTTGCCCCAGTAGCTCAAACATGGATATATATTGCCCCCAGCAGCTCAAACATGAATATATTTGCCCCCAGTAGCTCAAACATGAATATATTTGCCCCAGTAGCTCAAACATGAATATATTTGCCCCCAGTAGCTCAAACATGGATATATACTGCCCCAGTAGCTCAAACATGAATATATTTGCCCCAGTACCTCAAACATGAATATATTTGCCCCAGTAGCTCAAACATGAATATATTTGCCCCAGCACCTCAAGCATGGATATATATTGCCCCCTCCCCCCCATTGCTCACCGACTCTGAGGGCCCGTGGGTTGGTAGGGGGGCCCGTTTGGGGCATCATAGTGGGCCCCCGCCGGTTTCCCTGTGATGGTCATCCGTGCACTTAACAGGCAGCCAGCGGCTCACTCTGTAAATGCTGCGGTGGCGCCTGCAGCGTGCCTGCATCCCAGTCTAAAACTGGAGCAAGCACATTGCACTGGCGCCGCCCCTCACGTGACACGTCATGTGAGGGGGCGGCATTTCCGGAGTGCGCCGCTGGCTGCCTGTGTGCACTGATGACCATCACAGGGCAAGGAAACCAGCGGGACCCACTATGATGCCTCAAACCGGCGCCCCTAAAAAAACTGCGCCCGGGGCCGCCGCTCCCCAGCCCCCCATGCTACGCCACTGTGTTTAATTATTATAGCCGCTGAATATAATTGCATAATTATGAAAGCCATAACTGTATTTCCTGATAATGAAAGGGAAATCTGGGCCACTATACCCCAAAAAACACACTCCCATAAAGTGGGGAGCTATCCAGACTAATAAACAAATTCAACATTCATACAGTTTGTGTAGGTTTATATTCTTGTTTAGATAAAATGTGTTTTGGAGTATGGGATATATGAAAGGAATTTGTTAAAAACATTCTACATTTAATGGAGCAGAAGAAAAAGACTCGAGGAAGAGATTACCTAGAACATTTACTGGTAAGAGCAAGTTTAATTACCTTGAAATACTCTCCATTGTACAAAAACAGCTTTCATCAAACACTAAACTGCAGCTAAAAAGGACTGTATTAAAAACTTCAGAAGAAGAAAAGAAATAGAGCAGTAAATAACAGCAGGAATAAATGTGAAAACAGCATGTTCAATCTATACTTAAAATGTCTTTGTTGTAAGAGGTGTCCAGTAAAATTTGTAAATGCTGTCAGTAAAAGATTTGTGGGTCTGGAGAGAATGGTCAGAATCCCATGCATGGAAAACACTGACACAATTATTTATGTCAGGATACAATGTGGATACAACAGAGGTTCCTCTTAATGACATTCCGAAACATCAATGACACATTGTAAATAGTGTGAAAATCAGAAGCAAATTGGTTTAATGGAGCACTGAAAGGAGCAACATGTCCATAGGGCGTCACTATCACTGACCTCCACGCTTCCAAAATATTTACAAGTGTGGGGTTAACTTCTAAAATGGTAGCTAGGGTGTGTTGCACATATACATAGATGTGTGGCTCTGAGTGTTTGGAAATAGACATGGAGGAGGAGAAGACTTGAAGAAGGAGCGAGAAGACAGGAAGGATGAGCACAGAAACAGGAAGGATAAGCACAAAACAAGAAGGAAGAGCACAGAAACAGGAAGGATGAGCACGAAAACAGGAAGGACTAGCACAAAAACAGGAAGAATGAACACAGAAACAGGAAGGATAAGCACAAAACAAGAAGCATGAGCACAGAAACAGGAAGGGTGAGCACGAAAACAGGAAGGACTAGCACAAAAACAGGAAGAATGAACACAGAAACAGGAAGGATAAGCACAAAACAAGATGCATGAGCACAGAAACAGGAAGGGTGAGCACGAAAACAGGAAGGACTAGCACAAAAACAGGAAGAATGAACACAGAAACAGGAAGGATAAGCACAAAACAAGAAGCATGAGCACAGAAACAGGAAGGGTGAGCACGAAAACAGGAAGGACTAGCACAAAAACAGGAAGAATGAACACAGAAACAGGAAGGATAAGCACAAAACAAGATGCATGAGCACAGAAACAGGAAGGGTGAGCACGAAAACAGGAAGGACTAGCACAAAAACAGGAAGAATGAACACAGAAACAGGAAGGATGAGCACAGAAACAGGAAGGATGAGCACAGAAACAGGAAGGATAAGCAGAGAAACAGGAAGGATGAGCACAGAAACAGGAAGGATGAGCACAGAAACAGGAAGGATGCCCACAAAAACAGGAAGGATGTGCACGGCAGTAGGAAGGATGGGCACAGAAACCAGAAGGATAAGCACAGAAACAGGAAGGAGAAGCACAGAAACAGGAAGGATGAACATAGAAACAGGAAGGAGGAGCACAGAATCAGGAAGGATAAGCACAGAAACAGGAAGGAGGAGCACAGAAACAGGAATGATAAGCACAAAACAAGAAGGATGAGCACAGAAACAAGAAGGGTGAGCACGAAAACAGGAAGGACTAGCACAAAAACAGGAAGGAGGAGCACAAAAACAGGAAGAATGAGCACAGAAACAGGAAGGATGAGCACAGAAACGGGAAGGATGAGCACAGAAACAGGAAGGATGCCCACAGAAACAGGAAGGATGTGCACGGCAGTAGGAAGGATGGGCACAGAAACAGGAAGTATGAGCACAGAAACGGGAAGGATAAGCACAGAAACAGGAAGGATAAGCACAGAAACAGGAAGGATGAACATAGAAACAGGAATGATAAGCACAAAACAAAAAGGATGAGCACAGAAACAGGAAGGGTGAGCACGAAAATAGGAAGGACTAACACAAAAACAGGGAGGATGAACACAGAAACAGGAAGAATGAGCACAGAAACAGGAAGAATGAGCACAGAAATAGGAAGGATGGGCACGGCAACAGGAAGGATGGGCATAGAAACAGGAAGGATGAGCACAGAAACAGGAAGGATAAGCCCAGAAACAGGAAGGAGGAGCACAGAAACAGGAAGGATAAGCCCAGAAACAGGAAGCAGGAGCACAGAAACAGGAAGGAGGAGCACAGAAACAGGAAGGATGAGTACAGAAACAGAAAGGATGAGCACAGAAACAGAAAGGATGAGCACAGGAACTGGAAAGATGAGCACAGAAACAGGAAAGATGAGCACAGAAACAGGAAGGATGAGCACAGAAACAGGAAGGCGGTGGTTATAGTGAATAGAGGGGAAATTTGCCGATTGTCATAATAAAACAGGTTCATCACAAAGTTTAACTAGAGCCTGTAATTACTTGTACAAAAACTGAACTTCAATAATAGAGTGCAATGGATATATGAAAATTACTCCTCAGCACTGGTCTGATTACAAATCTCTATTAGGCCCCATTTATACTTTCTACAGCTTGATTCTTTCGAAACATCAGAAAAACTAGTCATGGACCACGTGTAGTTTAGCATGATTGTGATTAAAACCAATTAACAGCCTGACTGTGTGTACAACTTTGGTTAATTGGTGGCTGGAATCAAAATGATTTGACTTGAGTAACTACAGATAAACAGGCTTGTGACTACACAAGGAAGATTACAGTTACCCATTGAACTACTAACCCTGCTGTCTGCATATATGACCTCTAATGTTGAAAATTAAGAACTACTAGAATAAGAAGCTGGTTATCTGGTTTGTAGCTATTGTTGGATATAATGAGAGAATTTAGATTTCTATATTTGCTATAGTTAGTAATCCAGTAATCTACTTACCAATTAAATGGTGGCTTTTCCAGTAGTCACTGGATATATCATACTAGCTTTGGGATGAGATTATATATAAAAGGTGACTGTGTTTTTAATCTAGTAAAGACACGAAAATGTGCAGATATAAAGGGAATAAAGCAATACTATTACAGTTTCAGGTTATGTCATTTTCATTTGTGAGTGCAACCTTACTTATGTATTATTCTTCAAATATTAGAATTTCCACTATCTGGAATCATCAATTAAATATATATCTTATCAAGTCTTCCTTTATCTACAGTGAAGACCAATGTGGAAGCAGAATTTTGTGCTTTAGCTCCTGTATTGAAATTCTTTAGGAAAGTAAGTTTCCCTTACCTGTTGGCTCTTTAGAGGCTCCCCTAAGTCACATGGAGGGAGTCACTAAAGGAGGAGTTGGGTGACACTTCTTGTGGGAGGTGCGCACACCATTCTTCAACCAACCATGATAACTCTACGACTAGATTGTCTGGTAAAAGAAATTAAACCCTATTGAAAGTGAACGGCAAACTCCAGAAATTGGTTGTAGGATTAGAGGATTCATTCTCAGCCAACCCTCAAAGTTGGATGGTGTCAAGACTATAAACTACAGTAAATATAGCAATACCGCAACCAAATCAATTGCACTGGCTGGTTCAGTAGTTATTGGATGTATTTCTATTCTAGAAAGATCCTCTCTCATTCTAGAATGAGAGTGAAAAGACATCCTATAAAATGCTGCTTGATGTGTTGGGAAGATATGTTGTGTCTGACACAACGTTAAACGCATATTTGTATTTCGTAGAGAATGCGTGTTTACATGTGACGTTCAAAGTCTGGGAGAACAGTCAACAATAATGTACCGGGATGTAAATTCCAATGGACACAATACAGTCAGCAGCTGATAAAAGGGAAATATGAGTTGACAGGTAATTCTTTCCTATTAATATCCCTGTCTCTCCTACATATGATCCACAGCTACAGGTCTCTTATCATTAAATGGCTAGCATCTCGAAGATGACATTGCGATGTGCACGCTTCAGTACTTCTTGTAGAACTAAAATTAGGACAGTGAATCTTATAAAAAGAGCGGTCCAGTCTGACCTTAATATCCTTCCTTTTAGAAATCAGAGCAGTGTCTCATATCGAACAGTTATATTTAGCAGCCGCAATGGCACAGACATTACCTAAACTATCAGAAAATAACCATGTATTGGAAAGCTGGAACCAATAATGTTAAGACTTCTTAAGAGGAACTTGTTCACTGCTGTTATATCTTGTATCATTATTATATATTAATCCAGGCCTCAAAATTTCCACTCGCCTGCTCGCATTTGGCGAGTGGAAATTACATGAGGGCGAGTGGGAATGCAGAGGCAGGGCAGGATAAGGGGTTAGGTGGGGCAACTAGTGGCGAGTAAATCTTAAGGCCTGGCTAGTAGCTTGGGACTTGAAATTTTGAGCCCTGGAATTAACCGATAAAATCAGAATATAAAATGAATAACCTTTTCGTCACAACAACCATATTACAAGGGAGTTTATAAATACACACTAGTAACACTATCCGCAAAATAAAGTATAAAATATACAAACTCACATTAAACAAAAATATTTTTGTATTAAAGTCATCTCGTTTCTTTGTGTACTGCAAGATGATTATTTTTATAATACATAAAGAGGGGGAAATGCAGTGATAAAGATAATGTACAGTAACCTAAAACAAAACTTTGAGAAAATTAAAGAAATTCTTACATATCTTACTATCTTACGTAGTATTTTACATTTGAGTGGAGTATTAAAAAGACACCAATTAAAAATACCCCCCCTTTTTGCACTTCACTGCTGAGCCATTTCACTTCTGTGTGCTGAGCACATTTTGACCCTTTTATGCTCATCATGTTTAAACGTAATTTGAAGACATGTTTTATTGTAGGACCCAGACAAATTATATATACTTATTTTCAGCAGACTCAAAATATATCATTATTATATGTATACGTCATGTCCTGTGAGAATGCTATTCCATTCAGATTTCAATCATTTACAGCATGTAAAATATTTTTTTCACCATTTTATCATCCAAACCTTTATGGTTATATATTCTATGGGGCACTCTTGTTAAAAAAAATTAGAAATGGGAATCGGTTACTGTATTTTTCTGAGAAAATATGCAATTTTAACTAAACTGAAGAAAACCCAATTTTTTTTTGCTTGTATTTTGCCGTATTGGGTTTTCTGAATAATATAACTATGTATAAAACACTGAGCTTGCTCGCAGCATGAGAAATGAGAAGGCAGAGACGTAGCAAGGTCATGAGGCACCCAGGGGCAAGTTCTCCCCTATTGACCCCTTTCCCTGTTCCTTCTTTCCCCCCATTATGGCCCCTCTCTGGTCACCTCTCCATTCTGCATGTTCCTTCTCACAGTTCACACCCCCTCCCTTCTCAATGCCCCCTCTTCCTGGACAGTCCCAGCTGTGAGGGCAGGGCCGGATTTATAACTAGGCAGAATAGGCATGTGCCTACAGGTGGCTGCCACAAGGGGGCGCCTTGCTCTGTAAACAAACATAAAAGGGTCATGTGAGGTATCATTGGAAAGGCCAGATTCTGACCTGTCCAATAACACCTAACATGACTTTGTGGGGTGTAAAGAATGGAAATACGGGGGCCCGAAGAACCCCTGTTCTCCTCGCAGCATCTTGTGTTTTAGATGGACCAATGTGTAATAATGCTTTGCGCCATCACCTCCACATTTGGTCCCAGTATGGGAAATGAGAAGGTGAGTTATAAAGCAAGCTATGTCATTGCCCAAAGTAAAAATGCATAATGCCACCCCCCTTACAGATAAAAAAAAGTATATTTTACATTTCTTTCTACTTTTACACATTACCTGGTCATATTTGGTATCCTTGGAAAGGCCAGACTCTGACCTTTCCAATGACTTTGTGCTGTTTAAAAATCAAAGACACAGGGGTAAAGCAGCCCCCTGCACCTCTCGCAGAAGTGCGGCGGTTTTTAATTGAACGATGCATAACAACGCATTATGGATCACCTGCACACTTATTGGCATTGTGGGAAATGAGAAGGTGAGTTTGGGAAGCCTCATTGTTCACTTTAGAAATAAAAAAATATCTTTTTTATTTTTAAAAACTTTTTTTTCTTCACAGAACTTGATAATTTTTGGGGTCATTGGAATGACCATGCCCTGTATCTTTTATGGTTCAGGAGATACGGAGTTCCAAAGGACCCCTGTATCTCCACCATAGGGAGTTCCCTGCCCGACTGGGGGGGATCCCTTTCTGAGTGTGCTCTCTACACAGGAGGGGGGGGCACTCCACACAGCATGACCACTTTAAAACGCTAAAGTGCTCAGGATATGTAGAATGTCCCTTTAAGATGATATTGTAAATTTGTAACTAGGAGCATCATAGTATGAGGAATTGTGAGTAGGGGTAGTGGCATTTCAAGTAATTCTAGTAACCGATACAAATAATCAGCATCGAGAACAATCAACCTAGTATGAAATTTAAATGATAAATTTGTGTTACAAGAGACAAGGGTTATAAAAAGCTAATATCTCATACTTCGATGCCCAACCGGTACAGTCATATAAACCCTTTTAAGGGTCTTTACACGTTACGCTGATGAAAGTGAAACCTCAAATATTATTTGCAAAGTTATCAAGGTCAGGGTTATCTAAAATATTGAGTCCTAGCTTTATACCACTGGCTGTTTGGCTACAAGGTCTATTATTCCCCATATTATCACAGGCAATTATGCTATTTATATACAAAATTATATTTTCTTGGCAGAGATTCTAGTACTTAACCTTTAAAGAAAAAAAAACTGTCTATTTACGTTGGTGTGTACAGTACAACATAAAAATAGCACACTCAAGTTTTATTATAACATTATTCTCTATATATAGTGCAGTCTTTTAAAATATTACCAAGGGATCATCAACATAAGTGGTTCCCAAACATTATCACATACATGCCAGCTGTCCTAGATTTCCAAGGATAGCCCAAGGGCAATGCCAAGTTTGGCTTCTTTTCCCAGACCAACCATCCTTAGTTCTCCTTGATAAAGGAGATGTGATTCTTGCAGTGCAGTATTTTTATACTGTTTGTTTAGTATTGGTAGCTTAAGAAAAAAAGGTCTGTTTCAATTCGCTAATATGTGGCAAATCCTTATAGTTGTTGGTTACATACTATTTCCATTTTCTGGTGAGAAACACCAAGGGCACTATCACCTGCTGTGAGCTAACCCTAGCGTCAGCCTGTTTTCGCGTTAGCGCCAGGCAGGTAAATTCAGTCTAGCGCAGGACCAACAGATAGTTTGCCTCTTGCTACAAATGGCGAAAACCACTTAGCGCGCGGTAATTAACGATTTGTAGCAGGAGCTTACTGTACTTATCGCATCCTATACTTAACATGGGCAGCGCTACAGAGCACTTTCACTATTCTAACCAACAGATCATTTGGTCCTGGCGCTAATGTTCGCGCCAACGCTAATCACAAAAATTTACCTACTGCTCAACCTTGACGGAAAAGCAAGAAAAAAGGAAAAAAATCATCAAAAGTCCTCGCCCAAAATTAACATGCAATTGACAGGCAATTGAAAGGAATGCAGCACAGGTGTTCTCTTGGCTCGCTGGATGTAGTTTACATGTAAAAGATGCATTGTATGGTTAAACCGGCGAGCTTCGGGGAAACATGAGGAGATGCATTGTATAGGAAAACCTGTCGTGTGCGAAGCCCATAGGATTCAATGTAAATAATATTATCATTTTTATTCAACCGTTTATTTTTGTAATCCGCAGCAAAAAGCCTTTTTATTTATTGAATTTTTAGAATATATTAGATATTTTTCTGGATTTTTTTAGGCGAAATTTGGGGTTCTGTTTTTTTTTTTTACAAACGAACCAGCTGATAGAGCCCCAAGTACTACCAAAACCGCATTCATGATATCACTGTGACATCTCAATACAGAGCAAGTTTTATTTTGATTTTGGGAATTTCATGGTTTCTGGTCCTGGACAAAAAGAAGAAATTATAATTAAAATAAAAAGGTTTGAGGTCATATTACCTAAGGTAACTATAGAAGGCAACGTGTGAATGTAAAAGAAATATAATTATCTGTAGAAATCTATTGACACCTCGTCAATAAACTTGAATGTTTTCCCAATCTACATATTTTCGGAATACCTGCTTATTATTTGGAATTCAATAGATACAATATATATAATTTCATTCTTGTTGCTTCATAATATACGGAAAGATACATACAGTACTTGCATACAGAAAAAATATGAATACTGGCTTTTTTGTATGTACCCGATCCCTACAATTTATGCAGCTCTGATTTATACAGATGAGTGCAGACATTCTGATTGTAAATGTATTTGATACAGTCCTAACCTCAACATCTGAGGAAAGGGATTTAGGGGTTATTATTGCAGAGGATCTAAGGGTAAGTAGTCAATGTAATAGAGCAGCAGGAAATGCTAGCAGAATGCTTGGTTGTGTAGGGAGAGGTATTAGCAGTAGGAAAAGGGAAGTGCTCATGCCACTGTACAGAGCACTGGTGAGACCTCACTTGGAGTACTGTGTGCAGTACTGGAGACCGTATCTCCAGAAGGATATAGACATCTTAGAGAGAGTTCAGAGAAGGGCTACTAAAATGGTGTACGGCTTGAAGGAGAAAAGTTACCAGGAAAGGCTTAATGATCTTAACATGTACAGCTTGGAAAAAAGACGAGACAGAGGAGATATGATAGAAACATTTAAATACGTAAAGGGAATCCACAAGGTAGAGGAAGGGAGTATATTTAAAAGGAAACAAAGTAGCAAACCAAGAGGACATAGTCTTAGATTAGAGGGGCAAAGGTTTAAAAGTAACATCAGGAAGCATTATTTTACTGAGAGGGTGGTGGATATATGGAACAGTCTTCCAGTTGAAGTGGTAGAGGCCAAAACAGTAATTGAATTTAAGCAAGCATGGGATAGGCATAAGGCTATCCTAAACAAAAGATAAATCCAGGTAAAGTATCCATGTAATTGGGCAGACTAGATGGGCCGAAAGGTTCTTATCTGCCGACATTTTTCTATGTGTCTATGTTTCTATGTACAGGCACCTATGACGTAAATACATCCATGAACCGTCAGTTTAACAGTAGGTCCCAGTCTGTGCTTGAAGCATACCAAGAAAAATGAGGATACCTTAAGTATGCCTTACCACAAGTAAGGGAATACATTACAGTGTGACTGCCATTCCCAACTGAAGATGGTCTCATTTGACAGGCAATCACTTCCTATATACAGAAGGTGTCAGCATTTATTTTTTGTAAATATGTTTTTATTGAAAGAACAATTTGGTTTAAGTACAGAACACAGGGCAAGGTATAGTAGTCAGTAAACCATTCGGGTAACAGCAAGTGATGGACTTGCAGGTCCCTGGGTAAACATCAAATAAGCATTGTCACGCAGGACCGCGTGTCAGCATTTTTTGTTTATACAAATGCAGGAAAGAGGAGTTATTCCCTGTCAATGTTTTCCTCTTCTTGCTGTTGCCCCATGGCATACTGTAGGGGGATTAGCAGAGAGCAGTCGTACAGGACATCCCTCTGATCAGTCTGTGTGCCTTACTGACTGACAAGGCAGAGAGCCATTGCCACTGTGAATCGGGCATCAATGCATAACGGCCCCCATATGGCTCCACTCAACTCAGGATGACACATGGTGGCACCCAGCGGTGGACTGAGGTGAGCACCTGCTGCGATATCTCATCAAGGGATGAGATAATGCATTCCTCTTTAAAAGCAATGCAGTTTCAATACCCTGATGGGAAATCACAGCTAAGATGCATCTGGTCACTACAGGCGCACTTAAGCAAACAATTTTCTGTACATTGCATAATCTAGGTAGAAAAAAGTAAAATATTTTTTAAAAATGACTGTTTGGTTTAAGCACAGGTGATGAACTTTAATAAGGCAAAAATAAAAAGTGCAAAGAAAGAATTTAACTGGACTCATAGTGTATTTTCCCAAAACGATCCAAAGTATATCAGCATTTTTGTATCTGGAAGTAATAATTAAGCTGACAGCAATCTGCTCATTTTGCACATTATGATTCGCAAGTCGAATTTACGAATGACTTGCCCGCATTGCACTGACACACAAAATGATGTTGGCAGTGTGGCTCCAGCATATACATAACACAGTCTGTAAATGGCTAAATGGAGTACATTTTTGGCTGTACAGCAATTATTTTCCGAATAAGATTTTGCAAAGTGTGGTTTTACGATCCAACCATCTAAATTATTTTTCCTTTTTTTTTCCTCATAATGCATAAATCACACAATCTGTGCAGATACACAGACCAGATGCTTTCTTTCCATTTCCACTTGTTATGAAGGATTTCAAACACTCATGCCAACCTGCTCTTCCAAGGCGAGCAGAGAGTGGATTGTGGAGAGCGGGTACTGTTGGCATCTTAACAATCCTCACGGGAGAACAAACTTAACCCATACCAGGCTGTATAATGACTGGCGTTAAGAGAGTTGTGCAGATATGCCATCCATTTACATCATAATACCAACATAACTTTCATATCGTCATGGGAACAAAGTATCTACGATGATGAGATTCTAGAACCTGGGTGCTAGAATCGGCACGTAACATAGGTCGAACAAAAGACTCCAGTCCATCAAGTTCATGCTTTTTCACATCCCTTTTTCTTGCGGTTGATTTGAAATAAGGTGCAAAAGCCACACTTCAACCTCCTGCTAATTGTGCCCTAAAGGAGAAAGGTCCTTTTGATTCCACCATAGTAGCCAAAAGCCTACCTGGGAAAAGATCTATACCCCTGTTTACCTCTTGTTCCTGACAGGCATCCAGACCTTTTCTAGGTTTTCCACAGAACAAGATAATATAAGCACACAAGAAGAATATATCCATATTTTTGTTGTGAAGATCCCAAGTGCTTTGCCAGTTTCAGATATCCTTCCTAACATAGCAGTTCTTGTGGTCCTGTAGGGGTATGTGGTATAGGTCACACTCTGGGCAGATGTATTTTGTAATACATGTTCTCCCTGAGCAATTTGTTAGGTATATAAATGACATTCACCATGGCACTACCATCATTATGGCCTCATATAGTAGGTTTTCTTCAATGGTTATTTTGAGATTATGGAAAAGAATAATAAATCATGCATTCCTACACAGCAAACCCAAACCGGCACAGTGGTGGTGGTGAGAGGTTTGACAAATTGAATGTAGAATAGATAAAACAAGGTTGAAATAATTATATTGAGGATCTTCAATATAATATTCTATTCAGTCACTGACCATTTAAACTATGCAACAAAATACCCCAGTCTACAATGTTCTTGAATATTGAATCATTATTCAGTAAACCTCAGTTACTGTCACTTGACTTTTATGTGTATAATTTGTACGGAGAGAATAAATGCTGAGATGTGTACGTTCTGTTGTGGGAAGAAGTACTCATCTATCACAGCCGATAGAATCAAGAGATGGAAGAGTAAGCAGACATCATGATATGTTAACCAACCAGGTCATTAGCTTGAACATCCAAGTTGCCAAGTGAAACAGCAACACTCATTTTTCAAAAAATACAGAAGCAGAACTAGCTGGACCTGAGTGTAAGAAATTGTTGTGAAAATTAGATTGCTGACAAGAATAAAACATTTTGATATTTTAGCCCCTTATATATGTAGTATCTGGGGCGTTGGTATTTTGTACCGGATGCATCAGTACCTGCTTTTCCACAAGGTTTTCTATCCATAGATCGCAACACTGCTTGGATGTACGAGCCCACATTCTGCATTTATATATTCTGGTATTCTGTTCAAAGATTGTGGTGTATCTGGATGCCCTAAAAGGTGACCACAGCCCTTCCATTTCAATGGAGGAGGTGTAAATAAACTAAAACATATGCTTACAACCATAAACTATGGTGACAATTACTATCCTGATGTGTCAGATTCAACATTTGCTACTTCTATGGCCAATATTATTATTATTATTATTATTATTATTCTTTATTTATAAAGCGCCAGCATATTCCGCAGCGCTGTACAATAAGCACAGTATAGACAGGGTTACAATACATTGAACAACATTTGACAAACAGTACAGGAGGAGATGAGGGCCCTATTCCCGTAGGAACTCACAATCTGGGAGGGTTGGGGTTGGAAACAGGAGGAGAGGACTGTAGGGTGAGAGTGATTGATGGTTGCGTCAGTGAGTTGGGTGGTAGGCTTCCCTAAATAGGAATGTTTTCAGGGAGCGTTTGAAGGAAGAGAAGTTAGGGGAAAGTCTGACAGTACGAGGGAGAGCGTTCCAGAGAGTGGGGGCTGCGCGTGAGAAATCCTGCAGTCTATCATGGGAAGAGGTGATGCGGGGAAAAGCTAGGCGCAGGTCACTGTTTGACCTTAGGGAGCGGGCTGGGGTGTATTTGGTGATTAGTGAGGACAGGTAGTGGGGAGCTGAGTTAGTGAGGCTTTTGTAGGTAAGGATAAGGATTTTGAACTTAATTCTGCAGTGGATGGGGAGCCAGTGAAGGGACTCGCAGAGGGGAGCGGCAGAGACAGAGCGGCGGGTGAGGTGAATTAGCCTGGCGGAGGCGTTCAGGATGGATTGTAGGGGGAGAGGCGGGACAGAGGGAGGCCAGATAAGAGATTATTGCAATAGTCGAGTCGGGAGATTACCAGGGCGTGTATGAGTTGTTTTGTGGTGACAGCGGTAAGAAATGGCCGAATTCTGTAAATATTACGCAGTTGGTATCGGCAGGAGGAGGAGAGACTTGATGTGGGGGATGAAGGAAAGAGCAGAGTCAAGTGTAACTCCAAGACAGCGAACTTGGTTTGATGGGGAGATGGTGATACCCTCCACCGTGATCGAGAAGTCAGGAGGTGGGGCGGCATTAGAGGGAGGAATAAGTAGGAGCTCAGTCTTTGACATGTTGATCTTTAGGTGGTGGGAGGCCATCCAGGAGGAGATGCCAGATAAACAGTCACTGACTTTGGAAAGGACAGGGGGAGAGAGATCAGGGGTAGAGAGGTAGATCTGAGTGTCATCAGCGTAGAGGTGGTAATTAAAGCCAAAGCTGTTGATGATTTTGCCCAGGGAGGAGGTGTAGATGGAAAAGAGCAGAGGACCAAGGACAGAGCCTTGAGGTACACCAACAGATAGAGGCAATGAAGAGGAGGAGTTACCAGCAAAGGACACACAGAAGGACCTGTTGGATAAATAGGAGTCAATCCAAGCAAGTGCAGTGTCACCGAGACCCAGAGAGTTGAGGGTCTGTAGAAGGAGGGGGTGGTCAACAGTGTCAAAAGCAGCCGAGAGGTCAAGCAGGATGAGAATAGAATAGTGGCCGTGTTTTTTAGCAGTTAGGAGGTCGTTGGTGACTTTGGTGAGGGCAGTTTCAGTTGAGTGTAGGGGACGGAAGCCAGATTGCAGGGGGTCAAGTAGGGAATTGGAGGACAGGAAGATGGAGAGGCGGTTGAAGACTAGTTTTTCTAAGAGCTTAGAGGTAAAGGGAAGCAGGGATACAGGACGGTAGTTGGATGGAGAGTTGGGATCTAGGGATGGTTTCTTTAGTAAAGGGGTAACTAGCGCGTGTTTGAAGGCGGATGGAAAGGAGCCAGTGGAGAGAGATAGGTTGAAGATGTGTGTGAGAGCAGGGGTGAGGGAGGAGGAGAGGGGAGGAATTAGATGTGAGGGAATGGGGTCGAGCGGGCACGTGGTGAGATGTGAGGAGGACAATAAGGAATTGACTTCCTCCTCAGTGGTTGGGAGGAAGCGGCAGAGGGTGGCAGATGGGACCTGTATACACTTCATGTCACATCATTTTGAAAGATGCTCCCCACGGGATGAAATCCAGCCAGTGTGAACGTACTGTTGTATTGAGAAAGAGAGAAATCACTTGATAGAACACATTTTTATCCAGCAAATTAAAATTCCTCAAAGTGATTCCTTTGGTCACCACGAGTGGAGTTCATTTGTTGCAGAATTGTATCCTTCGTATACATGTGCTAGAATTTTCCATTAGAATATCTTATAGTAAATTCTGAGTAATACCCAATAATATAAAATAATGGTTGGCACACATTTCCAGTGGCATGCCGACAGAGTGAGTGACATGACCCACAAGCAAACACCAAAGATTTCGCAAGTGGATGCTGAGGCCCGCGGATTCCCATTCATGAAGGAGCCACTGGTCTGGCCATGGGTGGTTTGGAAATCACATTGGGACTCTGTAATGGCCAATCCCACATACCGCAAGATCCAGATCGGATCGAGTGCCCAATGATCACAGTTGGGACATCCCTAATAATAACAGGCTATATTACAAAGTTGGTGCTAACTTATCCAGAGCTGTTGTAAACTTACCAGAGCCATTATAGGGCCATATTACGTAGTTGTTGCTAACTTAACCAGAGCTGTTGTAAACTTAAAACCTCCACAGGCTATGGGCCATATTACATAGTTGGTGCTAACATAACCAGAGCTGTTGTAAACGTACCAGAGCCATTATAGCCTATGGAGGTTTTAAGTTTACAACAGCTCTGGCTAAGTTAGCATCAACTCTGTAATACTGTCCTATAATGGCTCTGGTAAGTTTACAACAGCTCTGGTTAAGTTAGGGCAGTATTACATAGTCGGTGCTATGTCAACCATATTGGTTATCACTGATTTTTTTCATGGTCTTGGAATTCACAAGACTTATACAAGGTTGTTTTTACCATTAATTTACAAAGAGCTAGCATTGCATGTTCATCTCACAAATTATTACCTCTTAATACATGACAGCATCGAGCTTTAGCAGCAGCTGACTGACATTCTCTAGGATTACTAAAATTGTTGATAACAGTTATCACTAATTTTTATTTAGCAAATTCTCAGTTATTTGATGGTCTGATCAGTAGACGGTCCTCAGGAAAAGTGGAGGGCACTTCATGCTGCACATACGTCACACCTCATCCCTCTCTCTATCCTACACACAACTATAACTACTCTCCATTTCAGCAGCTGCTGATAGATTGATAATACTTGCCACAGGAACCCTATGCTAGGGCATCACAAACTGCTAGATAAAAGCAGTTGAACGGGCAAATGTGCCGTGCAAATATAGCTTATTACTATTAAATAAAATGATGTGCCCATCCTATGGAAAAATATGAAAACCGTGCTTATTTGTTCCATTTCTGCTGAGACTTGCATGCAGTTTACTACTGAAATACCAATATATCTTGATCCGAGCATAAAAAAGAAGTCCTAGGGGAACGTAATCTGCAGCCTTTACTAGGATAAGCTGTCAAATGACAGGATTTAATGTATTCAGGAATTTGCGTTTCACATTTAATTCTCATTAGGCAATTCGTTAGTATGTTGTTTTTTTAAACCTTAAATATATGATAAAATCATGGACTCCTTTATGCAAATTGATTGTGAAGAACACTTATTTGCAGTCTGTGCGACTGGGTTTGGTAATTTGCAATTTAAATGCCGGTTAGAGAATGAAATTCACTCACTGAACCTGGAAGACGACATATTGTACTCCCAGTATCAGCAAATTAGCGTGAGATATGATTGAAAACACAAATATCGTTATAATAATAGCAAATAAAAACTCAATAAAACACAACACTTCATCCATCCATCTAACGTAGTGCTTACATATCATGTGCACATTGAAAATCCAATATATTCAAATAATAAGATCTTTGATAACAAATCTGTCTTTTTCTTTCATAATACTGATGCAGATAATAGAATAATAAACATACTGTACTTAATACAAAGTATCTACGAAACAGCCCAGGATAGGATTTTATGGAATGGACTCTTCTTCTAATTAATCTCATTTTACAACATTTAAAGGACCAGATCAAACTTAATTTAATGAAGCCTTTTCCATTCGTTCCCAGAAGAGCTATGGGGACGTTTCCATAGACAGATGTCTCCTTCATGAGCCTATGTCCTAGGAGCAAGGATGTCTGGTCAGGCACTGTATAATGCGTGCAATGATGTAATGGTGGGGAATTCTCCATTAAATATAATCAGATCATATATCGGCAGACAGATTTATAGGGCTGTGAAATGGCGATTTTATACATGGATACTATTAGATAGATTTTCGTTACGATCTTGCATATTGCTGTTATAAGTAGGAGTATTGTGTTTTACGTGCTCACATTGTGCTCTCTTACAGACTGTAAATGTTCAAGCTGTGCCATACACCATTTGGTAAAATACAAACAGGGTTATTCAGAGAGCACCGAAATGTCACCGGCATTTCGGTGCTCTCTCGTTCCCCTCACTTCAGCTAGTCTGATTTGCCGACCCTGCGGTGAATGCTGAATTCACCGCAGGGTCCCCAAAGTGCAGGGAACAAGCTGCCATACACATAAAAAAAAACACGCTGCAAAACCGCTGATTCGATCCGAAAAAAGCCGATGACATGCCAAGCAGAGCGCTGAACAGCCGCCGGAAAAAGCTGCCGAAAGGGTAAAAAAAGAACCCGCAACCTTTAACAGATGTTTGTAAAAAAAACTACTGCATGAAAATGCCTGGAAGTAATATAGCAGGTCTTATGAATAATAAAAAAAAGGTCTGTTACAGAAAAGAACACAATTTTTTAAAAAAAATAATAAAAAAATGTTGCTTAAAAATCATGAAAAATGCCTAAAAAAAATCACTAGAAAATAGACTTTTTGCTGCAAGTGAAAAAAATAAACGGATGAATAAATATTTCATACAAAAGGGGAAAAATTTATACATTGGGATTCGCCTGTTTAAACCTGCTGAATTAAACCACTGAAAATCAGGGCATTTCAAAGAAATTTTATCTGCTGTTCGGTGTTTTCTGAATAGATTAACCATTACTTCTATATGGGGAGTTCACCGTCAAAGATCACCGTATTTCGCTGGCAATTTGCCAATATTTGCGAACTGCCAGCTTTTTGAATAGCCGAATGGCTATGCAATTGAACTGTACAGGGAAATTCACCGTTCGGTGCAGTTTCGCAGCCAATTAGTCTCTCTTTGAATAACCCTGAAAGATTTGGACTGGAGATAAAAACAGTTCAGGCTGACTGTAAAAAAAGATGAGTTTTCGGGGCTAAGATAAACCTGGGTGTATTTGAAGGTTAAGAGGCTACCACATCTTATTTAAAAATTATTAAATTCTAGATACAGAAGCACATTACGACATAATACAGAGTTAAGAAATAGAAGAAAAAAGGTTGATATTTTTCATGGTAACCTATTTGTAGAAGATAAAGAATGCAGTCTGTCACTGAAAGATTTAGACATTTGCTCCCCGAACTAAACTGATTCATAGCCAATTGACCACAGATCATAGGCTGTCCTTCTGGTTCATAAGTATCTGCTGTCTAGTCTGTCCTTAGTCAAATTGCATGGTCTCAGATGCTCTGCAAGTAGTAGAAGTGAAGATGGTACTTCACGGTGGTGCAGCTAATGGCAAACAAGACATCTTAAGACTCATCAAAAGAACCATGATGAATTAGATGATCGGTTTGTGATTTAGGGTATCAACAAGATAATGTGGTGAGATCATCATAATAGAAGAATGTAGTGGAATGACTTTCAAAGCAGAACACGCCATCTCCTCTAGGGATGTGCGTTTCGGGTTTCGGAATCTCGGAATTTTCACGAAATTTCCCGATTCGTGTCTTCGGATTCGGCCGAATTTCCGAATCGGGTTGGACCCGAAAACCGATAGATCCGAAAAGTTTTCCGAGCCGAAACGAAAAAATTTTGGATTTTTCGAATGGACTTGAAATGTGTCAAATCGAAATTTATTTTTGCTCTATTCATGATTTCGGTTCCATTCGTGATTTCGGTTCCATTTCGGTAATTCTGGAAATCGTATATTTAACTATTATCGGTTATATCGCTGATTCTGTAAATTTTGTATTTGTAAATGCGTATCACTTGTTTCTTGTGGCATTCGGGTCAGATTAGCGTTTTTTAAATCGTTTTGTTCATTTTTTTTGTTCCTTGGCTTTCATACCATATTAATATGATTAAATAAAGTTGTGAAATGTATATTCAATTATTCATAAGAAAAAAAGGATCTTTATTTAATAAAAAAAAAACACGATAGAATCGCCAGAATTATCGTAGACACTTTGAAACGAGGAGAACAGACGTTCCGAAAAAACAAAAATTTCCGAAATTTCCGAAAAGTCGATACAAAAAACGAGCAAAGTGACCCGAAAACACGAAAAATGGTCGATATTCCGAAAAAAAAATGTACACGAAAAACGAGCCGAACCTAACCGAATCGAAACAGAAATCGGTCGAAACGAGCCGAATCGAAAATTTTAAACATCCGAACAAATCGAACCGAATCGAACCGAAAAAAAAATCGGTGCACAAGCCTAATCTCCTCCTCCTCATCGTCAGCCTAGGATCATTATCCTGGTTCCTAAGCAGTACCTAGAATGGATTCCAGTCCCTGGTGCTTGAGGAGCATGATGAAATCTACTGTAATCTTGGTTGATCATTCGGTCTAGACTAGATAACCATGGCCTAGAAGTACATCGCTGGACTGCCAACACCTGTACTTTGCCAGCTAAGAGCTAAAAGATGTGAAATGTCTATTTGGACTAGACCAGTGTTTCACAACTCTGGTCCTCAAGTACACCTAACAGGCCAGATTTTAAAAATTTATTTTGGGAAATTCAGACTGAAATCTGCAATCACTGAGCAGCAAATCATATGACCTGTGTTGTGCTTAAGCTATCTTGCAAAACCTTCACAGTCAGGGGTACTTGACGACCAGGGTTGGGAACAACTGGACTAGTCTAAACTAGAACCTTCCTGACAGATATCAGAGTAGACAGGGCCGGATTAACGTAGGGGCGGATGGAGCGGCCGCTCCAGGCCCCTTCCATTAAATAGGCCCACAGCTGCCCCAAGAATAGAGGAGCCACCGGCCGTCCGACAGATCTGCCACACGCGCGCACACACACAGCACACACACACACCGTGATGAAGCCGATCCTCTCAAGCGGCCCCACCGTGTTGTAAAATGTGCAGGAGTATTTTGGGGCAGAGCAGCCACTTGGTGTCACTCATCAGCTGCTCTGTGAGACACGGCTCCTCCCCATCCTCCAGCACCTCTTCCTGTTTCCAGCCATGTGGAAGGAAGGCGACTGGTAAGGAGAGCAGCTGAGCAGCAGCCAGGGAGAAAGGTAAGCTTCCCCAGCTGATGATTCACCCGGGCAGCTTTTTTTTTGTAATTTACCTTCACCCCTTATCCCCACCCCGCAGCTCTCCCTCTGAACTCATTCGGAAGGAGGGGGGGGCAGCATGCAGGGGGGACTGTAAAGACACAGACAGGAAGAGGGATCACAGACACAGAGAGAGAGGGGGGATGAAAGAAAGAGAGAGGAGGTGATGAAAGAGAGAGGAGGTGATGAAAGAGAGAGGAGGTGATGAAAGAGAGAGGAGGTGATGAAAGAGAGAGGAGGTGATGAAAGAGAGAGGAGGTGATGAAAGAAAGAGAGGAGGTGATGAAAGAAAGAGAGGAGGTGATGAAAGAAAGAGAGGAGGTGATGAAAGAGAGAGGAGGTGATGAAAGAGAGAGGAGGTGATGAAAGAGAGAGGAGGTGATGAAAGAAAGAGAGGAGGTGATGAAAGAAAGAGAGGAGGTGATGAAAGAAAGAGAGGAGGTGATGAAAGAAAGAGAGGAGGTGAGGTGATGAAAGAAAGAGAGAGGAGGTGATGAAAGAAAGAGAGAGGAGGTGAAGAAAGAAAGAGAGGAGGTGATGAAAGAAAGAGAGGGGGGATGAAAGAGAGGGATGAGAGAGGGGGGATGAAAGAGAGAGAGGGGATGAAAGAGGGGGGTGAATGAGAGAGAGGGGATGAATGAGAGAGGGGGATGAATGAGAGAGGGGATGAATGAGAGAGGGGATGAATGAGAGGGGATGAATGAGAGGGGATGAAAGAGAGGGGATGAAAGAGAGGGGATGAAAGAGAGAGAGGGGATGAAAGAGAGAGAGGGGATGAAAGAGAGAGAGGGGATGAAAGAGAGAGAGGGGATGAAAGAGAGGGGATGAAAGAGAGAGGGGATGAAAGAGAGAGAGGGGATGAAAGAGGGGGGATGAAAGAGAGAGGGGATGAAAGAGAGAGGGGATGAAAGAGGGGGGATGAAAGAGAGAGAGGGGATGAAAGAGAGAGAGGATGAAAGAGAGAGAGGGGATGAAAGAGAGAGAGGGGATGAATGAGAGAGGGGATGAATGAGAGAGGGGATGAATGAGAGAGGGGGATGAGAGAGGGGGAATGAAAGAGAGAAGGAATGAAAGAGAGGGAGAGAGGGGGATGAAAGAGAGGGGTGGAATGAAAGAGGGGGATTGAAAGGGGGGTGAAAGAGGGGGAATGGAAGAGGAGTCACAGAGAGACAGGAGTCACAGGGATGAGAGGAGTACAAAGAGAGTGAGGGATGAGAGGAGTACAGAGAGGGATGAGAGGAGTACAGAGAGAGGGATGAGAGAGGCGTACAAAAAGAGCGAGGGATGAGAGGCGTACAGAGAGAGAGCGAGGTATGATTGAGGAGTACAGAGCGAGAGATGAGAGAGGCGTACAGAGAGAGTGAGGGATGAGAGAGGAGTACAGAAAGAGTGAGGGATGGGATGCGTACAGAGAGCAAGGGATTAGGGAGGAGTACAGAGAGCGAAGGATGAGAGGAGTACAGAGAGAGGGATGAGTGGAGTACAAAGAGAGTGAGGGATGAGTGGAGTACAGAGAGAGCGAGGGATGAGAGGAGTACAGAGCAAGCGAGGGATGAGAGAGGAGTACAGATAGAGCGAGGGATGAGAGAGGAGTACAGAGAGAGCGAGGGATGAGAGAGGAGTACAGAAAGAGGGGTGAGAGGAGTCACATAGAGGATGAATGAGAGATGAGTCACAGAGGAGTCAGAGAGAGAGACGGACGGAGGAAAGGACTCAAAGATGTGTGACAGGGGTGGGAAAGAGTACACAGAAATGAGAGATACTACTTATACATACAGCACACATTACTGTGAGTTTTATTGCTGTGGAGCTCTGTGATACGCTCATACACTGCACATTACTGTGAGTTTTATTGCTGTGGAGCTCCGATACGCTCATCTGTGAATATATTATTCATGACTTCTCTATAGGACAATTTCACTGCCACTGAAGATTGTTGAATTTTGACGAATTGCACCGTATTTCGCTGTCAATGAGCCAGTATTTGGCGAACTGACAGTTTAGTAAATAGACGAACTGACACGAAATTGCACCATAGGGTGAAATTCACCGTTCGGTGCAGTTCGGTGGCAAGTTCGGGGCTTAGTGAATAACCCCTTCTGTTAACGCACTCCTACGTCAGTCGCCCAGCCACAAATCCACTCCTAGTTCACTCCAGCCACACACATTCATCAATCTCTATGACGCATAGCCCCCATTCACATCACATTCGGTCACTTTCACTCCTATGAATGATTTTTTTTTTCTGCAGCAGATATTTTTATTATTTATGGGACCTTTTTTATCATTTAAACACATTTTAATGCATTTTTATTGGTTTAAATACAAGAATAGTGTAGTTCCATTTATTGTTTTTGTCTGCAGTCCAGCGGGCTTCAGTGGCGTTCGGCTGTCAGTCCGGCAGCATTTGGCTGGGACCCTGGGTTGTCCATAGTCACTTGCAGTAGACAACCCAGGAAGTCTGCCATCGTACGACCTAGGTTGTCCGTAGTCTGACGACCACGTTGGACGTCAGAATATGGACCCAGTGGACGGTCAGCCTAAGTCATGTTCCGTTGTAGTGCTATAAGTAAATTTTTAAAAAAGGTGTAAATATCCTTTCAGATAAGCAAAGCAACGCGGATCGATGGTTGCCTAAGTATCTAAAAATAGGCCCACCGAAATCCTCAGCACCAGGCCCATGATACCCTTAATCCGGCCCTGAGAGTAGAGGCTCTTATTGGGTACATCAGTTGGGAAACGGAGCCTGAACATGGTAGACCTGAAATCTCAAAATACCCCATAATGATGCTTGCATCACAGACATATGGATGCTTTGATTGGCCAAAAGTATAGATTATACAAAGTTTATAATTTTTTTATATACTGTACCTTTATCACAATATCCAGCATATTTGTATACTTTTCAGCAATATTTCAAAAGATGTATTTACAGATAATGAAAAGAAGAACTGCCACCCTCGGAATGAAATGGTTCATTATAGAACATAGAGACAAACAAATATTTTTGTATATATGCTGGCAGCTATGTTACCCATGTCATTGCCACATAGTGATATATCCTGCCAGAAAATTACAAAACAAATTTAAAACAATAGGAAAAGCCACTAAGTTACCTGGAACTAGAACTCTGATATTTCTAAAATATATTAAATGACTATAAATGTTTGAAATGCCTAAAATATTCCTTCAATCCTCATGTGAACATATAATGCCAGGTTATTTATATCAAACTGTATGATTATAGTCTTTTTCCTCAGTTTTTGTCATTGCAGATATTCCAGTCCTAGTCCTTTTAAGATATATAGCTGTGCTGGTGATACCTATAAAATTAAATCCTTGGGCCCAAGGCTGTAAACCGAAAAACTGATTTATTAGTACTAATATTACACTATAAAGAAGTGCAATTTATTGGGTGAATAAATACAGAACTGTCAACTGCACGGTAGAGATGTTCCTGCAATACTGCTGAATTCACCTGTGTTATTATATGTGTACTTTCAAACTTTTTGCTATCAACACTGTTTTTTACATCAGTCCCAGATTGGTCACACAAGGCAAATACCTGGAGGTCTCAGTGGATATCCTTGACCATCATTGTGAACCACTGACATTTGCCCTGTGTGCTCAGTAACTCAATCCAATTGAGTATAGGATACCAAAGAGAAAGTTTAACTGCCACTCGTGTGAAAATTCCTAGCTTTTGGGCATGACTTCAACAATCTGGCCATAGGGCACACCAGGAAAATGCTCAGCAGGTTTCAATGGCAGAGGTTTCAATGGTCTTGGCAGAGTCCCATAATCTTTCCTATGTCAGATCTAAACCTGGCTTATGTAAGGCAAGCCCATTTATGTAAATGCAAATTTGAAAGGCGTCTTCTGCTCGTTTCGCTGTCAATGACTCAATATGTGACTTCGCCACCAAACCCTTTAACCTTGCACTCTATACCATGGATGTCAAATTTGGGCCCTCCAAATGTAGATGTCCTACAAACCCCACAAATCTATGAATGCAATGAATGGCCAAATAACCTTGGGATTTGTCAGGACATACACCTACTTTGCAAAAAAATTAGGACTTCAGACACTCCAATTGCAGTGAAATAATAGCACCTTTATTGGATAAAACTTACAGGGTTATTCAGAGAGCGTGAAAAGCAGGAGAATGATTGGAGAATGAAAAATTCTAGGTCAAAATAGCCAAACCAGAAAAATTCTCCCTTTCATCTCACTTTCCAAATTGGCTATTTTGACCTAGAATTTTTCATTCTCCAGTCATTCTCCTGCTTTTCACGCTCTCTGAAGAACCCTGTTAGTGATAACATTTCAGCAAACAAATGTGGCCTTTGACAAGCCGTGACAAAAGAACTTGACATAGGCCACCTTTCTTGGCTGAAACGCTGCCACCAAATTTTATCTAGTTAAGCTGCTAACATTTTTCCACTGGTAGGTTGCCAGAATTCCTATCTTTTGCAAAGTCTGATGTTGGATTTGGCCGACCATGATTCCTTAAGAAGCAGCCACACCTGGAGCAATAATTTTAGTGTACGATTACCTGGTGGGTTCTTGAGTGCCTTGTTTCTATTTCCATACGACCAACTGACTTGTGGTTGATGAACTTGTATGACTTAACCTGAGCATAGTCATATAATGTCAGCAATTATTGTGTTGGTATTATGCAAGTGCATTTTTAGCACCACCACCCATCGAAAAATCGTAAAATTTTCATTAAATTCTCTAATGTAGATCTGCATGCTGCAAACCTATAATAACAAACATATCTATTTACAAGGTACTCTTCAGTCTTCTGGAGGCCATCATTATCCATTCTTATCATTATCCATCTCAGTAATAATCATTTTACACACTATGGGATGATTAAAGACTGTGCAGGAGCTGCTGGGTGAGTATTGCAACACAGGTTTGAGCAGGCCCCACAGACTGGTAAATGAAATGGGAAAGGCATTGATGGACAGATGGGACACTCTTATGAGCATCTCCAAAAAAAAGCGAAAAATTTGCTCCACGTGGGAACAATGTCCATGGATATAAGTTAAATTGTTTGTAAAGAATAAACAATGCCTGAAGGCTAACGACAGGGGAAAATGAGATGTAATTTAAAATATTAATCAATGTTTACTCTCTACAGATTACGGCAAAACAATCACGCAAATCCATAACAATTATTCTGTACACCAACTGGAAATTATTACTGGTATCAAAAATATAATCTAGTAACCAAATAATGCATTTTTTACATTAGGGAAGAAGCATCCCGTTCTGAGGGCTGAGAGTAAATGAGGTGTTTCGTGGTAACAAAGGTCCCTGTTTTACAAAGGTGTCAGCTTGGCAATCACAACACCTGATAATGAATGCAAAGAGTATGAGAGGCTTTTGTGAAGAATACGATATGGAGGGAGGTGGATGGCGTTTAAAGATGGAATCACTGATCAAAAATGAAGAGATGTATTTTTCTGCGTAATCCCCATTTAGAGTTGAAATTCCATATTAAGCGAAACGATCCATTTTCCAATATTTGCATTTGGTTGAGAGCGACCATTGTGACCCATGGGAGACACTAGAATCTGATAGGAACATTGGGATTTGTTGCTTCGGGCATTGATAAACCTACAAAGCTCCAACACATCCGTTCCAACACCTCGATTAAAATGTCATCTGTTCTCATTAGCCTGACTTTACAAGCATATAAATGAATGACCACTATAACATTTAATTTGCATTAAACACTGGAAACGTCATCCATGAGCAGGTAATGTCCATTTTAAGACCATTTTCCCAATACACTTCCCATATATTTTTTTTTACATCTGCTAATAAAAATACACTTCTTTTATACAGTTAAACTACTTCTATACGATACTAAATTACAATTTATATATAATAGTAATTTACTAACAATCCACTGGGAATTAATAGGGTGAAAGTAAAATATAAATAACTTTTCTAATGTGCCCATTAACTCAAAATTGGTATTTGATACCAAAGTTGCCTTCTTTTGGACAAGGCTAGAAATCAAGCGATTTCTTTTTACCCGCATAAATGCAGGTACAATTGGGACGGGGGGACATACGCTCTTGATAAACCATCTGAGAACGGCGAAACGCGTTGAGTAGTGATGTCGACCTGTTTTTAACAGTTTACTTTTGGTTACATTGGACTACAGGCAAAGCTGTTATTGATGGTCTTTTTGGGGCACCTAGAGACATTTCTTCTACTGGAAGTTTTCTACCACGTTTCCCTTGTCTAACCCTCGCTTCTAATGTTCATAATTTGTGCTAGCTGGGTATTGTAGGCAGCTCGAACCGCCGAGGTTAGCTATAGGGATCTATTAATCCTATCCTCTTGTACACCCTTACCTATAATTTACGTATGAGCATTGCCTGTCATTCTCCTCCAACCTCACTATTTTCTTTTTGTGTTGGTTTCCTTTTTAAACTTGATTATTTCAAATAAAATTGTTCTTTAAAAGTTTTTCTACCAGTATCTGTGTCTTAAGGCTTTTTTCTGTCCAGGATAGAAATGATGCTTCAAAATAGTCGCACTGATCCACCCAAGGGGAGCAACCAGTCATCTACTGCTCCAACCAGAGAAACAGAACTGCAAGGAAAAGTGCACTATTCTATTAACCCCATTAGGTCATGTCTACATTTTCATGGTTTCACCTGGAGGCAAAGAATAAGGAAATGCCATGCAAATGAAGGTAAACCACTTGCTCTATTGAGTTTTCTGCTGACTTGTGAGCTGGAAAGCTATGGGGGGGGATTAATCAGGACAAGACATGTTAATGCATAAAGATAAGCGGATATATACATCGGGGGCAGGCATGTTCCCCCCCCCCCATTTTATTATTTCCTCATCCCCCCCCTAATTTTATTTTTTCCACATGGGGCCTGTGTCAGCTGCTCTGACTCAGAAATAACAGTTTAGTAGATTTACCCCTCTATAAATCAATAAAAATGGGTCCAAATATAATACAAAATCTATTACAAAATAAAGTCTTTTAAAAAATAAGACTATCAAAAATGTCATCTAAAAAATACAAACAAATTTTTGCAAAAAAAGGGAAAGAATTAGCGAGCTATACTATATGGGAGAACTTTGCTGTCACCAAACACTGCCAAATGACACTATATTTGCTGTCAGTTCGTCAGTATTTTAGGTCATTGACGTTGCCAATTCGGCACGATTCAGTGGTTATTGGCACAATTCGGCGGCTTTCGCCGACATCCGATAACGGTTTCGGTGACTCCATTTTCAGCAAAACACGGTGAGCTTTCACTAAATAGAGAATTCACTGTATTTTTGGAGAAATGGAATCACTGAAGAGCAGCAAAACACAAAGTACCGAAATTGCACTCAATTTAAAATAATATAAAATATGTTTTAATTTCATTAAATGTCAAAAAATGCAAACAAAATCTTTAGCTCCAGCCCATAGAGATCTTAATGCGACCCTGCGTGTTTGCATATCGGAGTGGGCCGATCTGGAGGAAGTCCAGGGCAGTCTTTTAGTTCCAGCTCAGCCCTGACAGCTCAGCCCTGATGGGAGGTATCCCGGTGCATGCAGGCAAGTTTGTTGACACATTGACATCTACATGCAAGAAACTCAATGACTTTTTTGACACAGCATTTCTATCCATTTCCAAAAGGTGGCGACATTGTGACAGTAAATGGTCACGACACTACAGAGGAGATCATGCAACTGCATATTCTTGTCATCTGACTAGTAGCAGAATTAAGCTACATGGCATAAAGAGCCAGGTGGAAAATCACAGGAGATAGAAATCTTGCACAAATCTGTTTCCATTAACATGGAACATATTGAGTGAAAGGCAGAGCTCATCCAGCCTGGTAAAGCAATGAACTCAATTCTGTACAAATCCACTGTTAAAAAGTAATGTTGTATCCAAGAGCAACAACACAAAATATAAATAATAATGAAATAATGAAATGTGTAGTGCATAAACCATTGCCGTCATGTAAACCGACAATAGGCAGAATTCTCTGAGATATATAAAATATTTCCTGACAGCTTAATTTATGAGCTCTTAGGAATGATGATGACGAGTGCGAGTTACCTGAGGTGAAGTATGGCATTTAGATGACCCGGTCAGGAAAGAAATAAATATACATGAGTTGGGTTGTGATTCATTAATCAAGATACGATAATTAATGGTTGCAGTAAGACATTTAGGTAAATTCCAATCGCTCATAATTCATGTTTGATGCATTTGACTTCACACTAGATACACACTATAATACAGGGAAAAAAGGCCTTACAAGAAAACACTGAGATGCTGGAGTTTGGGAATCTGCATAAACTGACACATGAAATACGAAACAGCCGATGACCAAAGCCACCTATATTAGCATACCTAGCATTTTCCAGTAGTTATCGTGGGGGTCTGTTTACTGAAAAGACATTGTAGCATTTTATAAACGTTCCCTAAATCAACTCAGCAAGTTAAAATAAAGAAATAAAAAAGGAGCTATTACCCATGAAAAACGTGCTGTCACTCCCTACCGATGGAATGCAACCAAGAATGGCAGCTGTGAGTGACCCTCCGCTTTCTTTGTGCACCTGATTGACAAGTCGGTGCACCACCATCACAGCTGAGGGCCAATCACACGGCAGAGAGTTCTACCAACAAATGGGTAAACATGCCGGCGTCCAGGGCAGGGCCGGATTAAGATCTCAATGGGTCTGGAGCTCAAGATTTCGGTGGGCTTTTTTTGGAATTTACTGAAAGGTAAACATATCTTATGTTATTTAATAGTGCATGTGACAGACCGCCTGGCACACAGACCGTGTGCCTCTGTCAAACGCTAGCTTTCTCCAAGCTGGACCTCGAATTCCATCTTTAGCAGCCCCCCAAACCTTCTCTCTACAAAGCACCAGGCAGGACCAGTGTTGGTGAGCAGCAAAACAAAGACTGATTCTTTATTTTAAAAATACACAGGTAAAACACAGTTGACACAACCCCCAGTTGACAAGCCCCATCTTGAATGCATTACAGATTACTTTGGTGCTGAACAATGGAAGAGACCTTCAACACAATGGATTATTTTCCTATGCATTCTTATCTTAAACAGCCTGCTCAATGGCTAGAGGGAAACAAAGGAAACTTCTTACAGCAGCAAGTATACACTATACAGAGAGGGGGTAGCTACAGAAGAGTACAGTATATAGACACTGACAGAGGACAGCTAATACAGAGATGTGCACTATACAGAAACACAACAACATAAATCCTGGATTCCCTGGGCAATCCAGTTGGTAAACCCCAGGTTGCACCTTGGTCCATAGTCAGTAGGCAGGAGGCTAGCCCCCAGGCTCCTCCAACTGCCCCAGTGACAGCTGAGTCTGTCACAGTGCAGATACGGGTATATACAACCAGGCAGATGCTGTGTGAGTAAATTTCCATTCAGATTTAAATCATTTACTCCGTGGGAAATCATTTTTTCACATTCTATCATCCAAACCTTTGTTATATATTCTACAGGGCATTCTTGGGGGAAAAAAATTGAAAGGAGAACCTGTTACTGCATTTTTCTGAGAAAATACACAATTTTAACCAAAACTGAAAATTTACGCTTGTGTTTTAGAGGATTATGTTTTGTGAATAAAATTACTATGTATAAACCACTGAACTTGCTCCCAGCGTGGGAAATGAGAAGGTGAGTAACAGCAGTAGTATTGCTCATTTTATAAGAGACAAGTGGACAATGCCATCGCTTTCTAACAAAAAATAAATAGATAAATAAAACCTTTTTTTCCCTCTTGTTTTAGATTTTACATGGTCATGTTTGGTATCAATGCAAAGACCAGACACTGACCTTTCCAATAGCACTTCACTTGACCTTCTGCGGTGTAAAGATTAGAGACTTGGGGTTCCAAAGCCCCCCCCCCGTGCCCCTCGCTGCAGTACGGCGGTTTACTTTTTTAATGTAACAATGCGTAATAATGCATTGTGCCTTCACCTCCACACTTGTAGTTGACATGAAAAAAAGAGATGGTGAGTTAGTGCAGCATCATTGTTCGCTTCATAATTGAAAAGTGAACAATATTGCTGTGTTAGAAAGAAAATTAAGTAAATATATATTTTATTTTTATTGTTACAAAAAACCTGATCATGTTTGGTATCATTGGAAAGGTCATGCTCCGGCCTTTTCAAGTGATACCTCACATGACCCTGTAGCTGCCACCGAGTCAGAGATACAGAGGTCGAAAAGCCCATCAATGCAGACATACAGGGTTATTCAGAGAGAGGTGAAAACCAGGAGAATAACTGGAGAATGGAAAATTCTAGGTCAAAAAAGTGAGTGAAAAGTGAGCTAAATGGGAGAATTTTTCTGGTTTGGCTAATTTGACCTAGAATTTTCCATTCTCCAGCCATTCTCCTGCTTTTCACCTTTGTCTGAATAACCCTGATAGTTTTCCTTTCACTGGGCCTATTATGGGCTGCTGCTCCAACAGCCTCTATGTTAATCCGGCCCTGTCCCAGGGACTGAATTGGGTGTAGTATCAACTGTGATATCTCATCAAGGGACAAGTTATTATAGTGATCATCAAGACCAATGTAATATCCATCCAGTGATGGGATATCACAGAAAACGTGTACCTGGGCAGTACAGGTATATATTAAAACAAGCAATTTCCAAATTCTAATCCATTATTTATTATCTGCCTTTGGAATGTTATTACAATTTTAAAAAAAAGAGTCTGCATTCCTCTCCCTACCTATCTAAATTCATGGACTTACCAGCTTTCTCCTTGAGTCAATTCCTGCCTCTGTTGCACACAGTGACTTATATAATAATGCATGGCAGAAGCAAGGATGGATTTAACTGGCAATTAACGTGTTTTCATTTTATTCAGGTGGGAGACGTCAGCTGACCCTTCTTTACATAGGAAAAATCTACTAATGGCTAGGAAAAAATAATGGATGTAGGTTAGGAAAATGTATGGAACACACAGAATTATGTCAATTCTATGTATGGAACACCAGAGGCATAACTAGAAACCTCAGGGCCCTGGTGCAAGAATCCATGAAGGGCCCCCCCCCTCGTCGGCTGTGGGGAGGGGCCAAGGCGGGCCATTGAAGTCAGCAGGGCATACCATTAATTAGACAGCCAGTATCAGACACCAGTAATTAACCAGTCACTATCAGACCCCAGTAATTAACCAGCCAGTATCAGACCCCAGTAATTAGCCAGTATCAGACCCCCAGTAATTAGCCAGGATCAGAACCCCAGTAATTAGCCAGCTAGTATCAGAACCCCAGTAATTAGCCAGCCAGTATCAGGACCCCAGTAATTAGCCAGGATCAAACCCCCAGTAATTAGCCAGCATCAGACCCCCACTAATTAGCCAGCATCAGACCCCCACTAATTAGCCAGATTCAGACCCCCACTAATTACCCAGCCAGTATCAGACCCCCACTAATTAGCCAGCCTCTGCTCACTCTCACACACACAAACAACACACCCCAGCTTGTTACATACTTACCATAGGTAAGTATGGTCTCCACTTTCCCTCCCTGCACGTGCTGGACACTTCCAGCACAGCAGGGGAGGCTCTGCTTTGCATGGCTGTGGAAGGGAAAGGGGCGGGGCCAGCACATCCCCAAGTGAGCAGCTGTCCTCTTCTTCCTCCTCCTCCCCAGCAGGGCCTTTACTTCTGGTGCAGCATGTGGGAGTTTGATCCCACAAACTGCCGATCAAACGGGAGACCAGGTGCCTGACCCCTGCCTGGACTGTGGGGCAAGCAGGGCTAGTTCGGGCCCCCACCCATCCGGTTGTGGGCCCCCAGACTCAGGGGCCCGGGTGCAATGGCACCCACTGCACCCCTGGTAGTTACGCCCCTGTGGAACACGCAGATTTGACATAAGTAAAAGTCAAAATCTGCTACAATATCCATCTGTTGATCAGTTATATTGTTTGTACTCTTTCTCTTAATTGGACTTGCATGGAATTGGACCAGGGTGTCCTTAGTATGTGTGTGGTGGGGGGTTCCCACTGAGAACATAGACTATCTTTCTTGATTTAGGGAAAGTTTAAAACCCACTACACATCACTTTAATAGAAGGTTTTTGTAACCATAGAAATGACAAAATTTAAACTTTTAAGAGTTTATGAAAAATATGGTCCAACACTTCTCCAATGTAGTCCATGTGGTCTTTTTGAAGCATTATTTAGCGTTATTGCTCGATGTATTTGGTTTCTTCAAACTTAAGACTATGGCAGATATACTTTAAACGAATAAATGTCATTTTGCACTGATAATTCTAGATGCAATGCAGATTCATAGGTTAGAGTGCAGATAAGTGACACCATACAGTTTTCTGTGGGAGGATGGCAGCCATACGAGAACTCTTAAAGGCCACTTCATGGCCATATCACTTGTGTCGAGGCTGAAGGTATATTGTGCGGACACCATATAGCATCTATAATTGAGCAAGGCCACTGCATAAATACCAGGCCTTGACTCCTCTGTCTGCCTTATTGAATTTCTACATTATAATTAGACAGCTCAATAAAGCAAGCAAGAAGCTATCTCCTTTGTTATAAATTGGAGCTTGTAGAAGAATATCGATGGTAGGAGCTTGTTTTCAAGTATAGCAGCCCAGGATTTACAGAGAGAAGAGTGGATAAAATGTGTGCTAATTTTAACAATTTAAAGCCCTCATTCGACATTCAGAGCCTCTGCAAATGGACAATAGGCCATTTTACTTACGTACATACACAGATCTGCCCTTTCGCTATCCCTATATAGCCGATACATGAATATTACATCTCTTCCTTAATAATGCTTGCCAGTAAATAGGTCCAATCACCATTGATTGGGTATTGGTCTTAAAGGAAATGATGCATGGATGAGCATAGGGACATGAATAACCTCTACAATATCAGAGGGTGCGGTAATGGGAGGGGAATAAAAGTGTTAGCTCTTGGTTTCGCCAACACTCCTCGTATCTATTGTTACACTATCCTGCATCAAAAAGACAGAATACACTTGGACTGTTTGGCCATTTGTAGAATAATCTATAAAAAATTCTATGAAAGCTCTTTATATATATACTATAGACCAGAATATTACAATCGTATCTGCAACCCGTGGGTACCTATAGGGTTAATTATCCTGTCTACCTCTAAAGGGACATTAATCATACGTCTCTGTACAATGCCGTAGGCCTCTAAGCCAGGGTTCTGAAACTTTTGGTGCAGTAAAATATCCATTAAATGAACTCGCATTTTTAATCTAGACCATTAACACCAAAGATCGATAAGATGTCCAAATATCGCTCCCCCAACTCGTTCGACTTTTTTTATTTTTACTATTTTTATACCCCTGACATCAAGCCAGGAAACGGCGATGTGAAACAATGTCATATTATAATGATATGTGATGATGCAGTGCCAGCTGTTTAGACTGAAATCAAAGTCCCTCGAGAGAATTCAGCCTGAATTAGAGATGCGAAGGAGCCGTCAATAAAACGGAAAAGAATTCTATCTGCAGGCTCTTCAAACTCCATGCTACTTAGAAATTCACACTTCACGGTGATATTTTACCCCGTATACAAAGCAAAGAATGTAAACAGCTCTTGCAGATCTCTCGCCACTTTGGACAATCGGGTTGGACACGATATATCAAGTATCAATCTCTGCTGTTTGATCTCATTTAAATTCCTCTGCTAATAAATCTGCATTTTGTTCCCCAGGCCTCTCATTAGTGCGGATTGCCGAGCGTTGTGTTGGTTTTTACCGTTAACCATTTAGTTTCCCCAACACTGAGCACACTTTTAATAGAATTCTTTCGCTATTACAGTGAACTGGATGTAGTGTAATCATGCCCGTATACACAGGAGCATGTACCTATATACACAGGTGATAACGTGAGACAATATGTAACGTATGTATTAAATACAGGCAAATGTGCGTTTATATGACATACACATACATTGAATTAAAAATAATTTGTATACTGTGTGCATATTTATTATTTATCACTGGAGTGGACTCCTTTGAGTCATTCATAACCCTACGACCCACACGCTTTATGTTCATACACCACAGTTATAGATTTTATTTGTAATATTAGATATAGTAAAAAAATGTAATAAAACCAATTAGACTGAAATTATTTCAGAATAGCTGATACAGGCACCATGTATTTTTCCACAGCAGCAATCACGCCTCCATTCCCTTGACCTATCCTCATTAGTTGTTTTCTTGGCAATCCATTTGTTCTCTCAGGCTTCTGCGTCCATATATATATATAATTTAATCTATAAGTAGTAGCTTGTGGCCTTTTCCCACTACTCCTTTCCCTTATCCACTTGGGATTCACAATATCCATTTCATGGTAGATGTCTTCCTATGTTTTTTTTTAAAATTTATATCTTCTTCTTTTCATCATATGCATTTATTTTATCAAAGGTCAGCACAACATGTGGATTTTTGTATTATAACCAAAGTTGTGGCGTTTACCAATTCAAGCTTCAAATAAACAAACAAAACAAATTGTGGAATTTTCTACAAGCCAGGACCATCCTATAGCTCTGAAAACTGCACAATACCTGACCCTTTGCTAAGGGTTGGTACCATATCACGGCCTCATATGATATTACAGAAAATATTACCTTTAGACTCCGTAGAGTGTATGTCATTAAACATAAGTAGATATAATTAAATAAAGGTTTACCGTCAAAAAGTCCAGTCTCCTATATTAATAATACTATAAACTATACGTTGTCTGTCTCTTAAAAGTGCTTCTTCATCTGTCCCTCACTTATTTTATCATTACCGTCCCCTATACTATGGAGTGCATTGCATTCACACACTCCTCTTTTTTTCCACCCACCATCCTTTCTCCATCCATACACATCTTCCCTTTATAAACTGAGATCCCTTGGCATCTCCCAGCATTGCCGGCTGTAACCACCACAGGCAGGTCCCCATCAGTTTAATGAAATTTATTAGTTCTAGTTTATACACACTACAATACTAATATGTTATGCATTTCAATTTAACATTTACTATCAGAATTAGCCTTAAACTCTATATAAGTCCCATTCCCCGGCCCATTGCTTAAAACCTACAGCAGCCAATGTTCCACTATGCTCCTTTGGAAACAGACTTCAATGTTGTTCTTCTTATATCTTTTCCCATATTATATATATATCTATAAAATATGCAATGCCATCCAAGATGGAACATGCCCTGGCTTTTACTTCATTGTTAGCATTTACCCCATGTTCATTTTGCTCCTCTCTTAATGTGGATTCCACTGCAATATACCCAGACCTTTCTTACAAATGGACAAGGTCCATCACATCCCAGCCTACCATGACTTTTCTCATTTTGACAATTACAATCTGTCTTATTCTAGAATAATCCTGTTCAATCCCATTTTATAATGCCTGCACAACTCAAAGTCATTTTCTGCTCATGGATAGAATGAGATAAAAGCTGTGTATGGTATGTGTTGCAGGTCTGCACTTACCCTTATGGTAAGGCTTCATCCATATCTGCCAACTTTGCATTGAAACATAATATTATTCTCATGGAAAACCATTCTACAGCTTTCTGTTAGAAAAGTAACCTCATGGGGAAAATGCATCCAATACCACAGCTTTACAGTCCCACATTCTCACTACACTTACCCCCAGACCCACGTATAGTCCATCTAACTCCCCCCCCCACAGACACACTCACACTCAGAGCTCTCCCTATTTCTACACCAGTGACAGTCCTTCATTCATATATTTCTATTACCAACAGTGTTATATAAAAACCTTATTTGCCTTTCGGATATTTCTCAAAGCCTTGACTGAAGGAACCCCCACATCTACAACAAACCTGAACCCCATCATCCCATGAAAACACAGTATGTGGCATCTATTCTACTAGAGCTGGTTCTGCTTTCCCATTTCATCCAAATTAAACCAAAATATAGTGATGCAGCAGTCATTTTCATGAATGTACCCTTGGTCTTTTATGATCTGAAGCCATACTTCATGTTTTATTTCACTTTTAATACACATTGTTGTAGGATCCTTATCTGAAGGTTGTGTTTGCTGCTCTCACCCCAGACCATTATGTCACCTGTCCAGCATTTCAGTCTGTTAATTTGCCCCCACAGACCTCAGATCTCATTTTAGCTTACAGTACTGAACACAAACCTGATCCAACCCAGGCTTCAAATTGATCTGCACCAGACCCAGTATCCTCAGTCTGGCTCAGTGGATACCTCTCTGTGTTCTAGTAGCCCACTCAGACACATTGTAGCAAACACCCAAAGCCCCTTTTTCTTAAATACCTTCTATCTATCCAAATAACTCTTTTCTTTCCAGGTCATCTTATACCATTAGAGCTCTATCCTAGTCTTGTAACCCTAAATAATAATCTGGATTCTGCATGTATGTGTTACAATACATCTCGTCTTGGATACCCCACTCATACTTTGGAAGAATATATGACTATATCATCCCCATCTATATAATCATTTTAAGCCAGGCTTCTACACCCTGTGCAGCCAAAGCACTGACATACCCCTTGCCAGAGCCCAGTGCAGCCTCCCTGCACCTGTCTCTGTCTAACCTTCCCAACCTGGGGCTCAGCATCACATTGTGCCTCAGCTTGTCTCCATCCCACCCCACACCAGCCAGGACAAGACTCACATCTCTGAAGCGGTTCCAGTGCTTGATCTTGCCACTGTACTGGTTGATGGAGGACAGCCATTGCTCATCCTCCATGAAATTGCCTGTATTTTCTAATTCCTTTCCGTCTCCCTGGGTCCAGGCTATGGGCAACAGCAGAGGCAGGAGGAAGAGACAGGATCCTCCTGGGTTCCTCATCCTGGCTGAGGTTGGATGATGCAGCAAGAGCAGCTGAAGGAAGACCTTGGTCCTAGGCAGGTTGGAGATGCTGAGGTCCAGAAGAGACAGCTAGATGGATTGATGATGGAGGGAGGCGAGGAGGGAGGAGACCTGCTTCTCTGCTGAGACTTGCTGTTTAGCTGCCTCGGAGAGAGAGAGCCCAAAAGCTTCCAGCAGTCACAGGGTCTTTGAGAGACAAGACTGGAGGGGGGAGAGAGCAGGGAGCCTGCGCCAGAGCAGCACAGAGGAGGAGGAGGAGGTGGAGAAGGAGGAGGGAGATGAAAGCCACTGACACCACACCTGCTGAAATGGTCCAGGATTCGAGCAGCTACAAATGTGGGTTACATTGTTTTCACAAGCCACTGACAGAAATTACAGAAGCTTTGCACTGACATGATGCTGCCCAGTATGTCTTCCCAATCCTTACATTCATAAAGCACCTACATATACTGCAGCCCTGTACACAGCCTGCCAACACTGAATTTCTAAAATCCTTCAATGCAAAATTTAAATGATGCTAAGAGTATTATGCAAAGAGCCTGCAGCCTGGGAATAGCAAGCATTAATATTGCATGGAGAGAGAATCTATTTAGATTGGATCAGGTTGACACCGGTTAACCCCTTCACTGCTAGCTCCATACAGTCATCTCTAGCCTTCTGAGTGAGGAGTCAGTGCATGGCTGTCTCAAAATAAAAGAATTGGCACCAAAGGAGCTCTATTTTTTTTTTATATTTGCATGATTTCGTTTCGATTTTTTTTTTGCCATGTTTGTTTACATGAACATTTAGGCCCCTATTACATTCTTCGCGCAGTGCGTTATGTGAGCGCAAATGCGCATTTGCGCAAGGGGCAAAACCCTTTGCGCTGAACGTCGTATTACAACGTTAGCGCAAACGATGCGTGTTAACGTTTAACGCGGATGGACCTGCGCGAGCGTGATGAACTGTGCGCGTCCTATACTTAACATTGTGAGCGCAAATTCGTTCGTGCACTGGTACGCGGATGGTATTACAATCAATGCGCATCTTTTTACGAACGATGTTTGCGCGCATTTTTTTAACGTCTTTGAAAAGCTGGTGGTAACTGAAAATCGGAACGTTCTGGCCGAAACGAAAAACACCAGCACGAAAAAAAAATACAGCACAGTATAGTTACACATTCTACACATACCCAAACAAAAAAAAATTGTGAATTCGTGCGTGTTTTTTTTATTGCTGCAGCATGTATACTCAGATTTACTTTGACAGGCGCAAAAACTTAAGTGAGTCAATTAAGGTAAATTGATGTCAATGTTCTTAATTCTGATTGGCTGAATCCCGTGAAAAAAAACAGTCCGCACACTGATTTACGTGCGCAACGTTACAGCGCGCGTATTACACTTCGTTTTTCGCGTCGTTTTTACGAACGTTATTTTTTTGACGGATGAGAAAATGCGTTCAGATCGGTATACCACGTTAATTTTTGCGCCATAACGCTGGACGATGCGCACAAAAAAAATTGCGCTGCGCAAACGAAATTGCGCGAAGAATGTAATAGGGGCCTTAGAGCATAGTGTACAATGTGTCAAAATAGGAGCTTTAATACAACCCCTTCAATTACTTTGTATTTCTGTAACAACTGTAAAATTTCAATCCTCTTGAACCCAGGACATACTTGAAAACGAGAGAAATCTCAATGTATCCTTCCTGGTAAAATCCTTTATAAATAAATAAATATTACAGCAATTGAATAGAATGGATCACAGATCAGGTTAACTGGTACACCAGGCATTAATGAGAGATGTGTATATTATGGGACATCACAGCCGAGCTAGTAAATTTATACAACTGGATGTTGTCCGGTTATTCTATTTTGACCAAAACAACCCTTGACAATCTTCTTCAAATCCTAATTTGTAAATAACACATAATAAAATAATAACTACATCAATAAAAACTATATCCATGCACCAGCAACACCGGCATAATAATAATATTAAATATATTGGACAGTAATAAAATGTTGGTGCTAACTTAACCAGAGCAGTTGTAAACTGAAAACCTCCATAGGCTATAATGGCTCCTGTAAGTTTACAACAGCTCTGGTTAAGTTAGCATCAACATTGGAATAGAGCCTGTTATTTTTTAAAAATAATCCCTTTACCAAACCCCATTTCAACTCGTGTCCCCAACAGACACAGCTTCTGTACTGTATGGCAGGGAGACAAAGTAATACAATACCAGCGCTGCTTGAATAGGGTCCACTCGTGACACCCAGTTTATTTCCAGTGAGGACAGGAAAATACACAACACAGACGTTTCGGGGTCACAGCCCCTTCCTCAGTGCGTAGTGTATGGCAGGGGTCAGTAACCTTGGCCCTCCAGCTGTTTTGGAATTACATCTCCCATCATGCTTTTTTATGCACTAGGCTGACAGAGCATCATGGGAAACGTAGTTCCAAAACATCTGGAGAGCCAACGTTGCTGACCCCTGCTTTATGGGATGGTGTTGTTGGAATGACATAGCACTAGGAGGTGGCCCTCCAGATGTCTTAGAACCACATCTCCCATGCCCAAGCACTCTTTAAGTTGGCGTAGCCACATGGGAAATGTAGTTCTGAAACATCTGGAGACCCAAGGTTGATCAGTCCTCTTAAACACCTTAAGGACCTGTGATGATCTGTTATGATTGCTTTTTTATTGCTTCTATAGTTCTTTATTTTTTAAATGATTTTACTGAAAGATGTGACTGACACAATCAATAACTGCAGAAACTTAGAAACTTCAGACCAGATAAATTTATATAAGCGGGACAGCATATACTGATGTAAGTCCTTTATCTGTCCAGTGATAATGGCAAATGGTCCAGGATCTTAACGGGTTAAAGTGGAGAAGGCACATATATATACTGATTTAATCAATGATGCCATAGAATGCAAGTTCTCTTATGCAAAGACCTCTATTTTGTGCTGGTGCATCTAAAATATTGCTGTCACTGCCTGTTTTATAGAACAGCCAAATGAAATAACACTGCACACATCAATAATTAATAATAATAATATCCATTAATATGCCAGTTCAGTCAGTGTAACACTCCCAGCTGAGGAGAATGGCTGCATCTCCATCACTTCCCTTTGTTAGGTCACAAAAAGAATGCCATGTTACCATAGCATAGTCATATTGATACCCCAGGGCTGCAGAAAATTAAATCCTCAAAATCAGAATGGCAGGAAATTTCTATCCAGAATTTACATTTTGCTGTTTGAAATATGTTTCAAATTATGTTTTTCTTACTTTACCTGAAATGCTAGTTTTAGATTTGTTTTTTTTCACCTTGGAGGAGGCATCCAGTTCCAGTAATAGCTGGAGATTCAGAAGGTGGTGGGTGCATTTAGTATGGCCAGGGCTGACCCGGCCAATGGGGCCAGATGGAGCCATGGCTCCAGGCATCACTTTGCCAGGGGTAGCATTTTGGGCCTCAACTGGGCACAACACACATTATTGTGAGTTTTATTGCTGTGGATTCTGTAATACGCTCATACACAGTGCACATTACTGTGAGTTTTATTGCTGCAGATTCTGTAATACACTCATACAGTGCACAACCACATTGCTGTAAGTTTTATTGCTGTGGATTCTGTAATACGCTCATACACAGTGCACATTACTGTGAGTTTTATTGCTGCGGATTCTGTAGTACGCTCATATACAGTGCACATTACTGTGAGTTTTATTGCTGCAGATTCTGTAATACGCTCATACACAGTGCACATTACTGTAAGTTTTATTGCTGTGGATTCTGTAATACGCTCCTACACAGTGCACATTGCTGTGGATTCTGTACTACACTCATACACAGTGCACATTACTGTAAGTTTTATTGCTGTGGATTCTGTACTACACTCATACACAGTGCACATTACTGTAAGTTTTATTGCTGTGGATTCTGTAATACGCTCCTACACAGTGCACATTGCTGTGAGTTTTATTGCTGTGGATTCTGTACTACACTCATACACAGTGCACATTACTGTAAGTTTTATTGCTGTGGATTCTGTAATACGCTCCTACACAGTGCACATTGCTGTGAGTTTTATTGCTGTGGATTCTGTACTACACTCATACACAGTGCACATTACTGTAAGTTTTATTGCTGTGGATTCTGTAATACGCTCCTACACAGTGCACATTGCTGTGAGTTTTATTTCTGTGGATTCTGTACTACACTCATACACAGTGCACATTACTGTGAGTTTTATTGCTGCGGATTCTGTAATACGCTCATATACAGTGCACATTACTGTGAGTTTTATTGCTGCAGATTCTGTAATACGCTCATACACAGTGCACATTACTGTGAGTTTTATTGCTGTGGATTCTGTACTACACTCATACACAGTGCACATTACTGTAAGTTTTATTGCTGTGGATTCTGTAATACGCTCCTACACAGTGCACATTACTGTAAGTTTTATTGCTGTGGATTCTGTAATATGCTCCTACACAGTGCACATTGCTGTGAGTTTTATTGCTGTGGATTCTGTACTACACTCCTACACAGTGCACATTACTGTGAGTTTTATTGCTGCGGATTCTGTAATACGCTCATACACAGTGCACATTACTGTGAGTTTTATTGCTGCAGATTCTGTAATACGCTCATACACAGTGCACATTACTGTGAGTTTTATTGCTGTGGATTCTGTACTACACTCATACACAGTGCACATTACTGTAAGCTTTATTGCTGTGGATTCTGTAATACGCTCCTACACAGTGCACATTGCTGTGAGTTTTATTGCTGTGGATTCTGTACTACACTCATACACAGTGCACATTACTGTAAGTTTTATTGCTGTGGATTCTGTAATACGCTCCTACACAGTGCACATTACTGTAAGTTTTATTGCTGTGGATTCTGTAATATGCTCCTACACAGTGCACATTGCTGTGAGTTTTATTGCTGTGGATTCTGTACTACACTCCTACACAGTGCACATTACTGTGAGTTTTATTGCTGCGGATTCTGTAATACGCTCATACACAGTGCACATTACTGTGAGTTTTATTGCTGCGGATTCTGTAATACGCTCATATACAGTGCACATTACTGTGAGTTTTATTGCTGTGGATTCTGTACTACACTCATACACAGTGCACATTACTGTAAGTTTTATTGCTGTGGATTCTGTAATACGCTCATACACAGTGCACATTGCTGTGAGTTTTATTGCTATGGATTCTGTACTACACTCATATACAGTGCACATTACTGTGAGTTTTATTGCTGCAGATTCTGTAATACGCTCATACATAGTGCACATTACTGTAAGTTTTATTGCTGTGGATTCTGTAATACGCTCCTACACAGTGCACATTGCTGTGAGTTTTATTGCTGTGGATTCTGTACTACACTCATACACAGTGCACATTACTGTAAGTTTTATTGCTGTGGATTCTGTAATACGCTCCTACACAGTGCACATTGCTGTGAGTTTTATTGCTGTGGATTCTGTACTACACTCATACACAGTGCACATTACTGTGAGTTTTATTGCTGTGGATTCTGTACTACACTCATACACAGTGCACATTACTGTAAGTTTTATTGCTGTGGATTCTGTAATACGCTCCTACACAGTGCACATTGCTGTGAGTTTTATTGCCGTGGATTCTGTACTACACTCATACACAGTGCACATTGCTGTGAGTTTTATTGCTATGGATTCTGTACTACACTCATATACAGTGCACATTACTGTGAGTTTTATTGCTGCAGATTCTGTAATACGCTCATACACAGTGCACATTGCTGTGAGTTTTATTGCTGTGGATTCTGTACTACACTCATACACAGTGCACATTACTGTGAGTTTTATTTCTGTAGCTTCGATAATACGCTCAAACAGTGTGCACATTACTGCTCCTGCAAATCCAACCAAAACAGGATGACGTAACAGGGAACAAACATGCTTAGACAACTTTACTGCATACAGTATTGAATACCTTAGTAATAACACAGTGATATACAGTAAAATAAAGAGCATATCACCGAAGTGGGGCATTATTACAAAGTTGGTGCTAACTTAACCAGAGCTGTTGTTAACTTAACAGCTCCATAGGCTATAATGGCTCTGGTAAGCTTACAACAGCTCTGGTTAAGTTAGCACCAGCTTTGTAATATAGCCTGTGGTTGCTTCGGTTGGACATCACAAGAGTCAAGAGACTTCTCCCATAAAGTAGCATTAGACTGGAGAGATGAAGCTATTTTATAGCATGTTCCAAGCCACGTACAGCTTCATATAAGAGGGGTCATATATTATCTTTATGGAATGAAAATCCATTAACCGAGAATATTTCACATTAAAGCCAGAAATTCAAATTTGACAACTTAAACTTTTAAATGTTTGGTCTGAAAATTTTTATAACATCTGGGTGCATAAAAACTATCAGAGTTATTCAGAGAGAGGTGAAAAGCAAGAGAATGACTGAAGAATGGAAAATTCTAGGTCAAAATAGCCGATTTGGAAAGTGAGATGAAAGGGAGAATTTTTCTGGTTTGGCCATTTTGACCTAGAATGTTTCATTCTCCAGTCATTCTCCTGCTTTTCACCTCTCTCTGAATAACACTGTATAAGCAGTAAGAACTGCCTGAAACAGGGCACACACACACACGGGCATGTGCGAAATGCATCAGGTTTCCATGTTTTATAAGGGCAATTTTTTTTCTCAAGCGACTGCGTTTTGCTTTTTGTGTGACTAATCCCCATCCAGACATCTTCTACAGATTCTACGCACCCTAAATAAACTACAGATCATCAAAATACTAACAGAATTGCTTGCATGGCGATGTGCATTACTCAGTGCTGGATACTGTCTGCTCCACCAATATTGTGGGTGGAATCAAAGAGCTGGCAGAGCGTATTACAGAGGCGTCCGTAATATCCTTCCATTAAGGTCCATCAGCACTCTCATGACGACATCCATTATTATTTCTTCTTATTCTTTTCTCCATTCCCTCTTCTCGACTTTTTTTTTTTTCTTCTCCTGGTTATAACCAGACTTTATCTCTCCTCCCCCATTCTGTTATTTTCATGCATAAATAGGCTCTTGCAACAGTCGATTACGATATTGTGGTAGTTTACAATGTCATCGTCCCTATAATTGTAATTCCAAGATTGCGGATTGTGGTTCCTTATTTTTTTCATCCAGTCTTTATGCATTTGACTTTTATATTCTTTGTTACTATTGCTTTATCCTGTATGAATGAAAACTCCCCACAAAAACTTTTATAAAAAATATTGGGCTCTATTACACTCTTTGCGCACTTTTGTGCGCGCGCGCAAAAGCGCATTAACGCGAGGGGCAAAACCCTTCGCGCTGAACGTCATATTACGACGTTCGCGCATACGATGCGCGTTAACGTCTAACGCCAGTGACCCCGCGCGAACGCAATTCCGTGTGCGCATCCTATACTTAACATTGAGAGCGCAAATGCATTTGTGCGCTGGTATGCGGCTGGTATTACAATCGATGCGCAACCTTTTACGAATGACTTTTGCTCGCATAATTTTAACGTCTTTTAAAAGCTGGTGTTAATGGCAAATCTGAACGTCCTGGCCGAAACGAAATACACCAGCACGAAAAAAAAAAAAATACAGCACAGTATAGTTACACATTCTACACATACCCAAACAGTAAAATAGAGAAGTTGTGCGTTTTTTTATTATTGCTGCAGCATATATACTCAGATTGATTTTGACAGGTGTAAAAACTGAACGGGAGACAATTGTGGTTCTTAATTCTGATTGGCTGAATCGCGTGAAAATAAAAAGTCCGCCCACCGATTTCTGCGCGAAACGTTAATGTGCGCTTGTTTTGCGCGACTTTTTACGCGCGCTATTTTTTTGACGGATGAAAAAAAGCGCTCGGATCGTAATACCTGCGTTAATTTACGCACATTAAAGTTTAACGCTACACGCAAAAAAAAAATGCGCTGCGCGGAGAATGCAATAGAGCCCATTGTAATTTAATGGATTGCAATTGATCGTTGTCATGGCGAGGGATTCTGCTTTATTTATAGATGTCTGGGGTTACCAGAAACAAGTTGTGTTTTTGAGTTGTTGAAATCATTTGTATCCCAGGACATATTTAACAAAACGTTAGAAAATACATATATTTATCCCTTTTAATATATTGATTGTGTTCGATAAATAGATCAAATTCCTTACATTGCACAGAATACTGGAATCATTGAGGGTAGATTAAGCCATTGTCCTTTCCCCTCGGTGCATGGCTCGTCTGTATACCCAGAAGCAGTATTCTCTTGTGATACAGAGTGAGAAAGAAGAGGAGAGAATGATCTTCTCGTTCCATTAAGATAATCTTTATGGAAAGTGGTGGAGATGTAGAGCTCCTGCTCGGCCTTTTATGAAAGAGTTCCTGGATAATTCTGTGACCCCTGCAGCCTTTATTACAATGGCACAGCCTGCATATCAAAATCACAGGCGTGGATCTAGAAATTGGCACGTGGCGATTTTCAATCACAGAGCCAAATGCATTACAGCACTCTCTGATGTCACCTGCGTCCAGAAGCCCGCTCGTAACCCCGTATCAAGCCGAGGTGTTCATGTGCAGCCTTACAGCAAACAATTCCTGGCAGCAAATCCTGCCACTCTAATCCTTTCACCGCCTGTGGGCTCTGGGACAGCCAACTGGCTTTACTCTATAGCCAAGAACAAGAACTAAGAAACAGTCTCAAAAAAATTCATTTTTTAATAAATTATATTTACCGTTCGGCAAATGTTGATGGTTCTGGGCAAAGTGCCTCGAAGATGGTCAACTTTACATTGCGTTTCGTTTCTTTTTTATAATTCGGATATTCTGGTTGAAATGGGAATCCATAATTTATGATTGCAGAAAACATTAAGTCAGTTGGCAGCAGCAGACAGACTAATAAACTGGGGGGGGGGGGTTTGGCCAGGCAATGGCTGGGTAAGAACCACAAGTAACCATTTGGACATCTCCTTTTATGCTCAGGACATGTAGGGACTAGTGTGGATTTCCCATGTGAAGTCCATTATGAGCTGGTATGAACTTGTTTCTCCATCACTTCAGTGGTTTGACAATCGGCTGTCATTGTCCATGTGCCGTGAAATGCTCATCCGGACTTTGGCAAATTTCCCGAAAACAGGAGGCAAACACCGAGTTACGATTGAACTGTGTTTGTTTTGATAATCCTTATGCTTCCGGCACCTCTTAGTTACTAGGAATCTGTCTTCTCCCTCCACAGGCTCAGCCTTAGAAGAATTCAAATCACAGATGATGTGTTACAGTGCACTGACTGGGCCGTCACAATAAATATAAAAAAAGTACAGCTATATTTATGAACCTAAACTGCGTTCTTCTTCAACAGTTCTATTATTCCCTTTCAGGGGGGGGGGGGATCTAATTCAGTAGAGAGAGATGCTTAGCTTAAAATACAGTTTAAAATACTGATGCTCACATTTAAATCGCTCAATAACTCATCTCCTCCCAACATTTCTTCATTATTCCGCAAGCACGTCCCATCCAGACAACTCCGGTCGGCAGGCGATCTCTACCTGTCATCTGTCTACACACGCACAGCCAACTCTCGCCTCCAAGACTTTTCACGGGCAGCACCAGTCCGGTGGAATGACTTGCCTCGCCCTAATCTTCAGGCCTTTAAGAAATCCCTCAAAACCCATCTCTTCAGATAAGCGAACCACATCACTGACGCAACTCATCCCCTGCATAAGATCAACTCACACATGATTGAAGCTGCCTCTATGACCCCACCATTCCCAATCCACGGGCACTAATGATCCTGTGATCTTGTAAAATTCCTCATCTCCCTCAACCCCAATCCCTCTAGATTGCAAGCTCCTGTGAGCAGGGCCCTCTACACTTGTTGTTTCCATCATATGTCCACTTATCTCGTTCCCTTTGATTATTGTAAAGCGCTGCGGAAACTGTTGGCGCTATATAAATGATGACAATAATAATAATTAAGGCTGGCTGTCCACTAGGTCCGTAGTCAGACGATCGAATTGGCTGTCCGACTACAGACAACTCTTTTGAGCAATCTGGGTCATCAACTGGGAGCGAATATAGACGACCCAGATCGACCGGTGGGAAGGCCGCCGAACTGGAAAAAAGAAGAATAAGAAAACCCTGTAGCCAAACACTGCCGAAGACATGAAGGGAAATCCAGTGCTGTCTCCTGGTGCTGAAAGGGCTTATTAAAGACCTAACCTCCCTTCCCACTACTCTCAGCCATCCCTCTATTGCCTCAACCTCCTTTTCCTGCATCTCCTCTCCTTCCCCAATCTATTCCCCATCTGCCCAGTCTCCTCCAATGTTTAATTCATGTCTCTCGTGCTCTTGTGTGCTATAACTGGTCTAATCTCCTTCAGTGCACTGCATCCTGGGCTCACAACCACACCTGCTGCATAGATTATAGTCTACATGTGACACATATATGAGCACAATCAAAGGCATAAAACTCAGGGCCCAGGTGCGGGAATCCGTGAACCCCCCCCCCATTGCCTCTATGCACTGGACCCCACAATTTCAACTCCAGACAGTAAGTGTTCCATTTATTCCAGATCTACTATGACCACTTCAGTCCATCCCATTTATAGTGTAATGTGCACTATGCATATCTCACAGAGCTCCACAGCAATAAAACAGAGTGATGTGCAGTGCGTATGAGCGTATCACAGAGGTCCAAAGTAAAACACACAAAAGTATAAAATAAATTAAAATAAATATTAAAATAATAATTTATTTAAATACAATTAATATAAATGACTAAATTAACATAATTTATATATAAAAAATATATACTTGTTACTTTTCCTAACTCCTTTTTGCAAGGAGGGGGCTGAATTTCTCTTCGTCCAGTGGAAAAGCCTACCTGAGGTCCCGGCTGGCTATTCGGCCGAAGCGAGGCCGAGGCGAGGTACCAGATGTCGATTGTGGGCCCCCCTCGACTCAGGAGAACGGGTGCAGTGGCACTCACTGCACCCCTGGCAGTTATGCCCCTGAGCACAGTTATATCCATCTGACCTTCCTTAGGATCACCAAGATGTTGTGCTCGATTTAAATTTATTTTTTGGAAAAAAAAAAAAAAGCCTGCAAACCCCTAAACAATTTTTGTGATCGAGTGGTTTGCCGTTTGTGGATTTGTTACTAATGTATTTGTGATTTTGGGCATCAGTTATTGTCATCGTTGTGCATGCAAAACAGAGATCTACCTATCCGCATGCAAAGAAAAAAGAGGCAAATGATTAATTAAAGTACGAAAAAGTCAAAGCAAATGGCATAATAACTATGTAACCAATTAATTACAGACTAGAAATTACAATGTGATAATGTCATAAGAACATTATGACAAGAAACATACAGGACCTTCGGCGAGAATAAATTATTCCCAAAAAAACCCCATAATAAATAATCTGTGAGGAAAGCTCGCTTTATCCATTTAATGGGCCTGTAACTATTAGTAAAGGTAAAATCACATCTTAAATTATTTCAAACATTTTTTAAACAGAGTTTATTATGCATTTTATGACAAACCGTAAAGGCGTAGCGACTTGCATTCCATGTAGCAGTGATGTGCATTCCTTTTATTGCATTTCAAGATTGACATCTTATATTAAAATACTCTATCTCGCGCTACACGTAGAAGACAAATCTTTTCTTACATCAGATATCTCTGACCACTCAATGCAGGATTCATATATCTTTCTGAAATGTCTATTGCTTACTAATCAAGTTTAAAGATTTGTTTTTTCATACCAAGTATGAAAGTGTGTGAGTGACATTACTGGTTTTAAAGAATAATTCCTCTGGTTTCGTAAATGCAAACTAGTGGAGTGGAAAATATACCTGAAGCTGCACAATACTAACAGGGTTATTCAGAGAAAGGTGAAAACCAGAAGAATTGGCAGGAGAGGAGAACAACCTAGACCAAATAGCCGATTTGAAAAGTGAGATAAATGGGAGATTTTTTTTCTGGTTTGGCTATTTTGACCCTAGAATTTTCACTTCTCCAGTTATTCTCCTGAGTTTCACCATTCTTTGAATAGACCTGAATATATTATCATGATTTTCTTCTTCTTCCAATGCATAGTTATTCCATCCCTCCATTTATTGTTCTCACTTGAAAGATAGAACTAAGGAAACAGACTACCATTTGTACACTTCTCAAAGTCTTGGCCCTGGTGGTGGCAGTAATCTGTGACAGGTACTAATGGCGGAACTACCGCCATAGCGACGCACGCGGGCGCTATGGGGCCCGCAGCTGAGTGGGCCCGGCAGGGGAGGACTGACCCTTCGGGCTCTCGGGGGGTAAGATGTCAAATTTCAATGCTGGGGGGGAGAGAGATGTCAAATTTTAATGCTTGGGGGAAGATGTGAAAATTTCAATGCTGGGGGTAAGATGTCAAATTTCAATGCTGGGTGGGTTTGATTAAACTAGCAGTATGTTTATTGCTGTGGAGCTCTGTGATACTCTCATACACACTGCACATTACTGTGAGGTTTATTGCTGTGGAGCTCTGTATTACGCTCATACACACCGCACATTACTGTGAGTTTTGTTGCTGTGGAGCTCTGTGTTACGCTCATTCACACCGCACATTACAGTGAGTTTTATTGCCGTGGAGCTCTGTGATACACTTATACACACCGCACATTACAGTGAGTTTTATTGCTGTGGAGCTCTGTGTTACGCTCATACACACCACACATTACTGTGAGTTTTATTGCTGTTGTGCTCTGTTACACTCATACACAGTGCACATTGCAGTGTGAGGTTTATTGCTGTGGAGCTCTGATACGATTATACACACACTGCACATTACAGTGAGGTTTATTGCTGTGGAGCTCTGCGTTACGCTCATACACACCGCACATTACTGTGAGTTTTATTGCTGTTGTGCTCTGTTACGCTCATACACAGTGCACATTGCAGTGTGAGGTTTATTGCTGTGGAGCTCTGATACGATTATACACACACTGCACATTACAGTGAGGTTTATTGCTGTGGTGCTCTGTTACGCTCATACACACTGCACATTGCTTTGTGAGTGGCAAGTTGGAAGAGTTTTCACAGTTCATGTTTGGTTTTATTGCCATAGCCTTTCTTGTTTGGGTTAAACCATGGGGTCTATTTATAACCTGTTCTGGGTGTGTGGGGGGTAGGTTGCAGGGGGGTGTTAGGTTGCAGGGGGGGCCATACAACATTTTGCTATGGGGCCCTTTGATTTCTAGTTACGCCCCTGAGAGGTACCATGATTGAATAAAGAGTACCAGTCTGTGACACAATTATAAGCGATAAGGCCAGTGTCAGAGCGCACTATGTGTGTCCGTACTGACGTGCCTTCTGACGCCCGGCGAAGTGTTGTTATGTTTCGATGGGCCGGCCACATGTAGTGTGCGCTACAGCGGACGTGCTGAAAGCCTCCCCGTCGACACACTACGACGCGCATTCAACGGGCTGAAAGGCGTGCTCCTCCATAGGAGGATCGAGCCTTGCAGCGCTGAGCGCACTAACTGCGCTCAGCGAGGTGGCCACACGGGCAGCAGAGTGGAAGGAACATCCACTCTCACAAACGTTCCTTCCACTCTTCACGTTCCTTCACACTTGTTTTACAGAAAATCAGATGTGAGATATGTGTATAATAGTTGAGGGTACAGCTGGATGATATCCTCTATTTAATCTGATTTGATCGAGTTTAGCCACCATTTTACTCTTGCGAAAACAGAATTCTGGATTAGGTTAATAGACAAAGTGTCCATCCGAGCAATGGAAGAGCATTGCCAACAGGTTCTGCATGTGCTTGCTAAACCTGTCGGCTCGTCCGATGCTCGGACAGAGAGTCCATCAATTAACAAATCCAAAGTCGTAAGAGTAAAATCACAGTCAACCTCAACCAAATATAGCTAAATCGAGGATATCGCCCTAGTAGAGGCTAGCAACATATAATAAGGATGTGCCATACTTCAGAGTGAACCCAGAGATTTATCATTGAAAGCAGTGGGAAACCAGTAATAGGATGAGAGATCCCAGTTAAGGCGGTAGGTTTGTAAAATCATCTGATTTCTAAACAAGTTAAAATTGTGTACTTTTATTTATTTATTTATTTATTTATAAAGGATTTTACCAGGAAGGATACATTGAGATTTCTCTCGTTTTCAAGTATGTCCTGGGTTCAAGTATATGCTACAGGCTGTCCTTTAATAAGGTCAAGATCACGAGAGACTACAAATACATACAGGGTTATCCAAAGAGATTCGAATTGCTTGAGAAAGGTAACCGAACGCTGAAAATCAGGGTTCGGTTACCTTTCCTGGCCATTCGGCTATACAGAGAGCAGGCAATTCGCCAAATCCTGGCGAATTGCCTGCACATACGGTGCCTGTTCGGTGCCTATTCGAGAGCAGTGAAATCCCCATGAAAAAGCACTGCTTCGGCTATTCAGAGAACACAAACCAGCAGTGAAAGGTTCCCCTAATGCCCTGCCATTCGGTGGTTTAATTCGGCAAATTTATTCAGGAGAATCCCATAGGCTTCAATGTTAAAAATATTCCCGTTTTAATTCAATATCTAATAAACCGTTCATTATAAAATTCTGCAGCAAAAAGTCTCTTTATTTATAGATTTTTTAGGATACTTTAAGCATTTTTCAGATTTTTTTTTTTTTTTTTAAAAGTCCGATTTTTTTTTATATTTTTTTTTCAGTTTGCTTATTTTTTTTGTAACAGCCCTCTTTATTATCATTCCCTGGACCTCCTGTGAAAATTTCAGACATTTTCGCTCAGTAGTTTCTTTGCAAACAGCGTTTCTTTTTCCCAGATTCATACAAATGGTTTTTCTAATTATTCACTGCCTCCTCTACGTCACAGCTGCTTCGGCTCTGTGTGATTCGGCTCCTTTTCGGCTCCTGTTCGGCTCCTGTTCGGCTTTTTCGAAGGTTAATCCAGATGTTTTTGCTTGTTTTCAGCGTGCATTCGGTAGTTTTCGTCAGGTTTTCGGCAGCTTTTCCCTGCAATTCGGGGACCCTGTGGTGTTTGCTGAATACACCGCAGGGTCACCGAAATGCAATCGGCAAATGGAACCGAATTGAAGAGAACGAAAAGTCACCGAACGTGCGGTGACTTTTCGAATCTCTTTGGATAACCCTGTCAGACATGTACAATCCCAGCAAAAACAATTAGGAAAATCATGTTTATAATGTTCTTAATTGATTAAATAGCTTATTCCGGTCTCTAAAGCAGCAGCGAGGGCACAGACGTGGGCAGAATTTTCTCAACGAGAGTCAACAAAATTCCTTCAGTTCACATCAGAAGAGCTTCTCTTCAGCACAGAGCCTCTCTAGCTCAGGCCTGGCAAACAGGGCTGGATTTCCATCTCAGGAGCCTGTAGGTACAGAAATGTGGAGCGCCCCCCCCCCCCCCCAAAAAAAAGCCAACTTTTTAAATTCTCACTTTGGGGAAAACTAATTTTTTTAAACAAAACATTTATAAAAAGCTGAACCAGTTGCTCTCTGTGCTCCAACTAAAAAGGACAGAAACTGTTGTCTTTGTTGAGTTAGTGCAGTGGCATTGTTTGTTTTATATGTAAAAGTATATATTACCTCTGCCATAGAACAGAGAAGAAAATAAATGTTGCATTTACTTTTTAAAAATAAAATTATCTGGGCTTGTTTGGCATGATTGTAAAGACCAGACACTGACCTTTCCAATGACGCCTCACTTAAACTTTTGCGGGGTACAATTCAGAGATGCAAGTTCCAAAGTCCGCCCGTCTATCCTCACTGCAGTGACACGGTCTTGGTTGTCGATGAAACAATGCTTTGCATCATTAGCTCCACACTTGCTGGCAGTGTGAGAAATGAGAAGGGGAGTTAGCTCAGCATCACTGTTCACTTTATAATTGTAAACTGAATAATAGTGCTGCTTTAGAAAAAAAAAGAGAAAAATATTATTTTAATTTATTTTTACGTAAATCTAACCTGATCATATTTGGTATCACAGGAAAGGCCCTAAACTGGCCTTTCCAATGATACCTAATATGTCCATCTAGCCATTAGGGCTCCAGAAATATATTGTCTAAATCAGTGTTTCTCAAACTTCTCCTCGGGACCCCCAGCCAGGCCAAATTTTGCAGAAAGCTGAAGCACAGCACAGGTGATATAATTTGCTGCTTAGTGATTTTAGGATTCATTCAACAATTCCCCAAGGTGATCTGCAAAATATAGCATGGTTGGGGTCCCGAGGAGAAGTTTGAGAAACACTGGTCTAAATGATTGTTTAAAAAAAATTGTGTTTTTTGTTTTGTTTTGTTACAGAGCAAGGCGACCCTTGTGGCAGGCTCCTAGGCACATGCATACTTTGCCTTGTTATAAATCCGGCCCGGCTGGCAAGAGTTAGAGAAAGTCAATGAGTGCACAACCTCTTCTCAGATTATATACACATCTAAAGTATACATAGAGGCTGGATTTAAGGGAACAATTCAGAAAATAACAATAAGTTTTAATTTGGGTGTTTTGAATTTGGTTTCTTATTTTTGGCTATTTGGAAAAATCTCAAGTATGTTTGAAAATACACTGCCTGGCAAAAACCAATAACAAAAATTTGGGATTTGGGAATAATCATAGACTTCAAACTAAGTAACAATGTGCAATGTCAAACAGCAGCCGCCAAGGCCAGCAAAGTACTGGCATGCATTAAAAGGGGAGTTCACTCACGGGATGAAAACATAATTTTGCCTCTGTATAAATCAATGGTCAGGCCGCACCTTGAATATGCCGTGCAATTTTGGGCACCTGTCTTAAAAAAAGATATTATATCGTTAGAAAAAGTGCAGAGACGGGCAACTAAATTAATAAGGGGGATGGAAGGGTTAAGTTATGAGGAAAGACTAACAAGCTTAAACCGGTTTAGTTTAGAGAAAAGGCGCCTTAGAGGGGATCTGATAACCTTATATAAATATATACGGGGCCATTATCAACCATTGTCTGATAACCTATTCATTAACAGGACTATACATAGGACAAGGGGTCATCCATTTAGACTGGAAGAAAGAAAATTTAGCTTAAAGCATAGGAAGGGTTATTTTACGGTGAGAACAATAAAGCTGTGGAATTCTCTGCCTGTTGCGGTGGTTGGGTCAGAGTCTGTACAGACTTTTAAAAAACGACTGGATGACTTCCTGCAGACACAGAATATTAAGGGTTATAATATTTAATATGTGGGTAAAAGCTTCTTGATCCAAGGGGAAAACTGATTGCCATTCTGGGGTCAAGAAGGAATTTTTTCCCAGTATGTTGCATATTGGCGAGCGCTTCAGACTGGGTTTTTTGCCTTCTTTTGGATCAACAGCAGTAGGTTATGTGGGAGAGGCTGAACCCGATGGACGCATGTCTTTTTTCAGCCTATATAACTATGTAACTATGTAAAAAAGTCAGTACATGGATTTAACTAAGCAAATAGGTGCAAGCCTTCCATTGGGTAATTAGTGCAGTGATTAATGTGTTTCACCTGGCAAAACATTTTTTTTGTCACTATCAGTGAAGCAACATTTTTTTGGGGGGAAATTACGCGATTTTTAACAAATGCACCGCATACAAAAATCGTTAGTGCAGCATCATTGTTCACATTATAATTGAAATGGGAACAATATTGCTGCATTAACAAACCAAAAAAAAGAAAAAAAACTTGTTTATTTTTTTTAATAATTTTTTTTAAAATATTTTTTTATTTTTATTTTTAATTTTAATTTTTTTTAAAAAACTTTTTTCATAGTCATGTTTGGTATCGTTGGAACGGCCATGCTCTGGCCGATCCAACAGTACCAAACTTTAACCCCTAGCTGCCACGGATCGGGAGATAGGGGGTTCATTGGAACCCCCTATCTCCACCATTGGTGGTAGCTAGGGGTTAACTCCAGGACTGGCGTCATCGTGCTATGCACGATGACGCCAGTCCTCAGGGGGAGTTCCCGGAGGCTTGGCCGACATCCAAGATGTCGGCCAGCTCCGGGAAAGGATCACGAACCGGCGCTTTTCAGCGCCGATTCGTGATCCGGCTCCCCAGGGGTTAATGACAGCCACCGTTTGGAAGGGCAGGCTGTGCCCTTCCAAGCGGTGCCTGTATTAACTCCCTGCTCCCTGGCGATCGGGAGGGAGAGAGGTCCGAAGGACCTCCCCCCTCCCTTTCAGTCGCCTCCTCCGCACATGTGGGGGGGCGCCTGAATTAGATGTCATTGCGTCGCCGCGATGACATCTAATGTCCCCGCCGGGGTCCCGAGTGCTGGACTGACATCCAAGATGTCAGCCCGCACCGGGGGGGCGCAGCAATACGCCGGAATCCACGCTCAGCGCGTCCATAGCACAGGAGAACCACTTGGCTGGACGCGCTGAGTGCGTCCATAGCAGCCAAGTGGTTAAAGCAAACAAAAACCTCTAATTGTGTTTGACTGCACATGGAATTGTATAGAAAGTATCGCAGATGACATCCCTTTTTTTTCTTGTATTTTTGAAGCATTGTTTTAATAATTTCAACTTGAGAATGTTACCAATAATTCTAACAACAACATCAACACTAATCACCTCTATAACCCAAACATTTTCCAAGCAAAAGTATTGTAAACAGCACCAAGATATACAGGGTTATTCAAAGAGATCCGAATTGCTGGAGAAATTTAACCGAACGCTGAAAATCAGCGTTCGGTTACCTTTCTTGGCCATTCGGCTATCCAGAGAGCAGGCAATTCGCCAAATCCTGGCGAATTGCCTGCACATACGGTGCCTGTTCGGTGCCTGTTCGAGGGCAGTGAAATCCCTATAGACAAGCAATGCTTCGTCTATTCAGAGAACACAAACCAGCAGTGAAAGGTTCCCGAAATCGGTGGTTTAATTCGGCAAGTTTATTCAGGAGAATCCCATAGGCTTCAATGTTAAAAATATTCCCGTTTTAATTTAATATCTAATAAACCGTTCATTATAAAATTCTGTAGTAAAAGAGTCTCTTTATATATAGATTTTTTAGGATATTTTAAGCATTTTTCTTAATTTTTTTTTAAAAAAAAGTCCGATTTTTTTTTTTTCTTTCTAAGTTTACTTATTTTTTATTATCATTCCCTGGACCTCATATGTAAATTTCAGACATTTTCGCTCAGTAGTTTCTTTGCAAACAGCATTTCACTTTTCAATCATTCATGCAAACTGTTTTCCTAATTTATTCACCTCACTCTGTCTGCGGTGTCGGCATTTTCCGGCGGCTTCGCTGCGTGTGATCGGTTCCTGCTCGTGTTTATCCGTGGTTTTCGGCAGGTTAATCCAGATGTTTTTGAGAGTTTTCGGCGTGCATTCGGCGGGTTTTGCAGTTAGTTTTCGTCAGGTATGCGGCAGCTTTTCCCTGCAATTCGGGGACCCTGTGGTGCTTGCTGAATACACCGCAGAGTTACCGAAATGGGATCGGCAAAAGGAACCGAATTGGAGAGAACAAAAAGTCACCGAACGTGCGTTGACTTTTCGATTCTCTTTGAATTACCCTGTTTGTTATACTGATCTCTTATATTTAAATGTTGATCATTCAGAGTGATACTGAAATGCCACGCGTTTATATTTTGAAAGTGTGTGAAATGCAAACCTTCAAAATAACCAGAACACCCAAGAGAAATTACCTTCTTAGTGGTCCATAAAACACTGTGTATGTAAGGAAGAAAAATATATATCTACTCCCCTGGATGAATGGTTCTCTACTTTCAACACATAAACTAAATTGAAATTGGGAATATATCAAAACATGCAATTAATTCTGGAAAATATGGATGCACTTCTCTGTAGTTAAGTAATTAAAATAAAACTCCATAAATCAGTCCTTGTAGCCAATGCCAACAACACTTGCAATACAGGATGTTGTTGCCAATGTTCTTTGTAAAATTAAAAAGAATCAGGCCTGAGTTTGTTAACCGCATAAAACAAAGTTTATGGTGATGCGAATAAGAAACACTTACAAGATGATTCCTTCAAGAGTACACAAAAGTGTCACTCCATGGAAGCCACAGTACCAGTCCTTTCCAATTCTGAGAGCTTAATATTGATGAATACTGCGCCACTGAAGCTGGAAGACACAGGCAACTCCTGAAACTGTGGCCAAGGTCCAGGAACTGGACATCCACAAGGTTCAGAACGCAGGACGACAGATTAGCTGGCTCTGTTTATACAAGGATGTCAGTCAATTGATATACCTTTAATACAGCTACTGTCAACATAATGATCAAGCATTCACCCACACAGGTCTCTGCTGTGAAGGGACAGTGCTTATTTGTCATTTACCATGGCTTTCTATACCCCATATCTGGCTTTTAGAAGATTCATGCACAAGGATTGAGCAGGTACAGTCAGGTCCAGAAATATTGGAACATCGACACAATTCTAACATCTTTGGCTCTATACACCACCACAATGGAGTTGGAATGAAACAAACACAATGTGCTTTAACTGCAGACTGTCAGCTTTAATTTGAGGGTATGCACATCCAACTCAGGTGAACGGTGTAGGACTTACAGCAGTTTGCAGATGTGCCTCCCACTTGTTAAGGGTCCAAAAGTAATGGGACAATTGGCTTCTCAGCTGTTCCATGGCCAGGTGTGTGATATTCCCTCATTACCCCAATTACAATGTGCCGATAAAAGGCCCAGAGTTCATTTCAAGTGTGCTATTTGCATTTGGAATCTGTTGCTGTCAACTCTCAAGATGAGATCCAAAGAGCTGTCACTATCAGTGAAGCAAGCCATCATTAGGCTGAAGAAACAAAACAAAACCATCACAGAGATAGCAAGAACATTAGGCGTGGCCAAAACAACTGTTTGGAACATTCTCAAAAAGAAAGAACGCACTGGTGAGCTCAGCAACACCAAAAGACCTGGGAGACCACGGAAAACAACTGTGGTGGATGACCGAAGAATTCTTTCCCTGGTGAAGAAAACACCCTTCACAACAGTTGGCCAGATCAAGAACACTCTCCAGGAGGTAGGTGTATGTGTGTCACAGTCAACAATCAAGAGAAGACTTCACCAGAGTAAATACAGAGGGTTCACCACAAGATGTAAACCATTGGTGAGCCTCAAAAATAGGAAGGCCAGATTAGAGTATGCCAAACAACACCTAACAAAGCCTTCACAGTTCTGGAACAAGATCCTATGGACAGGAGCTGAGGAAGCGAGCGGCTGCATGTTGAAGGAGCTCCGTGATAAACACGGTTTTTAAAGTTATTTCCGCAGCTTGCTCGCACTTGAGAAACGCTCTACGGTCTCTGGGGGCACTGGGGGACTTGGTGAGTTTGCCTTACCCCCGAAATTGACGCTCCGGAGTGGATTAACCCCCGCAGCACAATCGGGGCCTACTACTAGCGGCCATTTTAGAAGCCTGGAAGGAGATTTCTGAGACCTTTTACCGCTCTTCTTCTTTGTGCCTGCGCTTTTGGTGACATGCCCACCGGTTGCTCACAGAAGCTGGGGTCCAGACAGAGGGACATTCGGGACTCCATGAGAGGTGGGTCCACTTCGAAGGGAGATGCGATCTCCTCCTCCCTCCCCCCGGGCTATGACTTTTCGGAAGATGAAGAGGACCCCTGGCACTCGGGTGGTAGCTCTGCGATGACCTGGATCTCCCCACAATCTCGGACACCAGACTCCCAACCACTATCTGCAGCAGCAAAAAAAAGGGCGCAAAAGAAACGAAAAGCAGCGCTGACGGCGTCTTTGAGTGCCTCACTTACTGCTGGTGGCCTCTCTGACAGGGATTCGGCTGAGGAACCCCAGCTTTTAGCCAGCAGTAGTGTGGCTTCATTACGACAGGACGTTTTGAGACCGGGTGCCCAACCGCAACAAACGAGAGCGACCTCACTCGAAACCCGTATGACACAGCCTGAGGAAAGTCGGCAGGAGGAGGATGATGATCTTCCTCTTACGAAAAGAGACCTTCGGAGGATCCTGGATGAACTCCGGGAGATCCGGGGGGTGTGGAAACCTGAAGTGGCGGCGGTTCGGGAGGAGGTTGCAACAATCCGTGCGCAGGTGACAGCAGTGCAGGCGACGACTTCTACAGTGCTATCGGAACATACTCACCTATTGGGACAGGTCGCTGGTCTAAGATCCCAGGTCGAGCTTTTGTCCCGCTCTGTGGAGATGCTGGAAACAAGACACTGCCGTCGTAACGTCAGGGTCAGAGGCATCCCGGACTCTGTGTCGTCGGATGAACTCCCAGCTTATGTGTCTCGTTTGGCCCTTCGGATGGCGGGACTCCCTCCTGACAAGCCAGATGTGATCGGATCGGTGTTCAGGGTTCGGAAACCTGCGGCGCTTTCGAAGGGGACACCCCGTGATGTCGTGTTGGCCTTTCGTGACGTAGCATTTAAGGTCAAGCTTATGTCTGCTCCTGGCGCAAGAGATCCAGTGAAATTTGAGGGCTCCACGTTGGCTTTGTATCACGACCTTCCATTCCAGACTCTGCTTGCTCGCAGGCGGTTCCGTCCTGTGACTGCGGTTCTTCGTCGGAGGGGGATCCGTTATCGGTGGGGCTTGGCGGGAGCATTGGTGGTGACACATAATAATGTCCCCTACACCATCACTGATCCTGAAACCGCCTGGTCCGACCTTGAAGCGGCGGGCATCTCGCCGGACCCTCCGGAACTTCAGCCAGACTGAGACCTGAGCGATATTGTTTACCCCCCCCCAGCTTTTTTCTTCTCTGTTTACGTGTCACTGGTCTATAGATAAGCTCTGAGTATAATTTATCAGGACAATTTATGGCATTTACGTTGATAGTCCTACATGCTTATGTGTTTCTTTTGTGTTTTCCTCCTTCACTGAGGTTGGGACTTCTTGCTTTTTGTTTTTTGTTTTTATTATTCCCTTATTGACCTGTTACTACTTGCATCTTACATTATCTGACTGGCTGACCGTAGTTAGTTTGGCCAGCCCTAGACGGCTGTCTTTTTCTACGTTTGATTTCGTAAATTTCTTGTTATGTATAATTCTCTAAATAAAGAATTAAAAAAAAAAAAAAAAGATCCTATGGACAGATGAGACCAAGATCAACTTGTACTAGAGTGATGGGAAGAGAAGAGTATGGAGGAGCAATGGAACTGCTCATGATCCTAAGCATACCACCTCATCAGTGAAGCATGGTGGTGGTAGTGTCATGGCGTGGGCATGTATGGCTGCCAATGAAACTGGTTCTCTTGTATTTATTGATGATGTGACTGCTGACAAAAGCAGCAGGATGAATTCTGAAGTGTTTCAGGCAATATTATCTGCTCACATTCAGCCAAATGCTGCAGAACTCATTGGACGGCGCTTCACAGTGCAGATGGACAATGACCCAAGGCATACTGCAAAAGAAACCAAAGAGTTTTTGAAGGGACAGAAGTGGAATGTTATGCAATGGCCAAGTCAATCACCTGACCTGAATCCCATTGAGCATGCATTTCACTTGCTGAAGACAAAACTGAAGGGAAAATGCCCCAAGAACAAGCAGGAACTGAAGACAGTTGCAGTAGAGGCCTGGCAGAGCATCACCAGGGATGAAACCCAGCGTCTGGTGAGGTCTATGCGTTCCACACTTCAGGCTGTGATTGACTGCAAAGGATTTGCAACCAAGTATTAAGATGGGAAAATTTGATTTATGATTATTATTCTGTCCCATTACTTTTGGACCCTTAACAAGTGGGAGACACATCTGAAAACTGCTGTAAGTCCTACACCGTTCACCTGAGTTGGATGTATATACCCTCAAATTAAAGCTGACAGTCTGCAGTTAAAGCACATTGTGTTTGTATCATTCCAACTCCATTGTGGTGGTGTATAGAGCCAAAGATGTTAGAATTGTGTCGACGTCCCAATATTTCTGGCCCTGACTGTATATAGAACACAATTAAAAAGCAATACAACACCCAATAGTGGCCCCTATTACATTCTTCGTGCAAATTCGTCTGCGCAGCGCAATTTTTTTGTGCGCAGCGTTAAGCGTTATCCGTCCGAAAATAACGTTCGGAAAAATGAGGCGCAAAACAAAGAGTAATACGCGAGCAGTAACGTAGCACATGCAAATCAGTGTGCGGACTGTTTTTTTAGTGAGATTCAGCCAATCAGAATTAAGAACCTTAATTGACATCAATTTACCTTAATTGACTCACTTAAGTTTTTGCGCCTGTCAACGTAAATCTGAGTATACATGCTGCAGCAATAAAAAAAACACGCACGAATTCTCAATTTTTTTTGTTTGGGTATGTGTAGAATGTGTAACTATACTGTGCTGTATTTTTTTTTTCGTGCTGGTGTTTTTTGTTTCGGCCAGAACGTTCCGATTTGCAGTTCCCACTAGCTTTTCAAAGACATTAAAATTATGCGCGCAAACGTCGTTCGTTAAAAGATGCGCATCGATTGTAATACCATCCGCGTACCAGCGCACGAGCGAATTTGCGCTCACAATGTTAAGTATAGGACGCACACAGTTCATCACGCTCGCGCAGGTCCATCCGCGTTAAACGATAACGCGCATCGTTTGCGCAAACGTTGTAATACGACGTTCAGCGCAAAGGGTTTTGCCCCTCGCGCAAAATACGCATTTGCGCTCGCAAAAACAAATGCGCGAGGAATGTAATAGGGCCCAAAGAGTCTATAAAGTGTAGATTGGAGTTCAGTAGCATGATATGATCATATATTGCATAATTCTTTCACAACTCCAATGTACACCACCCTGGCAGGGCCTTCACTGTCCCATCCCAATGACTGCTCTTTTCCTCTATACCCACTTACTAGGGATAGTCTTACTCCTGGGGTTCCCCGCAGATCAAGGTTTGAAGATCTGCAAGGAAACACATGTGACAGGAAAAAGTGCAAAACTTGAACATGCATTTTTTTAAAAGTGCTTCTGAGATGTTCATGTTCAGGTTAAGTGCAGCCATTCTGGTTTTGCATATTATATGATCAGGGTTGATCGCCCTCTTTGGTTTTTGCCCCCCTCCCTGACACAAGTGCCTGGTTACATGTCCTTAAATCTTGATATTTTCTGTGAGCACAAGGCGGATGAATATCCCAAGTGGGTATACCACAAAATAACAAACATTAAGGGCACGAAGCGTCCCCGTTTTAGCTCCATATTACGGGGCAGGAGCTGATTCAGCAGCCTGCCCTGTAATGCAGTGCTAAACTCCCAGATACTCACGGCAGTCCATAGAACTCAGTGGAGGCTTGTGTTGCCGGATCAGCTGACCTGTAGGATTGCGCCTCTCGCGAGTTCCTGCATGTCCGCGGAGTGATCATAGAGGGAGAGTGGGGTCTTTTTTCCTCCAGTCTCACTCAGCCAGAAGCGGCAGATTGGGCCGACGTTCTAGCCACGGGATGAGTATCTGATTTTTGGGGGGATTTTAAGCTGATGCTGGTTCATTTCACAGAAGTGGAATCATGTTAGCACCAGCTTCTAGCTGTGGTTAACTTTTCAGTTAACCTGCACTGGTGAACAATTAGTGGTAGGACTTTGTAATCCTAACACTAATTACTCTTTGCGCTCTTCATGTTCAGAGAGCGTAAAGTATAGTAAGCTTGTGGAAGCGAGCGCAATCTGCGATGCTCTAACAGGTTTTTTAACCCGTTAGCGTTCGGATTGTAATATGGGCAGCCTGCGCTAGGGCAACTTAACCTAGCTTTAACGCTCACGTAGCTGTGCGCTAACTTTAGCGTTAAGATTGTAATATTGTCCTAGGCTGGCATAGTGTAGAACCTGCCAGGGTGGAGCCCTACAATTGACTTCAGTCAAGTGCTATCCACATGGCATGACATGGTATTGCAATATGGAGTGATATCGGTCCTTCAAGGTCACTTTTACCCCGTAGAAATCTCCCACTTAACCACCACCAAAGCACCTCCAGTCCATCACATTGCCTCCACATCATGCTTGACAGATGGCGTCAAGCATTTCTCCAGTATTTTTTCATTCAATTTGTGACTCATGAATGTTCTTCTTTGTTATCCGTATATCTCAAGCGTAGTTTTGTCTGTCCAGTGTCTGCTCTTTTGCCCTTTTTAATCTTTTCTTTTTATAGGCCAGTCTGAAATATTGCTTTTTCTTTGCACCACTGCCACTGGATAGAGTGGAAAAATGCTCCATTGGGACACAAGACAGATGGTTGCCATTAATGGGCAACTGGTTCGTTGTCTCGGAGTTACACTTGACTCTTCTCTTTCCTTCATCCCCCCCACATTCAATCACGTTCCTCCTCCTACCGCTATCAACTACGTAATATTTCCAGAATTCAAGCTTTTCTTACCGCTGACACCACAAAGCAACTCATCCCCGCCCTTGCAATCTCCCGATTTGACTACTGTAATAATCTTTTAGCTGGTCTCCCTCTCTCCCGCATCTCCCCCCTACAATCAATTCTGAATGCCAGGCTAATCCACCTCACCCGCCGCTCTGTTTCTGCCGCTCCCCTCTGCGAGTCCCTTCAATGGCTCCCATCCACTGCAGAATTAAATTCAAAATCCTCACCCTGATCTACAAAGCTCTCACTAACTCAGCTCCCCACCACTACCTGTTCCACTAATCACCAAATATACCCCAGCCCGCTCCCTAAGGTCAAACAGTGACCTGCGCCTAACTTCTCCCCGCATCACCTCTTGCCATGATAGACTACAGGATTTCTCCCACGCAGCCCCCATTTTCTGGAACGCTCTCCCTCGGACAGCCAGACTTTCACCTAGTTTCTCTTCCTTCAGAAGCTCCCTTAAGACTTTCCTATTTAGGGAAGCCTACCACCCATCTAACTGACGCAACCAGTCCATCACTCCCACCTTGCAGTCCATCACTCCCACCTTGCAGTCCATCACTCTCACCTTGCAGTCCATCACTCTCACCTTGCAGTCCTCTCCTCCTGTTTCCACCCCAACCCTTCTAGATTGTGAGTTCCCACGGGAATAGTGCCCTCGTTTCCTCCTGTACTGGTTTGTCAAATGTTGTTCAATGTATTGTAACCCTGTCTATACTGTGCCTATTGTACAGCGCTGCGGAATATGCTGGAGCTTTATAAATAAAGAATAATTGTAATAAAATAATAATATGTAGATATCCCATGTAGAAGCAGTTGCTTCCAGCTACAACAGTCATTTATAACATCAACAATGTTTGCGATGTAGTTCTGATCAATTTGATGTTATTTTTACAAAAAACCTGCTTTTCTTTAAAAAAGGAAATTTATAAAGTGACCGCAATCTTTTGAACTCCAGTGTACATATATCAAATTTCATAAAAATAATGTTATATATAGTGTCTGTGAAACTGAAAATTGTTTAGAAAATGAAGAGTGTGAAAAGCGCTTTATTTAGTTAATTCAACTTATCTCAAAGTAATAACACAAACAAGGTTATTCAAAGAGAATTGAAAAGTCAGCGCACGTTCGGTGACTTTTCGTTCTCTTCAGTTTGGTGCAATTTGGCGATCCCATTTCGGCGACCTTGCAGTGTATTCAGCAAGCACCACAGGGCCGTCGTAGTGCAGGGAAAAGCTACCGCAAACCCGAGGAACACACACCGCAAAACCCAGTGAACGCACACCGAAACCTGCAAAAACATCTGGATTAACCCCGTCGAACACTCTGGAGAAACCCGAGCAACCGCCGATCACAGCGCAGAGCAGCCGCCGGAAAAACCCAACACCGCAGACGAATGGAGTGGAAAAAAAAAACAATACGCTTGAATATGTTGAAAAGGGAAACGCTGTTTGCAGAGAAACTACAGAACAAAAATGTCTGAAATTTAACATATAAGATCCAATGAATGATAATAAAAAGGGATGTTACAGAAAAAAGAAAAAACGATTACAAGAAACGAAAAACTAATTTTGCTAAAAAATACAGAAAAATGCCTAAAAGATTCCAAAAGATCTATAAATAAAGAGACTTTTTACTGAAGAATATTATAATCAACGGTTTATTAGATATTGGATTAAAACGCGAATATTTTTAACATTGAAGCCTATGGGAATTGCCTGAATAAACCTGTCGAATGAAACCACCGAACAGCAGGGAAATTCGGCAACTTTTCACTGCTGGTGTTTGTTCTCTCAATAGACGAAGCATTGCTTCTCTATGGAGGATCTCACTGCCCTCGAACAGGCACCGTATGTGCAGGCAATTCGCCAGGATTTGGCGAACTGCCTGCTCTCTGAATAGCCGAATGGCCAGGAAAGGTAACCGTACGCTGAATTTCACTGTTCAGTTACCTTTCGGCCCCAATTCGGTTCTCTTTGAATAACCCTGTGTGTGATAACGTTGTAATAAATGTATACCATAAGAAATCTTGTGTTCAGCTGGTGTATTCTCTTTTCCATTTTCTATCAGGTCTTTATGCATATTTCAAGACGCTCTTTCCCTTTCATTTCAACATTACCATAAATATGTCTATTGCATGTTTCAGTTTATTAGCTTTTGCAACAGTAATTTTTATAATAGCATTTTTATGGTTATAATGCTCCAGTTTTTAAATTTTTATAATTTATAGCAATGGCTTTGTCTTCCTACCTCCCAAAAATTGCCTTTACTAAATACCTGTTCTCAATATAAGGGAACAGACATTTCAGACTGTATTAAAGAGACACTCCAGACTGCAAAATATATATAGAGCACCATGGGGGAAAAAAAAAGATAGTTAAGGTACATATTTAAAAACTAAGGCCCCTATTACACTCTTTGCACAGCGCATTTGCGCGCGCACAAATGCGCATTTGCGTGAGGACAAAACCATTTGCACAGAACGTCGTATTTCGAAGTTCGCGCAAAAGATGCGCTCAATCATCTACCGCGACTGACCCTGCGGGAACCCAACGCGAGCGCAAGTCCGTGCGCGCATCCTATACTTAACAATGACAGCGCAAATGCGCTCGTGCGCTGGAACGCGGATGGTATTACAATCTTAGCGCAATGAAAGTTTGCGCGCATTTTCGTAACGTCTTTGAAAAGCAGGTGGTAACTGTAAATTTGATCGTCCTGGCCGAACGAAATACACCGGCACGAAACAAAAAAATACAGCACAGTACAGTTACACATTCTACACATACCCAAACAATAACATTTAGAAATTGTCAAAAAAAATTTTTTGCTGCAGCACATATTCGCAGATTGACTTTGACAGGCGCAACAACCTTACGTTAGAAAATGGTGGTTCTTAATTCTGATTGCCGGCCGATTCCTGCACGCAACGTTCATTTGCGAACGGCTTTGCGCGTCGGATTTGCGCACGAAAAATCTTGAAGGAAGAAAAAATGCGCTCTGATCGTACTACCGCGTTAATTTGCGCGCGCTAAGGTTTTTTTGCATGCGCATTTGCATTTGCGCGAAGAGTGTAATAGGGGCCTAAAAGGGGCGCAAAACTACTGGCTGGGATTGCCTGGAAATAGGCTGGAAAACGACTCGCTGTGCAAAGGCATATATTGGAGAGGTGTTCTTTGCAGATTTAGACCTATTTTTCGTCATTATTTTGTATTTTTTATGTTGTGTTAAAAAGTACAGTTTAATTTCAAGATTATGGTTACAGATCAGAGGATTCAGTATTTCCTGGAAAGTGAGAAATTCTATTTATAAAAAATATATTTCATGTTTTTTTGCTAAATTTAACATTAATAATGGTAAAATGGTTTTAAAAAAGATGAGGCTCATAATGTCATTCTTGCATGAACAATTTCTAGTACCTTTATCCCTTATAGGATAAAACGTATGTTCATTTAATCAAGACCATATAGTTAATTAAACTCAACTCTATGCAAATTGTTAATTAACAAGATTATGTGTGCAAGCTGGGTCTCTGAAGAAGACTTTTTGTAAGGACAAAACGCCTTGTATTTACATTACTGGTTAATGTAATTGTTCTTATTTAAGTTATGAGAGAAGGATGAAACTGTATAGGTTCTCAGTGCAATGGCGCTAAAAAATGATTTCCTTATTGAGCAGCTCACCTAAAAGGTGTTATCCCACACCCACAAATCGAAAAAAAAGAATGGAGGATACTTAATTTAAGTATCAAGGGAGCGCTTGTACAGTATGTACTATGTGTGGTTAAAAGAAAAACAGTTTAGACTTATCTTATTGACTCAAAAAACAGTTTTTTCTGTACAGATTCTTAAATGTTCCTATAATAAAAAGATAAGACAATAATCGCACAGTATAATATACAAGGGAGATAAATCCCCAATTATAGCTTATGATGTTTGCACTCACAAGGGTGGAGCCTATATTGGCTCGAAATTGGAAAGCGTCTGGATCTCTATGGGGGATCCCACCCAACTCCAAATGATAGTGGTGGTTGTGGTTATCTCAAAAGGAGAAAGAATGGTACATATAGTGCATTATCCTTATGCACATGTATATTATATTGCATTAGATATCGACTCACATGGTTTAGAGCCTCCTGAGGGGGTGGCTCTGTAAATGCACCTCTGGACCTCTTAATTGAGAGGGGGTCCCGCCTCACCAAATGGAGAAACTCAGATCGAGTGGAGAAGATCGGCTCAGGAACAATAAATCAGTGGAAAGGATGTTCCAGTAAAAAAGCACAATTATTGGAGCTTAAAAAATATAATAAAAAGTTTAAAATAATAATACCAAATCAATCCTGGTATTATTATTTTATACTTTTTATTATATTTTTTAAGCTCCAATAAATGTGCTTTTTTACTGGAACATCCTTTCCACTGATTTATTTTTTCTTAGCCGATCTTCTCCACTCGATCTGAGCTTCTCCATTTGGTGAGGAGGGACCCCCTCTCAAGTAAGAGGTCCAGAAGCGCATTTACAGAGCCACCCCCACAGGACGCTCTAAACCACGTGAGTCGATATCTAATGCAAAATAATATACATGTACATAAGGATAATGCACTATAGGTACCATTCTTTCTCCTTTTGAGATAACCACGACCACCACTATCGTTTGGAGTTGGGAGGGATCTCCCATAGAGATCCAGAAGCTTTCCAATTCGAGAAAATATAGGCTCCGCCCTTGTGAGTGCAAACATCATGAGCTATAATTGGGGATTTATCTCCCTTATTTAAGTTATCACTAATACTTTTTTGGTTTAATATTCCTGACTGTGCCCAAAGAGTCCTTAGTTTGACATGAGATACTGGTGGTTTCCAGTGACCTAGATTCTTAATGCTAATTACTGTCTGCTTACACTTTCTGCTCCCCACGTAGAGCATAGGGAGCGCAAAGTACAGTAAGAGAGAGCTAGAAAGCGCTAATACTGATACGCTAATGGATTTTTTTAACCCGTTTGCGATCGGAGGTGATCTATGCGGCACGCTATCACCTCAATTAACCTAGCGCTAACACTCATTTATGTGAGCGCTAACGCTAAGGACGTGACAGTGCCCTTAGGATTTTAATCATTTCTAAATACCAGGTTCTAAATCTGATCTGCAATCTCACTCAATATTATCCTTCAATGAAAACGCTGCTGAAATGCGACTGTGGTCATGTTAGGACACGGCTACTACATTGCAGTTAAAAATGCCATTTCTAAGATAATGTTAGATTTGGGGTCAGGTGATCCTACACATCAGAGTTAAAGTAATTTAAGGTTAGGGAGGGATTTACCCCTTGAGGGATAAATGGTGAATTCCAGGATTCTAAGGCTAGGGTCAAACGAAAGCATTTTTACACGCGAACGTAAAAAAGTGCGTCCGAACGCATTGATGTATTTTTTCACGGAATATGCGAAAACGGTCATACGATGCGCATTTTCGTGCGTGATGTCTTACGAATCCAGGAAACTTTTTGCGTCTGGACGTTATGTTGGCCGGACATGAGCAGGGTCTGACGTCTCCAAATCACACACACACGCCGCTAGCGGGCGCAGCGCACTCTGTACGTCCGTACTAGCGGTTCAGCGTTCTCGAAAAAATGCGTTCATTTTCCACTTGCGTTGCGCGGCCGGACTTTCGTGCGACCGTACTTCGTATATTGGCTGTCATTGCCCGTCATTTGCTGCTAGTGCGGCCGTGATTAAGTGCGCCAGAACGCACGTTAAAAATGCGCTGGTCTGACCCCAGCCTAAATCCTGTCGTTTGAAATGTCAAAACCTGACGTTTATTCCTTTATACATTTCTGTGCTGGTACCAAACATTTAAAATTATACTCTAATTTTGTTATTCTTTTTTATGCACTTCGGTATCATTATCAATGTAATATAATTATCAACTCATATACCAGAGCAGAAATTAAAACAGCAGTGTAACGCTAAACATGTTACGGGATTTATTTCAAGCAGAGAAAAAGCCCCTTTTTTGGATCTAGAACGTAGTTATGGAAAAACCTAAATTAATACGTTTGATCAGTTGAAAGCATTTTGCAATTATCTCGAAACAATTCCAGGAATGAGACAATAATCCACTTTCATGCAAAGCTATGTTATCAAATTCCTGAGCCCTTTGCATTTTTTTTTTTATAGAAATGGGTTCTTTTGAGTCCTTTCATACGTTTTACACTTTTGATTGAAAGCAAAGTAACTTAGCAATTTCAAGACGTGAAATAGGTATTCTGCAAAACATTTTATTGTTAGAGAGCTGCAAAGTAACATCTACAAGAAACGGATTACAATAACCTTTTCTTTTTACAGAAGGAACTGTCATTCATTTAAAAATGACACAAGCTATAGTTCGTTTCAATGTTCTTTATCCGTTTTCCTTAGAATACATATTCATTCATTTTAACCAAGTTATATGTCCTCAGATATGGTATACAGACACTCTGGGAGCTACTCCAAACCAGCCTTTCACCCCTTCACTGCTGAGCCATTTCACATTTTAAAAAAAACACATTTTTATTTTTTTTATTTTTATTGTTATTATTTTTTTTCTTTACTTTAAACACGGTAATGTTTGGTATTATTGGAAAGGCCATGCTCTGGCCTTTCTAATGATACCAAATATGACCCTGCTAGCTGAAAACAGTCAGGAGATATCAGGGTTCAAACAAACCCCTACCTCCACCCCTATCTTTCCTTAGGAGTCATTAAGGACGTTCCCCACACGTCCTCAGCAGTGAAAGGGTTTTTAAGTATAACAGCTCATTCGTTAACCCCTTCACTACCAAGTCATTGGAAAAAAAAAACACTCACAGGAACCAGTGAATTTTTGGATTATCTTTTTTAATTAGACTGTAGGAATTATTTGGGATTTTTTTCAGTGTATTTCTTACTGAAATAAGCTATGTTGCAGGCAGAGGGCACCATCTGTTGGCCAAATGGAGTTATTACAGTGCTGAGCTACGTGCACAATCACCTGGAGTGACGTCATTTAGACATATTCCGCAGATGATTTTAAAGGGTGTTGGCACCATGGGCATTATGCCCAATGTACGAGAGCCTTGGGGACACCTTCTGGAGTCCTCCCTTCTCTTGGTTATTTAAGATTGGCCCCTCTGGAGTCTGCGAACACCTTGTTGTGTATATTTTTGTGCCTCCAAAAGGGACGGTTTTGATTAAAGTCACTGTGAGGTATATACGGTGTCATGATTGAATATATAGGAAAGTGGTTCCCAACCCTGGTCCTCAAATACCCCATATCAGGCCAGGTTTGAATTACCCACAATTTCAGTGCTTTGTGTTTCGCTGCAATTCGTTGCATTTCGGCAACTCCATTTTGAAAATACAGTGAAAGGACACCTTATATTTCCAAAATTAGAGTCACAGAAGCAGTTACCGGACGTTGGAGAAAACTACCGAATTGCACTGATAACAGCCGAATTGCGCAGAATTAGTATTGGTGAAATCCGCTGAACTCCAAAAAATAGAAAGAACAGTCTTATTCTCCTAATTGAAGTACAAATCAATAAAATGTGTCCAAATAATAAAAAAAGCATTTTAAAAAAATAAGAACAAAACTTTTGTCTAAAAAGTACAACAAATGGAAAAAGGTTTTCTAAAAAACAAAACAGGTTTTTGCAAAAAATGAAAAGAATAACCAGTCTTTAAAAAGAAAAGATATTCCATATTTCCATTGAATCCTATGGGATTCGTCTGTTTAAACCTGTTGAACTGAAACACCGAAAATCAGGGTATTTCGTCAGAATTTCAGAGCAATTTGCGTCCTTTGAATAGAAGACACAATAGTCTTCGATGGGACAATTTCGAGCCGCTGAATGCCGCCGAATTGCGATGAACTGCAGCGAATTGCACCCTAATTTGTGGTCATTTCGCCAGTATTTGGTGACTTGACAGCTTGGTGAATAAACTAATTGGCCTGAACTTCACCGTCCAGTGCAATTCGTGGTCAATTCCGAGGTTAGGGAATATCCTCTCAAGTCAAGAGTTGCTCTTGTTGTGAAATACAGTTCACATCTTAATTTTTTTTTGGCTAGTTTACAGCATTTATTTCTTTTTATAAACCAAGTGGCTTTACTTCTGGCTAGATTCAGATTTGGATGTGGAGGCCCTAAGTGATGACAATCTACGCCTCTTGGCGATCTGCTCCTGGCGCTTCTCCTTGGCTTCCTTTGTTCTTTTAGCCAAGAGCTTGGCATAATCTGCTGCTTCCTCCTTGTTCTTTTGAGTACGTTGCTTCTTCAGAGCAATGCGTCTGCGCTTGTGCTGCAGAACCCTAGGGGTTACAAGACGCTGGATTTTGGGGGCCTTGGTTCTCGCCTTTTTTCCATCCTTGGAGAGTGGCTTCCTGACCACATACTGGCGAACGTCATCTTCTTTGGAGAGGTTAAAAAGCTTGCGGATTCTGCTAGCCCTTTTGGGACCCAGGCAACGAGGAACAGTTTTGTCTGTGAGGCCGGGGATGTCTTTCTCACCTTTCCTAACAATGACTAAGTTCAGTACACTAAGGTTAGCATCAACGATGCAGCCACGTACAGACTTGCGCTTGCGTTCTCCAGTTCTCCTGGGGCGGTAGCAAGAGTGTCCCTTGCTCAAGAGAAGACGCATGCGGCCATGTGTGAGCACTCCCTGCTTCATTGGAAAGCCTTGCTTGTCATTTCCACCGCTGATGCGGACAACATAACCCTTCCATTCATCACCCAAAGGATCAGCTGCTACCTCTGTGGCCATTCACTTCTCATAGAAGGTACGCAGCTTGCGCTCATCATCGACTTCAATGAGCTTCTGGCAGCCAGTGGCTGGGAAAGAGATATTGAGCTTCATGGCCGCCGACCAGTCTGTCTCGGATCCCCCGCCGGAAAGAGCCACATCTTAATTTAATGTTGTATATTGTATGGAAAACATTTTTTATTTAAAAAAAGGTACCAAGTAAGAAATGTTATTTTCTGTAATTAATTTGTCAATGCAAATAGCCATCTGTCATCTAGCCAAGAGGGGCATGTAACATTCAGGTAAAAATATCTACAGCAAGGTTTGTAAATAAATATCCTGCCTCAGTTATTAAGAATGAAGGACGCCACATACACTGTATACATTGGCATGTTTGGAAGTTAAAGTCAGTTAGCAGAATTACTCATTGATATCAGGCCTTCAGTTCCATGTATTGCGGGATCTGACAGTGCTGAAAGAATAAATCAAAGCTGACATTGCAGTGAAAAACGATGAGGACGCCAGAGGCAAGCAAAATTAAGAAGACATTGTGAGCTTCGCTTTCTAGAAGCTCAGTTTATTTGCACCTTCGCACCATCAATCTTCCAAGTTTCTTGGCATTACTTCTTTTCTTTCAAATTTGTATTTAGTACAGTCAGCATGTACCTTCAAAAAGAGAGGAGCCAACAATTTTTCAAAATGCAGGTGGTGCACAGTATACTGTCAGGATACCAAATGTTGCCAGGATTTCAAAATGGCCACCTTTCAGAGTCGACGCTAGGAACATTAATCGTGAAATCTGAAAAACCAAGTTAGCAACTACAAAAATGGGGGGGGATTCCTTTACCTGACAGGTTTGTAGTTTTTCCCTGGACAATTACGATTCCATTTTTTCCATCTACACCTGTAGAACTAAACTAGGCTCTGGTGCTTGTGTGTAATTCCATTGCCCAATAGCGTGGTCAGTAAGGGGATAAATGAAAACCATTGTTTACATAGAACTTCAACCTTTCAAATACTTCAGAATTAACAGAGTGGATTACCTGTTGTTAATTATAAGCCTATTCAAGCCCAATAATCTATGCACGGCCTTTTGACGCCATATTTCTGTCACGTTTCGTCGCTCCAGCCCTGTCCCCCTGCCCTCTGTATTCATTATGCCTGTGTTTCCCATGTGGTTCTGTATGTTGCTTTTCCTGGGTAGCAGCTCAGGGGTTAATTGCTTTGTGTCTGTCTGTTCACTTGCTAATCGTTGTCCTGATCCCCTGCCTATTTAAAGCAATGGGCTTTATCATTGTTCCAGTTTGTCTGCATCCAATCTGCTGTGTATTCCAGTCCTAGTCTGTATATTTTTGGTTTATGCTTTTGGTTCGGGTTTCCTCTGTTGGTCTGTATCTCTTGTCGCTGTGTACTCTAGTTTATGTCTAGTTATTTCTGTGTATTTAGTTCATAGTGTTTCTCCCTTGCTGTATTTTGGTTTTCTGTTTGTTATATGTACAGTTGTGTTCAAAATTATTCAACCCCCACTAAAATTGAGTGTTTTGGCCAGTTTGATTTTGATCATTCAGTCATCTTGCTTACAATTAAATCAAAGAGGCACGTGTAGGTCAGACAAATATAACATAACATTTATAATGAAATAACCACAAATGTCTTTTCTGTGCTCACATCATTATCAGTTTTATTCAACCCCCAAGTGACATTCAATCTTAGTACTTAGTACAACATCCTTTTACAGTTATAACAGCTTTTAAACGTGAAGCATAGCTTGACACAAGTGTCTTGCAGCGATCTACGGGTATCTTCGCCCATTCGTCATGGGCAAAAGCCTCCAGTTCAGTCACATTCTTAGGCTTGCGCACTGCAACTGCTTTCTTTAAGTCCCACCAGAGGTTCTCAATCGGATTTAAGTCAGGTGACTGCGATGGCCACTCAAATGTTCCAGCCTTTAATCTGCAACCATGCTCTAGTGGACTTGGAGGTATGCTTGGGATCATTGTCCTGTTGAAAGGTCCAACGTCTCCAAAGCCTCAGGTTTGTGACGGACTGCATCACATTGTCATCAATATCTCCTGGTACTGAAGAGAATTCATGGTACCTTGCACACGCTGAAGCTTCCCTGTACCTGCAGAAGCAAAACAGCCCCAAGCATGATTGACCCCCCCCCCCGCCATGCTTCACAGTAGGCAAGGTGTTCTTTTCTTCATAGGCCTTGTTCTTCCTCCTCCAAACATAGCGTTGATCCATGGGCCCAAACAATTCTAATTTGTTTCATCAGTCCACAGAACACTATCCCAAAACGTCTGTGGTTTGTCCACATGACTTTTGGCATACTGCAGTCGACTCTTCTTATTCTTTGGAGACAGCAAGGGGGTGCCTGGGAGTTCTGGCATGGAGGCCTTCATTACGCAGTGTGCGCCGTATTGTCTGAGCTGAAACTTCATTCAGTACCCACATCTGACAAATCCTTTCTCAGTTCCTCAGCAGTCACACGGGGACTTTTCTCCACTCTACGCTTCAGGTAGCGCACAGCAGTCGAAGTCAGCATCTTCTTTCTGCCACGACCAGGTAGCGTTTCAACAGTGCCCTTTGCCTTGAATTTGCGAATGATGCTTCCTATGGTCTCTCTTGGTATGTTTAACATCTTTGCAATCTTCTTATAGCCATTGCCCTTCCTGTGAAGAGTAATCACCTCTTTCTTGTCTTCCTGGACCATTCTCTGACTTCACCATGTTTGTAACACACACCAGTAAATGTCTAGAAGGAGCTGAGTATCACAGTCATTTTAAAGCTGCCTAATTGGTGCTTATTATGCTTTATTGCTGCTCCGTGACATCCACAGGTGTTTTCAATACCTGATTGAAAACACTTGAATGAACCTCTGTTCTTCAGAGTGGTAGTCTTTAAGGGGTTGAATAATTGTGTCAATGAAGAATTCACAAAACAAACATTTACTACTGTATTACAAAACCAATTTATGTCATTTTAGTTGCATATGGTTGTTTAAAAAGTCCTTGTAGGATTTCATTCTGAATACAATTACAAATGTACACTAAATTCCCTAAAACCCTTTACAGCATTGGGGGTTGAATAATTTTGAACACAACTGTATATGCTGATTTCCTGGTTCTGACCCTTTTGCCTGGCTGACTTCTCTCTCGGTTTTGGATCCCTGGCTACTGTATGAGGTACACGTCTGGTTATTGACTTCTGACTTTCCTTCTTGACGTTTCTATTGGATGCTCCTTTTCTGTACATTCTGTATCATTTCTAGTGTGTACCCAGGTATCTGTATGTTTCAAGACTCTGCACAGCTTCTTAGTTTCTTTTTCTCTAGTAGAGATCCGGCTATTCTAAAGACCGGCCTGTCAGATTTGAGGCTGCTTTACCAGTGCGTGCAGAGGTCTCTCGTTAACCCCTTGCTGTTCACTCCTGTTATTGCTGCAAAGAGTGGTATCTCTGCTTATCAGGGGCTGACTGGCAACTTTTGGCCCAGGGGACAAGTACCACCCAGAGTTCAGCAACTCGGACCCTTGTTTAAGTAAAAAAAAAACACGGGAAGCAAATGAAGTAATAAATAACACTTTATTACTGTTAAAATAATTATAGAACTCTTAATATATATAAAACAAACAAATTAGTCAAAATACAGAAAACGATATTTTTACTTTTGAGAATCAAGTAAGCAAACAAAATCTATTACACAAACCAAATATTAACTTTAGAATTATTTGTAGTTAAATAAATAACACACAAGGAGTCCGGACACATAACACCCTCAAATGGTAAACTATATATTGCGGGTACTACTGTATATGGTTGGGCCGGCCCTGGGAACCTGCGTTCCCGCAACATTTTTTTAAAGTGCCGGTACTCAGCCAGTAGGTGCCAGTACTCAGCCGGTAGGTGACGAAAAAAAAAACACTGACTGTAGGGATGTGTGGTGAGGCACTGGTTAGTATCAGAGCCAGATATTCCCAGACATTAACTTTATGTGGTTTGTGTTTAGCTGTAAATTATCTTGTGCTCATTTACTGTACCTACACATATATAATTTTTCTCACCATTAAATGGACTTTCTAAAGATACCATTATTTTCATCATATCATATACTTTACTATTTAAAAAAAATGATAAAAACTTTCTGTACTGGTGTCTGTCATACTCAGCATCCGCCACTAGCGGGAGCAGAGGGAGCTGCTTGTGCCCGTCATACTTTGTATCCTCCACTAGAGGGAGCTGCCTGGGCCCCTTCCTTTTATTAACTCCCACAGAGGGCTCTGGCAGGGCCTTCACATCACTTATTCTCCCCCAAGCAGGCCGGGCCCCCCCTCACCCCCATTTATTACCCCCAGAGGGCTCTCATCTCAGGCAGGCCCTCATTCTCCACCAAGCAGGCCGGGCCCCCCCCTCACCCCTCATTTATTTACCCCCAGAGGGCTCTCCTCTCAGGCCAGGCCCTCATTCTCCACCAAGCAGCCTCCCCCTCAATTTATTAACCCCAGGGGCCCAGTCAGACCAGACAGTCCACTCCAGTCCAGAGGGCTCCAGTCTCAGGCCAGGGCCAGCCCTCACCTAAGCACTTTCATTTCAATTCACGCCCAGCCGCCCAGGCCCAGCAGCATCAGTGACAGCAGGTGATTGACATTTTGCTTGACCACCATGTAGAGCAGCATCTCACCCTAGCCACAGCGGGCAGGCTCTTCACCTTTGCAATAATGTCTACAACTCCCAGTCTAGCTGATCTATGTAGGAGAGAATGAAGGCTGCTAGACAACATACATGCATAGTCATACAATCAGAGGCCAAGTGGTGAATGATCTGTTTATTCTCTTTCTCTTTCCTGATAACATGTTAGATTTATTTATGGTGGCTTTTGGACCTTTCCAGTTTACTGCATAGACAATGGGCCGTAAAAATAATCCTCTCCTTCAAGCTGCTGTTTAATGGTTTTCCAGTGTAAACAGAGTCCCCTAAGGAGCGTTTAAAACCCCAAAAGAAGGATTTCAAAGCATATGGCACCAAGGACAATTAGGACCCATTGGCAATAATTGCACAGCCTCTCCAGGAACTTCCAGGAACACCTATGATTCCAAATTTCCAATACACTGATCAGACAGGGATGCGGCCGCCACACACTCACCTGTATTCTTCCACCGTGACCAAATGGATGTGATCATGTGACTCACTCGAGTCACTCCTGGGCTGGCTCCTGGCCTGTGCTGAGTGCTCCTCCATGGCCTGCAGTCCTCCTCCGCAAATAGATGTTGGGAGAGTGGGAGTGGGCTGGCAGCTGCGCACTCGCGCAGCATGCAGGCTGAGGCTCCCCCGTCACTGACACATCGGCTGCGTGTCGCGCCCGGCAGCATGCCACCATTCACGTGGATGAGGCTGTGCGGCCGTATCACGTGGGGGGCGGGGCCGGCGCTAATGCCTCTGCGCGGCCTGGGAGACGCTCAGACGCATCTATTCTGAATTATTTCATCATTACCATATACCGATTAATTAATACCACATTAGTAATGGTTACCGTCCGATGCATATTGGCAGCGGCCCGGGGAACGCTCGTCCCCCTGCCCCCCGGCCCAGTCCGCCTCTGCTGCTTATAGGAGCGTTTACCTGATCCAGAGCCTGGCCACACCACTAGCCTGGTGTCGCCATAGTTACAATTTCTTGAGACCAAGAAGACAAAGGGACCGGCAGGAGAGGTAGATCTCCCATAAACCCCCTTCTTAGGTTGCCTACTATATATCCCGCACAGTCTCTGCTATAGATAACGGATAGGGCACATTTTTTGAGGCTCTTCCCTGACCGATATAATAATTGATGTGGGCACTAAAGGATCTATCCACTGCTTCAAAGGCCAGAAGTGAATTTTTCAGAAAGAGGAAAATGGAAATAGTATACATAGAATTGGTCGGCAAAAATTTTTGCAGTCCCAGAATCAACAAGAGCAAAAACATTATGGCTGCCTCCAGTCCATGTGAAAGAACTTGGCATGGTCATGCAGTTTTCTTTCTCCTCACCAAGGGCCGAAAAGGCTATGGTTGACAGCTCATCCTACAGTTTGTTAGAAACCATTCATGTAAGCAGGAATAAGGCCCTCATGAGTCTAGTTTGCCTATGATGCTAAAGTGTGGAAATGGATGTTACAATCATTAAAAGGTATGATTACCCTTATTCAAGTCTTAGATGCAGATTTGCCCTGACATGGATCATTAAATGTCTTTTTGAGGGTGCACATAAATCCCTCAGTCATTCACAAAGGGATTTTTCTCCTATAGAGAATTAGCCCATTCTAATGCCCTAGTAGTCAGATGGTTAATGAAAATCCCACTTCAGCTCAATCATTTGGGAAACCACTGGGCTGAAATTTGAAGAATATTCCACTTAGGACCAGGACCCAACAACAATTTTCCGATAAACCATTGAAATCCTTAGGAGACGTAATATAAGTAGATGACTCTAACTGAAGCAGAGGGTGCTTGGGAGTCAGGGGTCAGCTGATTTGCAAAATAAGTGTAAGCTGATAAAATATGGTACGGTTGAGCAAACTGATCCATTCTTTGCTCCATGTCTGCAATTTTATTCTGACAAGTAGCCACTGCCTGCACTTCTGCTAGAGGGGCCATTGTGGTTCTCAACCTCTTAGGCTAGAAGTAGAGAACCCTGAGGGCAGAAAAGAGGACTAGCTTGAAGTGTATTAGTTCTTTAATGCCTTTATTAACCTCCTAAATACACCATAAGGCAGGAAGAAAGAAAAAGAAACAGGCCGAGGTCTAGTACTCCAGAGAGCAGCAAGGTCTAAAAGAGAATCCAGGGTCAAGAAACTAGATAGCAGCTAAATCAGACAAAACCAGGGTCTAGGAATACAGAGGAGGCATAAGGTATATAGAGAATCACACACTAAGGGGGATCTAGGAGGCCACAAGACTCCAGGACCAGAGGCTGGATCTAAAGAACAGGACTCAGTGAGGTTATCAACCTGCAGGAGGAGGAGAAGGACCGGTCACAATGGGCTTGGTTTAAACTTGAGCAGCAACATTTTGGTCCTGCACTCAGGCCCTGTTATGGTGGGCTACGTCTGGCATGAATGCAGAAGGGTGTGAGCCTACGGCGCAATGAAACATGATCCAGGATATAGCAAACATATTTATTAGAAGTATCCTTGGACAAAAACAAGACTGAATCTATCACAACAGGGATCCAGCACAAAAGCACATTAGACAGACACAATAAATAAACCCTAAGAACCATTAAACAAAATACAATAGTAAACCAAATACAAAGATATAATATTAATACAGAGCACAGGGCTACAAGCAGGGTTAAATACACTATGCAAGGATGCAGATGAACCAGAATAGCAAAACCAAATAACAGGAGGGGGCTGGACACTAAAGGAATAAACTAGATCAGTGGAGAGATACAGAAAGGGGCTACGTAAGAGAGGGATGGCTGAGAGTGATAGGAATGAAGGAGAACCTAAATATAGCAGCAGCAGGGAGGCATGAGAAGCAAGATGCGTAATGAGGGACTGAACCTAGAGGGAAGGGAACCTACATGAAAGGCAGAATATAAATGAAACCAAATACTGAAAAGAAACCGATATGAACTCAGACTCTGAAAACACAATATGTAAGAACTAAAATAAATATAACACAAATATATCCAAGAAACTATCAGAAAGAGCAGGTAGAGAATAATCACAACTAAGCAGGAGGTACATACACAAGAAGATCTATGAAACAGAACATAAGGGCAACAGGAAGGTACTAACAAAATAAACTTGAAACTAGAAATCCTTAGATACTCAGGTACAGACTGAAGATCCTAGGAGCAGTGCTGCAAACAACCAGGGCAAAACATGAAGTGAATGAGACCACACCCTTCATAGGGTGTAGTCTCTTTATATACACAGTTCAATAAGTTCAAGGTGTCCTCAGGTGAGATCCAGAGCTTGAACCTGTGAGGAGAATCACGTCCAGAAACCTGCATCCTCAATGCAGGACATATTAAAGTTCATGTACCAGAGGGGGCGCAGGATGCACAAAATCAGTCCAGATCATAACAGGCCCTTTCTCAAGCCGAAAAGTTGCTGCTCTTGAAATAAAGCTCCTATTAGAACCAAGCCCCGTGTGACTGATTCTTTTCCTCCTTCTGCTGTCTACTTTAGGGCTGGGGACCCTGTCCTGTTGGAACCCTGGTTGGTGCAGTATAATCACACATGTGCCCTTCTACATGTTTGTTGAACAGGTCATCACCCGGACCAATGCAAAAAAGAAACATAAAAATACAGCCAAACAACCCCAGCCGAAACCAAGAGCCACTTGAGCCAACGCGCTAACGTAGTGGAACCGACCGGTTTATGGGGGGATTTGAATGAGATAAAAAGTGGGGATAGACCTTCCGATCGCAAAAACCCCGTACGCGTCTCATAGGCTTTTAGGCATTGTACCGGACAAAGGTTCGGATGTGATGGAAAAGCTGGATTAAATACAGACGATATGTTCGTTTTCGTTCGCCTAGAAATCTCGAAACGTACCCCGTCAGGTACGAAGGACCGGGCACCAAAATCTTATACTTATCTGTCCGAGCAGCAAGAAAAGAGGAAGAAATGGCGGGAGATCGGTCCTATTTATAGACTGGCATGGAACAATAGACTATACTGATGGGACAGGGGGGTTAGAAGATACTATTGTTAGTATGTTTTTTTCTTAATGTCTGTTACGTTTTGACATTACTACTTGCTGCTGTTATTAAAGCAAGAAAAGAGAAGCAAAAAAAAAATGCAGCCAAACAACCGACCGGTGTTATTTCTTGCATGCATGAGCTTTAAGCAGAGATGAGGCGATAGAAGAATTGGCGAGAGTAGCGTCAATGTGGTGGAGGGAAAACAATAGTGATGCAGATTCACCATGAGCCCTTACACAGTCTAATGACTGTGGATCCCCTTTTAAAGATCAATAAATGGCCTTAGACGTTTCTGTGGAAAAGTATGATTGAGCATAAGGCCAGTGTCACACGAGCAGACTTGAGAGTGAAAGAACTGCCTGTGAGAGTGGACGTTCCTTCCAATTTGACGCCCGTGTGGCCACCTCGCTGAGAGCAGTTAGTGCGCTCAACGCTACAAAGCTCGATCCTCCTATGGAGCCTCATGAAACGCACGTCGTAGTTTTTCGATAATATTTTTTAAAAAAACATTATTACAAACATAGTATTAATTTTAACAAAGTAAGTGTATGAAAAAATATTAGGAATGGTTGTTTCTTTTTTTATTGTCTATTTTTTCATTTGCTTATTAGTCTCAAAAACCCTGAATGAAATAGCACTGTATCAAAGAAATTCTGTATAAAAGTGCGCACAGTACACATAATTCATATGAAATAATGTGTAATAAAAATACTTTGTATTTCTTGTGTATGATGAGCGATTTGGAAGGGTAGTTTTCATAAGGGTGCCACAAGAGTAAGGAAAGGTTTATATCACTTTATGCAACTAGTTTATGGTGCAAAATATGTGCAATTTAAGAATAAAATATATAGCTATGAAGATACTATTCTATCACAATTCCCATAAATGTATTTCTCTATCAGGGGTGGTTTATAGCTTCATAAATACAGTAGAGGCAGAAAGCAACGTTTTCTCTTTATTTTTCACATTTTATAAATAAAAATGTTATTCTGGGAAAACTATAATAAATACATTATCTTTTTCACTGAATGTCACCATTCAAAAGTGTTATATATATATCAAACTGAATATTTTAATTTAAATCTACATTTTCTTAAAAATTACCAATAAATGAGTGTAAGCAGTAATATGTTTTGCTTAGGTAATTTTTTTCCAGATCAAGCTTCCTTGTATATATTTGTGTCAATATCTTGGAATTTAATTGTGAATAATTAATTACTTTATGAATTTGCCTAATGCAGATTATTAGATCATATTTGTGTTTTATTGGCTCAACTACTAGGGGACACCGTAAGTAAAAAAATATGCGCCTGCAGATTTTCCTTTCTGACTCCCTTTTTAAGGGATATTGGGGGGTTAGGTCAGTGTGTCACATGATTTTGCCAAAGCAAAATCACTTAACACCTGCTTTAATGAGGCGGTTTTTCTCAGTGAAATACCATCTCACAAATGGAAGCTCAAGCACCTTGGAATAGCTTGCACTTCCATTCCGCAAATTAAATATGAAGGAAAATCTAAGTTTGGAGCTATAATGAGGTTAGGAGCCCAACTCAAAGTTTATAGTTGTCATGTATCTAGTCACTGGTGCCGTAAGAAAACCAAATCCGGTGGTGTCCCATTCCTAAAAGCCTAATTCCACCCCTCATCTCTCATCTGTTCTGGTTTCCCCGTAGCCTACAGGAGATACAGGTGCTCATAATCAAAGCCCAGTGCTTCCCTACAAAAGGGCAGAGCACCCATAGTGCTTTGCTTTTTCATTGTTGTTCATGCTTTCTGCTGTTTTTCAAACAAGCTGTAACAAACCTAAGCCTGTATCCTGACTACCACACCCCTCTGCTGGATCTACTGAACCTTTGCTAGACCTCTGGACTTTGCTTTTGTTAAAAACTCTTTGCTGGATCTCCTGTTGCAGAACCCCTACTTATATACCGGACTTTGCCTTTGTTGAACCCCTCTACTGGATCTCCTGTTGCTGAACCTCTGCTTGTGTACTGGACTTTGCCTTCGCTAAACCCCTATACTGGATACCTAGCTAACCGAAACCCCGCTTCATCCTTTAAAGACCATCTCCTCCTTATTTGCTGAACCTTTCCCTCATAACCCTCCAAATCTATATTTTGCTGTTCACTTATTATTATTGTAGCGCTCACTCCCGGAGGAGCCGCTGAAAATGAACCACGGGTCAGTCTCCCCGCACTAGGGAATAAATATACTCCAACACAGTTGTAAGTTTTTATATTTATATAGTTTACTAAAATATTTGAGCAGATGTTAAGACACGGTATTCACAAGTATTTTTACAGTATTTTCGTATCCCGGTAAAACGCGTAGCGGAAAAGAAACGAAACACAAGGCTTCGTATTTCGGAAAATAAAATATTCGCAGCCGAACATAAAAGCAATGCAATTTCCCAATAGTTCAGAAAAAGGGACACGTAGCAAAACCCCAAACATACAATCCCTTCGTATTACGGCAAACGCGCAGCGGAAAAAGAGAAAAATGTATTCGGATCGTATCTTTGTCTTTAACCCCCGTTCCGATTCGCAAAAGGAAATGAGTCCTGCACAGGTTAAGTCCCAGAATGTGAAAAGTGTATCTGTGTGTGTGTGTGGTACCCGGGGTGTGTTCAACTGGCCAGTGAGTTTATTAAAGGAAGGTCTTCGACTAGTCAGTTGGGGCCCTGTGGACTTTAAAGAGAAAACAGCAGAGCGTCCTTTAATCATAAAACAGCCTTGGAGGCCTCTCACCCATCCGACGATTTCTTTAGGCTCCGCTGACCCAGGACGTCTCTCCACCCGATTTTGACTGGGGATACTAGCGGCCCGATCCGTTGTCTGACTCCACACAGCTTTTCCAGCTCACCGCCTGCTCTCCGTTCGATTCCTCCGGTCTGCAGCAATGCCTGGATCCCGGCGGGTCTTCTTCTCCTCAGCTGGGTGATCCTCTCTGGACCAACAGGTCTCTCTTGGTCTCTGTTTGTCTCTGGCCTAGGCCCTCTTGTAATCTCTTCGATGCGTCTGCTCTCTTCCCTTCCCTGGCGCGCTCTGGAACTTTCTCCACGAGGCAGAGGATGTAAGTGTCCAGTCCCCACCCACTTCCTGTCTTCTTGCAAAGCATGCCGGGCATTGTAGTCCCAATGTCCAGTATCTCTGATCGCGATAGTCTCCATCTTGTGGCAAAAATAGTACTGCCACAGCAAGATTTTACCACAGCGCTACACTCTCCCCCTCCTAAAACTCTTGGGTCTCTCCAAGGAGGTACAACAGTTACATTACATTTCCACAATATTTAAATACAATTTACACAACATGTACAGGTTCAGCAGCATACATACAGTGGGTTAGGAACACTTCCTCAAGTTGACTCATATTTTGGGCTACCTCAGCTAGCATAGCAGACACTTCGGGCAACCTCCGCACCGTGGTGATGGCCTCTTCAGTGCTATGTCCTGGTGAGTCGTAGGTGAGTCGTTGGGCGCGGTCGAACAGAGCGTTTTGGTTTCTGGCTCAATCAGTTCCTCTTCAGGTGGAAGTACTATAGGCGTTGGCTCAGTCCTTCTCTCTATCACTGGAGCAGACGTTTCTTCAGAGTATGATCCCTCCAGCGAAGGCATAGAACTATAATCACCTGAGTAAGCTTCCGGAACTACCGAGATCCCCACATCCTCAGGGACTTCCAACTGAAATTCAAGAGGCTCAGGGATATCAACAGTCTCAGGGACTTCCAACAAGAATTCAGGAGCTTCAGGCCTCAAATTACTCTCCCATCGTTCAGGAACTGAGGTAATCTCTTCAGGCTCCGGTGAACGTATCCAGTCCAGACAGAAACTTTCTTCCTCACTGTCCCTTTCGCTCTCTTCGACAACCCGAGTCTGTTGAGACCGGGTAACAGGAGGCAAACATGGAACAGGCGGATTTGGCAGAGGCGGTTCATCCCCAACTGGCATTCTCACAGCCTCCCTCAAAGGTAACAAATGATTCCGGTGCCAGTTCTTGAGAGGCCCAGCCTTTCCATCCGGGCGAATCTGATACACTGGTAGACCTGGTAGCTGTTTGCAGACAATGTAAACCTGGGAACTCCACCTATCCGCCAACTTGTGTCTTGCAGCAACACCCAAGTTCTTCAAGTAGGACCCTATCACCAGGTTGTAGATCTTGTATCCGGACCTTCAAGTCATAGTTCCTTTTGTTTCTTTGCTCCCTGTTTCCCGAGGTCAACCGGGCCTGTTCAAATGCAGAAGCCAAATTTTTCCGAAGTCTATCCACGTAGTTTCTATGGGAAGCTACTGACGTCTGGTCTAGAGATAACCCAAATGCCAAATCAACCGGCAGTCGAGCCTCTCTTCCGAACATAAGACGGTACGGTGAATATCCAGTTGCATCGCTCTCCGTACTGTTATATGCATGCACCAGAGTAGCTATGTGACGACTCCAACTCTGCTTCTCCACATTCGACAAGGTCCCCAGCATGTTTAGCAGTGTGCGATTAAACCTTTCAGGCTGAGCATCACCTTGAGGGTGATATGGTGTGGTTCGGTCTTTTGGATTCCCAACAGCTCTAACAACTGCCCCACCAGTCTGCTTTCAAAGTCTCTACCCTGATCAGAGTGTATCCTCCTTGGCAGTCCGTAGTGAACAAAGAACTTTTCCATCAACACCTTGGCTACAGTCGGAGCGCGTTGATCTTTCGTGGAAAAAGCTTGGGCGTAACGAGTGAAATGATCAGTCACTATTAGAATGTTCCCTTGCCCACTAGCATCCGGCTCTAAGCACAAGAAGTCAATGCACACCAAATCCATGGGTCCCTGGCTCTGCAGATGGCTCATTGGAGCAGTTCGGGTCGGTAGAGTCTTTCTCTGAATACACCTCAGACAGGAATGACAATAGCTTTCTACTTCAGCCCTCATACAAGGCCAATAGAACCTATCTCGCACCAGCTTAAAAGTTCTCTCTGCACCCAAATGTCCATGCTCATCATGTAGTGATCGCAGCACACTCTCCCTATGTTTAGTAGGAGGAATAACTGTTGAATCTCTTCAGAGTTGGCTGAGGGGCCCCTTCGGTAGACCACCCCATCCAACATCTTTAACCGCTCCCACTCTTTGTAGACCAATCTGGCTCCACTCGGGGAGTTGGTTAACAAAATCTCTCGCTGGTTTGCAGACAGGGCCTTTATGGTCAAGGCAATTAAAGGGTCTCTGGCCTGATCCGCTTTCAGGTCCTGTCTCGAAAAGGTAGGTAAACTTTCATCCCTTAACTGCGTAGGGTTACAGTAGAACTCAGGAACAGCCGCAGCCATAACTCCTATGGCCTCTGCTTCAATCCCTCCTTTGACCCGGCGCTCTGTTCCTTGACACAAAGCTTGCACCCCGTCTGGAGTCAACTGAGTCCATTCTGTAGTGTAGGGTCTTCTCGATAACGCATCAGCATCTCGATTATTCACCCCAGGGCGATACTTCAGGCTGAACCGAAACCCTGACAGAGCGGCCAACCACCGATGTCCCGTTGCGTCCAGTTTTGCGGTAGTAAGGATGTAGGTAAGAGGATTGTTATCCGTCTTGATCACGAACTCAGCTCCATACAGATAGTCTTTCAACTTGTCCACCACTGCCCACTTCAAGGCTAGGAACTCCAGCTTGTGAGTAGGATAGTTCTTCTCTGAAGGCGTAAGGCTCCGGCTCACGTACGCCACAGGCCTCAGCAATCCACCATACTCCTGATATAGGACTCCTCCCAGACCTTCTCGGCTGGCATCCACATGTAGTTCATACGGCTTGTGAGGGTCCGCATAGGCCAAAACAGGAGCTCGGGTTAGGCTCTCTTTCAGCTTTACGAAAGCTCCTTCACATTGACTGGTCCATTCACCTTGTATAGACTCTCGAGCTTTCCTTGGCCCCGGAGCTGACGGGTTTTTGTCAGAGACCTTGCAGCCTTCTTCTGTGGTTTCCTTCTGCAGGAGTTTGTTCAGTGGTTGAGCTATTTTCGCGAATCCTCCCACAAATCTTCGATAGTATGAACAGAATCCCAAGAAAGATCTAAGCTCAGTGACGTTTCAGGGTCTAGGCCAAGAAGCTACGGCCTCCAACTTCCGAGGGTCTGTTGAAACACCTTCTGCTGAGACCACATGTCCCAAATACGTAACAGACGGTAGACAGAATTGGCATTTCTCTAGAGACAGTTTCAGCCCCTCTTCATGGAGCCTCTTCAAGACCTTCTCCAAACGTTGCTCATGTTCTTCCAGAGTCTTCCCAAACACAATTATGTCATCCAGGTACACTAATACTTCGATTAGATTCATATCCCCGACTGTCTTCTCCATCAACCGTTGGAACGTGGCTGGAGCCCCCGTAAGGCCTTGAGGCATCCTGTTGATTTCAAAGAACCCCAGTGGACAGATGAACGCAGTTTTCTCCTTGTCTTCAGGATGCATTGGTATCTGGTGATACCCACTTCGCAGGTCTAGTACACTAAACCACTTTGCTCCAGACAAACACTGTAGGGCATCTTCAATCGAGGAGTGGCATACTGATCGGGGATGGTTCTCCGGTTCAATGTGCGATAGTCTATGCATAAGCGGACAGAACCATTTTCTTCCGGACCAACACTATAGGAGATGCATACGGGCTCCTGGACTCTTGAATCACCTTGGTTCTCTGTAACTCGTTCAGCTGCTCTCGCAGATCATCTAAGTCTCCTAGCGGAACTCGCCTTGATCTTTCGCGAAACGGCTTGTCTTCTTGTAATCGAATGCGGTGTTCAGTACTCTTAGCTAGGCCCACATCAAACTCATCTTTTGAAAACAATTCCTTCCACTTTAGAACTTGAGACTGAAGACGTTTCTTCCATTCAGGTGAAATAGGAGCGTCCTTGGGGTAGAATCTTTCATCTGGAATCTCTTTACCCTCTCCCCCTCCTGAATCGGTAGTAGAGAGGGGTGTAGCAGACTCTACTTGCCCAATAGGCATTCGTGCTTTAAGGACTACTGGAAAATCCGTCACGTTGCACACACTGACCGAGACTCTTCCTCGTGTTCTCTTCAGAGCTTTGGTGGAGATTATTTCAGGAATTACTTCGACTCCGGTTTCACTCCCATGATCAAAATCGGTTCCCAGCACCACATAGGGGCCTGGTTGCGATCCATTCAACTTGACTGAAGCCCGGAAACTCGCTACTTCTCCTGCTTGCAGAACCTTCTCTGTTCCACCCAGTCTCCACAGTCTTCCCACCTCGGCAGGTGCCTTTCGTTCTTCGACCATCCTCTGATAGACCGGACGTAACATTGGTGTACTCCTTGAGTTGAACCTTCTTCCAACACGATAGGCGTCAGGAGACGCCGCACTAGGTCAGTATTCGTCCCCACTATCAGGGAGCTTCTGTTCGCACCCGAGGGTCGAGGACACACAATAGCCAATGCATCACAACCCCCAGACTGCCCGATGACTCCAGATCCGATCTCCAACTTCACTTGCAGGTACCCGTCATAAGGGAGTTTCTCAGTGCCGATACCCCATATTTCCAAATCCTTCAATTCTTGCAGAGGAATGTGCTTTAAGTGTTTCTCGTAGAAGTCTCTGTAGATCAATGTCACTTGAGCCCCTGAATCCAACAGGGCTTTGGTGTAGACTCCTTCCACTTGGATTGGCACAATAGTAGAAGGACCTATCAGTTGGTCGGGAAACTTGGTGGCGGTATCCGGACACTTAGACCCAGTTTGTTGTACCCTGGCCTTTTTCTTGGCCCGTGCAGGTTTTGGGTGTACATTGCTTCCCCATGACGTAGACCCGGATGCTAAGGGAGTGACTCTTTCAGTCCTGGCAGGCTCTACGGTCGGCTCGGCTTTGGGCCTTTTCGCCCTCTTAGCCTTGGCTTGATTTCTGGAGCGGGGTTCAACCCTTGAGCACTCAGGTTGCTCCTTCACTGGTGCCCTCTGGCGTTTCCCGCCGGTGAGGTAGATAACAGTCCCTCCAGGGCTTCCAACAATCCCTTGACTCTATCCTTCTCAGGCTTTCGGCCTTTGCACTGTGCGCGGAAATGGCCCATTTCTCCACACCCGAAACATCTCTTCTTAGAGAGCGGAGACGTAGTTGCTTGTTGAGATTTGGTTAAAGGATTTGGACCAGACGCCACAGCAACTCCCGTCGTCTGCATACCTGTGAGGAATTTCTGCATTTCTGCCTGCATCTCTGTCACCTTCATCAATACCGGCACAGTTCCGCATGCGCTTGCTGCAATTCAACTTGAGCTTCCTGAACCTTCTTGACGGTCTTGGACAATTCACCCCGTTCAGGGAGGTTCGACTCTTTGGCAGCCTTCTCTGTAGATTTAAAAACAACTAAATGTTCTTGTTCGTCCTCGTCAGATCCATAGGTATCTAGAGAGTCGCTTTCAGGTTGCAGGCCGTCGTTATGTCTCACAGGTTGTGCATAAGCCCTTTCCCCCCGCCTGAAAGATTTCTCTTCTAGTAAAGCCTCTTCCTCTCGTACAACTCGGATCAGTTCCAGGTACTTTAACTCTTGGTTACCTGCTCTGCTTCTCAGCTGCATCATCACTGGATCTAGAGGTTGAGAGCCCCTCAGGATCTGTTTTATTCGGATCTTATCTACTTCGGCCGGTTCGGCCCCTTTCTTCTGGAGTATCTGTTGTAGAATATTATCCAGGCGCCTCATGTACTCGGTCATCCTTTCACCTCTTCTCTGATAGGTGTGTTCGTACTGATATACCAATTCGGCCGCCTTTTCAGTTCGCCCAAAAACTTCTTCAAGAACGTTTAAATAATCCAAAGCAGTACAACTTTTCTACTCAGTTTTAGGTTTCTCACCGCTTCTGACGCAGGTCCCTTTAAGCTCTCGGTGATCCTTTGCTTTTTCTGGGCCTCAGGGACATCCCACTCATCCAGAGCCTGCATCGCCTGTTCCACCCATTCTTCAAAGGTTTCTTCTCCCGCCGGAGTTGGTACGTTTCCTGTAAAATTTCTTAACCGTCGATAACCGAAGTTAGTGTGAGGAGGGCTTGTTTTCTGACATTTAACCAGTAGATCTCCAATAGCCACGATAAATTCAGGCCCTATCATGGCCAACGGACTAGGCGCGGAAACACTTGCGGATTTGCCACGTGGCGTACTTGGCTTAATTAGTTGGACTTCCACCTCTTCGGCCAGTTTCACGCTCGTGCCCTGAAAACATGGCGGAACACCCTTTCTCCATTCGAGAAGAACATACATGTGAGAAGTATCTGGGTTTTTTTCAATGTCCAGTATTAACCCCCGATGATCTGGTGCTAGCGTGGCCACGGCCTGGCGAATCTGATCTTCAGCCCAAGTGTCTGCTGGAATATCCATAACTATACAACATTCTGACTGGCTACTGTGCTCCCCAAACCACTCGGCAACAGTGTCTGGATCCATATTTAACCCTTTAGATGCGGTTTTTCCAGAGACTGGATCCCGGAAACGAGCCCCCACGTGTAGCGCTCACTCCCGGAGGAGCCGCTGAAAATGAACCACGGGTCAGTCTCCCCGCACTAGGGAATAAATATACTCCAACACAGTTGTAAGTTTTTATATTTATATAGTTTACTAAAATATTTGAGCAGATGTTAAGACACGGTATTCACAAGTATTTTTACAGTATTTTCGTATCCCGGTAAAACGCGTAGCGGAAAAGAAACGAAACACGAGGCTTCGTATTTCGGAAAATAAAATATTCGCAACCGAACATAAAAGCAATGCAATTTCCCGATAGTTCAGAAAAAGGGACACGTAGCAAAACCCCAAACATACAATCCCTTCGTATTACAGCAAACGCGCAGCGGAAAAAGAGAAAAATGTATTCGGAACGTATCTTTGTCTTTAACCCCCGTTCCGATTCGCAAAAGGAAATGAGTCCTGCACAGGTTAAGTCCCAGAATGTGAAAAGTGTATCTGTGTGTGTGTGTGGTACCCGGGTGCTGTTCAACTGGCCAGTGAGTTTATTAAAGGAAGGTCTTCGACTAGTCAGTTGGGGCCCTGTGGACTTTAAAGAGAAAACAGCAGAGCGTCCTTTAATCATAAAACTGCCTTGGAGGCCTCTCACCCATCCGACGATTTCTTTAGGCTCCGCTGACCCAGGACGTCTCTCCACCCGATTTTGACTGGGGATACTAGCGGCCCGATCCGTTGTCTGACTCCACACAGCTTTTCCAGCTCACCGCCTGCTCTCCGTTCGATTCCTCCGGTCTGCAGCAATGCCTGGATCCCGGCGGGTCTTCTTCTCCTCAGCTTGGGTGATCTTCTCTGGACCAACAGGTCTCTCTTGGTCTCTGTTGGTCTCTGGCCTAGGCCCTCTCGTAATCTCTTCGATGCGTCTGCTCTCTTCCCTTCCCTGGCGCGCTCTGGAACTTTCTCCACGAGGCAGAGGATGTAAGTGTCCAGTCCCCACCCACTTCCTGTCTTCTTGCAAAGCATGCCGGGCATTGTAGTCCCAATGTCCAGTATCTCTGATCGCGATAGTCTCCATCTTGAGGCCAAAAATAGGTACTGCCACAGCAAGATTTTACCACAGCGCTACATTATATTGACAGGTTCTCTGATTTCTTATGTTTCTTCCCCTCTATACCCTTATGTTCCTTTCAGCTCTATTTGTCATCTAGTACTGTTTCTGTCCCATCCATCTAACTTTTAGTCAACCCCCTTTCTATCCTCTTTATTTCTTTTGTGTTTATTAAATAGTCTCGTTCTCTGGCCTTGCCTCTTTTTTACCTGTGTTTGCTAATTATCCAGTGTATACCTATTTCCATGCTGTTCCTCAGTAGGGATGAGCTGTTCGGGTTCGGACGGTTCGGAGTTTGGCCCGAACTTTGGCAGTTCGAAAGTTCGGGAACTTCGAACTTTTTTGGTGTCTTCAGTTCGAGTTCGAAAAAAAAAAAATTGAAAAAAAGTATAGAAAATGCTTAAAAAAATACTAAAAAATCTAGAAATAAAGAGACTGTTTACTGCAGAATATTATAAGCAACGGTTTATTAGATATTGAATTAAAAACTAATGTGTACGTGGAAAGATTATCAACTCTAAATGACCTCTGTTCACAAACGGCATAACACCAGGTGTTTTTAGTCTGGTAATCAATTTGATACATTGTACACTATACTGAGAGGGTGGGGTGGTGTCTGCTTCTGATTGAGATTTGAGAATTAATTTCCCTCCTAACACATCCTAATATGCTGCATTTAACTGGTGTTTGAAAAAAATTCAAAATAACATCTAAAGCAATGTTATTTTTCACCTCGGGATTAAACATTCACAGGGTTATTCAGAGAGCGGTGAAAAACAGGAGAATGACTGGAGAAGTGAAAATTCTAGGTCAAAATAGCCACACCAGAAAAATTCTCCCATTTAACTCACTTTCCAAATTGGCTATTTGGTCTAGATTGTTCTCTTCTCCTGCCAGTTCTCCTGGCTTTCACCTCTCTCTCAGGGTTGTTCAGAGAAAGGTGAAAACCAGGAGAATGGCAGGAAAAGAGAACAATCTGGACCAAATAGCCGATTTGGAAAGTGAGATAAGGCTAGGGTCAGACTAACGCATTTTTTTCATGCGACCATCAAAAAGTGCGTCTGAACGCATTGCCGTATTTTTTTCACGGAATGCGCGAAAACGGTCATACGATGCGCATTTTTGTGCTTGATTTTTAACGGATCCAAACAAGGAAACTTTGGGTGTCTGGACGTTATGTTGGCCGGACATGAGCAGGGTCTGACGTCTCCAAATCATGCAGACACGCCGCTAGTGGACGCAGCGCACTCTGTACGTCCGTACTAGCGGTTCTGCGTTCTCGAAAAAATGCACTCTAAAACCGAATTTTCAGCCCCATTGACTTGTATTGAGTTCGAGTTCGGGTTCGGGTTCAGATCCGAACATTTGGAAAGTTCGGGTTCGGCTCCGAACCGAACTCGGGGAGTGTTCGGCTCATCCCTATTCCTCAGTATCTTTAGTTTAATCTTATTAATATCCATTGTTTTCCCTGTCTCATCCACTTCCTTTTTATTTCCTTTATTGGTTTATAGTCCCTGTGTCTCAAAATAAAAACCCTTTATTTGTTGTATACTTGCCTATACTCACTTTTGTTCATAGCATATTTGCTAGACCCTGCAACCCCGGAACCAGCTCCGTGACAATAGTCAATGCTAGGGTTGGAGCACTAACTAGCTCTAAACTGAGTTCAGAAAAAAACTTTGATTTGGGCTCCAAACTTAAAGCAAGCTCCAACCCAAAGTTAGCCTCTGTCACTGATTTATGCTTCCACCTCATCTTGCACTTTACACTGCTTTTGGGCACCAATCGATTACTAGCTCCAACCCTTCATTGAGCCTCCAATCTTGATTTAGGCTCTAAAGTCAGGACTAGCTTCAACCTAACCTTAACAGCCTCCAACCTTGATTAGAGCTTAAGATAGCTGAAACGCTACCTGAGCTCCAAATTGAAGGAGAAATGTTACCAGGAAAGGCTTAATGATCTTAACATGTACAGCTTGGAAAAAAGACGAGTCAGAGGAGATATGATAGAAACATTTAAATACGTATAGGGAATCCACAAGGTAGAGGAAGGGAGTATATTTAAAAGGAAACAAAGTAGCAAAACAAGAGGACATAGTCTTAGATTAGGGGGGCAAAGGTTTAAAAGTAACATCAGGAAGCATTATTTTACTGAGAGGGTGGTGGATACATGGAACAGCCTTCCAGTTGAAGTGGTAGAGGCCAAAACAGTAATTGAATTTAAGCAAGCATGGGATAGGCATAAGGCTATCCTAAACAAAAGATAAATCCAGGTTAAGTATCCATGTAATTGGGCAGACTAGTTGGGCCGAAAGGTTCTTATCTGCCGACATTTTTCTATGTTTCTATGTTTCTATGTAACTGAGCGTCCAACAATGGTTTGGAGTTCAAATCTAATTCTAGTTTAATCTCTAATCTTATCGTCTAGCCTAACTTGCACTCCATGCTGCATTTTAGCTGCAAGCGTAAAAGTGTCTCCGACCTTAACCCTAGTTCCAACCCTAAATTTCCCCTCCAAATTTGATTTGGGCTTTAACCCTGAAACCTGCTCGAACCCTCACCTTATCTGAAGGGGTTAACTGGCCGCTTGACCCTTTGGTGGGATGGACACTCGGTAGAGGAAGAACTCGTCCAGCGCTGGGAGAGAGAATGGACCAGAAAGAACACACAGACAACGGATGTTCAGTTGGTATAGCCTCTCTGCCTTAATAAACTCAAAACACTAGCTTTTATATTGTAAAAACCACTTACGCAAGTGGAAAAGCAATATGCGTCATACATCCTGCAACATAAACAAAATACCACATTAAGCAGTCGTGACACACTAAGGCGGAGGTAACATATCTCTTGCGGCATAAACAAAATACCGTTGGTTACATTTCACACGTAAGCGCTTGCAGAAGTTCTGAGAAATGCACATTCTTAACAAGTTATCTAAAGTTCATATTATGGTTTCTAAAAACTGTACGGACACATTGACCACGTTCCTTTCTATGTGTTGTGGTTAAGCTGATTACTGCCTTTGCGTACTAGGACATAGTCTGCAAGGACGTGAGCTGTTTGCAAAGATAATAAAAGATGTGCGACCTTCTACAGAGATACAGCCGCGGGCCGCATTCCTAAACTACAGCAATATATTATTTAGATACATAAGGGCTTCTGGATGTTTAACTGTGTAGGGGATTCAGGGGTGAAATCCCTTCATTATCTGTAACTCTAATTTAGCCTCAGACTGTATTGTACTAGGTTTGGAGCTTAAATCAAGGTTAAAAGTAAGTTAAGGGATGAATTTCACATTAGGTTTGCAACCCTAATGGTTATTGGAGGTTAAGTTAGATTTGGAGCTAGGGTGTCACATCCTCAGCCCCCGCTGTGCCCCCTGGGGGGTCTGGGCAAGAAGGGGGACCGCTGGCTGGACGGGTGCCAGCACTTACTGCTGACAGATCGGCATCTGAGGGGCGGGGTCAGGTGTGGTTACCAGGAGCCACAGGTTTTAAAACAGGGCTCTAGGAATGGCCTCATCGCCCTGTTGTGGAGTTATTTCACGCACCGCTACTTCTAATATCTAATTGACTTTACTGTTGATGACCCTGCTTGTATGAGATCCCTTCTCCTGTTATTTGACCCGGCTTGGGCCTACCACGTGTGTCGCTGCGCGGAGTGATACAGGAAGAATCAAGTCTCTTAGCTGTTTTTGAGCACAACCTACCAGCTAGTGGACCTGGCCAAGCAAACCTGAAAACACTGAACGAAACTACAATCCGGTGCAGAGTGAGCAGCCAAAGAGGTCTAGGAGTTCACCGATAAGGAACTCCACGTGCACGACAGTTGAGCCTGGACCCTTAAGGCTCCTGCATTGGTGAGTGTAATCCCTCCCTTTTCTAACATAACACTACGTGACTGGTATTGTGCTATGAGAGCGTTGTCTCTCTTCTTTTCTATTTCTGTGTCCCTCGACTGAGGTGAAGTAAGAAGTTTCTGTAAAGAAGGACTGTAAAGAAGGGCAGTGACCACCCTACATTTAGGCACAAGGCGTTTCACTCCAGAGCCTGGATCCCATTAGGCTCTGGAATTTGTAAGTGTGCATTTTTTACCTAACTTATACGCACGTATAGAAAGATCTCTGCACTATATTTTTTCCTTTTATTCCCCTATTCGCATATTCTGCGGAGGAGTTTTATCAAGACCACTAGAAGAACTGAGCAAGTCTGCTACATTTGTGGAAGGGGTAATATTGACATTAATCCCGAGCACTTTCGATGCATCACCCCTCCACTTAGGAACCGGAATATCAATATCATAGACTTTTTCGAATATTGATTGGAAACTCTCATAAGAACTAAACTGGGCATTATAGCCAGATCCTCATTGTACTGTCATCATTGTTGCACCTGCACTTTATTTTTCTGTTGCATCTGCACTTTGTTTCAATTGTTACAATTGCACTTTAATTGTGTATTACACACAGATCACTGTGATTCGCAATTGCACTTTAATTGTGGTTTAACACACAGATCACTGTGATTCACAACTGCACTTTGTACCAACTGTATTACTATTAGCCTTTGAGGCACCGTATAAGAAATTAGCTGAATTACTGCGCCACTAGATACGCCATTTTCTTTCTGATTCTATCTGCACACTCATTTCAAGAGCCTGTGCTATCTTCTAGTTGGCTGCACCAATACATACCTACATCATATATCTAGTCACGAGCGCCTCCACCGAATTTTCCAGGGCTCTAGGAATGGCCTCATCGCCCTGTTGTGGAGTTATTTCACGCACCGCTACTTCTAATATCTAATTGACTTTACTGTTGATGACCCTGCTTGTATGAGATCCCTTCTCCTGTTATTTGACCCGGCTTGGCTTAGACTACTCTCTCTCTATCGTGTTTATTACGCTGTATCACTTGTTTTAGTGATTTAACCCCCTGCTGGTTGCTGGGTTGATCACTTGCTGTTTTGGGTTTTATCCCTTCACGTTTAGGGGTATCATTTGCAACCCACCGGGGTTCCCTTTACCCAGGTTACTACTTATGTTTATGGTTTTGCTAAGACCACGATAACAAACTATTGTTTATTTCTGTTTTATGTTATTTCTGCATCTCTGACTGCCCTGCACCTTGAGTACTTCATGGACTGTCATTCCACGTCTGCTGTTTCTGAGTGTGTCCTAGATCAGTGGTCCCCAACCCAGGCCCTCAGGGCCCACTAACAGGCCAGATTTTGCAGATCACCTTGGGGAAATGCAGACTGAATCCTGCAATCACTGAGCAGCAAATCATAACACCTGTGCTGTGCTTCAGATATCTGGCAAACCTGGCCTGTTAGTGGGCCCTGAGGGCCTGGGTTGGGGACCACTGTCCTAGATAATCTGTTGGTCTCGAAACCTTCAGAGCTTAGAGACAATTCAGTTAGTCCTTGTATGTACCAAAATGATTGGTTTCTGCATCTGACTGCCCTGCACCTTAAATACTTCACGGACTGTCATTCCACGTCTGCTGTTTATGAGTGTGTCCTAGGTAATCTGTTGGTCTCGAAACCTTCAGCGCTTAGAGACAATTCAGTTAGTCCTTGTGTCTCCTTGTTACAGTCTGTAGTTTATAAACCTTTTGTATTATTCAAGCAGATACTTCTGTCCTCAAAGATCCCAACTCCGCTACTCTTGGGCAAGCAATATAGCTACCGTTACATAGGGTTAGAGAAACCACTGGGTTTAGTGCCCAGTTCAAGGTTGGATGATAAATTAGTGCTGAAGATAAGATAAGGTATGGCGCCAAATCAAAGCTGGACGCATAAAAAGGTTTGGAGCCGGTAGGAGGTACAGAGCCCAACTCAAAGTTGGCATCTTTGCTGGAGTTGAAGCCCTCACAGTAGCTCCAACCTTAATTTAGACAAAATCTTTGATTTGGACTCCAAATTTATAGCAAGCCCCAAACTCATGTTAGCCTCGAGCGTGGATTCGTGCTTCAACCTTATCTTGCACTCTGTCTACCTTGCATTTAGTTTCCAAGCTAATACTAGCTCCAACCTTTCAGTTACCCTCTGTGACATGTGTCATACGGACTTGGGGTGTAAGCCTGATTTGCTTTATTATTTTCATTGCCCTCTCGTGTGCAGCAGGTTTGTGTAACTGTTATTTGTTGGTAGGAGTAAAGTCCAAGTTTACCCTGTCAAGAATGTGCTTATCTGTATATATTTGAGAATGTGGTTAATCTGTTGACTATAATCTGTTATCCTGATTTCCATTGTCCTGCCTCGTTAGAAATGTTAAGTAATGTTTGATTTAATTGTCTGTCCCTAATGTAATTATGTTTCACCTTCCAAAAGGTAAATGTTTGTGGAATTGTCTGTTTCAGTGTAATTAGGTCCCTCGGGGGTTTCTAATGGGGTTTTGTATATGCAAATGACCCCTGTTTGACCACATAAATATCTGTGCTTGTTCTCTGTTTAAAGCAGTTCCATTTCTAACTCACCCTACAAATGTATTTGAATTAGGTAAAATAAGTTATGGGATGAATATAACATTAGGCTTGTAGGCCTAATCATTATTGGAGGTTAAATTAGGATTGGAGCTAGGGTTAAGTGGTAGAGAAACCAGTGTTGAGAGCCCAAATTAAGATTTGAGGTTACATTAGAGCTGAAGAGAAGATGAGGTATGGTGCCAAATTAAAATTGGAGGCAAATCCAGGTTCTGTGCTTTTTTGAGGTTTGGCTCTAACTCTAGCTTCAGCCCTAACCCTAGTTTCAACCTCACCTTCAGCCTCCCACCTTGATTTGGTCCTTAACCCTAATCTCTAGTAGGGATGAGCTGTTTGGTTCGATGTGTTCGGAGTTCGATTCGAACATCGCCAGTTTGCGAACTACGAACATTTCCGCCGCATGTTCGCCCACAATGCATCACAATGGACCACAATGCACTTTTTCCACTGGCCTGAAGCTTGTAATTGGCTACAGCCTGCACCTGACCACAGTTTAGGTGCAAGACAGGTGCAAGACTATGCCAATCACAGCTCAGAGTCCTGATTGGGCAAATTTTGCCCAATCATGAGCTCACAGAGCTAAGTCCCGCAGCACACTATATAAGGCTTGAACCCAGCCCAACCAGCATGTGTTTTTCTGCAGGAGTGAGAGGAGATTGTTCTGTCAGTGTGTCTTCTCACTGCTAGTGACAGCTATTGGGGGGGGTCTCACTTGTTGCAGATATTTGGGAATTGGTAGAAAGTGTGTCTACTCAGTCAGTGACAGCAGCAATTTGGGGGGCTCACTTGTTGCAGATATCTAGGAATGGGTGGTGGAAAGTGTGTCTTCTAAGTCACTGACAGTCAGCTATCAGGGGGTGTCACATAATTCCATAAAATTTCTGTGAATTGTAATCCGTGTCTTCTCAGACACTGACAGTCAGCTATCAGGGCACTCTTCCACAATACCACAGAGGGGTTACTTACGGTGTGAAGGCACTTGCTGCCACCAAAGGCACAATATTTGGTTGCACTGTCACTGACGCCTGTATTACCAGATTCATATCATTTTAATATTGGACCGCAGGGTCCAACCCGGCACTCTGCCACACTACCACAGAGGGGTTACTTACCATGTGAAGGCACTTGCTGCCACCAAAGGCACAATATTTGGGTGCACTGCCACTGACACCTATATTACCAGATTCATATCATTTTAATATTGGACCGCAGGGTCCAACCCTGCACTCTTCCACAATACCACAGAGGGGTTACGGTGTGACGGCACTGTTGCCGACACTAAAGGCCCAATTTTAAAGCACCTATTGTTACTTTCATCCAAATCCTGCATAATTTAGCCAAAAAAATCACTAAACTTGTTCTGCGTGTCCTAAAATGTCTCCTCTTTTCATACAGACTGCCGCCCCAAGCCGTTGTTTATGAATAGATTAAAGGAAAACCATTTACCGTCATTTGAAATGTCATTTTTTAAAAAAAAATGTTTCTATACATCCTACAAATCTGCCACTTCACGGGCAGGTTATGGGGACCTCCTAGGCATGATATTTGAAGGAATTTTTCGTTTTTATTTTTAACCCTTATTTTATGGAAAACTCATTGTTCCTTTAAAAACAACTTTTTTAAAACTTTTTGTCCTTGTTTCCTGTCCCCCAGGGCACTACCAGGACCCCCATACACCTTTTATGGCAAATATCTTGCATATATGTCCTCTTGGAGGGCACTCTAAAAATCGAACTTTCGAGTCCCATTGACTTGCATTGAGTTCGGTTCATGTTCGAGTTCGAACTCGAACTTTTGGAATTGTTCGAGTTCGAATGCGAACCGAACACGGGGGTGTTCGGCTCATCCCTAATCTCTAGATCAGTGTTTCCCAAACCTGTCTTTGGGACCTCAACCAGGCCAGATTTTGCAGCTCACCTGGGGAAAATGCAGACTGAATCCTGCAATCACTGAGCAGCAAATAATATCACCTGTGCTGGGCTTCCGATATCTGGAAAAAGTGGCGAGGCAAAGGGTCCCAAGGACCAGTTTGGGAAACACTGCTCTAGATTATAAACTCCTATGAGCAGGGCCCTCTACACCTCTTGCTTCCATCATATGTCCGTTTATCTCGTTCCCTTTGGTTATTGTGAAGCGCTGCAGAAACTGTTGGCGCTATATAAATGATGACAATAATAATATTAACTCGAAACCTCACCCTAGCTGCATTTCTAACTTACCCTTCAACCTTGATTGTATTAGGTTTGGAGTCCAAATCAGGCAAAATGATTAGATTAGGGCACAAGCTAGCAGGGGTTTTGGAGCCCCAAATAATTGGAGTATTGTTTGACTGTTGTTCATATGGGCGGTGTGGGAGAGTTGTTGTTTACTTAGTTATGGAATCTGTGCATTTTCTGTCACAGAAAGCAAGAAGGTGGTGTGGAGAATAGCTGGGAATTCAATTGTGACATGGAAAAGTTCTTCAGGACTGGATACAGAGCCTAAGGATCCACACTGAGGTTTGTCATTCAAAATGTAAAGACGCTGCTATGGAACTAATGTTACAGGTCTCTGTCTGTCAGACAGTGTGTTCTATAAGTGATGTACTTGAACTATTAGGTGAAAAGTGTTTTTCTGCTTATACGTGAAGGTTTTTTTTCCCTCGCATATCAATAAAAGTACATAAGACTCTGCTGAGTTAATCATTAAAGGGACGCCACCACTAACATAAGCTGGAACAAGATTACTTGTGCATTAGAAACAAAACCACCTAATAAAACACATGCTGCATTTTTTTTCTTTGTTTCTAGTCATTGAATGTAAAAAGGAAAATAAAATTAGTTTTTGTCTCCTGTTTCCATTTTGTGGATTTTTACCATGATGCAACATTTACCAAAATCTGTGCAAAAGTTTTAATTTACAGCTGTGGTTTAGCTTCTACAGTAGCTAACATTCATTGGAGTGGAGGAGAGAGATGTTTAGATAAAGCTGCAGGAGGTCTATTGTGATATCAAGGCTACCCAAGATAAGAGATGGCAGCTGAATGAGAGAAGACAGGGATCTTAAAAGACTTCTAATCTACCCCCTGGTGATGTAATTTGAATACATTCTATAAAATATAATGTTGTCAGCTGCCTGACCCATAGACTCTATTCTATGTCCATTTCTACATAGTGAGGAGCAAGAATTGTAAAGATACTGTGGGGGGGGCAGTTTACAACACAAAAGATAACACAATGAATGCACCCAGTGACACATATAGAATAAAATATTTTCTTAACTAAACATACAAGAGAAAAACAAAGCACATGTAAGATATCATAAACATAAAATAAACACAATAAATCATTTCTGTGTGTCCTTTGCTGGTAACTCCTCCTCTTCATTGCCTCTATCTGTTGGTGTACCTCAAGGCTCTGTCCTTGGTCCTCTGCTCTTTTCCATCTACACCTCCTCCCTGGGCAAAATCATCAACAGCTTTTGCTTTAATTACCACCTCTACGCTGATGACACTCAGATCTACCTCTCTACCCTGATCTCTCTCCCCCTGTCCTTTCCAAAGTCAGTGACTGTTTATCTGGCATCTCCCCTGGATGGCCTCCCACCACCTAAAGATCAACATGTCAAAGACTGAGCTCCTACTTATTCCTCCCTCTAATGCCTCCCCACCTCCTGACTTCTCTATCACGGTGGAGGGTATCACCATCTCCCCATCAAACCAAGTTCGCTGTCTTGGAGTTACACTGGACTCTGCTCTTTCCTTCATCCCCCACATCAAGTCTCTTTCCTCTCCTTGCCGATACCAACTGCGTAATATTTCCAGAATTCGGCCATTTCTTACCGCTGTCACACAAAACAACTCATACACGCCCCTGGTAATCTCCCGACTCGACTATTGCAATAATCTCTTATCTGGCCTCCCTCTGTCCCGCCTCTCCCCCCTACAATCCATCCTGAATGCCTCCGCCAGGCTAATTCACCTCACCCGCCGCTCTGTCTCTGCCGCTCCCCTCTGCGAGTCCCTTCACTGGCTCCCCATCCACTGCAGAATTAAGTTCAAAATCCTTATCCTTACCTACAAAACCCTCACTAACTCAGCGCCCCACTACCTGTCCTCACTAATCACCAAATACACCCCAGCCCGCTCCCTAAGGTCAAACAGTGACCTGTGCCTAGCTTCTCCCCGCATCACCTCTTCCCATGATAGACTGCAGGATTTCTCACGCGCAGCCCCCACTCTCTGGAACGCTCTCCCTCGTGCTGTCAGACTTTCCCCTAACTCTCTTCCTTCAAACGCTCCCTGAAAACATTCCTATTTAGGGAAGCCTACCACCCAACTCACTGACGCAACCATCAATCACTCTCACCTTACAGTCCTCTCCTCCTGTTTCCAACCCCAACCCTCCTAGATTGTGAGTTCCTACGGGAATAGGGCCCTCATCTCCTCCTGTACTGTTTGTCAAATGTTGTTCAATGTATTGTAACCCTGTCTGTACTGTGCTTATTGTACAGCGCTGCGGAATATGCTGGCGCTTTTAAATAAATAATATAATAATAATAATAATTTCATTTTTGATGGTTTTGTCCATTTATTTTACTGTAATCAAGCGTAAGTAAGCGCTACACTCGAGGCGCAAAACCAGCTTGCACCAAAAGTGGAATACAGGTTCCAGGCGATAAGATAACTTCGAAACATTATGTATAACGTCTCCAAGTTATCTTATTGCCAATCTTGGAATAGGGCTCCATGTTTTGGTACAATTTGCATTGTATTCACCAGTATACAGTGGCAAGAAAAAGTATGTGAACCCTTTGGGATTACGTGGAGTTTTGCATGAATTGGTCATAAAATGTGCTCTGATCTTCATCTAAGTCACAACAATTTGGAAAACACAGTCTGCTTAAAATAATACAACACAAACTTTATATGTTTTCATTTTTATTGAACAGAACATGTAAACATTCACAGTGCAAGGTGGAAAAAGTATGTGAACCTTTGGACTTAATAACTGGTTAACCCTCCTTTGGCAGCAATAACCTCAACCAAACGTTTCCTGTAGTTGCAGATCAGACCTGCACAACGATCTGGAGTAATTTTGCACCACTCCTCTTCACAAAACTGTTTCAGTGTAGCAATATTCTTGGGATGTCTGGTGTGAATCGCTCTCTTAAGGTCATGCCACAGCATTTCAATCGGGTTGAGGTCAGGACTCTGACTGGGCCACTCCAGAAGGCGCATTTTGTTTTGTTGAAGCCATTCTTTTGTTGAATTACTTGTATGCTTTGGGTCATTGTCCTGTTGCATCACCCATCCTCTGCGGAGCTTCAGTTGGCGGACAGATGGTCTTACGTTTTCCTGCAAAATGTCTTGATAAACTCTGGAATTCATTTTTCCATCAATGACAACAATCCGTCCAGGCCCTGAGGCAGCAAAGCAGCCCCAAACCATGATACTCCCTCCGCCATGTTTTACAGTGGGGATGAGGTTTTGATGTTAGTGTGATGTGCCTTTTTTTCTCCACACATAGTGTTGTGTGTTTTTTCCAAACAACTCAATTTTGGTTTCATCTGTCCACAGAATATTTTGCCAGTAGTGCTGTGGAACATCCAGGTGCTCTTTTGCAAACTTCAAACGTGTTGCAATATTCTTTTTGGACAGCAATGGCTTGCTCCGTGTTGTCCTCCCATGTACTCCATTCTTGTTTAATGTTTTCCTTATTGTAGATGTGTCAACAAAAATGTTAGCATGTGCCAGAGATTTCTGTAAGTCTTTAGCTGGCACTCTAGGATTCTTCTTTACCCCATTAAGCATTCTGCGCTGTGCTCTTGCAGTCATCTTTACAGGACGACCACGCCTAGGGAGAGTAGCAACAGTGCTGAACTTTCTCCATTTGTAGACAGTCTGTTTTACCGTGGAAACATGAACATCAAGGCTTTTGGAGATACTTTTGTATCCCTTTCCAACTTCATGCAAGTCAACAATTATGATCGTAGGTCTTCTGAGAGCACTTTTCTGCGAGGCATGGTTCACATCAGGCAGTGCTTCTTGAAACCAGTAAACCCAAAACTGGTGTGTGTTTTTAAAGGGCAGGGACAGCTTTCAGCAACACATCCAATAATATCACACTGATTGGACTCAAGATAGGGCTCACTACTGGCTCCAATTAGCTCTTGCAGAAGTCATTAGGCTAGGGGTTCACATACTTTTTCCACCCTGCACTGTGAATGTTTACATGTTATGTTCAATAAACACATGAAAACATATAATGTTTGTGTTGTATTATTTTAAGCAGACTGTGTTTTTCAAATTGTTGTGACTTAGATGAAGATCAGTGCACATTTTATGACCAATTCATGCAAAACTCCACGTAATCCCAAAGGGTTCACATACTTTTTCTTGCCACTGTATGTGGATTAATGCATTTCTGTTTTTATTTACAGCTGCCTAAAAAATAGTTTTGAAATCTGTATGTAGATCAACAAATCTTGTTGGAAAGAAGCCATATTAAAGTATTTTATTTCGATATATATTTTTTTTAGAAAGGATTTTACCAGGAAGGATACATTGAGATTTCTCTCGTTTTCAAGTATGTCCTGGGTGGCGAGTATGTACCATTAGGTGTCTTGCCCAAGGATACTTACTGAAGAGGTGCTCTTGCTGGGATCGAACCTGTGTCTCCACAGTCTCTCTCCACGGTTATAGAGCAGTAATGTTACCTCTACTCTACTCCACCCAGTTGCAAAATGATTTTTGCTAGTTTATCCAGCCTGTCCAGTAAAAATGTATTAACAATAACTAAAAAATATATTATTTTTAGTATTTTATTATATTTATTTTATTATTATTTTTTTGTATTTATTACAGAGCACTACTCACGACATAGAGCCTATGCTGTATTGATCTACCAACACATCGTGCAGGAGTTATTCCCTAGTACAATGCATTGCAAGGGCACTAAATTAAATCGTTCACACAATCTAACCTATAATCTATTTATGGAATATCTAATCATATGAATTATATATTTTAAACATGCACGCAATAACGATTTAACAATAACATGTATATTATCAGGATTATAATGAAATTACGTTGTTCCATGTGGAAAATAGGACACACGACCAATAATGCTTTAAGTTTTCTTTAAATGGTTTACAAATGTTGCAAAAATTGCATTTTAATTAAGTATGATTTATCAAATTGTCCCCATCCTGCATGCCAGCAGTTAGATAACTATTATTTTTATGATTATTATTACAACATTTAATTATATACACAGCCATTTGAGTGGCTCTTGATATTGTACATATTCATAATTAATATACAAGCGAAATTTCATCGAGCGATCACAATAGATTTGACACTAAATTGTGTCTGTAAAGTGACGTTTCTCATAGGCATTAAATACCTGCATGTCAAAGGAAATTACTCACCCACAAAGTATGAATTCAACTGTGGAAGCCATCAGGATGGTCTAAAGGGAAAAATAAATAATACATTTCATTAAAAATAGAGACTTCCAGAATGGCTATCATAACATATGAACGAGCAGCACAATAAGCATGACTATTTTGCTCTGCTTTGAAGGAAGGAAGGAAGGAAGGCAGCTCAACTGCATTTCCAAAAACATTCAGGTCAATTCAACGAAAGGTGGAACTCCGGAGAATTGGGAGGAGTAGAGAACAATCTAGACCAAACAGCCGATTTGGAAAGTGAGATCAATGGGAGAATTTTTCTGGTTTAGCCATTTTGACCTAGAATTTTCTCTTCTCCAGTCATTCTCCTGAGTTTCACCTTTCTTTGAATACACCTGATAATCTTGACATTGAAAGTGATGCCCACGCCATTTCCACATGAGCTGCTTACATTTTTACTTAAAAAGCCGCTCTAACCACTACGACCATTTAATTTTCACTTGTGATGTCTAGCCGAGTGCTTCCGCCAGGTGGTGTCCTGTTAAGCCCGATCTCCAAAGAAGCATCCCCCAACCAGAAAACTGTCACTCAGCCTGAGCTCAACCATCTTCCAAAGTTAAGGTGATGCCTCTCGATGGCCTTGCATTTAGCGGTATCAGTTTGACCGAATGCCTGACCACTCACTGACAGCCCTGCTTCGGTGGCAGCAGATGCTGTTAGACCAGTATTTCCCAAACCTGTCCTCGGGACCCTCAACCAGGCCAGAGTTTACAGATTACCTTGGGGAAATACAGACTGAATCCTGCAATCACTGAACAGCAAATCATATCACCTGTGCTGTGCTTCAGATATCTGGCAAACATGGCGAGGCGGAGGGTCCTGAGGACAAGTTTGGGAAACACTGTGTTAGACCAAAGGAGGAGAGTGGGATAGTCCAAGGGTGGGGGGAGCTGGTGGGGAGAGACAGAGGGGGTTAGTATTTAAAAACTCTGCCCCCAACTATAACCCCCTTTTTACCTTAGAGCTTTGCATCACCCCATACCTTGTCCATGATTCATCAGCCCAACTTCCACATTTCCAGTCTAATCTATTTTATACGTATTACAGATATTGACCTCAAAGAATCACATAAAATGCTCTTGCAGTCTGATCAATAATGGTCAGCAAACCAATAAGAGCAAAAGGCATTCTGAAAGAAATCCTATGGAAAAGACGCATGACAAAACATGAGCGTTTAAAAAACACACATGTAAAAAGTAAATAAAAAAAGATGCTCCGGTTAAACGTAAGGTTTTGATTAGAATTTACAAATAATACTAATTTCTAACCTTCTCCCTAAATACTAAGGATAGAAATTGGGGTTCTTTTAATGTAAGCGCATTGGCAGTTTCGGAAAATATTTTAAATAGTGCATTTCACAGTAGACACATTGCGATTTACAGGTTATAATGTAAACGATTCGGGTTTTACTGTACATACATTGACAGTTACATTTTTTCAGTAAACACTCTTGCATAAAACTGTAACTCTCAATGAACCAGGACATACTTGAAAACGAGAGAAATCTCAATGTATCCTTCCTGGTAAAATCCCTTCTCAAAAAAAAACGTACAGTAGAACCCGCACTTTTACATTATAATTTTGAGGTTTTTATTGACCAAAGCACAAAATATTTATTTATTATTTATCCCTGCACATAGACATATATTACAGATCAATTATATTTTTTTTTGTAATCAAAGTTTTTATTAACATACAATAACACAGATATACATACACCACAACATCACATGTATCACCTGAAAATACAGTTCATCCGACAAGTACGACAAGGTGCATGACATGGTAAAGTTCAAACATTCTGATGATATTGTTCAAAAACCACCCCTGACTAATAGTCGGGCGGTAGGAGGAGCAACTGCACATGGCTGCCATATCATAGCTGATCAACCTCTGACAGAGATTACCAAAATCTTTAATGTCATCTTATGTACTGTTGTAGATCTAGTATGCCATCTCACAGAAAACAGAAACCTCGACAGACAAACACACAGAGAATACGGAACCTATAACAGGGACATTGACAAACAAACACACAGAGAGTACACGATGTAAAGCAAAGACATCGACAGACAGACAGAGACAAGAAAGAAAAAAAAAAAAAAAAAAAAAAAAAAAAGGGGGGGGGGAAAGGGGGGGGGGGGGGAAGGAGCGTCCCCAGGTGCACGGTTATTGCAGACTTACCAGCAATGGGCTCCGCCAATACATCTTCACTCTTGCACCTCTACCTCCGCGAGACAGTATTCGTCCCTCACAATCATGTGTTAAGTCGCACCTATCCTCTCTCAGGCGCCGTGCCCACGTAATTATCCCAATGGAGCCAGTTCCGCACAAATTGTTCAACTTGGCCCAAGTCCCTCGCCACCAGATTGTCCATCCTACGGAGTAATTCAACCCTATCGACCCACCCCCTCCAAGCACTTTTACATTATAACTCGCAAAGTCTCTAGTGTAAAATTTCCTGTTGTACAGTAAAACTGCAACATCCCATGTCCAGGGTATAACATCTGTTTTTGCACAGTAAACCTGCAACATGACATGCCCAGAGTATACCGTTCTAGCGGTTTTACGTTCTTGCCTAACTTGCGTCCGTTTGCTGCGTGCGTTGTGCACCCGCAGTTCGGTGCGGATGCACTTCGTGTGGGGGGCTCCATTGACGATTATTCTATGCTGCGACGGATGTTATTATGTGCGCAAAAACAGACGTTCACAATGCGCTCGTCTGACACCAGCCTTAAAATAATCTCTTGAATTGGGATTTTCCATTGACAAACCCCAGGGGTGTATTTAGGCTTGGTGCTGCTCTAGACACTTCAATTGCAGCCACCCCCACCCCAATATCAAAACTAATATATATATGAACATAAACATGAGATTACGGGAGAGATTCCCAACCTATCAGTGCTGTGTCAATAAAAATGCAATTTAGAACAAACGCAAAGCATCTTAATTACACCAAGTGATTGCAAACCACATTAATTATAGTTTAGAGACTCATTGTTGGGAGTATTAATTGCCTTGCAGCTCCTGCCTACACCTGCACACCTCAGCTATACTGGACCTCTAAAAGAAAGACCAATAGGAAAGTAGGTGACCCCTATTCTAATCGGATGCCGTAAACCTAGGTAAGAATACACAACTGCCTAATCCTAAAATTAAGATGATGGTTTCTGGGAGCAGCTGCATGGTGAATGACGTTATAAGGCTTCAATAAACCTATTCAAGAGTAACAAAAAGGAAGCTAAGTATGTAAAACACTTAAATAAGCATTAAGCGCAGGTTCCCTATAGCCTTTACTGCTCCTTTGAGGGTTATTTGATTAGTTTCTTTACATAATGACTCATTGTATCAAGTCAGATTTCTATAAACCTTCCTGCTCTTGGTCAATGCGATTTGCATTGCAGATCAGTCGTGGAGACTTGTTATGGCCCATTGCGAAGCGTAATCACAAATATTTTGTGCATTGTATCCATCCATCTATAATTCTAATGAAGCGTGAATGTATCTAAAAGGAGGAGCAGGATATTCTGCTTATATTTTTCTGTAGCGGAACCGCCGCAATCAGCCTTTTTCCCCTTCAAAGAATTATACGATTATAATGTGTTTTTATTTGCCAGATAATCCCACTCACATACATTAGATTTTCTCTGCATCACTTGTAAAGTGCATCAAAATATATCTTATTAAATGCGATACTGCTGTAGATGTGAAGCCCAATGACTGTGCGAGATGGGTTCTACTAATGAGAATATCATTCCACTCGGTTCTCTTTATGTCTGTTCACTTCACTAATTATAAATCCATTAAATTACTTGGCTCACAAGCACAGCATGAAAAATGATGTATTGTGTACATTGTGTCTGTCTACGGTGATCCGCTTATGCTGAATGCATTTTAAAGTATTTTAATGTTTTAACTAAAATGATAGGTTGCTGTCGTACTAAATCTAGTAAATTAGATCTCCAAAGCAAAAGCAAAATGTAGGTAGCTGTTATTGCAATAATCATTTATTTATATGGGTTCTTATATTCTGAAACAAACATCATGCGTACAAAAGAGATATTCGATGGATTCTCAATTGCAAAATTCGGTTATTGCCTCTGAACTTGGTAAAGGACATACTAGTGCAGGGCGGTTGAACTTGGGCCATTTGTGGCTTTGAAACTACATTTCCCATAAGGCTCTGTTGACCTAACGAGTGGCTAAGTATCAAGAGAGGTGTATTTTCCAAACAACTGGAGAGCGAAGGTTACCATACAAACGGCAGTAAGGAGATTTGGAGAATTGCGCTCGATTGATTTCTGGACAGAACAAAAAGGAAATAAATCACTTTTAATGAAAAGAAACAGAAGTACTCACGAGACCCTATTAACCAAGATTGAGTTGGTAATATTAACTCACACTATAGGCAGTGAGATGACATATATATATATACAGTTGTGTTCAAAATTATTCAACCCCCAATGCTGTAAAGGGTTTTAGGGAATTTAGTGTATATTTGTAATTGTATTCAGAATTAAATCCTACAAGGACTTTTTAAAGAACCATATGCAACTAAAATGACATCAATTGGTTTTGTAATACAGTAGTAAATGTTTCTTTTGTGAATTCTTCATTGACACAATTATTCAACCTCTTAAAGACTACCACTCTGAAGAACAGAGGTTCATTCAAGTGTTTTCAATCAGGTATTGAAAACACCTATGGATGTCACGGAGCAGCAATAAAGCATAATAAGCAACAATTAGGCAGCTTTAAAATGACTGTGATACTCAGCTCCTTCTAGACATTTACTGGTGTGGTTACAAACATGGTGAAATCAAGAGAATGGTCCAGGAAGACAATAGAAGAGGTGATTATTCTTCACAGGAAGGGCAATGGCTATAAGAAGATTGCAAAGATGTTAACCCTTTCGCTGCTGAGCCTTTTCCCACCTCTGTGCTGAGCTCATTTTTACCGGTTTCGCTCATCATGTTTAAACGCGTTTTGATATATGACCCAGACATATTATATATAGTTCTTTCCGGCAGACTGTGCAGATTCATAATATGTCATTATTATATGTATACGTTATGTCATGTCTGTATATTATAACAAAAAATGCAATAAAATTTGAATTTTCAATAATTTACAATGTGTAAAGTGTTTTTTTCACATTTTAAAATGCGATCGTTTGCGGTTATATTTTCTATGGGGTGTGCTAGTTAAAAAAATTAGAAATGAGGAATCGTTACTTTTTTTGGGGAAAATTCCGTGTTTTTTAGCAAACGCCCCCCCCATAGAAAAAATCGTTAGTGCAGCATCATTGTTCACATTATAATTGAAATGGGAACAATATTGTTGCACTAATAAATAAAAAAAAAAAATGTAATTTTTTTTTAAATAATTTTTTTTTTTTTTACTTTTTACATGGTCATGTTTGGTATCATTGGAAAGGCCACGCTCTGGCCATTCCAATGATAGTAAACATTAACCCCTAGCTGTCACGGATCGGGAGATAGGGGGTTCATTGGAACCCCCTATCTCCACTATAGGTGGCAGCAAGGGGTTAATTTAAAAACTGGCGCCATCGCACTTTGCGCGATGACGCCAGTCATTAGGGGGATATCCCAGAAGCTTGGCCGACATCCAAGATGTTGGCCAGCTCCGGGAGGGGACCGCGATACGGCGCATGTTGGCACCATATCGCGATCCAGCCCCCTAGGGGTTAAAGACAGCCGCCGCTTGGAAGGGCAGGCTGTGCCCTTCCAGGCGGTGCCTGCCTTTAATCGCTGGCCCGCACGGAGGGGGAGAGGTCCGAAGGTCCCTTCCGGCACCTTCCCTGCAGTGGCGGGGGGGTGCCTGAAATAGACGTCATTGCGCATGCGCGATGACGCCTATCGTGCCCGCCGGGATCCCGGAGGTTGGGCTGACATCGATACCGGCTGATCGCGGGCTGCAAAGGGAGGACGCGCTCAGCGCGTCCTCCGCAGCCAAGTACCAATGCAGTTGGATGCGCTGAGCGCGTCCACCGCATTGAAGTGGTTAAACATACCAAGAGAGACCGGAAGCATCATTCGCAAATTCAAGGCAAAGGGCACTGTTGAAACGCTACCTGGTCGTTGCAGAAAGAAGATGCTGACTTCGACTGCTGTGCGCTACCTGAAGCGTAGAGTGGAGAAAAGTCCCCGTGTGACTGCTGAGGAACTGAGAAAAGATTTGTCAGATGTGGGTACTGAAGTTTCAGCTCAGACAATACGGCGCACACTGCGTAATGAAGGCCACCATGCCAGAACTCCCAGGCACACCCTTGCTGTCTCCAAAGAATAAGAAGAGTCGACTGCAGTATGCCAAAAGTCATGTGGACAAACCACAGAAGTTTTGGGATAGTGTTCTGTGGACTGATGAAACAAAATTAGAACTGTTTGGGCCATGGATCAACGCTATGTTTGGAGGAGGAAGAACAAGGCCTATGAAGAAAAGAACACCTTGCCTACTGTGAAACATGGCGGGGGGGTCAATCATGCTTTGGGGCTGTTTTGGTTCTGCAGTTACAGGGAAGCTTCAGCGTGTGCAAGGTACCATGAATTCTCTTCAGTACCAGGAGATATTGGATGACAATGTGATGCAGTCCGTCACAAACCTGAGGCTTGGGAGACGTTGGACCTTTCAACAGGACAATGATCCCAAGCATACCTCCAAGTCCACTAGAGCATGGTTGCAGATTAAAGGCTGGAACATTTTGGAGTGGCCATCGCAGTCACCTGACTTAAATCCGATTGAGAACCTCTGGTGGGACTTAAAGAAAGCAGTTGCAGTGCGCAAGCCTAAGAATGTGACTGAACTGGAGGCTTTTGCCCATGACGAATGGGCGGAGATACCCGTAGATCGCTGCAAGACACTTGTGTCAAGCTATGCTTCACGTTTAAAAGCTGTTATAACTGTAAAACAGAGAGAGAGAGAGAAGCGGTTCTGAGACAGTTCTGAGACTGAGAGATCATCATCAGCAGCAGCAGCAACCAGTGGCGTAGCGTGGGGGGGCTGGGGGGGCCGTGGCCCCGGGCGCAGTTTTGTTAGGGGCGCATTCGCGCCCCTAAAACCGGCCCGGGGGTTGAGGGACCCAGATGCCGGGCAGCGCGTGAGAGCGCCTGCCCGGTCTTGAACAGTCCGTCCTGTGAAGTGGATGCGGCTGTGTGCGTGCAGGCGCAGGTCACGTGGTCCTGCTAATCAGGTGGTACTGAGTCTCTGTACCACCTGACTGGCCGGACCGCGTGACCGGCTGCGCACGCACACAGCCGCATCCACTTCACAGGACAGACTGTTCAAGACCGGGCAGGCGCTCCCGCGCTGCCCGGCATCTGGGTCCCTCAACCCCCTGCCGGAGCTGGGGCAACAATCCAGGTGAGAGCTGGGGCAAATCCATGACCTGGGGGCAAATCCATGTGTGACCTGGGGGCAGTATCCATGAGCTGGGGGGCAAATCCATGAGCTGGGGGGAAATCCAGGAGCTGGGGGCAAATCCATGAGCTGGGGGCAAATCCATGAGTGAGCTGGGGCAAATCCATGAGCTGGGGGCAAATCCATGAGTGAGCTGGGGCAAATCAATGAGTGAGCTGGGGCAAATCCATGAGCTGGGGCAAATCCATGAGTGAGCTGGGGGCAAATCCATGAGCTGGGGGCAAATCCATGAGTGAGCTGGGGCAAATCCATGAGCTGGGGCAAATCCATGAGCTGGGGGCAAATCCATGAGTGAGCTGGGGCAAATCCATGAGCTGGGGCAAATCCATGAGTGAGCTGGGGGGCAAATCCATGAGCTGGGGGCAAATCCATGAGCTGGGGGCAAATCCATGAGTGAGCTGGGGCAAATCCATGAGCTGGGGCAAATCCATGAGTGAGCTGGGGGGCAAATCCATGAGCTGGGGGCAAATCCATGAGTGAGCTGGGGCAAATCCATGAGCTGGGGGGAAATCCATGAGTGAGCTGGGGCAAATCCATGAGTGAGCTGGGGCAAATCCATGAGTGAGCTGGGGGCAAATCCATGAGTGAGCTGGGGCAAATCCATGAGCTGGGGGCAAATCCATGAGTGAGCTGGGGGCAAATCCATGAGTGAGCTGGGGGCAAATCCATGAGTGAGCTGGGGCAAATCCATGAGTGAGCTGGGGCAAATCCATGAGCTGGGGGCAAATCCATGAGCTGGGGCAAATCCATGAGCTGGGGGCAAATCCATGAGTGAGCTGGGGCAAATCCATGAGCTGGGGCAAATCCATGAGTGAGCTGGGGGGCAAATCCATGAGCTGGGGGGCAAATCCATGAGCTGGGGGCAAATCCATGAGTGAGCTGGGGCAAATCCATGAGCTGGGGCAAATCCATGAGTGAGCTGGGGGGCAAATCCATGAGCTGGGGGCAAATCCATGAGTGAGCTGGGGCAAATCCATGAGCTGGGGCAAATCCATGAGTGAGCTGGGGGGCAAATCCATGAGCTGGGGGCAAATCCATGAGTGAGCTGGGGCAAATCCATGAGTGAGCTGGGGGGCAAATCCATGAGTGAGCTGGGGGGCAAATCCATGTGTGAGCTGGGGCAAATCCATGAGCTGGGGGCAAATCCATGAGCTGGGGCAATATCCATGTGAGAGCTGGGGCAATATCGATAACGTGTCCACAGGTTAGGGGGGGGCGCACAATTCTTGGCTGGCCCCGGGTGCTGACAACCCACGCTACGCCACTGGCAGCAACCAAGCTAAAGCTCTGAGGTTGGCGAAGATTTACTTTTGGTTATTTACCCACGTTAGTGAGGGACGTGTAGCGCTCACCCCCGGAGGAGCCGCTGAATAAACCTCGGGATAGTCTCACCGCACTAGGAAATCACTATACACCAGCAGATTTTTCTATATTATATTCTTTACTGATCCCAATAAAGCAGCATATAATACACATTTACAGTATTTGAGTAACAAGAATTCGTACCGCGGGAAAAACACACGGCGGTAAAAGAAACCGGTTAACCCTCTCAGTTCTGGAGTCCCGAGAAAAATAGCTCAAAAATATATATGTGTGTTGTCTAGGGTACCCGGGTACTGTATTCAACTGGCCAGTGAATGAAACAAAAACAATCTTCGACTAGTCACCGTTGGGGCCCTTAAAGAAAACAAATAAACAAGTGCGCAATGTTCTGCGTTTTCACCAGGCCAAAGCCTTCTCACCCATCCAATGTAAGCGCTTGTCCTGTACCGATGAACGCTGGAGAAAGGGATCTCTATCAAGAGGATCTGTCCTCGCTACCACTTGGAACCTGATGCTGTTAACGCTTGCACTCCCGATCTGGTTATCCACCACCAGCACTCCCCTCTGGTTTGCAGCCTCTCCTCACACGATCTCCTTCTTCTCCCAAACCGCACTTTGTCAAGAACAGTGCAGCTTAATACACAGCCGGCCGATGCACACTCTCTCCGATCACTGCAACAATGGATGCCGCCGTTTCTCTGCGCTCCAACTCTGCCAGGATCCCAGAAGTGTCACCTGCGACTGCTCTCTCTCACTGCTCGCTCTGTTCTGTCAACCGCTCAGGGCTAGGTATATAGGTAACAGCCCGATCTCCAACACGACTGTAGCAACATCCACACTCTGGCCTGGTTTCAATCCCTAACAGCCCCAGCGTGCGTCCTACGTCTCTCGTGGCTCTGCTCACACTGCCCATGCCTTGCACGAGGCTGCTGAGGTCTTTCCTCCTCTTTGTACCATCCACTTCCTGTCCTCACGCAAAGGGTGATGGAGTTTGTTTTTGTCCAGCATAGTCCACAAAGTCTCTGTCTCCCTCTAGTGGTATCAACAGTTCATTGCACCAGAGCACATTTTTAAAGCAGCGCTACAGACGCTTTATTGTTTAGTCAGCACTCAGTCGAGTTAGGCTTTGTTTTCTGTTATATTTAGTTTTTTTGCTGGAGTGAAGAAATAAAACCCTGAGCTATATAAAAGAGACGGTTTCCATGCCATAATTGCACTAGAGGACTACGCTACATCACCCCCTGTGACTGTTACCGGAGTCAATCAGGTTCACTTTCAATTCGGCGCCGGACCGGACACAAGCAAGGATTGTCTGAACACGAGTCTCTTCAGGAAAGGCAAACTTTATTGTGTCGTCACACAAGTGCTCACACAGGATTGAATCGCAAAGAGTGAGCCCCCGTCTCCCCCCCTTGCAAGGGGTCTTATACCCAAAAATATGTAATTAGGTACATCCCAATTAGCCCACCTCCTGATGACACTTTATTCCACCCCACGTGGGTTAATACCTCCCATCGTTAGTACAAAGAAATTCCACACATTAACAATAAATTGATACACTTCATGTTAGTCTGACAGTCCGTGATTTGCTGCTGTACTTTTTCTGGGCCGTGCCCTCCTCCCTACCGGCTGTGTGTCACGGTTCCCAGATCCCACCACGCAGTACTTAACACCCCACACTCCACAGAGCCCAGAAGCTACCAACAGAGTAGCCGTGAAAGATCTCTAACTGTCTGGTCCTTAGAATTGGCCAGGTAAACTAGCTAGACAGAAAGGGTTAACAACACAGGGAGTAGTCAGCCGAGCCAGAATCAGGAATACAGAGTTCAGAATGGTCAAATGGAATAGCCGGGTCGATATCAGAGCAGTGGCGTAGTACAAGAAAATGGTCTAGGGCAACAGAAGGCAGAATAGTCAGAAACAAGCAGAGGTCAATAACGGGTTAATTCAATAAAGCAGTCAGGTACAAGGAGCTCAGGTATGGATAACCACGATCTGGCAACTGCTGAGAATACACTGAGGGTTTTTAAAGACCTTCACCAGGCCACGCCCCCCACTCAAGCCACGCCTCATGCAGCCACCTCCCTGCCTGTCTCCATTTAAACCGGGCATTGGTCAGCGAGCAGCATCAGCTATGCTGCCCTCAAGCACACAGGTAGGGCTGGAAGCTCCCAACGTTACACTGTGTTTATTTGAGATAGATTGGGGCATGGTCTGTTTTCTACGATCTCTTTGTTTCTCTGCAAGTCTCCATGACCTTGCCCCATTCATTCATCTTCCTGTCTCTCCGTGCCAAGAACTGGCCGGATTCTGCCTGGTTTTATTGCTAGTTCCCTAATCTACCACACATTCCTAAAATTCTATGTAAGCTTCGTTTTTCACATCTAATAAAATCTATTCTATTTACTGGTGAACCAATATTCTGAACAAGATGGCCGCCTGGCTCATAGTAGCGACCATCTTTCAGCCTGATTCCACTTCATTCCCCCTTGGCTCAAGCCTCAGGTTCTTTTCCTGATGCTTGTAGCCATCACACTCCGCTGCTCTGAAACCCTTCATACCTTAGGGGACTCTTCTTTGTCGGAAACATACCTTGTGGAATTATCAGTGGTATCTTTTGAGTTTGTGTGGGTATCAGTGCTGTCTTGCACAGTGGCCATAAACATAGCCCTATGCGGTATATCAGTATTCCTACAACCAAGATCACCACTATCATAAGTATCATGGATCCAATCTTTGAAATAAATCTCAAGATGGATCCAAACCATTCTCCGATTGCTCCAAACCCACGGAGTGGATTCCAGCCCTCGGCAGCAATTCTCCTTGCTGCGCCTTGCAACTGTGCTACTTTCTCTTGGTGATCTTGAATTACCTGGTAATAGTCCGGGACTTCATGTGAGGTGGTTCTAATGAAAGTACAACATTCATAATGCATTGTCATTTCACACAATCCATTCAGAGCCGCACTGATTTGCTCAAGCGCCATGTCATGTATCATTTGTACCTTTCGTAGCTCACGCACTTCCGGATTCAGCAACTGGATATCCATACTAGTTCTATTCAGAATTTCATCCATCAAGTTGACATAGCTATTCAATCTCTTCATCATCTCTCGTCCCCATCCAGTCCATGCTGGCAACCATGACCATATTCGATCTATCTTTGCAAACATCTCTCTTTTCGTTCTTTCAAACACCAGTGGGTACCTAGGGTGAAGTTCTGTGTCTGTGTTTGTGTCTTCTCCCCTTAGTCTCTGGATTGGGACCAACTTGGCCAAGTAACACATTCCCGTTATTGTTGGTGGAACCCATGTGTAACACACTCTCCCACAACACACCTGGTATCCCTCCTCTAACATCAATGGTGATAGGTGTAATGTTCCCTTTGCTAATTCTACCATCATTCGCCTCATTCGTCTCGTTGTTTCTAGTACACTCTGCTTCCCATCAGACTCTCTCGCAATCACTCCTTGTTCATCTGTGAGTTTTCTGCACTGTATGTATAGAAAATTTGACTGTTCCTTTGTGTCAATTGTATATATGTATGATGTCCAGTTAAATTTACTTGAATAACACTCTTCTTTTTTATGTGTGTCCCTATTTGGAAACACCACTCTGGGGGATATATATACCCTATTATAGGATATCCGGACTCATACCCTTCTGGTCGTTGCATGGGTGGCCTAAAAGGGTGTATTGTGATATTCCCTGATGCAAACACACTCAGATTCATTGGAACAGAAGAAAATGGGATATGGATTGTCTCTGGGTGCATTCTGCTGCACACCCAACATGTCTTTTGTCCAGACTTCCTAGCATAGTAATATTTAAATTGCACAAGTAAATGTCCTCTTGGCAAAATCTCGGATGTCACTTCTAGTTTTTGTCTCCACATGGTACGGTTCTCCATCACTGGGTGTGTACCATTCCAGATATGGAAAATATCCACTTTCCCAGCGATACTTGTACAATTGGGGCATGCTCCACGCGAGAGTCCATAAATCAAATTAGCAAGATACAAAATCAGCACCACAAATGCCCCGAATGTCAAGATTCCTTGGGCAATTCTTTTCACAGTCACATAAACCCAATCCCTCCCCACCGGAATTTCAAAAGTAAAGAACATTTCTGGATGATCAAGGGTGGGGGCTGGGCCCCTAAAAAGAACCCTGTGGGTATCCCCCGTTGGTGGGTGGTCAGGGCCTGTGCCCATCAAAACACCCACTTGTTGATCCTCTGAATTATCTGGGTTTGGATCATTTAGGTGCTCATGGCTGTGATCTTTGTCAGCTTCAGCCTCAGCGGGTTGGTCTCGTTGGTAACGACCTTCCATGCTGGTTCAGAACTGGCTGCAGCTGCTTTTACTCTGGAGTGATGTATCCACGGGACCACTTCGGCAACCTTTACTGCTGTAGGGGTTGATAACAGAACAATATAAGGACCTCTCCATTTTGGACCCAGTGGATCATTTTTCCACTCTTTTACCCATACTGAGTCACCCGGACAATACTTATGCAGTGGAGGATATAGAAAGTGAGGTATATTATCCCCCACCCAAGTGTATAATTTCTGCATTGATTTACCCAACATTACAACCTGATCAGTTAACTTATTTTCTCCCAATGCCCGAAGGTCCCCCCCTTAGTCCATTAATCAAAGGGGTTGGCCGTCCAAACATAAGTTCATACAGACTTAGCTTCAATTGGGGGGTTGGTCTGCACCTAATGTGCAAAAGGACTATCGGCAGCACGTCCAACCAACCCAGTGACGTCTCTTGGCACAATTTGGACATCAAAGTCTTTAGGGTGCGGTTCATTCTCTCGAGTTTTCCTGAGCTTTGGGGCCTGTAGGCAGTATGTAGCTTCCAGGTAATACCCAGTAGCTGGGCAAGTTGCTGTAGACAGTTCTGTATAAATGCAGGGCCATTGTCCGACCCTATTTCGAGAGGAAGTCAATAACGTGGTATTATTTCTTTCATCAGGCTCTTTACCACCTCTGTGGTCTTTTCAGTTCTCGTTGGGAAAGCTTCCACCCATCCTGTCAAAGTGCACACCATCACCAGTAAATATTTGTATCCTTTGCAGGGCGGCAACACTGTGAAGTCTATTTGTAATGATGCCATTGGGGATAGCCCGATTGGCTGTTTCCCTGGAGGTTGAGATGGGCCTGTTCTTGGGTTGTTTTTGGCACATGTTACGCACTGCTGGGCTATTGCTTTGCAGATTACTGACAATCCTGGTACATAGAAATGTGGCTCCAACTGCTGCTCCATCATTTCTCTTCCTCCATGGGTACTTGCGTGTAGTGCTCTTACGATTTCAGGAGCCAAAGTTGCTGGTAGGACTATTTGTCCATTTTTCAACTGGAACCATCCATCTTCTCCATATCCTCCTGGTTCTTCTGTCAGCCATTCTTTTTCTTTCTCTGAGTACACAGGTGTCCATTCACTCAGTGGCGCCGGTAGGAGTGCAGCCACCACTGGTTTTGCCTTGTATTGTGCCAATTCTTCATGACTTCCCCAGACGAATTCTTCTTTTGGGAAATAGTATCGCCATGCGAAAAACAGTAGATCTTGTCTGTCCTGTGAATTTCTTACTGCTGGTATAAAAAAGTTCATTGCACTTTTCTTCATTCTTGGCAGTCTGTTCTTGATAAGGATCTCCTTGAGGAAGAACCTCACCAACGGGGCTTGGTATTCTTCTGCTCCCAATTCTCCCAGACTGTGCAGTATTCGTGTGATTTGTAGATTATTGTGAGGATTAGTTGTCAAATTTGCAAAACGTGAAGCAAAATTTTCTGCTCGTTCAACTTCAGTTATTTCTGTGTCTCCTTCCTCCTCCCCCATTACTTTTACGCCGAAGAATTTCAGCATTATTTTGTAGGCTCTGCGTAGTCTTTGAACTTCTGAGGTGTCAATCATTAGGCGTGTCTCTTGCGGATTCAGGAGTGGAATAGAAATTTCGGCCTTGTGTCTGAGTTGGGAAAAGCCATTGGATATAATCATGATTGAGTTCTAACAGTTCGTAATCATCTTGCCATTTATGCAATATTATTTCAATAAACTCGCCTCTGGGTTCAAATTTTCTCCAATTCATATATAATTCGTAGTTTGGCATGGGACGTTGAGGCTCTTGCTTGCAGAGTAAGACTTTGGATTGCTCACTTGTTGGTGGTGGTTTTGCAGCTGCTTTTGCGGCCTGGTCTGCGCGTCTGTTGCCTTTTGGAATTTCATCATGGCCCTTTTGGTGGCCACGACAGTGCATGATGCTGACAGCACTTGGTTTCCATACAGCTTCCAGGAGGGCCGCGATTTCGGCTGCATACTTGATTTGTTGTCCTGAAGACGTGAGTAGGCCTCTCTCTTTGTAGAGTGCACCATGTGCGTGGACTGTCATAAAGGCGTATTTGAAATCTGTGTAGATATTTACTCTCTTGCCTTCAGATATTTCTAGGGCTCTGATTAGAGCTGTTATTTCAGCCAATTGGGCAGATGTATGGCCTGGCAGTGGCCTTGCTTCAATAACTTCTTCTGCTGAGACTACTGCATAGCCGGAGACTTTTTTCCATCATCCATGTAGCTGCTACCATCGGTGAATAGCTGTAGATCGTATTTGTCTAGGGGTACGTCTTTCAGATCTGGCCTGCTACTGAACACTTCTTCCATGACCTGGAGGGCTTCATGGTCTGGATCTTCCTCACAGTCAGGTAGTAAGTAGCAGGTTCAAGGTAGCGATGAGGTCGAGATGAACCCGTGGATTTTCACACATCATGGCTTGGTACTTCGTCATCCGGCTGTTGCTAAACCAGTAGCTTCCTTTCACATCCAGCAGGGCCTTGACAGCATGAGGCACCTTGACATGAAGAACTTGTCCAAGGGTCAGTTTGTCTGCTTCTGCTATCAGCATTGCGGTGGCTGCCACTGCTTTCAGACATGGGGGTAGGCCGCAAGCCACAGGGTCGAGTTGTTTGGAGAGATAGGCCACAGGCCTCAGCCAGGAGCCGAAGCTCTGGACCAATACTCCTGTTGCTGTTTGATTATGTTCATGCACGAACAGCTGGAAGGGCTTGCTATGATCTGGCAGGCCCAGCGCAGGAGCCTCCATTAGCAGAGTCTTTAATTTCAGGAAAGCTGCTGCTTGCTCCTATTCCCAGTGGAAGGGGTCTTGCTCTCCCCCTTGGTGGCTTGATGAAGGGGCTTGGCAATGTCTGCGAAGTTGGGGATCCACAGGCGGCAGAAGCCTGCAGCTCCCAGGAACTCACGGACTTGTCTTCTGGTCTTTGGTTGGGGTATGCGGCATACTGCTTCTTTTCTTTCTGCCCCCAATGCGCGTTTGGTACCTGTTAACTGGAAACCCAGGTATTTTACACTTTCTTTGCATATTTGTGCTTTCTTTTTAGAAACTCTGTAACCTGCTTGGCACAGCAGATTCAGCAGGGATTTTGTGGCAGATAAACAGTCTTTTTCTGTGGGGGAAGCCAGTAATAAATCATCAACATATTGGAGTAACACAACTTTGTCTGGCTGAGCGTTGAAGGCGAGGCGATCTTGGCTGAGCGCGCAACCGAAAATCGTGGGCGAGTTTTTGAAACCTTGAGGGAGGCGCGTCCACGTCATTTGATGGCGCGCCCCCGTGGTGGACTCCTCCCATTGAAATGCAAAAAGGGGCTGGCTTGCTGGAGCCAAAGAAAGCATCTTTTAAATCAAGCACTGTGTAATATTTTGTATCTCCGGGAATTAACGCCAGCAAATTATATGGATTAGGAACCACAGGGTGTAGAGTTATTTTGGCCTCGTTGACAGCCCGTAAATCTTGGACGGGGCGGTACTCTTGTGTGCCTTCTTTCAATACTGGCAGTAGGGGTGTGTTCCATGGTGACACGCAGAATTTCAATATGCCGTGATCTTTAAGTCTCTGTAAATGTATCTGTATATTCTGCTTGGCTTTTTGTGGGATATGATATTGTCTTAGGGCCACAGGTGTTGCACCGGGCTTTAATTCCACGTATACCGGGGGTATGTTTATGGCAAGTCCGGGCGGGTTTTCCTCCGCCCATATCCCAGGAATTTCAAGGAGTAGTGCATGCGGGTCCGGCGCGGCCGGCGGAGTAGATGCCGTGCGCCATTCTTCCTCCCTTGGCATAATAACTGCGATTTTTACAGACTGAGGGTGGTGTTGGCTGGCTGGGTTATGCTGCCGAACAGAGCTGCCACTCTCAGGCAGGTCTAATCTAGCGTGACCCCCGGGAAGGAACGTAATTTGGGCTTGCAATTTGCACAGGATATCCCACCCTAGGAGATGGATGGGACATTCGGGCATATACAAAAATTCATGTTCAACATTATGCCCACCCACACTACATTTTCTAGAAGCAAGGAAAGGATATTTAGCAGACACTCCCATTGCTCCCATAATATCAACTTCATTTCCCATTGGGGGTGCAATTTTCTTTGTTACAACAGAATATTCGGCACCGGTATCGACCATAAAAATTTCATCTTTATTTCCCACTCTCATCGTGACCGTGGTTACCGAGCGGGATGGGCCCAGGTCCTTGTCAATATGCATCCTGCCCTTTAAATGATGTTCCCGCCAGCCCCACAAACCCTGCCCCGGCATCCTCATTTCTCTCATACCTGCCGTTCGTTACCTGGCCGTTAGAGGCTTGACCTCCCGCCTCCCCAGACTCCCCTTGCCCCCCGAATTTAGCCAAAAAGGCAGGGCAATCATTTTTCCAGTGACCTTCACCCCGGCACCAGGCGCACTGATTGGGTCCCAGGGGTTCCCTAGGGGCTCCCCTACCTCTTCCTCTAGCCCCCCTACCCCTTGCCCTCCCTCTATCTGGGCCACCCCGTCCTCCACCATTCCCCATGTATCCGACCACCCCGGTATGTCCCTTTTTGTTTCTTTATCTCCTCTAGATCCTGGTTATGATACACCTTATTAGCGATCTCAACTAATTCGCTAATACCTTCCCCAAAAACCCATCCAATCTCTGTATTTTGTTCCGTATATCCCTTTGTGACTGTCCCACAAATGTAGAGTTAATTAACCTCTGGTTCTCCGCTGCCTCAGGATCAATAGGACTATACATTCTGTACGCATCCAGCAATCTCTCTAGAAACGCACTTGGGGATTCCTTAACTTCTTGTATCACATCAGCTATTTTTCCCATGTTTGTGGGCTTCTTTCCTCCCGCTTTAACACTCATTATTACCGCTGTTCTATATGTTTGCAGATGGGCAATACCCGCAGGGGTGTTGTACGGCCATTTAGGATCTGTTTTGGGGTAGTGTTCCTCTGCCCACACTTCTGGCTGGGGCTTAGCATCTGCTACGGCTTGGGCAAGTAAAATCTTTTGCGCGCTACTATTTATCCGGGCGCTCTCTCTTCCGTGGTAAACATTGTCAACATTAATTGCTGACAATCTGCCCATATGGGGTTATGTGTGAGCATAACTGACTCTATCATACTGGCCACTGCTGCGGGATTTGTGGAATACAGTGGTGTGTGTGTTTTCCAGTTAAAAAGATCTGTTGTCGTGAATGGGACGTATGTGTATTGCATTGGCATTGCTCCATCGGCCAGTGGAGAGCCTGGCACCTCCCGCAAGGGCATCTGCATAGCACTCTTGTAGGGATTGTGTTGGTATAGATCCCGGGGTCTATGTATATTATTCGCTGCGCGGGTGGTAACTCCCTGTCTCTCATCTTCTTTTTCACTATCACCATCCCCCTGGGATACTAGTTTATAAACGCTCCCATCGGGCATTTCAATCTTCTCTGGTGGGGCCTCTCCGTTCCCTCCACCCGCTGCACCCTGCTCCTCTTCCACAATCCCGCGGGACGGAGCTGAGGGAGCTGACCGAGGTACAGCAGCCGCCCGCTCCCCCTCTCCGCCTGCGCAATCGCAGCACTCAAAGCTTCTCTAGCTGCCCCATAACACGATGGATAAGGTGGGGGCAAAACATCACTCTCTTCCGGTTGTTCCACCAACACCGGTCTCCCTCTCTCTTCACAATTTGGGGGTACTTGCTTCTTATTTTTCCCCGCTACCATTATAAAATGGCTCTTATCTCTTATACAGTATCTCCATATATCTATATACGGGTACTGTTCAGGATGTCCATATTGCTCGGTGACTTGGGAATGCACTTTCTGCACTAGCTCCGGGTCCATTGACCCCCTGCTCTGGCCATTCTGGGACTAACATCGGCCATACAACTGTACACATTAATCTCAGCTTCTCTTTTGTCAATTCTACACCATAATCATGCATTGTATATAACGCCACAAAATTCCGCACCATATATTCCAGGGGCGTCTCACCCTCTTTCGCCTTCTTGGGCTTGGATGACCCGTTACCCATTGTTACTCTTGAAAACAGTAACCTTCTCACAACACAGATATTACTTTTAACAATAACAATTAAAATTTACAGTCTGATACTTCAGCCAACAATTCGTTCGTGTCTGGGGCGCTTCCTCTGTCAGTAGCCGACTGCAGTCGCCTGAGCCGGAACCGTACCTCGGGAGTCAACTCTCGTATTTGCTTCCTCGCGGAGCGAGTAGGCGCGCGTTCACTCACAGCACTCAAATCAATTCATTCACAGCACATACTGTACCAGATACTTTCAGCACATAACAAAACATAAACACTTCAACTCTTTCTACTAGCCGAGGGTACTCAGTCCCTCCTCTGTGGCTCCTTATACCCCGTAATTTGAACTCTAACTCTTGCCTGCTTGTGTCTATGTGCACCCCGTTCTATAACTATACTCCGTCTGCAATTCCAATTTGCCTATGGATAATCTACCCACCCGGCACCACTATCTCTGCAGCTACCGCTGGCTTTAATAAGCCCTCTTCACTACACGACGTACACACTAGCACTGACTCAGGGCTCTAAGCCCAGTCACAGAAATCCCTCCTCCTTTCCTCTTATCCACGTGGCGAAGCTTTGTTTACAAACACTGACTATGACTATGCAACTCCACGTGGCTACTCTCTCCTCTCTTACAGAACTACCCTTTGGTTGGCATCCAATTCCCCCGAATCCAGACACGCGCTAGCCACTCTGGCTCTTTGCATTGTCCGTGCTATCAGCGGCAGGCTAGGTATACCAACGAGACCGGTGGCATCGGTCTCCTTATCCGTCTATCTCAGTCGGACGTTTCCTTAGATACCGGTATCTCCTTTAGACATACAAACATAGAAGACACTTTACCTATCGCCGGCGCTGCTCGCTGTTTCCTCAGACTCGATGGTGTCCCAGGTTCCCGGGGGCCGGGAGTCCGTTTGGGATGAGACGAGGTCCACTGAACAGGAAATCCTGCTTGGCGCCTGCAGATGTCAGCTCACCTTCAACGGATGCCCAACCGACGGGATACTTGCACCTGCAGTCAACCGCTACAGTGTGTTCAGCAGCCGTTACTGTGTGCCGGCAATGGCCCGAAATCCCGGCTATCGAGCCCCCAAAAATGTTACCGGAGTCAATCAGGTTCACTTTCAATTCGGCGCCGGACCGGACACAAGCAAGGATTGTCTGAACACGAGTCTCTTCAGGAAAGGCAAACTTTATTGTGTCGTCACACAAGTGCTCACACAGGATTGAATCGCAAAGAGTGAGCCCCCGTCTCCCCCCCTTGCAAGGGGTCTTATACCCAAAAATACGTAATTAGGTACATCCCAATTAGCCCACCTCCCGATGACACTTTATTCCACCCCACGTGGGTTAATACCTCCCATCGTTAGTACAAAGAAATTCCACACATTAACAATAAATTGATACACTTCATGTTAGTCTGACAGTCCGTGATTTGCTGCTGTACTTTTTCTGGGCCGTGCCCTCCTCCCTACCGGCTGTGTTTATTTGAGATAGATTGGGGCATGGTCTGTTTTCTACGATCTCTTTGTTTCTCTGCAAGTCTCCATGACCTTGCCCCATTCATTCATCTTCCTGTCTCTCCGTGCCAAGAACTGGCCGGATTCTGCCTGGTTTTATTGCTAGTTCCCTAATCTACCACACATTCCTAAAATTCTATGTAAGCTTCGTTTTTCACATCTAATAAAATCTATTCTATTTACTGGTGAACCAATATTCTGAACAAGATGGCCGCCTGGCTCATAGTAGCGACCATCTTTCAGCCTGATTCCACTTCATGACTAATATATATATATATATATAACAACATATAGAAAAACACTGAGGATCAACACATGTATCATCCTGACACCGAGAAAATGAGCAGGGATCAAAAGATGACCTCGTGCCTATGAAGACCTTCAAATACTCCCTACCTTTCTCTTCAGACCATTTGTAGTGCATATGATTACAAAGGTCCAGTGAATCCTCTATCCAACAAAGAGGGCACCATCGAACATTGGAAAAAGTTTGCTTGGTCTCATGAGTCGAAGTTCCTGGCACATCATGTTGACTCCAAACAAGATGACTCCATGGACTCGCGGAGTCTGACGACATTGTGCAAGCCAGTGGGAGACGTATCATGGTGTGGGGAATGTTTTCCTGGCAAACGGTGGGTCTATTGATACCCATGGATTCACATCTGGATGCCAGGTATACATCAACATCGCTGCTGACCAAGTGCATCAATTCATGTTGACAGTTTATCCTTAGGCAGATGGTTACTTCCAGCACGATAATGGGCTGGTACACAAAGCCCACATCACTATGGGATGGTTCCAGGAACATGACAATGGCTTTTCTTTGCTGCAATGGCCTGTCCAGTCCCCGGATCTCAATCTGATTGAACATTTGTGGGATGAGCTGGAAAGGAATATTTGCTCACACTTACACTTCTGTCATATGTTCCGGAACTCCGTGACGCACTCATGTCTGCATGGTACACAATACCTCAACAATGCTGTCAGCATCTTGTTGAATCCATGCCTCGACAAATTCAGGCTGGTTTGAAAACTAAAGGAGGCTCAACACACTACTAGGTGGCCGGACAGTATATATTACACTAAGACAGGGCAATTTTTCAAAAACCCGGTAACATGGTCACTTTAAAATACCGCGCCGAAAGTGTCTATTGAGAAAAGTGATTTAACCATCTAATAAATGAATGTCAATCAGAATACAAAGGAGAGCATTGTTTTCATGTCATAACTAGTCAGAAATTTGATCTGAAATCTTGCAAGAGTTCTAGTCAGTAAGCAGTGTGCATGTGAGGAAGCTGAACGCTGAATATAATTCTGAAAGACGTCACAAGCTGGCTAGGGATTTGAAGAAAAGACTGACAGGAATATGTGATGAACGCCAGTGAATTGCAGACATATTTTCAGTAATGTAGTGAAATCAGAGACAGCAGTTGACAAGGAAGTTCTTAAATGGAATCCATGTACAACAACAACATTGCACCTCTATTGTTTAATGACCTCACACTAGCATTGTTTTGTTAGTAGAAGATTCTGTAATACTCATCAAAACGTATTTTAATCAGTCTATAGAACAATAGAAGTTATATGTTACACACAAACATATGTTTCTCATACGCCAGCTGAGCAGTAGTATGAATTTCAAGCATGAGATCATGGTGAGATTTCCTGCCCCTCAACTACTAGATGGCCAATCATCATAAACACTCACCTTCATTGATGCAAATGTTATATGGCAACCAGTTTGACCAGCCAACTGGAACTTCCTTCCAATAGCTCATTGGTCCTCCTTCCCACACACCTTCTGGAATCAAGAAGAATCTGAAGCCAGTGGGGAGGGTGGATGTGGCAGGGGAGTGCAGCATGAGCCAAATACAAAACTGCGTAAAGCTTTGCAAGAAACATGCTGTACAGAGTCAGCATGTCTCTCACTGGAGTGGAGGAGAACCCATCCAGAGCATCAGGGAGGCAAGTAAAAATCAAATCTTTAAAAAACTGAATTCCAATTTTTTGAGCCATTAAAGGAGTGTCAAACATGACAACGCCAAGGCTCAGATACTCGCCATGTAGCAGGTTCTGCAGCGGTAAGCGTTCATCTTTCACCACCAAATGAACACCAGGACAAACTAGCCATTGTGTCCCATAGTCAGCTGCAAATTAATCATGTCTGCCCATCACAAGACACTCACTTAAGACATGACTTGCAATGTAGAATATAGACAAATGGCCAGTAAGTATCCAGGTTATCATGAACAGGAGACTATATAATGATGGCGTCGTGGTGAGTACTTTGCACAAATATTGTGTTCCTACATTTGACCTGTTTTCCTGAGATATTAGACTTGTAATTATTATTATTATTCTTTATTTATAAAGCACCAGCATATTGCGCAGCACGGAACAATGGGCACCATATAGACAGGGTTACAATACATTGAACAACATTTTGGCAAACCAGTGCAGGATGAAACGAAGGCCCTATTCCTGTGGGATTAATTATCTATTGCTTGATTACCTGGCTCCTGATCTTGCCTTCTATGACTATGCTATATTGCCGGCCTATGACCTATTTGCCCATCACTCAATTAATTTTAGTTGATACCACACTACCAGTCACCTATGACACAGGCCAAACTATTTGCCATAACCCTAGAACCAAGATTCTGCCTGCCATTCTGACTATTACAGTGTTTAGGCTGTATGTTTATACGCTTACCTTTCGACCTGTATGCTCTTCAAATTCCTGCATATTGAGCTCCTCACTCTGAGATCTGACATGGAGAAAGGAGCTCTTGCATGTGATAAAACCTCAAAAGAAAAATCTTTAAGTGATTATACTTTATTAACATACGCTTTATGTGGTAGGCAGCTATTGGGAAAAAAATGACATTTCCTGGTTCAGACTACTTAGTAGTTTTAATGAGCGGCCCAAGGAGAAAATAGTGGAAAATAATTACTTATTCCTGCATCAGTAACATAGCTTAAACTGTACAATTGCATTATTTGTAATACATTACCAATCCCGAATCTTAAAAGGTTCGGAAAACATCTATGTGAAATACATTTCCTATAGCAGTTGACAACATGACCAGTATTAGTTATTAATGACACAACAGAGAAAGACGAAGACAGGCTTGGAGATGGGTTAACACCAATGCCAGCAAATTCACAGAGACTGGGACACCCAGAAATTCAAAGACTAACACAGACTCCCTAGTGCCTTAGACCCTACAAACAAGGCTTGAGACAAAGAAACGTAAAGACAGAGACAGATACACACGGGCCGAGACAATTTTTAAAAAACTGAAATAGATATAGAAGGACACTCCACATGGCATGTTGCATCCTCATTTGTCATAATTTACCCTTTGTCATTTTCCATTGCATTTTCCATACTTCATCCTATATGCAATAATAAAAAAAAACAACCCTCCGGCTGAATCCAGGGCAGATACTTCCTTAGGGGATTCGTCATTCTATACCCCAGCTGCATTCCCCATATGTTTCAGAACAATATATGTGGCAGTGCACAGGGAATGGAATTGTGTTTAATGTACTGCACTGAATCACACCTTATATACAACAGATAAGCTACTGAAACATTTAAGTACTAATAATACATGCATTAGTGTGGTTTTACAGTTTGGATGTTCATTTGATACAATTGTAATTTATTCTTTAATTCTCTGCAATTCCTGGTTCCTCAAATAGATCCACGTGTGCCCAACTCCAGTGTGCGCGATTATTGTTACATAGTAATATAGGTTGAAAAAAAAAGACTAATGTCCATCAAGTTCAATCTTCTACATTGTATTTCTTTCTTTGCAATATTGCGGTCAATACATGTGTTATTTTTGTGTCATAGCTTCTGTGTGTTTGGCAAAATCCCCATCATCTGTTAATGATGTACAAAAGCAAATTATTTCTACTGATCTCTACCTGCTAACTGGTTTCTCTCAGTTTATGGATAATTATGATTAGAGTACACCACTTCTTAAAGGCAGGTACACCCCAACACAAGGCCCTCTTTCACACCTCTAAACCCTGTTATCAAGTGCAACTTTATCCAAATTTCCCTCCCTGACTCTGATGTTCTATAAAAATTTGCACCCAACCCTATCATCACCCTTACCTCTTCAATATCTACCATCATGCCTGGCTTCCCTGTCTAGCATCCAGTTACCAGCTTTGCTCTAACCCCTAATTTTTTTTAAATTCTTTGACCAATATTCCAAAGTTGGTGCCAACGTAACCGGAGCTGCTGTAAACTTAACAACTCCATAGACTATAATGGCTCTGGTAAGTTTACAACAGCTCTGGTTAAGTTAGCACCAACTATGGAATATTACCCTTTGTTTATTATAGCTTAACCACTAGTTTGCAGACAAAGTATAAGAAGGAAATGCACATACAGATCATAAAAATACTAAATAAAATATAGGCAAGAGGTTATACAAGAGTATGAATAGTGACAGGGTATGGGGACACATACACTATATTGCCAAAAGTATTCGCTTTTGTGCCTTGACTCACATATGGATGGGTGAGCGAAAACCTTTGGCAATATAGTGTATGTGGAGAAGAAGTAAAGATCTCACAGTCATCGAAAACGATGGAGGCCAGTAGGAAGACATTAGAGGGATTGTAATGACGGTACCTTGGTATATCCATAGTTTAATACTGACAAAGAAACATCGCAATTGGTTTTAAGAGAAGGAAAACAAAAATGGAGGAGACCACAAGGTAAAATGTCACTACAAAAAAAATATTTTGCAGTCCTGCCCCTCTTTACTCTATCCATTCTCCCCACATTAGAATATTACCTCATAATACCACAAGATTGATGAGTTTTTCATACAAATGTGACTTGCCATTCAAAACATTCATTTTGATAACGTGTGGCGAGTATGCTTTGTATTTTTGAAGTGTGTTCATGAAGGTTTTTCTGGCAAAGAGTTTAGGATTATGGAGTATGAGGTGTTACAGGAACTCTGCACTAGCATTCGCAGCCTGCCAATTGATGGAAGTACTTGCCATATTTACAGTGATGTAAACCCCGATCCTATTCTCCCTTATCCCCAAGCCCATCTACTCAACATCACCCTTATCCTCCTAAGCTGGGCCTCTACTGCGGAGGATGAAGTACAATACCCTGTGTCAATGAGGAAATGGAAACACGAGGGTCTCGGGCTTCACATATTTAAATGTACAGTTTATAATGCCAGATATTTTTAAACGATCAGTGAATAGGCTAGTTTGGGCTTGCTGCTTGTAGAGAGTTACAAAATACAATATGAAAAAGCAGATATGCATCAAAATTCACTCAGTGCAAATGTAAGCAGTCATGGCCGTGGTCCTGCTAAGTACTCCACAAGGAACTCAGCAGTTCAGGAGAGGCTGGCGAGACAGAATTATAGTTTGTCACATCATTTTTAAAATGTATGGACCAATATAAACATTTTACTAAGCAACAAAGCTTTTATATAAAAGAGGGGAAAAAAAGGAACAACACAACAGTCCTGCATGACTCAAGAATTTGCTGAGAGCAGCACTCTGTGTGTGTGCAGATGCTTATGGGGTAATTTAATCAAGACTATTAGTGCCTATCTGAAGCTACCACACAAAAATTACCATTGACCTGAATCAGTTTCTGTTGACTCGTGCTGAAGAAGCACTAGTAGATGTAATTGCACATTTTCCCCTCCCGAACTTCCTAAATAGAAATGGAAAGTAAGCAGTTGAATTTGTGAAGAATCCTGGTTGAGAAAACGACATTGTATGTAGATTTAAAGGGACACACCTATGAGAATGTGCCAACACATTTATCTGCATTAATTGACATTTTTATTTTCGTTTTTTTTAATTAGGACAAATCTTAAGTAGATTTTAGACATCTAATCAACTTCGGCTAACTTGTACTTTAAAAGAGCCCTGCACAGAACTTATTCAGGCCCTGCCAGTGTTCAAACTTGCAAATGCTGGTGAAAATTGCAGATGTTGCAACTCTGAAAAACGCAGGTATTTCATAATAGTTTAAAACCAAAGAGCGGAAGAAGAAGCTTCCTAGTTTGAAATACAGGTGTTTTTCAGATTTTCAACAACAATGATTTTGGACGGTGTTTTTAACTTGTACCTGATCATCTCCAGTTGTTTTGTGCTCCATCAATGATATACATTGCATCAAACATAAAATTGAAACACATACCTTGGATATATTAATACCAATGTAGTAACCCCAGACAGGTAATCCCTTCTTTGCCAAGTGGTTTTCCATAAACCGCTGGTAGGACTCAGTGGTTTTATGGAAAACTAATTTGCATTACCCAAGTTGCAAAAATGTAACATCTATAAACATTTTTGCAATACAGTAAGCTCAATTGGTAGAAAGCTCCCCCTGTTGGTCAAATTTCGCTACTGCAACACTTGACAGACACAATAGCAGATGGGCTCTGTGTCCGTTATTGACACAGCATTTCTGTGAGCTCCAGGACATTGGCTGCAATGTCGATGTTCTGTAACTTTTGGAACGTGTTCTGGAATTCCTATTCATATTTACCAAGACATGCAATTTAGATTTCTGTTTTGTCCATCATGTAAGGCGTGGCAAGTGCAGCGCTAGCTAGCAAAGATAAATGAAGACATTAGACACAAATTTCGTTCTTCAAATATCTGGTATTCCTTTGTTAGGTCAGCTCTTTTACAGGAGATTGGGACAAACAAAAAATCTCAGATTTACAAGCCAATAGGATATTCCCAATGTCACATATAATTAGCATGGTCAACACTGTTATCATACAGGGTTTAGACAAAGACATTCTTATGCCCAGAGTGGCATGCCACAGCATTGCCACAGAAAGGGGAGGGGGAAGGGGGGACTCTCTACAGCAAGTAATCTACAGTTAAAGAAAAGGGCTTAATAACTAAATGGTATATTTTGATAACCTTTTATATGTATAGAACAAGCAAATTATTATTTATCAAGAACAACCAAAACACAGCTTTCATTTCCTACAAAGATCAAACTAGTATAAATTTCAGGTTTCACAAGAAAATTCAGATGGCCCTCATAGGAGCATGTGTAAGCTAGGAGCTGCCCTAAGTGTTTAAAATTCTGATGCTCTTGCCCCCCTCCCCAGCCACCAGGAATAAAATACATTTACTACAGTTTAGAGACTCGCTGCTGCCAGTTTTATTTTCTCTATTATCTACTCGCCCACCTTAAATATATAGGACCTCTCAAAAAAGGACAGTATAAAACAAATGCTGCACTCCTACGACCTGATACCCTAGAAACAGGCCTAGCTGTTCCACACAAGAATACCCCCCTCCCCCGCCTGCAGCATCATCTGAGAAATGACAAGGATCTCGCAGAAAACCCAGGGATGTCAAATCAATTGAATAGTAAAAAATTGAGCTTGTTCTGGTGTAGCTTGTCACACGCACTTGCACATGTCTTTCAAGCTCTCAATAGTGCTAACATTCAGTCACAACCACTATTGTATTCGTTGGGGAAGAATAACAAAAACCCATTCATGCAAATTAATGCTATTTGCAGGCGGCTTCCATTAACGTGCATTTTCAGTTTTCACGGAATTGAATGGTGCTCATGACAGAAATGCTTATGCGCCTACTGCCTCTATATTGATTTCTATCAGGATTGATCGAGACATGGTTTGTAGAGAATGTATAATGCTTTCTGTTACAATGCCTCTTTTTTCTTCTTGCTGGAGGCATGTGATGACGCTATGGCGCCTGTGTATTTTCATTCTGACAGTGTATAAGAATAATTTTTTTTAAAAAAGAAGTACTGGATAATTATAAATTGTTAGACTTGATTTGAGAATAATTCATTTGTCAAGTCTTTATTAAAAAGAAGATTATGATCGGAAATGAAAGTCCTTTTACCCCATTAAAATTCAATGCAACCTTGTGAATATACCCTCGCAGATCCCTGTTCAATGCAGCCATTTACAAGGGACTGCTACGCCAGAAAGCAAAGAAAAATCAGATACAGATTTTATGTTTTCTGGTTTTCTGGTTCACATTTCTCATCAATCTAGTATAAATAACCAATAATAAAATAGTGAGAACGAAAAACTGTTTTAAGCAGGCGGATTATGGAAATCGTTTGAGTAGTGAGAATTCTAATAATTAGGAGGCCAAAAGATGTTCATTCTGGAGGAGAAACTTAATTAGGAAACCAGTGCTGGAATATTATTTTATAACAGCTTAGAAATCCACATCATATGTTTTTTTTTTTTTTTTTAAATATGTTTTTATTGGAGAAAATAAGGCAATCCAATCCAGAATTACGGAGCATAACATATAAAGATGCAATACACTCCAAATATATCCAATTTCCTAAAATTCACAGAAAAGGGGGGAAGGAAGAGGGGGGGGATTTCCCAGATCCCCAAGAAGTGAAATAAAGAGAAAGAAAAAAAGAATAGCGATACAAATAGAAAAACATATGGAGGTCAAGTAAAATGCAAACAAAAGTAGGTTCGTTTCACTGTATGCGAAATCAAGAACGTTCACGCCAGGGACATAAAAAGAAAAACCATTGAGTCCTCCGTCTCATGTCATTACTGAATGTCCCATATGGTCTATCCAGGGGGCCCATGTGGTGTGATAGGCAGGGAGAGAATCTCTGGCCAGAGCCGTCAATTTATCCATAATTTGTACGTCTTGTATTAAAGAATGAATCCGGTGCGATGAGGGGACCTGAGGGCAATTCCATTCCAGGGCCAATAATCTGCGAGCCGCCAACGTGATTTTTGCCATGAGTTTGTGTCTTGTCGTGAGAGATCCGGGTTGGGTCGAGAGAGCAAGAAGGCCCAGGGGTCCATAGGAATATGTCTTCCGAAAACTGTGGAAAGAAGAGTCTGGACAGCAGTCCAATAATGTTGTGTGTGAGGGCATGTCCACCATAGATGTATAATAGGAGCCCCTTTCACCGCACCCCTTCCAACAGGTATCCGGGGTCGTGGGGGACATACGTGAGAGCTGTACAGGAGTTACATACCATCGGAAAATGGTCTTGACAAGTTGTTCCTGGTGGGTGGTACACACCGAGACAATTCTCATGGAGTCCCAAATATCCATCCATTCCTCCCTCTCCAGCTGTTCCCCCAAATCCTTCTCCCAGGCCTTAATATATGTTAGTTCTCTCCAGTCCAACAAAGAGGTTAAGGAACGGTATAGAGTCGAGATCAAACCTTTTGGATATGAGCTGGATTTGCATAATCGTTCGGTGTAAGAGGTGATAAGGCCGCCGCTTTCACATGAGGTTGAGAAGCAAAAGCCTTCAGTTGCATATATGGTAGAAGACTAGCAAGAGAAGTTATGCCAGTCGCTGAGAGCTCTGCCTGGGCCACAAAAGAACCTCCTGGAAATAGTTGGTGGAACCGGGAGATATTAGAATCCATCCATCCTCTTCCTGCTTTCGCCGAATAGGCTGGTAAAAAAGCTTTGTTCCTTATGATAGGAGATAATGGAGAAGGAAAAGACGACAAGTCACATTTTGCGGCCAATTTATCCCAGATTCTGATAGAATTCACAATAGCAGGGCAAGCGGTGCGTAAGAGAGTCCTGTGGGTCTTTGAGAGCCAAATCCAGAGGCTGGGGTCATCCGGAAACATAAGGGCACGTTCCAGTCTACCCAACGGTGTCGTCCAGGCGGAGTGTGTGCCACCCAACAATTTGAGCCAGCTGGGCCGCATAATAATAAGATAGGAGGCAAGGAAGCCCCAGGCCCCCTGCATCTTTAGGTCGATAGAGAGTTGCTCTCGATATTCGGTGCCTCTTGCCCCTCCATATAAATTATCAATCGCCCGTTGAAGGCGATGGAGATCCTCCGGAGAGATGGCTATCGGAAGTGCCTGAAAAAAGTATAGTAGCCGAGGCAAGACAGTCATCTTTACACAATATATTCTACCCATCCACGATATTGCATATTTGTCCCAATTTTCCAAATCCCTTTTAATCCGGGACAACAAAGGAGCATAATTCACATCATACATTAGCCCGGGATCAGTCGATAAATGAATGCCTAAATATTTAATCGAGGTTAGTGAAACTGCTACAGGGAAATAGGAGCGAAGGAAAGACATGTCTCCCTCCCCCATGTGAATCGGAATAGCCTCCGATTTGTCCATATTTATTTTATACCCAGATAATCTAGCAAAATCCGACAATATCCGTAAAACGTTAGGGAGAGACGAAAGGGGTTGTGAGATAGATATTAAAACGTCATCCGCATAGGCTGATACTTTATATTCATTTCCCTGAATCAAAATGCCCCGTATGGAAGAGTCAAGTCTAATGTGTTGCAAAAGAGGCTCCAGAAAAAGGGCAAACAAAGCCGGTGATAAGGGGCAGCCTTGGCGAGTACCGTTTCGAATGTACCAGGGATCACTACCTGAGCGGATGGGGATGAGTATAAGGCTTGTACCGCCGCCACATATGCTGAAGGAAAACCCAGGTGTTCGAGAAGAGAAAACAGAAAGGGCCATTCTGCCCTATCAAATGCCTTCTCCGCATCTAAAGAGATAAACAGGGAAGGCACCTTGTGAGCAGAAGCATACCATATGAGATCTGCGGTCTTCCTGGTGTTTTCAAACGCCTGTCTATTTGGGATAAACCCTACCTGATCAGGTGGATTAAACTCCCCAACAGTTTATCTAGACGTAAGGACAAAATTTTAGTGAACAGTTTTAAGTCCGTATTTATCAAAGATATCGGGCGATAATTTTCCACTAGCTGAGGGTCCCGGCCGGGTTTGGGTAATAACACTATGGAAGCCATCAGAGACTCCGGGGGAGGTATACCCCCTGTCAGCATGTCATTAAACGTATGGAGTAGCCTAGGGATAAGCTCTGCCGCAAAAGACTTATAAAAATGGTAGGTAAAGCCATCCGGACCTGGGGCTTTATGAGGCTTCATGTATCCTAATGCTTTACCTATCTCCTCCTCAGTGATCGCATCAATCAGTGTCTCCATGCTGGACTCCGGCAACCGAGGTAAGGATGCCCCAGTCAAGTAAGAGTCAATTTCCTGCATCAGTACCCTATTCGTATGGGTGTGGTCAGGGGAATGGTCATATAGGGCTGTATAGTATTTAGTGAATGCATCTCTGATGGCTTGCGGGGTCTTGTGTGAAGGGCCATCCCTATCCCGTATGACTGTGATTGGGCTAAATTGAGAGCGGGGATTAATTAGCCGGGCCATTGGGGAATCCATTTTATTGGACCTATCATAGTAGCGCTGTTTAGACCATAGCATGGCTCTTCCTGCATCCTCCACAAACAGTAAATTTAAGTCTGACCTAACTTTAGACAAAGCGGTGAAAGTGTCAGAGCTGGGGGAAGATTTATGTTGAAGTTCGTATTGCCTGAGTAGGGTTTGTAAAGAAGTAATGTCTGCCAATTTTAGTTTTTTATGGTACGCTGCCAAGCTTAACAGTTTGCCCCTTACCACCGGCTTATACGCCGCCCAGAGAATCTGAGGGAGATGTCAGGAGTATCATTCAGTTGAAAGTATTCTGAGGTGGTTTCTCTGATCGTATCCGAAACCCCTGGTTTATTTAATAAAAATGGGTCAAGGCGCCACCGTCTACCCGGAGAAGGGGCGAAAGGGGTCAGTTTCAAAGATACATCCGCATGGTCAGACCATGTAATTGAACCTATGTCAGAGGACACGACGGATGGTATACAGTCAGGGGAGGTCAGGAAACAGTCAATGCGGGAATATGAGTCATGAACCTGGGAATAGAAGGTATAGTCACGGGTCGAGGGTGTTGGATTCTCCAAATGTCTATAAGTCCCAATTCCTGCACAAAGCTATGATACTGACTATCCTGGGAGGAAGGGGGTTGCGTTAGTCTATCTCCCCGGGGATCCGATCTGTCCACAGGGGGGCATAAGGTGGCGTTGAAATCTCCCCCCATAATAATCCTACCCCTGGCATGGGAGTTAATAAAATCCCTCGTGTCATCCCAAAAGCTAGCGTCCGAGCAGTTAGGGCCATAAAGCGCTATAAGAGAGTACGGCTGAGAGGAGATGGTACCTCGAACTATCAAACACCTCCCCATCCCATCTGCATGTACCTCTTCAACGATCATCGGGCACGAATTACGTAAGAGAATGGCAACACCATTACGTTTAGGGGTAGAGCACGACACATATGTCCTAGAGTATGCCGGGTCTGAAAGGCGAAAAGCAGCTAGTTTAGGAATTCTGGTTTCCTGGAGAAAAGCAATTTCTACGGACTTCCGTCGGAGTTCCCTGAATAAAAGTCGTCTCTTACGTGGTGAATTAAGACCTTTTACATTAATAGAGTAGACATTAACCTTAGACATTAATCATACAGGAGAAGAATGCAAAGAGAAGATCCCCCATCCGTCCACCCCCCCCCCGGAGGGCAATAAGGCCCGAGGGGTGACCGGAGGGGGGATCCCGAAAAACATGAAAAAAAGAAAGAGTGGAAAAGGAAAGAAGATGAGCGGGAGAATAAAATAAAGAGATCTCGTGGTGGGCAGTCACGAGGGAGAAGGGAGAGGGGGTACCAGCCGAACGGGGATACCGAAGGGTAGGTAGACATAGGGGGAGGAGAGGTAGAAGACCATTGGGGATAACCAACGATAGTTCAGCCGGCGTCTGGGCGATACCAAAACGGCTACCCCCTCCGCCGCCAACAATATAAATACACCTATAGAAAAAAAGAGAAGATCTCTCCTACTTCCAGACCCAAAGGAATGGAGAGAGAGCAAAAAAAAAAAGAAACATATCCATAACAGTAATAACCATAATAACATTGGGGATAACCCCCCGCAAATAGAAGGATACGTTACATCAGAATTTTCCATACACTCGCCTGCCGCGAGGAAAAGCGGACCCATCCTATCAATGGGCGTGGTAGGTAACTAGAGACTGGCCGCCAGTACAAACCCTGGCAGTCAAAAAGAAAATGGTCAGTCTCCTGATGTCTCCCATTCTTGAGTGAGCCTCTGTAAAGGTTGTGGAGGGGCAAGGGCAGCAATCGAAGGAGGCACCTGTAAATTCAAAGATCTCAAAAGGTCCTTTGCTTGGTAAAGGAATGTATAGGCCAAGGTACGATTTTCATGAAATATCAAAATCTTGAATGGGAACCCCCATGCATATCGGATGTTATTGGTACGTAACATGGTCGTGATCTCTCTCCATTCTCTCCTTCGTGCAAGAGTGGAGCCAGCCAAGTCCTGAAAAAATGATAAGGGAGCGCCCTCATATTCCACATCTTGATTCCGCGTAGCTTTAAGCACCGCATCCTTGGAAGTGTAATAATGAAAACGTGCCACCACGTCTCGTGGAGTGGACGAGTTATCACGACGCGGACCCAACGCTCTATGGACACGGTCCAATATGAGATGAGCATCCGGTATATCAGGGACCAGACGTTTAATTATGCCATGAAAGATATCTGATAAATCAGAATTAGTAACCGTTTCTGGTAAGCCACGGAGACGTACATTATTCCGTCTAGACCGATTCGTAAGATCCTCCAAGGAGTCTTCTAAAAATTGAATACGTTGTTCCATAGCCTCAGAGCGTCCCGCCAGATCATTAGAAAATGTAATATGCCTCTTGGCCTGATCTTCCAAACTGGCAGTGCGTTCTCCAATCGCTTGAATTTCCAAGGACAGGGCCTTGGTGGATTTCTTGAGCTCATGGGTAATGAAAGCCCGCAGGCCCTGTATGTCTTCCTGGTGGCCAGGGCAAGAGCCGCTGAGGGGGCCTCATGTTGTGTGACCTGCGGTGAGTGGGACCGAGCGCCATCCCCATCCGCTCCCTCAGAGCTACCACGGGCGCCATCTTGGGCCTGCTCATCCGCCCGGTGTTTGGCGGCGAAAATAGGCGCATCCCGCTGTTTTTTTTTTTTTAGGGGCCGCTATCATGGTGGGGGAAGATTCCTACCCCTTTTTAGTTGGCTTGGCAGGCGAGTGAGGTGCTTTTAGGAGAGGATCGGCGGCGGTAAGGACGGGAGCTCAGCGATCACATGTCCGCCATCTTCGTTGGTTCGGCTCCGCCCCCCCACATCATATGTTTTAACCAAACTTTAATTATGTTCCAGTTCACAGATAAGGAGTTCATTTTTATAATACCATGAACTCCACAACAGTCATCACATTTGCAATCTGACACTGCAAGACATACAGACATAGGCGACTCTACAGGGGGGCAAGGGGGGGCAATTGCCCCCCCTAGGTTATTCCTTGCCCCCCCATGTGCCCCCCCACCAAAAATCATCATCCAGCTTCCCACACTTCTTCGGACCAACGTGTCTCCGTAGCTATGCATCGTATATGGATGAACTAGGTGTCATTTGAAAGGGCAGATTCTGGCCTTTCCAATGATACCCCACATGACCATATTCAGTGTGATGTAAAAGTCATAAAACATCAAATAAAAACGTGCACTTAAACGTAAACATTTTCACAGGGTTGAAATGGCTCAGCAGTGAAATGGTTAATGTTCAGACTATACATTACATTGTTGTATTACGTTAGTTTATGCCTTGTTTTAGTTGTATATTAAGGGTTAATGGGCAGGCTTCATCCCTCACAGTATACATTTGTTTTTTCCTTGATTAATGGCATTTTAGGGGTTAATGGGTTGGCTACATGCCTCAGTGTATTCATTTCATGTTTTCCCTTGATTAATGGCATTTTAGGGGTTAAGGGGTAGCTAAATGCCACATTGTTTATTATTTTTATTGCATTTCTCTGGGTTTAAGGCATTTTAGGGGTTATTATGGAAGTTAAAATCTAAAGGGTCTAATGATCTGTAGATCCTCTGCTTTCCGTCACATTTCGGGGAATTTATTTTGCAGAAAATAAGGTGAATTCCCTATTTAGCGAATGGTCACTGTAATTTGCTAAAAGTGGAGTCGCTGAAGCAGTTATCAGACATTCAGCGGAAACTGCCAAATTGCGTCAAATAAAATATTGAATTTAAGTATCAGGTTAGTACAACAAAAAGGCATCATTGCATCACATTACTCTGGGGTTTTGTAATCTTATTTATATATATACTTATTTAGGGCACTATTACCTGATGTGAGCTAACCCTTGCGTCGGTGTGATTTTGTGTTAGCGCCAGGTTAATTCAGTCTAGCGCCTGACCAACAGATCATTTGCCTCCCGCTACAAATGGGAAAAATCACTTAGCGCGTCGCTATTAGCGATTTGTACCGCGAGCTTACTGTACTTTCCGCGTCCTATACTTAACACGGGGAGTGCTAGATATCTTTACAGATGACTTGGTGCCAGCACTAAATTTTTTGAGGTGCACTAATTGCAACATTTTACCTACTGCTCAGCCCTGGTGCTAACTCCAAAAAAACAGAAAAAACAGGTCCTCGTCCAAAATTAACAGGCAATTGAAAGGAATGCAACACAGGTGTTCTCTTGGCCCCATACACCATAGTAATGGATATGGTCAGCAATGTCGCTGCTGTTGCAGTCGGCTCTATTATAAATGTATCCTTTATCCACATATATCCTAATTCTAATATATTGCCTAATTTTAAACATTTTATGCTGGGGGCTATTCATAGTATGTAAGCAGTTGATTATTAGGGTGACTGTGTGGACCATGTTTAAAGGAACACATGGATAAGTCTTGCCCTGAAACATGTATTGTTTATATGCTGTAGCAGGGAATTTTTGTCGCTCACCTGGCCTTCCTTTTGGATCTATTAAATGCAGTGTAATGATTCAACATGCTGCTGGGAGGCATTTATCATGCAATGCCCATCAGCCTTAATATATGTGTGCATCAAAACATGGATGATACGGCCACCGTGGAGGATTTTACTAATGCAGGGGTGAGAGGTTATTCACTGGATGTGTTCATATTCAAGCTTGTGAGGGTGGGGGATAGGTATGGAAAAGAAAAAACGTTCTATCCTGTACACAACCGCATTAGCGCTGGGTCTCAACTTGGGTCTTAGAGTTTCCCTAGCGTGCGCCAAACGACCTTGTTCATGGACTACTGCAGACAAGGTGATCTGTTAGTAGGTCGTCAGGCACTAACAGGGTTATTCAGAAAGCGGTGAAAAGCAGGAGAATGACTGGAGAATGGAAAATTCTAGGTCAAACTAGCCGATTCTTTGACCAAGAATTTTCCATTCTCCAGTCATTCTCCTGCTTTTCACCTCTCTCTGAATAACCCTGTAAGTTTTAGCGACTCGCACTAAATTTTTCCTTTAGTGATGGTGTTTTAGCTCACACCAGGTGATAGGGCCCTTACTTTTATTCAGTGGTATGATTTAGTAGTGAAAATTATTAGTGCCCCCCCAGTTTTGACTGCGGTATCTTCTGTGCCCCACCCTAAATATTGTTCCTAGAGTCGCCACTGCATACAGAGTATCTTAACAATAGCAGGGTTTAAATGAAAACAATCAAAATGGCATTTTAAAAACTAGAATTTAAAGCAACCCTGTGGCTTAGCCTAGGTAAGGGAGGTGATTAGTAATGAGGTGTTACTCTATGGTTAAGGCTGGGGTCAGACGAATGCACTATGTGCGTACTAACTGCACTCAGCGAGGTGGCCAGACGGGTCTCAGACGGATGTCAGAGTGGAAGGAATGTGCACTCACATGGACGTTCCTTTCACTCTTCAAAACGCTCATCTGACCCCGGCCTGTAGAGATTATTGACTTCTTTAATAGGTCAGGGATATATTAATTATGACGTATATTTTTCTTATTGTAGATATATATAGATATATATATATATTATTGACAGTGCCTCCAATACCAGTGGTATAAATTGGTATTTAACCCTTAAGATAGGGATTAATAACCAATCAATGAATATACGTCTTAACAAATATATGGTGCGTTATCCCGAGTTCTTTTGATGCTATCTAGATATTTTTAGACACAATAAAATCAATAAAGATGATATGAGACTGCGTAACGGTAAAACAATTCAAACCAAAATTTATTCACACGTCAAGTTTCATACAATCATATGTTATCAACGGATTAGCAAAATACAATTTCACAAGTGATTATAGATCGTGATTAGTAGCGATACTGCGACACGCAATAATCTAATGGACAAATATTTTAGGTTTATAGACCACACCACAGATATACACGCCTCAGTTCTTTAACACCAAGCTCTATTCTATTCACTTAAACCTTTCCCATTATAAACCAATCCTCCACCTGGCTAAAATAAACACTCAGTTACTGGGCATCACCTGCAGCACAATTTATTATTGTGGGGGCCTATTCACTAAATGCAACTTCCTTCAGGGAGATACATAACACACTCGATAGGTAGACTATCTCTTCCACAGATCAATCACAGCACTTCATTCAATATACGTTAACCCAAAGCTTCTTATTGACTTACATGCATTCAATCGAAATGGCTGCAAGATGGATATGGAAGGAGTTACGCTAGTTTTACGAATGGGGCTGACGGCACTTGACATATAAAAACTATTTCACGGTTCCAGCGTACCTCACTATGGGTATACAATTGATCTTTAGATGTCCACAACCAGTATTCTTGGAATATAAATAATTTCACTAAATTATGGCTCAAGTATTTAGCCGGAAATAGTCTCTTCCTTAGCACTCCTCTGCAGTGGAGTGGAAAGGCTGATTACTAGTCTACTGATTAGGCTTCACAGCAAAATAATTCATTTATATTCCTTTAATTTGTGATGGACATCTAAAGTAAGGACTATGCAATTAGAAAATAGATATCAAGTTATTCAGGCATACTTTACCATCCGGTTAGTGAAGATAGAGTGGTGGAAGATTAGGGTGTGGTCATGTCTTATTGGGGGGGGGCTGATGATATTTGCCCTTTCTCCCCTCCAAGCGTCCCTCAGGTCTCTCTTCAAGCTTTTCTCAGTGTGTTCCTCCTTCTGCTCTGGATTGTCCCCTCTATATAGTGGTCTTCCGCCCAGTTTTAGATCTAGCCCATCACTATGTGGCCTCATTTGATTGGAGGATATATATATTCATCAACTCCAGGGGTCTGTCCAGGTGTTATATTACCTGGCCAGCAGATGGCACTCTCAGATCAACCATCAACCTTCTGCAGGAATTAATTTATGTATTTGGCCAATCTTTTACTGGTTTGGGGTCGTTTTATTCCTATACCCCGGGACTCCATAGATTTTATTAACAAATCAAAATTTATTTCTATTGTGGCATCGCCGGCATACTTCGCCACGGCGTGTGTGCATTTCATACCCCCTTTACTTAAATCCACAGGTATGTGTATATGAGAGGATTCTGCAGACATACATTAATTCATTCATTCGTGATATCGTCTTTAACATTCACAATTACCAGACTTAATCTGTTTTATGCATGTTAGTACACCAGACATTTGTAATAATCAACTGAATGTGGTATGGCCTCTGTTTTTTTATAAAACGCCAAGATTATCTATTATAACTGACCACATAAATTAAATATTCAAATACCATATAGTGTTAGATCATATCGCCGAATAGCATAGCATTACAAGCTGGTTTATCCAAGCCATTTAACCTTCTCTGGGGTTTTTTTTTTATTGGGCAACCCATTGTTCAATGTTTACGTGGCTTTCAGAGTTTCGATCTGACAAAATAAACACAATACTGAGATACCTATCCTAGGGTAAGATCAGTTGTCATTGTGTTCCCTTACTTTTAAACAATTTGATCTAACATCTGCTTGTTTATTTTTTACAACCAGAGTCCATTAGACCTTCTTTGATCAATGGAAATGTCTTCCCTTGTATGCGTAACAATAACGATCCATTGTCTTTAGAACGCATATTCTTGTTATATATTAACCACGCAGACGAGTTGTCTGTGTGAAGCAATTCCTGGCCCCAAATTTAAATAGTCCTGCGAAATATAGAAATTTCATATCTGAAAAGGTCTGACAGGTATAAAATTGGAGATTTTAACCCTTGCCGCTCCTCCAGGCTTGACCCACTGCTGGCTTTGAGCTGCAGCATTTGTGTGACCAAGCGAGCATCCAATGACAATCCAATGACTCTCAATGCAAGGACATTGAGTGCCACTGGTGGGACCTAGGTTCCGATTCCAGGAACTCATCATAAGCAGATATCAACTATTGCTGATCTGAGCTTCAGAGCAGAACTAGGCTCCCCCTGCACTTCAAGAGATTAATTAGCCCTTTGAGAGCCCCCAGAGGGGGAGAGGGATGAGGGCACTCTGAGTGGTCACAGTGCTTAGAGAGAAGAGGTTTAGGTCAGGTAGATGTTTAGGGTTAAGGGTAATGTTGTAGAGAATCAGGTTAGGAGGGTTTTAGCATTAGGGGGTGTATATTTAGCATTTAATGTGTATCTGCCTACAATGTGCTATTGAATTTAACAAGCATGATTCTTAGCCGTGGTAGCTACAGTCCAAAGCACCTTGATGGCATGAACCCCTATCTCCAAAATTCTATTAGCCCTTTATTAACCTATTCTATATAGAACTGGCACATCTGTCTATTCCACCTCTCATGTATTATTTGACCAAATGCTACATCGCTAAAACTCCACAAAAAAGCAAATTTGATACATGTGTCCTAATCAAGGCCTTACCTCATTCCACATCCACACCAAGGTCTCAGCTTCCAAAAAAATCAGAAACTGAATATATGGACAATTACCACCATGTAGAGCAGAACTTGTACAAGATTTGAAATTTCAAAGGCTCACAAAAACTTCATAAAAAACCCATAATGATACAAGATACTTTCTAAACCATCAGCAAACAGCATTTTATCAAATAACTTGACATAGACTACGTGCTTGTCAACTGCTACAAGCCTATCAGTCCTGTAGCACAATTAACATTGATTTGTCATATTTATTTAAAGAAAACAACCTTAATTTATAGTACAACCAATAGGTCTTTTGCCTTAATCTATGAAGACACTTCGGGCCATATTACATACATAACGCTAACGTACCGCTCAGCTGTGTGAACGGTAATGTTAGCTTTGCTTGCCCTAGCACATGCGAACCATATTGTGGGAAATGCAGTTCTGGAGGGCCAAGGTTCAGTAACCCTGGTTTACACTATCTTTGTAGGTTTCTTTCAGTTATTCTTTTTGCTCATATTAAGGGCATATAAATGTGCGTATGTATTTTACTGGGATCTCTGCCTGGATGGCCTCTCACTACCTGAAGATCAATATGACCAAGACCGAGCTCCTTCTAATTCCCCACTCTAGCTTTGCTCCAATTTCCGACTTTTCTATAACTGTTGACGTTTTCTCTATCCTTCTTTCAGCCCATGTCTGCTACCTCGGAGTGACTCTTGACTCCAGTCATTCTTCAGCTCCTACATCCATTCACTCTCCTTATCTTGCCGCAATCACCTCCGCATTATTGCCAAAATTTGTCCATTTCTGACTGCTAACACCACCAAACAAATTATCCACTTTCTTGTTATCTCCCGCCTGGACTACTGCAGCAACCTCCTGACTGGACTTCCTATCTCCCGCCTTTCCCCCCTGCAGTCCATCCTAAACAGCCTGGCTTATCCATCTCACCCGTCGCTCTGCCTTTGCCGCTCCTCTCTGTAAATTCTTACACTGGCTCCCCATCCACAGCAGAATCAAATTCAAACTATTCACCCTGACCTACAAAACACTCACTAACGCCGCTCCTCACTAATGTCCTCACTAATCACCAAAAACACCCCCGCCCACTCCCTAAGATCCAACAATGACCTGCGCCTGGCATCCTCCATTACAGTGACGTCTGCACTTCAGCCTTGGGGTGCGTGGGCATGGAAATGGGTTTTGTGTGCAGGCTGGAGATTCTTTATTATTTTCATTGCCTTCATGTGCAGAATGTTTGTGTGATCTGTGATTATGCAGGAATATTATTGTCTGGACGTTGTGTACCGGTTATCTGTTGAAAGTATTAACATCGCAGTGTACTCTTTATCTCAAGAATGTGCTTATCTGTTTCTATTTGAATAGTTTGTAAATTTTCTGTCTGTAATATGTTATCATAATCCCCATTGTCTTGACTCGTTTAGAAATGTTACAAATGTTTGATTTTACTGTCTGTATGCAATGTAATTAGATTTATGTTTGTCCGTCCTCATTAGAAATGCTATGTAACGTTTAATTTAACTATCTACCTAAATCTAATTAGGTTACACAAAAACCTCCCCAAGAAGATGATGTGATTTTGTGTATGTAAATGACCCATGTGTGACTGTATAAATGTGTCTCTGATTAAAAGAGTTCCATTCTAACCCTGAAAGGCCTCAGATCTACAGCCTTGCCTTATTTCTGGGGAATGCTAGCAGGTTCTTCGTCTAAGGACTGGAGGAAGGCACGGGAGTCAACCTGGGTAGAACACGGGGGTCCTACAAGGAAGCGGCATTGGCAGATGTGACCCTGTCGGAGTACAGAGATCTGTCACAATTACCTCTTCACATGCCAGACTGCAGGATTTTTCTCCTGCAGCGCCAACACCATGGAATGCACTTCCTCGCAATATCAGACGGTCCTTAAATCTGGCTTCATTTAAATGCTCTCTAAAGATCCTTTTGTACAGGGAAGCCTACCACCTGACTCTGTAACAAGACATCCGACTGACACCATAACTGTCCTCACCTCTCCCTGCATTCTCCTGCAGCGCCAACACCATGGAATGCACTTCCTCGCAATATCAGACGGTCTTTAAATCTGGCTTCATTTAAATGCTCTCTAAAGATCCTTTTGTACAGGGAAGCCTACCACCTGACTCTGTAACAAGACATCCGACTGACACCATAACTGTCCTCACCTCTCCCTGCATTCCTGCCTTCCTGTTTCTCACCCTCTCACCCATCTAGATTGTAATTTCCCACAGGGATAGGGCCCTCATGTCCTCTTTTATCTGTTGGCAGGAATACTGGCTGCTACTGTCTACTTTATGTATTGTAGAATTGTCCTGTCTTTACATATTGCACCTTTGTACAGCGCTGCAGAATGTATTGGCGCTTAATAAATACATTTTTATGAAAAACAAATTAAAAAAAAAGTTCAATTAACAGAGACCGCTTTTTGGAATCCCAAAACTCTGTCCAAGATAATTTACACTTCACGTATACAGGACTACATAGCAAATAAATTATGTAACATTTAGCCTGTCACTGATAACTCTAATTGCCAGCCATGCGCTCTAATTCTCCGTATGCAAATCTTTTGTCTTACTGCCTAAACTTTGAGGTATAGTCATTCACTATTTCACAAAAAAACACATTCTATGACATTCTTGTCTATGAACCCTGGGAACAATAGCCTATTTTTATAAAAGGGGATGGGGATTTTTCTCTCACTAAATGCTCAGTTCCAAGTGGTCAGATAAGAGGTCTCACATTAACCTGGACATAATTGTCAGAATATTTCAGATTAAAAAACAGAGAAAGACTTAAATAGATTTACTTTCAATTACACAGACCCCTTGGTGTTTTGCCATGTAGCTCATAATGAGCAGTTCTAGTGCTATACTCATATTGTCAATTAACTATGCATGATTGCATTGAGAGGGTAATAAATTAAACATAGGAGTAAGACAGCATAACATCCATCCCAGTGTCCGCGTAACATGGGGATGTGTTTTGTTAGTAATCCAATTTTCACATTGGAGGTACTGAACAAGTAGAAAAGATTAAAATGCACCTGTCAAAAAACATATGCACTGGACTTTTCTCTGTGTGATCACATTTCTTCTCTATATAATGGTTGGCCAAATTGCTAGCGAATCTATACATTAGTTTAACCACTTCCAGGGCTTTAACAGAGGTAGAATTAACAATGATGCTATTGCATTGGATGCACACTCATCCGCATCCAGAGGAGGCTTGTCCATAGGGTCAGATGGGGCAGCACCCACTAATAAAGTTACAAATCAGAGGTAACACATCACTTGGCATTGGTAAAGGCTTTTAACAATCTTTTCTTTTTTGTTAAGAAGAATTTACATTAGAAATAAACGTAAACATTTATGGGATAACGGCGTTTAAGGCTGGCGTCAGACGAGCGCGCTATGTGTGCCCATACTGACGTGCTTACCGGCGTTGTGACGCTGCAATGGGGCTTGTGCACGCTTGTGTGCCCTTACGAAATGCGCGCGCAACAAGTGTCCGTTATCCAAGCCTCTTCGGCAAAGCGCTAGGATGTGCGTTGACGGAGCTGCAAAGCACGATTCTCCATAGGAGGATCGCGCTTTGCAGCGCTGAGCACACTGAGTGCGCTCAGCGAGGTGGCCAGACGGGCGTCGAGTGGAAGGAACATCCACTCTCACGGACGCTCCTTCTGCTCTCCAAAGACGCTCGTCTGACACTAGCCTAAAAGCTACGGTGCGGCCATTTCTTCAATAAATACAATCCTGATTGATGGCTGCTGTAGAAAATTTTGAGAACGAAGTATATCACAATCTTGGGGCTTTCTTGAAAACTGTCCCAGTTCAGGTCATTTTAGACATCCTTGATTTACTCCCAGAAGGCATTATTATGATGTTACATGTTCAATTTGCATTGGGAAAAACTAAGGAATGCTGCCCCAAAGAGGCACACATTATCTTATCTTCTAGGGCAGTTTTTGGGGAAAAAAGCAATTTTAGACTATTTTTATTGAGAGAAAGAGCGAGAGAGAACAAAAGAAAAAAAAAACATTATGCTACCACCTGGCAAGTGACACTTTTGAAATTTAAAGGAGGAACAGAAGAGTCAAAGTGAGGGCAGTCAGCTTCTTCCTTGACAATTGTGCATTTCCTCTTTGACGGGTTATTTTTTCTAATTAAAAAAATTGGAGGCTCGTCCATTTGAACAGCAGGGGCAGCGCCCCACCAGTTACTTTTAGCTAAAGGAAAAAAATAAAAAGCTAATTTGTATTGAGTTTCAAGTTTATTTATTGATTTTCACACCTGGATGGCAGCAGAAACAACTGACCATGTTATATACATGTGTAGCGATGTGTTAAAGTTTACTGTGGCAGTACCCATTTTTAGCCACAAGATGGAGACAATCACGATTAAAGACTCTGGGCACTCGAACTACATGTCCCGGCATGCTTTGCGAAGAAACAGGAAGTGGGTGGGTTTGTGGAGACGCTGTACATCCTGCACCTCGTGGAGAACAGGCAGAGCGCGCCAGGGAGCAGAGGAGAGCGGATGCACACACACACACAGAGAAGGAGAGACCAAAAGATAGGCCGGAGCGCAGACAGAGTGGATCGGCTTTAGGATTGGGTCACCCAGCCTTGCGGGAGACAGACATCACCATTTACATTATCCGAGTGCAGTGCTGAGGAGAGAAGACCCCTCGAGTAAGGAGTACCGCGGTCGATGGAAGCGGGGAGCAGGCGGTAAACTGGCTGAGTCGCGGCTGACAGACAGAAGGCCAGACAACAGATCCGGTGGTCGGCGTCCCCAGTTAAAATCGAGCGGAGAGACGTCCTGGGTCAGCGGAATCTCGAGCTTGCGCTGGATGGGTGAGAGGCCCCCAAGGCCGTATGTGAATAAGAGCGTACGCTGCTGCTTTCTTTCTAAAACCCACAGGGCCCCAACTGACTAGTCGAAGACATCGATAAAGTAAACTCACTGGCCAGTTGAAAAGTACCCGGGTACCCTACACACACAAACACATACCACTTCACGCTCTGGGACTTAACCTGTGCAGGACTCAGTTTCCTTTTCCTATCCATACAAGGGGGCAAAGTTAAAGTTACATTCTGAACAATTTTCCTTTTTTTGTTCCCGCTGCGCGTTTACCGTGATACGAGAACTGTGTATTTTATTGTGTCCCGCTACGCGGTTTTTCCTCGAATTTCGTATCTTTTAATTTTCTGCTCGGTCGGGGTTTTTCCGAAAATACGAAGCCCTCGTGTTTTCGTTTCTTTTACCGCTACGCGTTTATCGTGTTACGAAAGTACTGTAAATCTTCCTGCATATACCGTGTCTCAAGAACTGCAAACCTTTTAGTAAACCTTTTAACTTGTAAAACTTACAGCGTGTTGGAGTACATTTATTCCCTAGTGCGGGGAGACTGACCCGTGGTTCATTTTCAGCGGCTCCTCCGGGAGTGAGCGCTACACATGTTTTCGCCTTCTGTCCTGTCTGGGGGCATTTGACACATGCTCTGTAGGTCACTATAGGAAGGATCTGCCCCCAGGCCATTAAACTGCAACATGGACGTTTGTGCAAAACGTCCACCCTGCATGCCTGCCACTTTCATTGGTTAGTGGTCACAGAGAGGGCAGGCTCAAAGCAGAAAGAGGTGTGGCAGAATCACATGCTTCTCTAGTCTTCCCTATCCTCTAATCTTACTCTCTCTTAGCTATTTATTTCCCCTGCCAGTTGCTGCCTTCCTCATTCCCTGCCATGTTTTGGTGCCTCCCGTTCCCTTGTGCGGCACCTCTTCTTCCCCTACCACCCCCCCTTTACATAGACTTTGCAAGAGGACGGGACTATTTTTCCCAGCGGTAGTAACAAACCTGGAGGAAGAGAAGGGAGAAAACAAACAGCACTAGGTCTGATCAGGTTTACTGAGCTCTCAGAGCTGCTTCTGCTGTCAATCAATGATGCCAGCATGTGCCGAACATTTGCTGAAAGCAAGAGCAGTGCAGTAAGTTCGGCCCTTGTACTTTGTGATCTCTCCCTCATCTCCCTCTCGTCTGTCATTACCAAGAGATGAAATAGCTCTTTCCCCCTGCACAGTGAGCAGCATAATCTGTGTAAGGAGTTGGTGGGAGGGAGGGGGTTGTGATATACACTCCTACACACAACACGTTAGTGTGAGTTTTAATGCTGTGGATTCTGCGATACACTCCTACACACAGCGCATTACTAAGTTTTATTGCTGCGGGCTCTGCTCTAAAGTCACAGTATTGTGCAATTTGTATGAGCATATCACAGAATCCACAGCAATAAAACTGTCACGCATTATACATTACTGTGTGTTTTATTGCTGTGGATTCTGTTATCTGCTCATATACAATGTAATTTACTTAGTACAGAAAGAGCGGGGTCACGCCTATTCCCCACTGGGGCAGCTGCAACCACCGAATGTATCCAGCCCAGCAACATGTATAAAACATAACAAGAAAAAAAGGTGTCATCTGCGCTTATTCTTGTAACACAGTGTGAAACAAAACACAATTAGAGGCTTTGGTTTACTGCAATGGCCATTTGAGTGTAAGCTCACCTGCCAACGTCAAGGCATCTCTAGTGAAGGTGAGTCCTAACCAATGAAACCACAGGCTGCTGTGTAGTGAACCATATACGCTCATGCTGCTTTTCAGTCATGAGAAAGGCTGGTGGGCTTTCCTTTATGCCCTCCCAGAAACAAATCCACCATGGGATCAAAAAGCAAGCCACGGAACGGAATATGCTGCAAAGATGACCTGGCTGGAGGTACATTCAATTATACATAGTATAGGAAGAGTGGGATCGCGTCTATTCCCCACTGGGGCAGCTGCAACCACCAAATGTATCCAGCCCAGCAACATGTATAAAACAAAACAAGAAAAAAAGGTGTAATCTGTGCTTATTCCTGTAACACCATGTGAAACAAAACACAATTAGGAGGCTTTGGTTTACTGCAATGGCCATTGAAGTGTAACCTCACCTGCCAACGTCAAGGCACCTCTAGTGAAGGAGAGTCTAGTGAAGGTGAGTCCTAATTCGTTTCTGGGAGGGCATAAATGAAAGCCCACCAGCCTTTCTCATGACTGAAAAGCAGCATAAGCGTATATGGTTCACTACACAGCAGCCTGTGGTTTCGTTGGTTAGGACTCACCTTCGCTAGAGGTGCCTTGACGTTGGCAGGTGAGCTTACACTCCAATGGCCATAAAAATAAACCAAAGCCTCTAATTGTGTTTTGTTTCACACGGTGTTACAACAATGTAATTTACTGTCAGTTGTATTATGATGGTTTCCTTCTGTGATACACTCTTACGTACTGTACATTACTGTGACGTTTATTGCGGAGCTCTGTGATATTAATGTACAATGTGTATGAGCATAGGTGTGTGCAGGGGGTGTGCCTGGTGTGCCCAGGCACACCCTAATGTTTGGTGAAGAGGTCCTCTTTCACTTCTTACATGTCCCTTATTTGATTCATGATGAAAAGCATAAAAATTGATGGTATCTTTAATTACAGGCTTGTTATTGCTAATGAAAAATTGTGTGTCTTGAGCAAAATCTTCTAAATAGGAGTTTTAAATTAATAAATTTGCCATTGGTGCACACCCTAATGTAATGGGCTGCGCATGCCAGTGTGTATGAGTGTATCACAGAGCTCTTCAATAAAACTCAGTAATGTACAGTGTGTATGAGTGTATCACAGAGCAGTTCAACACAAAAACTCACAGTAATGTGCAGTGTGTATGAGCGTATCACAGAGCCCCACAGCAATAACACTCACAGTAATGTGCATTGTGTATGAGTGTATCATAGAGGGGATGTCCAAGCGTTTCCACAGTTTAAACATCACTGACGTAATGTGTTGAAATGTGAGTATGTTGTAAGACTGAAGCGCCTTTACACAGCTTTTATATCAGTTAGTCCTCCATTCCCAATAGGGTGTTTGTGATGCAAGTGTCTCATTGTGACATCACCAGCTGCCTGTATATGTGCCCATATATGTGCCCATATATGTGCCCATAGAGACAAAGTGCAAATTGTAAATAGATGCATTTACATTGTCCCTATAAGCATATACACAGGCAGCTGGTGATGTCACAACGAGAAACCTGAATCACAAACACCCTACTGCTATATAACTATCTGTAAGTGGATGATATAGCAATTTGCAGATAAACCTAACTAGGAGAAGGTAACTAAATAGTAGGCTCTAGCTCAGAGGGAGATAAAAACCCTATCATTAAAAGAGAATTGACACAACAGAATGATTTTTATATTTATGCTAAAGTTGATCACGCAGGTGGAATTAAATCTTTCTAAAAAACAAAACGATCTGTATGAAAAGGATGGGTATATGTACAGAAAGCACAGCGAGTAAAAGAACGGTTATGCAATTCTAGATTTGTAATGTTTCCTATTTACATTTCACTTTGTGAAAAGGTTGAAAGTACCTTACTGTGCTACTGTAATGCACAGGAGCAGCTTTCTTCAGTGTATTCTAAGCTTTTCATGTCAACCTTTTATCTTTTACATATAAAGAGTTTGATGCATGCACATATTCCACTGGTTTTCCATTGATCTAGAGTAAGATTTGTAAATTTGGCTACACATGCTGCTCATCCACTGCTGACCAGCAGGTCAATATGAGAACCCATAACAGTCTTTTTGGGTGTGGGAGTACAGTGAGATCTTTTATGACCAAAGGAAAAATAATGTTAGAGAAAAATGTAACAATATGAAGAATAACATAACCTAAATACTGAAATACAAATTAAATAATACAAGACCTAGTGATCCGTAGGATGTTACCAAAACATAAAATAGCACACTAATGATTTTCTCTTCTGTTGCTGGATGATTGCTTGGAGGAAACATTAATAGCACGGAAATTGTTCATAATGGAGATCATGCACATGATAAATGTGATGTTAGATTTGTGACTTTTTTTCTAGTTTTAGCTCTCTCTGATTTGTAGCTAGTAAATTAGATTTACTATCCTGCCTAGGTGCATCTACAAGTGGCAGCACCTATGCAGTCAATTGTTTACTATTCCTGTACCAGTGAAATACGCATGTCCCAGGAATTCATTATGTGCATGAGTTGGTACAGAAAGCAAGAACATTTACACAGGTCTGTGCAGGACTGGATTTATAAATAAGCAGAGTAGGCATGTGCCTACAGGTGCCAGCTGCAAGGGGGTGCCTTGCTCTGTTAATTTTTTTTACAATCTACATGTCCTCCAGGCTAGAGGGACATGTAAGGTATCGTTGGAAAGGCCAGAGTATGGCCTTTCCGATATTTCCCAAATATGATCCTGTAATGTGTTAAATTAAAAATTGAAAAAACTAAATGCAAAATTTACTTTTTTTTTCTTCTCTGTTCTAGAAGTCAGAGCCATTATATGCTTTTACATGTAAAGTAAACAATGCTACTGCACTAACATACCTTCTCATTTCCCACGCTGGGAGCAAGTGTGGAGGTGATGGCGCAATACGTTATTATGCATTGTTCGTCTAACATACAAGCTCTACTGCGAGTTGATCCTTTGGACCCCTGTATCTCAATTATTTACCCTCCACAAGTTCAATTTAAGTGTCATTGGACAGGTCAGAATCTGGGCTTTTTTAATGATACCAAATATAACCATGTAAAATGTAAAAGTAACCCCCCCTGTTCCAAAGCAAAGCAAGTTTTGATATCCTATTGTAAAACTGCTGAAAATAAAGAAACAACAAAAAAAGTTTGTGTGAGATTTCCTGCACCAATAAAATAATACGTATCTGTTAGGTACTCCTTAAACATCTCCTCCTTATAACGTTTCACAGTCAAGTAAAAATGTATAGAAATACAGCAGCGAAGTGGTACCTAAACATATAAATTCAAACTAGTGTAATCCGGTCACTCAAATCACACCATTAAAGCCCCCTACAAGAAGCACTCACTAGATGTTAAAAATTTAAAAGCACATCATAACACAAAGTGTTACCCTCCTCCGGCCAATCATGAATTTGTAGTGAGATCTCGGATTCTGTACGCTTCTCAGTGGGGATTTGTAGATGCAGCCAAATCCTCCGTTTAAGGGTAGGTGCGGCAAATAATCGCCAAGTACACGTGAAAATAAAATAAATAAAAAATTTATTGTTAAAATTAGCATGTCATTCAACGCGTTTCGTGGTTAACACCACTTCATCAGGAATATACAAGCTATATGTGATCAGTCTATTTAAAAGTCCCCAAATCCACAAGTGATCTTCCAATTGGTGCTCCTCCTAATTGCTAATACTGTCCTGCTGGTTACCGAACGTCTTCTTTCTTCCAATCACTGCCTTTCTCTTTGAGCATGTGTTGAATCTTCCTCCTCCATCTTTGAAGATCCTTCGCCCAATCCTCCGGCTCACACCCCCTTCTCTTGGCCGTGCATCGTGGCCAATCAAACTCTGTTTATCTTCCTTCATAACTTATGGGGACGGACCGTCCTGGCAATCGTGATGGAATACATATAATGAATCAAGCTTTAATAACTATGTATAAAGCACCCTAAAAAGAGTTAATGATGTCCATATCAACAGTAAGACCCCCGTTTTTCCACGTACCCAGTTTATGGGGGACTTTTATATAGACTGATCACATATAGCTTGTATATTCCTGATGAAGTGGTGTTAACCACAAAACGCGTTGAATGACATGCTAATTTTAACAATAAATTTTTTATTTATTTTATTTTCACGAGTACTTGCCGATTATTTGCCGTACCTACCCTTAAACGGAGGATTTGGCTGCATCTACGAATCCCCACTGAGAAGCGTACAGAATCCGAGATCTCACTACAAATTCATGATTGGCCGGAGGAGGGTAACACTTTGTGTTATTATGTGCTTTTAAATTTTTAACATCTAGTGAGTGCTTCTTGTAGGGGGCTTTAATGGTGTAATTTGAGTGACAGGGTTACACTATTTTGAATTTATATGTTTAGCTACCACTCCGCTGCTGTATTTCTATACATAATTGAAAATAAAGAAACATCCAAAAAAATTAAGTGGTAAATAAGTCGTGTCTTAAAGACCCTCTGCCGCAGTATTTTCATGCCCAGAATTTTGGATGCTGTGGGACGAAACGGCCATCGTTTTCATAGCTAGGGTTAGAAATTAGGAATGGACTAAGAATTTATGGTTAGTTTACTATTTGTGCTTGTTTTAGGGTTAACCCGAGCCCTAACATTCTGCTCCATTTTCACTTAATATTAAAGCAATAGATTCTCTTTGTTAACTTGTTAATCATTAGTTTTTTTTGTTTCACCTAAAACAAGAATTAAATTATTTTTGGCACTTTGGGGGGGGGGGTATTTCTGAAATTTGAAACTGGCCCTGTCAGTCACGATGATATCAGCACACCCCTCCTTTTTTTTGCCCCAAAGCAAGTTTTGATACCCTATTGAAAAATTGCAGAGAATAAAGCAGAGTCAAAAAATGAAGTGGTCAAAAGGTCACGTCTTGAGAAGGACCCCTGGCTGCAGCTGTAATTTGATGCCCAGAACTTTGGATGTTTCAGGCTGAAAAGGAGCATCATTTCCATAGCTAGTGTAGCGATGTGTTAAAGTTTGCTGTGGCAGTACCCATTTTTGGCCACAAGATGGAGACTATCACGATTTAAGACCCTGGACACTTGAACTACATATCCATGCATGCTTTGCGAAGAAACAGGAAGTGGGTGGGTTTGTGGAGAGCCTGTACATCCTGCACCTCGTGGAGAGGCAGGAGAACGCGCCAGAGAGCTGAGGAGAGCGGATGCACAGAGACACACACAGAAGGAGAGATCCAGAGCTAGGCCGGAGCGCAGACAGAGTGGATTGGGCCTCACAATCGGGCCACCCAGCCTTGCGGGAGAGAGACATCACCAGCTGTATTCCGAGTGCAGTGCTGAGGAGAGAAGACCCCTCGAGTAAGGAGTACCGCGGTCGATTGAAGCGGGGAGCAGGCGGTAAGCTGGCTGAGTTGCGGCTGACAGACAGAAGGCCAGACAACAGATCCGGTGGTCGGCGTCCCCAGTCAATATCGAGCGGAGAGACGTCCTGGGTCAGCGGAACCTCAAGCTTGCGCCGGATGGGTGAGAGGCCCCCAAGGCCGTGTGTAAATTTAAGCGTACACTGCTGTTTTCTTCTAAAACCCACAGGGCCCCAACTGACTAGTCGAAGACATCGTTAAAGCAAGCTCACTGGCCAGTAGAAAAGTACCCGGGTACCCTACATATATAAATATATATCACTTCAAGTTCTGGGACTTAACCTGTGCAGGACTCTGTTTTCCTTTTTCAAAATCCATACAAGGGGGCAAAGAAAAAGCTACATTCTGAACGATTTTTCCTTTTTTTGTTCCCGCTGCGCGCTTATCGTAATACGAGAACTGTGTATTTTATTGTGTCCCGCTACGCGGTTTTTCCTCGAATTTCGTATCTTTTAATTTTCTGCTCGGTCGGGGTTTTTTCCGAAAATACGAAGCCCTCGTGTTTTCGTTTCTTTTACCGCTACGCGTTTATCGTGTTACGAAAGTACTGTAAATCTTCCTGCATATACCGTGTCTTAAGAGCTGCAAACCTTTTAGTAAACCTTTTAAATTATAAAACTGTTCAGCGTGTTGGAGTATATTTATTCCCTAGTGCGGGGAGACTGACCCGTGGTTCATTTTCAGCGGCTCCTCCGGGAGTGAGCGCTACACGTGGGGGCTCGTTTCCGGGATTCAGTCTCTGGAAAAACCGCATCTAAAGGGTTAAATATGGATCCAGACACTGCTGCCGAATGGTGTGGGGAGTATAGTAGTCAGTTAGCATGTTGCATAGTCATGGATATTCCCGCAGACACTTGGGCCGAAGATCAGATTCGCCAGGCCGTGGCCACGCTAGCACCAGATCATCGGGGGTTAATCCTGGACATTAAGAAAAACCCAGATACCTCTCACACGCATGTTCTTCTCGAATGGAGAAAAGGTATTCCAGCATGTTTTCGGGGCGCGAGCGTGAAGCTGACCGATGAGGTGGAAGTCCAACTGATTCAGCCAAGTGCGCCACGTGGCGAAGCCGAAAGTGTTTCCGCGCCCAGTCCGTTGGCCATGATCGGGCCTGAATTTATCGTGGCTATTGGAGATTTGCTGGCTAAATGTCAGAAAACAAGCCCTCCTCACACTAATTTCGGTTATCGACGGTTAAGGAACTTTACAGGAAATGTACCAACTCCGGCGGGAGAAGAAACCTTTGAGGAATGGGTGGAACAGGCGATGCAGGCTCTGGATGAGTGGGACGTCCCTGAGGCCCAGAAAAAGCAAAGGATCACCGAGAGTTTAAAGGGACCTGCGTCAGAAGCGGTGAGAAACCTAAAATTGAGTAGAAAAGATTGTACTGCTTTGGATTATCTGAACGTTCTTGAAGAAGTGTTTGGGCGAACAGAAAAGGCAGCGGAACTGGTATATCAGTACGAACACACCTATCAGAAGAGAGGTGAGAGAATGATTGATTACATGAGGCGCTTGGATAAGATTCTGCACCAAATACTCCTCAAGAAAGGGGCCAACCGGCTGACGTAGATAAGATACGAATAAAGCAGATCCTGAGAGGCTCTCAACCGTTAGATCCGGTGATGATGCAGCTGAGAAGCAGAGCAGTCAATCAAGAGTTGAAGTACTTGGAACTGATCCGAGTTGTACGAGAGGAGGAGGCTCTGCTGGAAGAGAAATCCTTCAGGCGGGGAGAAAGGGCTTATGCACAACCTGCGAGATATAACGACGGTCTACAGCCTGAAAACGACTCGATAGACACCTATGGATCTGACCTGGACGAACAGGAACAGTTAGTCGGGTTTAAATCCACCGGAAGGGCTGCTAAAGAATCGAACCCTTCTGAACGAAGCGAGTTGTTCAAGACTGTAAAGGAGGTACAGGAAGCTCAAACTGAACTGCAGAAAGCGCACGCTGAACTGTGCAGGGTGTTGATGAAGGTGACCGAGATGCAGGGGGAAATGCAAAAGTTCCTAACAGGTATGCAGACGACAGAAGTTGCTGTGGCGTCTGGTCCAAACCTTTAACAAAATCTCAACAAGAAACTACGTCTCCGCTCTCTAAGAAGAGATGTTTCGGTTGTGGAGAAATGGGCCATTTCCGCGCACAGTGCCAGGGCCGAAAGCCTGAGAAGGATAGAGTCGAGAGATTGTTGAAAGCTTTAGAAGGACTGTTGTCTACCCACCGGCGGGAAACGCCAGAGGGCACCAGTGAAGGAGCAACCTGGGTGCCCGAAGGTTGAACCCCGCTCCAGAAACCAAGTCAGGGCTAGGAGGGCAAGAGGGCCCAAAGTTAAGCCAACTGCTGAGCCTGCCAGAATGGAAAGAGTCACTCCCTTAGTGTCCGGGTCTACGTCATGGGGAGGCAATGCACACCCAAAACCTGCACGGGCCAAGAAAAAGGCCAGGGTCCAGCAAACTGGGTCTAAACGTCCGGATACCGCTACAAAGTTTCCTGATCAGCTGATAGGTCCTTCTCCTATTGTGCCAATTCAAGTGGAGGGAGTCTATACTAAAGCCCTGTTGGATTCAGGGGCCCAAGTGACTTTGATCTACCGAGATTTCTATGAGAGACACTTGAAACATATTCCCTTGCAAGAACTGAAGGATTTGGAAATCTGGGGTATCGGCACTGAGAAACTCCCTTATGACGGGTATCTGCAAGTAAGGTTGGAGATCGGATCTGAAGTCATCGGACAGTCCGGAGGCTGTGACGCTTGGCCATTGTGTGCCCCCGACCCTCGGTGCAAACAGAAGCTCTCTGATAGTGGGGACGAATACGGACCTAGTGCGGCGTCTCCTGACCCCCATCGTAGTGGAAGAAGGGTCAACTCAAGGAGTGCACCCCATGTTACGACCGGTCTATCAGAGGATGGTTGAAGAACGGAAAGCACCTGCTGAGGTGGGAAGACTGTGGAGACTGGGTGGGACAGAGAAGGTCTGCAAGCAGGAGAAGTAGCGAGCTTCCGGGTTTCAGTCAAGTTGAACGGATCGCAACCAGGTCCTTATGTGGTGCTGGGAACCGATGTCAGTCATGGGAGTGAAACCGGAGTCGAAGTAATTCCTGAAATAATCTCCACAAAAGCCTTGAAGAGAACACGAGGAAGAGTCTCGGTCAGTGTGTGCAATGTGACAGATTCTCCAGTGGTCCTTAAAGCACGAATGCCTATCGGGCAAGTAGAGTCTGTTACACCCCTCTCTACCGATTCAGGAGGGGGAGAAGATAAAGAGATTCCAGATGAAAGATTCTACCCCAAGGACGCTCCCATTTCACCTGAGTGGAAGAAACGTCTTCAGTCTCAAGTTCTAAAGTGGAAAGAATTATTCTCGAAAGATGAGTTCGATGTGGGCCTGGCTAAGAGTACGGAACACCGCATTCGGTTGCAAGAAGACAAGCCGTTTCGTGAAAGGTCAAGGCGAGTTCCGCTGGGAGACTTGGATGATCTGCGAGAACAGCTAAATGAGTTGCAGAGAACCAATGTGATTCAAGAGTCCAGGAGCCCATATGCATCTCCAATAGTGCTGGTCAGGAAGAAGAATGGTTCTGTCCGCTTGTGCATAGACTATCGCACCTTGAACCGAAGAACCATCCCCGACCAATACGCCACTCCTAGGATTGAAGATGCCTTACAGTGTTTGTCTGGAGCAAAGTGGTTCAGTGTACTAGACCTGCGAAGCGGATATCATCAGATACCGATGCACCCTGAAGACAAAGAGAAAACTGCGTTCATTTGCCCACTGGGGTTCTTTGAGTTCAATAGAATGCCTCAAGGTCTGACGGGAGCTCCAGCCACGTTTCAACGGTTGATGGAGAAGACAGTCGGGGATATGAATCTAATCGAAGTGTTAGTGTACCTGGATGACATAATTGTGTTCGGGAAGACTCTGGAAGAGCATGAGCAACGTTTGGAGAAGGTCTTGAAGAGGCTCCATGAAGAGGGGTTGAAATTGTCTCTGGAGAAATGCCAGTTCTGTTTACCGTCAGTCACATATCTGGGACACGTGGTCTCGGCAGAAGGTGTTTCGACAGATCCTCGAAAGTTGGAGGCCGTAGCTTCTTGGCCTAGACCTCGAAACGTCACTGAACTTAGATCTTTCTTGGGATTCTGCTCATATTATCGAAGATTTGTGGGAGGATTTGCAAAGATAGCTCAGCCGCTGAACAAACTCCTACAGAAAGAAACCACCGAAGAAGGCTGTAAGGTCTCTGACCGAAACCCTCCGCTCCAGGACCAAGGAAGGCTAAAGAGTCCATACAAGGTGAATGGACTAGTCAATGTGAAGGTGCGTTTATGAAGCTGAAAGAGAATCTAACCCGAGCTCCTGTTCTGGCCTACGCGGACCCTCACAAGCCATATGAACTACATGTGGATGCCAGCCGAGAAGGTCTGGGAGGAGTCCTATATCAGGAGTATGATGGATTGCTGAGGCCTGTAGCGTATGTGAGCCGGAGCCTTTCGCCTTCTGAGAAGAACTATCCTACTCACAAACTGGAGTTCCTGGCCTTGAAGTGGGCAGTGGTGGACAAGTTGAAAGACTATCTGTATGGAGCTGAGTTCGTGATCAAGACGGATAATAATCCTCTCACCTATATCCTTACTACTGCGAAACTGGACGCAACGGGACATCGGTGGTTGGCCGCTCTGTCAGGGTTTCGGTTCAGCCTGAAGTATCGCCCTGGGGTGAACAATCGAGATGCTGATGCTTTATCAAGAAGACCCTACACTACAGAATGGACTCAGTTAACTCCAGACGGGGTGCAAGCTTTGTGTCAAGGAACAGAGCGCCGGGTCAAGGGAGGAGTTGAAGCGGAGGCCATAGGAGTCATGGCCGCGGCTGTTCCTGAGTTCTACTGTAACCCTACACAATTGAGAGATGAAAATCTACCTACCTTTTCCAAGCAGGATCTGAAAGCGGATCAAGCTAGAGACCCTTTGATTGCATTGACCATAAAGGCCCTGACTGCAAACCAGCGAGAGATTCTGCTAACCAATTCCCCGGATGGAGCCAGATTGGTCTACAAAGAGTGGGAGCGGTTGAAGATGTTGGATGGTGTGGTCTACCGAAGGGGCCCCTCGACCAATTCCGAAGAGATTCAACAGTTATTTCTCCCCACCAAACACAGGGAGAGTGTGTTGCGATCACTACATGATGAGCATGGACATTTGGGTGCTGAGAGAACTTTTAAATTGGTGCGAGATAGGTTTTATTGGCCTTGCATGAGGGCTGAAGTCGAGAGTTACTGCCATTCCTGTCTGAGGTGCATTCAGAGGAAAACTCTACCAACCCGAGCTGCTCCAATGAGCCATCTACAGAGTCAGGGACCCATGGATTTGGTGTGCATTGACTTCCTGTGCTTAGAGCCGGATGCTAGTGGGCAAGGGAACATTCTGATAGTGACTGATCATTTCACCCGTTATGCCCAAGCTTTTTCTACAAAAGACCAACGCGCTCCGACAGTGGCGAAGGTGCTGATGGAAAAGTTCTTTGTTCATTACGGCCTGCCAAGAAGAATACACTCTGATCAGGGAAGAGACTTTGAAAGTAGATTGGTCGGGCAATTGCTGGAGTTGTTGGGAATTCAAAAGACTCGAACTACGCCATACCACCCTCAAGGTGATGCTCAGCCTGAAAGGTTTAATCGCACGCTGCTAAATATGCTGGGGACCTTGTCTAATGTGGAGAAGCAGAGTTGGAGTCGTCACATAGCTACTCTGGTGCATGCATATAACAGTACGGAGAGTGATGCAACTGGATATTCACCGTACCGTCTTATGTTCGGAAGAGAAGCTCGACTGCCAGTTGATTTGGCATTTGGGTTATCTCTAGACCAGACGTCGGTAGCTTCTCATAGAAACTACGTGGATAGACTTCGGAAGAATCTGGCTTCTGCGTTTGAACAGGCCCGTTTGACTTCAGGTAACAGGGAACAGAGGAACAAGAGAACTATGATTTGAAGGTTCGGATACAAGATCTACAACCCGGTGATAGGGTTCTGTTGAAGAACTTGGGTGCTGCTGCAAGACACAAGTTGGCGGATAGATGGAGTTCCCAGGTTTACATTGTCTGCAAGCAACTGCCGGGTCTGCCAGTGTATCAAATCCGCCCAGATGGAAAGGCTGGGCCTCTTAAGAACTGGCACCGAAATCATTTGTTACCTTTGAGAGAGGCTGTGAGGATACCAGTTGGGGATGAACTCCCTCCGCCGAATCTGCCTGTTCCACGTTTACCTCCTGTTACTCGGTCTCAACAGACTCGGGTGTTGACTCCGCCGATGTGTTCCAGTTTACCTCCTGTTACTCGTCTCACAGACTCGGGTTGTTGAAGAGAGCGAAAGAGACAGCGAGGAAGAAAGTTTTTGTCTGGACTGGATACGTTCACCGGAGCCTGAAGAGATTACCTCAGTTCCTGAACGATGGGAGAGTAATTTGAGGCCTGAGGCTCCTGAATTCTTGTTGGAAGTCCCTGAGACTGTTGATATCCCTGAGCCGCTTGAATTTCAGTGGGAAGCCCCTGAGGCTGTGGGGATCCCGATAGCTCCGGAAGCTTATTCAGGTGATTACGGTTCTATGCCTTCACTGGAGGGATCATACTCTGAAGAAACGTCTGCTCCAGTGATAGAAAGAGAAATTGAGCCAACGCCCATAGTACTTCCACCTGAAGAGGAACGGAGGGAGCCTGAACAAAAACGCTCTATTCGGCCGCCCCAGCGACTTACTTATGACTCACCTGGACATAGCACTGAAGAGGCCATCACCACTGTGCAGAGATTGCCCGAAGTGTCTGCTATGTTAGCTGAGGTAGCCCAGACCATGAGTCAGCTTGAGAAAGTGTTTCTAACCCACTGCATGTATGCTGCTGAACCTGTATATGCTGTATAAACTGTGTGCAAATTGTAAAAGGATAATGTAACTGTTGTACCTCCTTGGAGAGACCCAAGAGTTCTAGGAGGGGGAGAGTGTAGCGATGTGTTAAAGTTTACTGTGGCAGTACCCATTTTTGGCCACAAGATGGAGACTATCACGATTTAAGACCCTGGACACTTGAACTACATATCCATGCATGCTTTGCGAAGAAACAGGAAGTGGGTGGGTTTGTGGAGAGCCTGTACATCCTGCACCTCGTGGAGAGCAGGCAGAGCGCGCCAGGGAGCTGAGGAGAGCGGATGCACAGAGACACACACAGAAGGAGAGATCCAGAGCTAGGCCGGAGCGCAGACAGAGTGGATTGGGCCTCACAATCGGGCCACCCAGCCTTGCGGGAGAGAGACATCACCAGCTGTATTCCGAGTGCAGTGCTGAGGAGAGAAGACCCCTCGAGTAAGGAGTACCGCGGTCGATTGAAGCGGGGAGCAGGCGGTAAGCTGGCTGAGTTGCGGCTGACAGACAGAAGGCCAGACAACAGATCCGGTGGTCGGCGTCCCCAGTCAATATCGAGCGGAGAGACGTCCTGGGTCAGCGGAACCTCAAGCTTGCGCTGGATGGGTGAGAGGCCCCCAAGGCCGTGTGTAAATTTAAGCGTACACTGCTGTTTTCTTCTAAAACCCACAGGGCCCCAACTGACTAGTCGAAGACATCGTTAAAGTAAGCTCACTGGCCAGTAGAAAAGTACCCGGGTACCCTACATATATAAATATATATCACTTCAAGTTCTGGGACTTAACCTGTGCAGGACTCTGTTTTCCTTTTTCAAAATCCATACAAGGGGGCAAAGAAAAAGCTACATTCTGAACGATTTTTCCTTTTTTTGTTCCCGCTGCGCGCTTATCGTAATACGAGAACTGTGTATTTTATTGTGTCCCGCTACGCGGTTTTTCCTCGAATTTCGTATCTTTTAATTTTCTGCTCGGTCGGGGTTTTTTTCGAAAATACGAAGCCCTCGTGTTTTCGTTTCTTTTACCGCTACGCGTTTATCGTGTTACGAAAGTACTGTAAATCTTCCTGCATATACCGTGTCTTAAGAGCTGCAAACCTTTTAGTAAACCTTTTAAATTATAAAACTGTTCAGCGTGTTGGAGTATATTTATTCCCTAGTGCGGGGAGACTGACCCGTGGTTCAATTTTCAGCGGCTCCTCCGGGAGTGAGCGCTACACTAGGTTTAGAAATTATGGTTTGGTTACTATTTGTGCTTGTTTTAGGGTTAGGGTTAACCCTAACCTTATCATTCTGCTCCAGTTTTGCTTCATTTTATTTTTTTATATAATTTTTTTTTTTTCATTTTTCACAAACAAAGTAATCAAACAGTAGGTAAGGGCCTTCACAAGACATCCATCTCCTCACTGAAGAAAATAATAAATGAAAGTTAGTGCATATACATCAAGGGAAAGCAAAAAAAAAAAAAAACGTCCGAGAAAATATCGCAAAAAAGAAAATTTTGCTTCATTTTAAGGCAATAAATTCTTCATCTTTTTTTCATATGAACCTGGAAACTGTTTTCCAAAACGTTAATTTTTTTTTTTTAGTTTCTCCCAAGCCAAATATCAAAAAAGTCTTTTTGGCACTTTTTTGGAGGGGGGGGGGGGGCGCTCCAGATTTCTGTGACTACGAACTTCCTGAGATGAAAATCCCACTCCCTGCATCACCTCTTTTTCTGTACGGTCTGCTGACATTCCTGTGAAAGTGCAAAAGATTTTCAGGCTACATGGAGGACAGACTTCTCAGTGGTATTAAAAGGCTTAAATCACAGCTTTAAATTCCTATCAGACTCCTAATATTTGCATGTCTGAAGAGCTCAAATAGGATGTGTGCTTATGTTTGCAAAGGATAAATGCTGTCTGTAATTGAAGGTTGATCAAGGGAGCAAGGTGAACAGATAAGGATATGGCTGCTGGACTTACTGACTGAAGCAGGACAAGATATCTTAAAGGGATACTCTATTGAAAAATAGAGTACATTTTTTTTGCCCTTAAATAATTGGGCAGTGATGGTTGACTATTATTACATTTTATTTATAGTGACAATTTTTTTCTTCTTGAAGAATGTCATCAGAAAACAGACATGACAGCATAACGGCCGCGCGGGGCCAAGTCTCAAAAAGCACATATGAATAACTGCAAAAAGTGTCTCAAATGTTCAGAAAGTGCGTCAGGTTCAACAAAGAAGATATCTGGAACAAAAAGGAAGACACAAAGTGGAATACACACTAAAAAGTGCGCCGTGACCCAAAAAGAAAAAAAAAGTGAAAAGGATGGCAAAGGCCCATAGTGTGGCTCACTCCTGGGAGTCCGAGGTACGTAGGAGGCCATGTAAGCATGCACCCAATTTTTTTTACATTTTTTTGGGTGATTTTACTCACCTTCTCTCGCTTACCACATGCAGATCCTCCTCTTTGGCTCAGGGACTCCTAAACTCAGATGTCCCTGAGGCACTTTCTGTGCAATTTGTTCTCCTACGCAACTTGCATAGCGCAGGAACCACAAATTACATAGCACGATGAGGTTTGCACACTTTGCGTAGCTTCGATCCATCATTCTGAGCAGACACAGGAAACTTCTGCACGCAAATGTACAGATACGATCCATCGGCTGCCTCTCTAAAGTGGATCTAAAGGGGTTAACGCAAAATATAACCATTTATTCTGTTAATAAATGTTTTATTTAGCATTAACCCATTCTGATCTGATGGTGGCTTTATTGGAAGTTGTGCCTGGGTAGAAAACAACTTCTGGGCTCCAGGAATAAGCCAATTTGGGCATCAGCATATGAAATATATGGAGGATTGTGAAATCACCTGTAGAGGCTGACGAGTGGCCTCCTAAATACTCATAAGCGGAAGATTGGCTGAGCCCCATATAAGCTCCGATTTTGTGAGTGCACTCTGTAGCGATATTGTACATCACAGTATTGCGCTATGTGTTTTATTTTTTAAGCTTACAGATACCTTATATTATGAGAAACAGATTACAGCTTTGTGACCTGGAGGGTAATATATTCCATTTGTATTTTTAGCTCACCTATGCATGTGGTGTCCCACCCAATTGTAAAAATAAGAGAGTGGGTTAATAAATTTGAACATTTTGCAATTTGTGTTCAGTTCATCTGATCGAAACACTCGGATCGCACAATGTGATGACATTTAGTGCACTATTAAAGTACAGCACAGGAATCCGAATATATACTTAATATCAGCTTTTGTCTCAAATTCATGGCTTGGATCGAGATTTGAAAAAGCAGGTGTAAGCTGAGAAAAAAACAATTACACAATGGGGTGAAATGTACGAATGATACAACACAATCAAGGAAAAAAATCAATTGGTGGAAAGAAAGGTGCTGTGTGTACGTCGAAATATCACAACATGGTATGTGGTTGCTTCTGCAATAAGACTGATAACTGTTCAAAGCGATTCCATCATCCTTCAATCACTAGGAAATAATTCACTTAAAGGAAACAAATATCAGAAAAACACTTCATCTTGAGCTAAAATAAACTTGTCACAGAACTAAGCTAAAGGGCTACTGACATTCGAGTAGATGAAAGAGCCATATCAAATTTAGACCACCCAGATGACACCATGACGGACATATCCCGGTGTTACCATTTCCAAAGCATTATACAGAATATGTGTCATGTTCATGCAACACACAGTAAGCAACGTTTCTGTAAAAAGTATATTGAATGCGATAAAACATATTTGTGGACATGTCTTGCATGTTTCCACATGACTGTGGAGTGGTGACTGTTCAATAGTAAAATATTCCATTTGGAATCCTGAAGGATACCCTAATTTATTGAAATATTAAAGATTTAGGGAACTGAGTAGCATGTATTTTTACAAGAATTTTGAGGAATGACATGCTAGTAAGAATGGGCAACTCATTTACTTCAGTCACATAAAGACCCATTGTAGAATATGTCCAATATTGTTTACACTATATGTAGCAGACTAACAGTTTTCAGGTACTGAGTAGCATAAAAGACCTGCCAACTGTGAAAATGTTGTCATCACAGGCATTCATTTGTAAACTTAATGATGTCACAATATTTGTCTTCACTCAGTGCTTGATTAAGGTCTTCAGGGGTCTGGATCGTAAAGTTTTAGTGGGCCTCTGTTCATCTTCCATTGTTCCACTGCCCTATTCTTCTGACCTTCCATTGCTCCACTGCACCATTGTGTTTGCAACCCATTCTTTTAATCTATTTTGTTCCTGTCTGAAAACCTTCCTTTTTCTCACAAAACCTGTCACTACTCCATCCCTCTTGTTCTTATTTTGATGATTACACTTGGTGCAGACATCGGTAATCTTTCGATGGGCCTCTTTGCGCTATTGGGCCTGGAGCTGCAGCTCCAGTAGCCTATACGTTATTATGGCCCTGTCCTCACAGACCAAAAGTTGTCATCACGGTGTCTGTGGGTTCCAGCACAGGATGCTGCGATATTGTCACAGGAACTGACGTTCCAGGGGTTAATTTAAATATATATAAAAACAATTCAAGGGGTGAGGCATACACAGCAGCCGAATAAAGGAGTGTAAATAGTAGAACTGATACTAGATGGACAGGGCAGTAATAAAGTACTGGAGTGGAAGACAGAGGGCAGAGAGACACAGAGGCGATGATGGGCACAGTAGAGACAGAGGCACAGAGCCTGACAGGATTAGGACATGGATACTGACAGTAGCGGGTAACAAAGGAGGCACAGGGGGATTCAGTGTAGTGGGTGCAAGCTTCAGAGAATACACATACTGGTGATTAATCACTCAACGCTGGAGTGATAGTTAGTGACTCTTCTTAGAAGGAAGATAATCAGTATGGCTAATAGCTACATCTATTATACCTGTGACTGTAGCAGGATAGAACAGGTGTGATGCTGGAAAGCCCAGGATGTAGCACTGGGCCAAGGGCTACAGATATGGCACTCTTAAAGTCGGAAAGGATCTCCCAAACATAAGGGAAAAATGCTGCTGAGTGTCACCATGCCACAGCGCCACATTCTCTAGCAAAGGCACATGACTGATCTGTTGAGCTAGACTCTATCATCAACAATATATGTGGCTCTGTTGTGCTGGTCTGGATTTTTTCTTTGATCCCGTTTTTAAGGACACTGGAAAATGACCTCCCAGCCATAGACCACTAGATGCTTGCTGCATCAGCGTGGGAGCCAACCCTGTTGAGAAGCTCTATATGAGGCTTTTACAAAATACAGTGTTACCTTTGTCTTGATTGGCCGTTAACATTTCATTACAAATCATTTATCATAGCTTTTTGTGTACCTGTATCCATTTTTCTCAGTCGGGTGGAATTTGTTTTTCTTTAACACCAAATTTGTTCTAAGTCTTCAAGGTAAGAAACCATGAACACCTACTGAAAATAAATTGGAGTCTGCCAACTGGACCTTAAAAGAAATCAAAGAAAACTCCTCTTGCAAGGAATAAGGAGTCCCCATCATGCACAGGGTCTTACAGTTGCCAATGGTTTTTCCAATGAGCTCAGGCCACAATTGCAAAGCGCTTTTTAAGTTCAGCTCTTGAGCTTTGACAAGATGACCTGGGTTCAATTTGTTGAGTAATGAACCTGTGAATGTGGCAAAAAGCACTCAAGGGGAAAAAAAAAATCAATGGAAACTAGTAACAACAATTATGTCTCTACATCAGTGTTTGAAAAAATAGCACAAATAAGAACCTTGTACTACATAGAACCACATGAATGGTGTGAAACTTCCAAATTGATACGGAGATTACGAAGAAGAATTTGAACAGATCTACTAATTGCCCTTTGTGTTGAGCTTCACTGCACTACATAGTAGAATACTCTTAAGGGGTTATTAAAAGAGCACTGAATTGGCCACGAAATTGCACCAAAAAGTGAATTTCCTCATATAGTGCAATTTCGTGGCCATTCGGCTATTCAAAAAGCTGGCAATACGACAAATATTGGTAAGTTGCCAGTGAAAAATCTTTGGCGGCAGTGAAATCCCCATAGAGAAGAAATGGTTAATCTATTCAGAGAACCCCGAAATGTCAGTGAAATGCCCTGATTTTTGGTGGTTTCATTCGACAGGTTTAACCTCCATGGCGGTCTAATTTTTTCAAAATTTCATGTCTAAAAGCATCTAAATTTTTTTTAAAGGAAACGTGTTTTTGTACATAGCCTGTAATAATTAGGAATCACGCACTGAAATCCGTGCAATCAAGAGTCCTTACTGGTAAAATCCTTTATAAATAAATAGTAACTACACGGAGTCCGATAAAGTTTGAAACATGACATAATAATTTATTATCCCAAAAATAATTATCCAAAATAATGCAATTAAATGATATTCAATAAAATACAACAAAAAACACTGAAATCTGTCTGAAAACAAGGGTGAGACGAAGTATGGTCTGTTTCTTATCCTGTAGTGCCACCTAGTGGCCATTCATAAACATTGCACATTGGATTATACAGTGTAAAATAATTTTTTCCTAAAAGTTTGCTGCTGGTCCCGCCCCCCTGCATCGAGTGACTCACAGGGAGCCTTACCAGGAAGCAGCTCGCTGAGATCACACTGCGGGGACAGCCAGGGAGCCAGGAGGAGGTGAGTATGCATCCAGCCCGAGTGTGGCTCCAGGTTAACGTTCGCGGTAGTGAAATTTAACCCCGAATCACACTCGGGAATACCACCAGGGAGGTTAAACAGGGAATCCCATAGGTTTCAATGTTAAATTCCCCATTTAGCTTTATATTTTTTATCCAATTTTTTATTATACAATAATCATAAAAAGTCGCGTGGAAAGAACGCCAGGCAGGGCCACCACACAAGGGCACACAAAAAAAGGGAGTCCGCAGCACGATCCAGCGTGCAAAAAAATAAAACCTAAAAAAAATAGAATTTCCAAAGTCATCCAAAAATGCTGGGAACAGGGGGGGGGGGCAGCAAAATACACTTGGCAAATAGACAAAAAAAATTGAATAACATGGGGAGGCAATACGTCAAAGACTTAGAACAGTCCAGGCAACGCCATGTAAGTGAGAAGAAAAACAGGACAAAAAGAAAAAACAAATGGAGGGGCCTCTTCATCCCACATCCTGATACAGCATCAGCTCCACAGCAGGCAGGACACCACAAAGGGTACCTCCACACAGCCCCCGAAAAACTCAGCGACCTCAAAGACAGTCAGATGATCGACAGGTAAGTACTAAGACTCTTCTAGAAGATTGCGGGGTCGTAGAATCGGAAGTCCAAAAAACCACCATCTCGTCACGTGGCCCTCAAGGCACCACCTGGACAATCTACAGCCATCGCCAACATACAGGGGGTCAACAGGAAGGAAAATAGCACAGTGGCTGCCTCTGGGGCTGTCTCTACTGCAGGAGCAGCGACATCCTCTTCGTCTCCCAGGCACAGAGAGACCACAGGGGCCCTCTCCGAACCTGGGCTCTGCTTGGCCACCCGACACTCCGACACTGGGGCTGCACTCTACTGCTCAGTACCTGCGTCCCGCTCAGCATGCCCAGAAGCTCCCCTCCATGTTTCATAGAAAACTCCTCCTTCATATGGCACAGATAAAATTTCTGGCCCATTCCACATTTCTCTTCATAGAGGGCAAGTAATCCGAAGCCTCTAAAAGCAGCAGATCAGCTGGCGATGGTGTCCTGGCCATCCTCAGGTCTGGAGAGTCTGCACATCCATGATGCGTAAACCACTCTGAGGGTCCCATCCGGACCTCCGCCCTGGGGAACAGGGGGGATGTGACCATCATCGGCCCCATTCTAATCCCCCCAGTAAGCAGCCCACGAGACACAAGGGATCAGCAGGTGGAACCCGGAGGCAAAAAGAAAAGATGGCTGCCGAACAGAGGCCCACCAAAGGAGCATGGAGACTGGCCTGCCTGGAGCGAGAAGACATTCGGATATACCCTCGGCTGGATTACAGGGTAATGTACGCTATCCCGTACCAAGGTAGAGTGGGAAAGTCATCAGGAAAGAGCAACTTAATCATCAGGTTTTTGGTCTGCTGTGGCGGAGCTCCTCCAGATTGCAGACACTCACCTCGGCTTTCGGCCACACACTTTTTTTAAATATTTATTCAACTGTTTATTCTTTTTCATTTGCAGCAAAAAGTCTCTATTTTTTTTAGGCATTTTTTGGGGAAACCCCCCCAATTTTTGTTAAATGGAGGTTGTTTTTTTTCCATAACAGACCTTTTTATTGTTTTCCATAGGACCTTATATATTATTCCCAAGCATTTCCATGCAGTAATGTTTTTAAAAAAGACTATTAAAAGTTAAAATGTTTTTGTTTTTTTTACCCTTGTTCGGCGGCTAGTTGGCTTTTTCCCGCGGCTTGTCGGCAGTATGTACGTCAGGTCGCCATCTTTTTTCAGATCGATTCGGCAGATCGTTGGATGCATTCAGTGGTTTTCTGGATCAGTCAGTGGTTTTCCGATTCGTTTGCCAGGTCAATTCACACACCCAAATGTCGGTGACATTTTGAGGCTCTCTGAATAACCCAGTTAATCTCTAACCTTGCACATCCTGTGCATATACAAATGCTTTTGTACTTAGCCGGCAATAGTTTGTTTGTTACTCTGCATTATGACAATCTAGGGGTCATGATGGTTGAATAATACACCATGGGGTGCTTTAGCAAAGCCTCGTGAAAACAGACTGACACTTATAGTCACTAAATCAATAAACGAGTCAAATGAGAGAAAGGCAAATCATAGGCCAAAATAAGAGAGATGGAAAAATAGCTGAATTAGATAATATTTCCAATTGAGTTATTTTAGATTAAAACGAGCAGCCCTTACACCCACCTATTTTTGACAGGTTCCTGGATTGGCAATTAAATTCATTTTTGTGTTAAACTGAATACAAATGAATGCAGGTTTTACCTTTTTGTGAAAAGAAATTATCAAGATTTTACTACATAATTAACATCAATGGGAAAGGAGGCATGACGTTCTTATAAGAGAGATGGATTGAATGATGGTAATGAATAAAACATTTCGCATAGTAAGAATGGAAAAGGGAAACAAGGGTAAACGTTAGCGAAGATAATGAAAAATTTAAGCAAATAACAAAAGATTAACTTCTTCAGGACAAAACATTGATTGAAGAATGTATGGCTTGATAGATGGGGCCACCATTAAAGGACACTACGATTTGATTAGTAGGGATGAGCTGTTCGGTTCGATGTGTTCAGAGTTTGATTCGAACATCGCCAGTTCGTATGTTTGCGAACCTCGAACATTTCCGCGTGTTCGCAGCATGTTCGCCCACAATGCACCACAATGGACCACAATGCACTTTTCCACTGGCCTGAAGCTTGTAATTGGCTACAGCCTTGCACCTGACCACAGTTTAGGTGCAAGACAGGTGCAAGACTATGCCAAACACGGCTCAGAGTCCTGATTGGGCAAATTTTGCCCAATCATGGGCTCACAGAGCTAAATCCCGCAGCACACTATATAAGGCTTCACACAGCCTTCAGCACGTGTTTTTTGAGAGGAGATTGCTGTGTTAGTGTGTGTTCTCACTGCCAGTCTGCCAGCAGCTATTGGGGGGGGGTCTCATTTCTACAAAACATCTGGGAATTGTTCTAATCTTTGTGTTCTCACTGCCACCAACTATTTTGGGGGTCAGTCATTTATACAAAATATACGGGAATTGTTCTAATCTTTGTGTTCTCACTGCCACCAGCAATTGTGGGGGTCTCATTTCTACAAAATATCTGGGAATTGTTGTAATCTTTGTGTTCTCACTGCCACCAGCAATTTTGGGGGTCAGTCATTTATACAAAATATCTGGGAATTGTTGTAATATTTGTGTTCTCACTGCTACCAATTATTTTGAAGGTCAGTCATTTATACAAAATATCTGGGAATTGTTGTAATATTTGTGTTCTCACTGCCACCAACTATTTTGGGGGTCTCATTTCTACAAAATATCGGGGAATTGTTGTAATCTTTGTGTTCTCACTGCCACCAGCAATTTTGGGGGTCAGTCATTTATACGAATATCTGGGAATTGTTCTATTCTTTGTGTTCTCACTGCCACCCATCAGGGGGTCTCACTGACTTATAGGAGGTTTCTGGGAATTGTAATCTGTGTCTTCTCACTGCAAGCTATCAGGAGGTCCTACATATTTGTAGCAGATTTCTGAGAATTGTAATCTGTGTCTTGTCACTGTTGCCAGCTATCAGGGGGCCCTATCAGGGGGTCTCACTGACTTGTAGGTGGTTTCTGGGAATTGTAATTTGTGTCTTGTCACTGCCACCCATCAGGGGGTCTCACTGATTTATAGGAGGTTTCTGGGAATTGTAATCCGTGTCTTGTCACTGGCTGCCAGCTATCAGGGTGTTATACCAGAGTTCTGGAAATCTTTCATCTATATACCAGAGTTGAATCAGAGTTCTGTATATCTTTAATCTATATATCACTCACCATGTCGGAAAGACCAAAAAGGACAGGCAGACGCTCCCAGACACAGATAAGAAGGCAAGCAGCCTCTGTGTCGGGAGGCTGTGCCTCTGGTCGTAATGGACATGGTGCATCCTCTGCAGGGGCACGCTTGTCCTTTCTAACTGGTGCTGGCCGTCTTAAGCAGCAGCAACATACAGAGGATTTGGTGGATTGGCTAACCAGGCCATCTTCATCCTCCAAGTCCTCTGCCAGCCAGGCTTGTAGTGCTTTACAGTCCACCTCAGCTGCCAAAGCATCTAATGCAGCCTCCATGTCCACAGCTACTCCTGCCGTAGCCTCACTATCACACACAGAGGAGTCAGCTGAATTGTTTGACTACAATGACAGTGACATGCTGCTTGAGGATGCGCAGCAACTACAATGCTCTGATTCAATCTCTGAGGTTGAGGAAGGGAGTATAATCATCCTAGAGGAAGGGGGTGCCAGTGACACACAAATAACTGGCACTCACATTGCCCCAGCAGCTGCAGCATACTGCCAAGTTGGCTCCAGTGACGAGGAGAAAGGGAGTGATGACAATGATGATGAGGTCACTGACTCCACCTGGGTGCCTCTTTGAACAGAGGAGTCAAGTGAGGAGGCACAACAAACACGAGGCACAATGTCCTCTATGACCAACTGTAGCACTAGCCAGTCCAAGGCATCAGATGTCCGAGCTGCTCAGGTGCAGAGCGCTGTTGTCTCAAAGCACACATCCAGGAACTCTGCTGTCTGGGAGTTCTTTAAGAAATGTGCAGCAGACCGCAGCATTGCTATTTGTAATCTATGTCAGATGAGGCTCAAGCGTGGGAAAGACACCGGACGCTTGGGTACCACGTGCTTGAGGCGACATATGACCACCTGCCACGCATCCCATTGGTGCAACACTTTGCGTAGGTCCTCCTCACCTGTCTCTACCCCCACTATATGTCCGGCCATGTCATTGACTCCAACCTCCACTGACAGGGATGATGCTACAGTAATGGATGTACCAGGTCCTTCCTCACAATGTGACAGCATCCCATCAGCTGAAGATTTACGCAGTCAGATTACGTTGCCCCAGCTGCTGCAGCATAAGAAAAAATATAGTCTCAACCATCCCCAAGAACAGCATCTAAATGCCAGCTTAGCAAAATTACTCACATTGCAGCTGCTGCCTTTACAGCGGGTGGACTCTGCTCCCTTCCGTGAATTTGCTGAATGTGCTGTACCACAGTGGCAGGTTCCAAAACGCCATTTCTTTTCATGGAAGACCATTCCAGCACTATACCAGCACATGGAAGACAATGTTATGGAGTCAATGGGAAAGGGAGTCAGCAGCAAGGTGCATGTGACTTTAGACACGTGGTCCAGCAAGCATGGACAGGGTCGTTACATTTCCTTCGCGGCACACTGGGTAACTCTGATTGCAGCTGGGAGGGATCCAAGACGGGGCTCTGTGCTGGAGCTTGTTCATCCACCAAGCCTCCAGAAAGCTGCTTGTATGAGGTCTGTCTGCTCCACCACCACCTCTCCCTCTTCCTCCTCCTCCTCCTCTGTCTCTGGCGAAGTGGCAGTTAAACCGACGCCTGACAGGGGCTACGCAATTGCTCAAGCATTGTGTATGAATGTATCACCCCTTTAAAAAGCTGCAACAGGCACGCACGGGGCTACAAAGCGCGATCCTCTTATGGAGGATCCCACTTTGTAGCGCTGAGCGCACTAACTGCGCTCAGTGAGGCGGCCAGACGGGCGTCAGAGATGAAGGAACGACCGCAGCTTAAAAGTTGGTGTTTTCTTGTATTTTTTTTTTTTTACCTGTACGGCGGCTGGTCAGCTTTTTCTGGCGGCATTCGGCAGTCTGTTCAAGTGAGTCATCGGCTGCTTCCGGGCTTGTGGGTGCATTCAGTGGATCGGCGGCTGTGTTCGGCAACTTGCAGCTGCGTTTGGGGGCAATTTTTTTTTTATTTAGGGTGGGGCAAATCTTTCTTTTTGGAGGGGCAAATTATTTTATTTCATGGGGGATAAATAGGGGGAGCACTTTTTAGGGGGTAGATAAGGAGGGGCACTTTATTTGGGGGTAGAAAAGGGGGGCACTTTATCCAGGGGGTAGATAAGGGGGCACTTTATCCAGGGGGTAGATAAGGGGCTGTATGTTATTCAGGGGGGCAGATGAACTTAGGAGTCACCTTACCGGAGAGGTGACCCGTGGTCAGCGCCACCACCATCTTCGCCTGTCTTCTTCCTGCGGGCCTGTGTCCTGCCTGGGGAGGATGCCACCGCCGGTGGTCTTCTGGCACGAGGGAACCGCTCATATCAGGCGACTGGTGCACTTCCGGGAAGTCGCTCGATATGAGCGGTTCCCTCATATGCCTGCCAGATCACCGTCCGGCGCATCCTATGACATAATCAGAGGGGGCCGGCCCTCTGGCCGACCCCCACTATGTCAAAGGGCGTGCCGCGTGAATTTTGGAGATGGGGCTGACCGGATGTTACAGCCGGGTGCAGCAGCCTTCGGAGCCTGGCTCAGGACTGCATCATGCCTGACTGAAAGGGGCGGGCTCCGCTCGAGTGAAGGGGCAGGGTCCGCTCGAGTGAAGGTTGCGGGCACAGCTCCGCTCGAGTGAGGCGGGCAGACGCCGGCCCGCCATGAAGGGTGGACGCAGCTTGGCTCCACGCTGCGACCCATGACAGGGCGGCAAAGTGCCGCCCCTGACAAAGGGCTGCCTGGCGCTGCTGCTCCGCCCTGCTCTATGGACGGGCCGGCCCTGCGCACTTAGCGAGGTGGCCAGATAGGCGTCGAATAAAAGGTACGTCCACTCTCACAGATGTTCCGTCCCCTCTCCAATGACGTTCGTCTGACCCCAGCCTAAGGCTACGCTGCGACACAGAATGTGCCTGTGGTAAATGTGAGAAACTGCTGATCACTTCAAAATAGATACTTTACATTACGGACACTGCACAGTACAGAGCTCCACAGCAATAAAACTCACTGTAATGTGCGCTGTGTATGAGTGTATCACAGAGCTCCACAGCAATAAAACTAACAGTAATGTGTAGGCTTTATGAGCATATCACAGAGCTCCACAGCAATAACATTAACAGTAATGTTCGCTGTGTATGAGTTTATCAGAGCTACACAATAAAACACACAGCAATGTGTGTGTGCATGAGGGTATCACAGAGCTCCACAGCAATAAAACTCAAAAAATATTATACATATAGAAGGAATAAAAGATTTTTTAAATTTTTTTTATATTATTATTTTTTACACAATAATGACATGACAAAGATAGTCATGTGATATATAATTGGAAAGGCCAGCCTCTGACAGCAGAACCGTTCTTCTAGGATACAAGGGTCCAGAGATACAGGGGTCTAAATGACCTCTCTGCATCTCCATCATGGATTTTCACTCCGTGCGCTCTGCGCTGCAAAGAGCGATCCTCCTATTGAGAATCACGCTTTGCAGCTCTGTCAGCGTGCGTCCTAGCGCTTTGACGTAGATGCTTGGATAACGTACATTGTTGTGCGCGCGCACAAGCGTGCGACCGGCCCGTTGCAGCGTCACAACGCTGCGACGGACGCCGGTAAGCACGTCAGTATGGGCGCACATAGCATGCTCCTCTGACGCCAGCCTATAAGGAACTACGAGGTAGCTCCTCTCCACTGGACTGGGTATTGGTCGTATCATCATTATCAAACATCCAGGGCAAGACGTCTTTTCTCTCAACTTATATTACCAGGTAACTCTTGCGTCACACAGCAACACAACACACCTTTGACAGAAAACAACATAACTACAGCAGAGTACTTTGCGCAATTTTCTCACATTAGAACATCAAGGAATCTTACATGGCAGCATATTATGTAATTGATTTAATGAAACTGGTCAACTTTCTGTACATTTTCACTTTAGAGAAAAATGTTTTCCAAGTAAACGGAGATTATCAGTTTCTCTAAAAAAACGGACGTGTGGGTGTTATTTCATCTGGAGGTTTTCAACACATTTGTTTCCTGGAAAGATGCAAGCTGCAGTCTTCATTCTGCCCAAGATCTTTCAAATAGCTTTTCTGCCATATCTTACGGAGGAAAAAGAAGAAGAAGAAAAAAAAAAGGAGTAAAAACAACATTATAGGCCACAAAACCAAACACTGTGTACAGCTGGTCACTTAGAAGCAGATGAGACAACAAGCTTAACTTCCATATGCATTTTCTAATCAATTAGTGCAATTACCCAGGTGTATTATAGAAAAATATAATGAAAGTTGGAAAAGTATTTGTGTGTTTGTGAGAATATAGGGCCTGTTGGACTGGACTGAGAACCATAAACCTGTCATTAATTTAGCAGTGCTACATTTTGTGTTACTGTGCTATTGTCTACCAATAGATCAACTTCAAAACCTCAGAATTTAAATAGGTTAAAACTGAAGCCTGAGTCGACATTATTACACTTTAATGTTACGGTTTGGTACCCATACCTTGCCAGCAGGAAGGCGAAGTGCACGTTGTCCTCAGCCACCTGGTCCCTGTGTAGGCATAGAACTGTAACAATTGGCGCACGTTTTGGCATCTGTGTCCCCAAAGCCCCCAGGACTTTCTAATGAGTCACCCATGAGGGGACGGCACAGGAGAACACGAGCGTGTGACAATATCACTAATCCTCAGATCTAGTGGAGAGGAGCTCCCTAGTAGTTCCCTATAAGAGGGATGATTGTACATGTGTTACTCCAGTATTGTTGTTTCCAAGTACCCCTTGCTTGATGGATACCATGTATATTGACTTGGGCGGTTTCCAAAATTTGGTCCTAGATTGGCTGCCTGAACTTTTGGCATGTTCCTGGGCCTCATTTGTAAATTGTGACTTTTTTGTTCACTTTGCACTTTGTGTTTTTGCTGGTACATCAACACCATCAGCCAGTAGGTAACCAATTTACCACATTCTGTTAAATAACTACAGAATGGGCAACATCACCTCCAGGAACAAGTAATGGGCGGGTTTGGCTCGAAATCCCTACAACCAGGTTCCCTAATGCCAAAATCCCGACGGCCAACTTCCCTACACAGACAACTCCCTGACAGCCAATTTCCAGACATCCAAAATCCCAGCGGCTAACACTAACCTTACTCTGTAACCACCTAAACCTACCCCTAACCCCCCTAAACCTAGCTCTAACCCCTAAACCTAACCCCCTTAAACCTAACCCTAACTCCCTAAACCTAGCCCTAACCCCTAAACCTAACCCCCTTAAACCTAACCCTAACTCCCTAAACCTAGCCCTAACCCCCTAAACCTAGCTCTAACCCCCCTAAACCTAGCTCTAACCCTAACCCCCTAAACCTACCCATAACCCCTAAGCCTAGCACCCTAAGGGTTAGAGTGTTAGTATTAGGGTTAGCCGCTGGGATTTTGGATGTCTGGAAGTTGGCCATGTAGGGAACTTAGTATGTCGGCACTTGTTCTGTCTGGAAGTTGGCCGTAGGGATGTTGGCATTAGGGAACCTGGCTGTAGGAATTTTGTCCGGCACCCATAATGGACATACAAGCCACCCAATAGATTCAACCTGCTAGAATAAAATCTAGGCTCCAGAACGTAAATGTACCAGTGCCAGAATTTTTAGGAATTGCAACTTAAATTGGCAAATCAGAGCTCCGGTCCCTCTCTATTTCAGTTTTATTGCTTGCTAGGAGGTAATTTGAAACACTGGCGTGTTAATACAGTTCTCAGGACAAATAGCTTAAAAGAACTTGCTATGATAAAATATGATGCAATTACACAAAAGAAAAAAGCCTTCCCAATGGCGCTTACTAGATTGTGAATATGAACATAGAATAAAGTGCCTCTAACTTAAGAAAATAATACTTTTTAAAATGATGTGTTATAGAAATCAAAAACACATGGTGACACTGAAAATATTGATGTGACATATAGTGAACATAATCCTTAGCAATAAAAAATAAGTAATACTTATTTTCCCACAAATAATATTCATTACTCCCATGAAAGATGTAAAAAGAGAAAAAGCAAACATATAGTGCAAATAGAGTCCTATAAAATCAGTGTAAAAATTATAAAAGAGCATCAATCTCCCCACTTGGTTCAGAGGAAACAAGTGCAGGCAGGAAAAACTAGTTTTCTTCCATTTCGGAAGGTTCTATAGAGAAACCCCTTGGCAGCTATGGGGTTAAATCCCTGACATCATCGTTCAGATGCGTGATGACGTCAGTGGGTGGGGAAAGGCTCCGGAGGCTTGGAGAAGGAGGTGGGAGAAGGAGGTGGGAGAAGTCTGAGATCTGGTGCCAGATCATGGACCGATGACTAGAGGGGTTAGAGAGGCCTTGCTCGAAAGGAAAGAAGGGGTCCCCTTCCTTTCAAGCACTCTCCCATAGGAAGGGGCGCCTGAAAAGGATGTCATTGCGGGATGACAACAGTACCCGGGACGAGTCATGTGGGATGGTCTGACTTCAAGGAAGCGGTCAGGGGTCTACCCTGACCCTGTGGAGACCCATGACATGTGGTGGACATCCTCCGCACGCAATGTGCAGAGCCGAGGACATCCCCCACATGTCATCCGCAGAGAAAAGGTTAATATTGATTTACCCCGTCCGAAATTTTGTTTTGTTCTTCGGAATGATTCAAATCAATTTTTGGCCCCACTGACAATGGACAGTGAAATACGGTGCATTTCGCCACACTTCAGTGAACTTCGGCAATCTATATATTGAGGAATCATTCAATAGTTCTCTATGGGACAATTTCGCTGCTGCTGGACTGTACCGAACAGGACCATATTTCCCTGTCAATTGGTCTGTGGTGCTGAATCCATTGATTCAGCACCACAGGCCAATTAACAGCGTAATATGGGGCAGTTCGGTGGCAGCAAATTGTCCCATAGAGAACAATTGTATGATTCCTCTATATACAGACTGCCGAAGTGCGCCAAAATAAATCTCAGAGTTTCAGGGTGAATTGTCAGAGACGCAGGGTCTCTGGGTGAATGTTCAGGGTCTCTGGGTGAATGGTCAGAATCTGAGGATGAATGGTCAGTGTCTTTCTGAAACAAACTGAATCCATATATAACTAATCACTTCAGATCAGTCAGTTTGTTATATAACAAACTGATCTTGTCCCCAAAGCCTGTAATTAACCCAAAATAAGCCACTTGACCAGCACACGCAATAAATAAAAAATCCATATAGCAAATCGCAATAATTACCGGCAAGCTACAAGGTCAGAAACAATGTAAATAGGCTCATATAGCGTGAGATACTAAAGGGACATATTTTTTTTTTTTAGAATAATAATTTTTATTTTTCAAGTAAAACATAGGGTACAGAAAAGGAAGAAGGGAAGCAGTGTTTCACAATCACGGGAGAAATAATACATTAATGCAAGCTTTGCAACAGTAATATAACAATTATCGTAATATGCTCGTCAGAGTGGCACTGATATCAAAATGTTGCATGTTCAACTAGCCGGATCGTGAGGGGAGGACAAATAACCCGAAAGACCGGGAGGAGGAAGGGGAGGGGGAGAGAAGAAGAAAAAAAAAAAAAAAAAATGGGGGAGATTGCCAGGGAAATACCAGGAGAGCGAAGTCAAACCTAAGCCGTCAAAGTCATTTTTATCGTCCGTGCATCAGTCATATTGTAAGTAGCTGAGAGATAAACTCGCTATCCCAGCCCGCACGCCTTGTATATTTTATGTATATCCCACACTGCCCAAGGATCCTTTGCAGGGGGCCTTAGCCCGCTCATAGCGGTAGCCTTAACATCGAAATCTCTATATTTATCTAGTAGCGTGGTAAGTTGGCGAAGTGTTGGGACATCCGCCGATTTCCATAATCGGGCAAGTAACAGTAGTGTCGTGGAGACTATAATAAACATCATTTTAAGGTGCGGGCGGGGGAGATGGACCATCCCCAGTAATAGTACTTCAGGATGACACTTAACGGGTTGACCCAATATCTCCGTAAGCAGAGACGAGACATCTTTCCAGAGAGGCGTCACTACTGGGCAGTGCCACCACATGTGATCCCACTGCCGAATCACACCTCCAACACACGTCTGAGGTCCTAGGGTCCATCCGGTGCAATCTGCTAGGCGTGAGATACCAGCCATACATCACTTTTCTCTGCGTTTCCACCAGGGTAGCGCATCTAGAAGCTCCCACCGCGTACATATGAGCTTGCGCCCATTGTGTGGGGGAAAAACTCTTTGATAGCGCCCCCTCCCACGCCACCTGAAACAGCCAACGTGACGCTGCAACAGGGGTGTTCAGGATGCCATAGAAATGCGTTATAGGTTTAGTAGTGGAAAGGGGGTCCAGACACATTAATTCAGTGGTCGATAAAAGAGGTAACGTGGCTCTCAGCTCAGAACTGATACCTTGGGATGTCACGTAGGAGTGTACCTGTCTGTATGTCAAAAATTGTGAGGTGGGAAGGCCGTATGTCTGTTGTAGTTTTAGGAAGGGCAGGATAGCAGCCGGCTCAAAGAGATGGTGCAAATTAGTTATCCCGCCTCTTATCCAAGAGCCTAGTCTGATATGCGGCATCAAATAACGAAGCGCGGTTAGCGGCATTGCCATAGATAGTTTGGAATGGGCCGTAAAAAGCAAGAAATGCCGGTCCCACGCTTTCAGATGTAACTCTGTGGACGGCAACGTATGGGGTGTCTTAGGACGGAGCTGAGGAGGAACCCACATCACATTCGACAATGCGTGCCCCGACAGGTTTGCTGATTCAATAGTAAGCCACTGGGGCATGGGTGTGCTATGAAACAAAGCCATGGAGGAGGCTAGGAGAGACGCCCAATAGTAATTGTGGACGTGGGTCATATTAAGACCTCCATCTCTATGACGCAGATACAACAATTTTCGGGGCACCCTAGGCCGTTTATTCGCCCATACATATCGCATTAATAAGGTTTGGAATTTGTCAAGATAAAGGCGGGGCACTCGAATTGGCAGGGAGCGAAAAATGTACAGTAGTTTTGGTAGCACCATCATCTTCACTGCTGCCATCCTCCCCATCCATGACACCTCTCGAGAGCGCCATTGATGTAGCGTAGCGCGGATCTCCTTAAATATCCTCTCATGATTATGTACAAAAAGACTGTTAATGTCCGGGGTAATCCTAAAACCCAGATACGTGATGTATGAGGCTTTCCAGTCAAAATCATAGAGACCCTTCAGGGCTCGTAAATGTGTCGGCGTCACGTTTATGGGAAAAGCCTGAGTTTTCAGGGTATTCACCAAATGATAGGAAGCTGCGCTGTATAGACCCAGTTCTCTGTGTAGAGCTGGAATCGAGTCACTGGGATCCGTCAGTGTGAGAAGGACATCGTCTGCGTACAGATTTAATTTATATTCTGTGGGGCCTATGTTAACTCCTCTTATCAGGTCATTTTGGCGGATGGCCTGGGCTAAGGGCTCCAAGGCCATATTATATAGCAAAGGGGAGAGGGGGCAGCCCTGGCGTGTACCATTGTTAATAACGAATTCATCAGAGAGGAATCCTGAAGTTAGGACTCTGGCGGATGGGGTGGTGTATAACGCCTGTATGGCGTCCAGAAATGATTCTGGTAAACCAAACCTCCTGAGGACCATGTGCAAGAAGAGCCAGCTGACCCTGTCAAAGGCCTTTTCAGCGTCCAGTGACATGATCAGACTGGGCTGGTTCTCCCGTTGCATTATGTGTAGTAAGTTGAGCAGTTTCTTGGTGCTGTCGGGACCCTGTCTCCCACGAATGAACCCCACCTGATCCTGTGCAATCAACGTCAGCAAAACCCGCTGAAGGCGGTTCGCCAGAATCGTACTGTATAACTTTAGGTCTACATTTAATAGGGAAATAGGTCGCATGTTCGAGCAACAGTTCGGCGTCTTTCCAGGTTTTGGGAGTGTGACTATGTGGGCTCTCAGCATGTCATTCGGGAACGCCCCCTCCTCTCGCACCCTCGTGTATGCGGCAAGCAAGTGAGGCAATAATTGTGAGGCGAACGTGGAGTAGTATAATCCGGGGAACCCGTCTGGTCCCGGTGCCTTGTGTTTTGGTAGCGATTTTATAGCTGAGGAGAGTTCCTCCTCAGTGATAGGGGAGGATATGCGATCAGACTGCGCCGAAGACAGCGCCGGGAGGTGTAGGCGATCTAGATATTGTGCAACTAGTAACTGTGTTGGTTGGGTGGTGTCTGCGTTTACCTCTAAATTATATAGGGCCTCATAATATCTGGTGAATTCGTTTGCGATGTCCCTAGGATTTTGGATCGGGCCGTGATCGGACATGAGCGACGTTATCCGTCTCTGCGGGCATGGAGGTTTCAGTCTGCGGGCCAGCAGGCGTCCCGGTTTATTGTTAAATGTATAGTAGGTCGCGTTCAGTCTGCTCAGTTTCCGAACATAGGTGTCCGTCTCAAGGTCATTCAAAAGGTGTAGCTGTGTGTCTATTTTTTCCGCTAGTGAGGAGGATGGGGCAATTTTATTTTGTGTGTCTAAATCATGTAGAGTTGTGAGTATGTCCAGCCGACTCCGTTGGTAGTTACGTCTGAGGCGAGCCGCCCACCTCATACAAACGTCTCTAAGAACAGCTTTATGCGCTTGCCAAACAACAACCGGGTTCATCTCCGGAGTAGCGTTTTCGCGAAAGTAGTTAGTTAAGGCTTCCGTCATGTCAAGTGTCACCTGTTCATTTTTTAATAGCTCCTCGCGGAGGCGCCAGGGCGGTCTAACATGCCCCTGGTACACCTCCCCCAGGGTCAACAGCACCGGCGCGTGGTCAGACCACGTGAGGGGAAGAATGGTACATTCAACTGTATGTGGGAGTACATTACCAGGGACGAAAAAATAATCAATGCGAGTATAACTGTTGTGTACCTTGGAGCGAAAACTGTAGTCTCATGCAGTAGGGTTTAGTAATCGCCAAGTGTCATATAAATCGTATTGGCCCAGTACCTCTCGAAACTTCTTAAGAGAGGCCGAGTTATGCGGTCTTCCACTTCCCTTCGAGCGGTCCATGGAAGGGTCAACACTCAAGTTGAAATCCCCACACACAATCAAGGCACCGGTCAAGACCTCCTGTACCTTGTGTAACAAACGGGAGAAAAATTGGGGCTGAGAGGTGTTGGGGGCATATGCTGACACTAAGGTGTACGCTCTGGAATTGATCGTGCAAACCAATATTATGAATCTACCCGCTGGGTCTTTTAGAATGCGGTGTAATTCAAACTGTAGGCGATTATGTATCAGAATCGTCACGCCCCTAGCCTTGGATCGAAATGTGGAATGGTATTGCTTTTGGTATTGGGGGAGTGTGAGACGGGGTGGTCTAGGTGTCGGAAGTGTGTCTCCTGTATACAAGCTATATCCACATCACGTGTGCGAAGATCACGATAAAGGGAATGTCTCTTAACTGGGAGGTTAAGACCCTTCACATTATAGGTTAGGACTTTCATATAAGAATTTACTCTCGAATAGCAGTTGCGTGACCTGGCGTATCAAAACATTGTCCGTGTCCATTATGAACGACATTGTATCACAATAGGGGTAGCATCCTGGCAGGGAAAAGTGAATCAGACAGCAGAAAACAGTGAACTGTAAAGAAAAAAACAAACACCGAGCGGTGTAACTATATACAGAATAAAGGAAAAAGGTCTCCAACGGGAGTTCCTAGCCGGGAAAATCTGAGCTCATCTCGGGATGAGGGAGACGGGGTAACAAGACCCTCCGCATCACAGCGATCTAATGGCGTGTAAGATCTCACCACAGTTCGGCACCAGCCACTCGTATCTTAGCAGCATTCGGCGTAGTGATCCTGAACAGAATATCAACAATCCTCAGAGCCTCTTGACATTCAACGAACCTGCCAGTCCGATCGAAGGCGATGTAGGGGTTTTTTGGTGTTATTTGGCGCGCCGACCGCCTTCAGTCCCCAGCTTTCCAATAAATGTATACCCTCGTTCAGGGAGGACATCACGGAGGTTTCACCGTTTCGGGCGACCAATAACTTAGTGGGGTAACCCCAGCGGTAGGGCAACTGCGCCGAGCGAAGGGCTTCAGTGATGGGACGTAAATTCCGTCTGCGTTGCAAGGTGGCCTGGGAGAGGTCCGGAAACACCGCCAGGTGACCATATTCTGGGCCTAGCGCCGTCGGACTGCGTAAGGCCTTCAGGATTTCCTCACGCGGTTTGAAGTAGTGTAAGCGCAGTAACACATCACGAGGCGCTTTGGAAGGGGCAGAGGGAGGCTTCGGAAGCCTGTGGATGCGGTCCATAAGGAGAGAGTCCGGCGTAGTGTCAGGTAGTAAATGGAGAAAAAAGTCCTGTACATAAGCGTGCAAGGATCGAGTATTTACCGACTCCGGCACCCCCCTCACCTTTAAGTTATGTCGCCGGGATCTGTCCTCCAGGTCCGACAGCTTCAGAGCATACCCGTCTATTCGTTCCTCCAGCTCCTCGATCCTCGCCGCCATGTTGTTATGAGCGTCGGATGTTTCAGACATCCTCTCCTCGAGTTTGGAGGTCCTGTCCCTGATGTCCCGGATATCTTTGCGTATATCAGCCGATATGGTGTCCAACCGGGTCATTAGTGTGGCCGAGAGGTCCCGTAACATACCCTCCATCCGGGTTGAGAAAGTCTCCAAATCCGTGTCCGCTCCAAGGCGCTGACTGCCAGAGGCTGAGGTCGGGGAGCCGGCCCCATCTTGTCTCTCCGCTCCGTCCCGCCTTTTAGAGTGTTTTGGGGTGAAAAAATCCGTGCGAACCGCCGTTTTTTTAACTTTGGTGGCGGCCATTCCGATCTCCTCGGTCAGGCCAGTAGTTGAGCAGCTCTCTGGTGAGATTTGCGTTAAGTTATCCGTTGAAAATCGCCGCGATCTTGCGGAGAGACACTAACACGCGTCCGCCATGTTAGGTCGTCGGCCACGCCCCCCTAAAGGGACATATTTAATAAAGGTTTACTGTTTTTATCAATTTTCGAGTGCGGTCAGTACTCTGGTTTCATATATAATCACATAATAAATGTAAACTTTAAACATAGCAAACCATTTCAAATTCCACACTGCACATAATACATTACAAAAGCCAGCACGTTTCTTTTGAAAACAATTGCAATCATGAGAAATAAAACGTAAACCGCCTACACACATGCAGATCCCAATTCCCATGTAAAGAACGACAACAAACACACTCTTCTAAAATGAATGTAAGCCATGAAACCGTTAAAAACAGAAAATTCTATGTTAAAAAGCTGCCAATCATTAGCCAAAGAATAATTAGCATAGATCGATAGATACGAATAGGTAGACAGACAGATATCGTTACTTCGGAAAACCAATCTTCGAAATTTCAGATGAAATGCGATTTGTATGCAAAGTTCATAGCCCGTTTGCAAGAAACTGGCTCTGTAATGTTGGCAATGTACTGACATGCGTGGTACTTCCCTCCCTTCAGTGCTTCCTCTATATGGCACACAGGGAGACAACATAGGGCAGCATATCTACACTTCTGTCCTAAACTAACTAAGATATACCATTCACTCACCCTCTTTGGAGCTTTATATGTATGGGCTCAAACGTCTGCGTGTTCTCGCTGTTTATGGGTGGCGATTGACTCCCTTTCTCCTTTTTCCAGGTTGCTGGTAGCAATACCACACACGGCTTCCTTAGTGTTGGTGCTCCCAAAAGGAGAATAAATACAGAAAAGTGCTAGATTCACTTTAAATAATAAATTTGATTCTCTAAAGAAGTAAAAACGAAACCAAAAAGGACAATGAAAAGGGCAATAGCAGCAAGATTGAGAATAAATGAATAAAACGGGATGGAATAAATTCCGTAATAATCCTTGGTACAGCCTAAAACGCGTTTCGCCGGCTCTTGCTGGCTTAGTCAGATCCTGTCCCAAGGTGTGCTTTTCCGTTTCATACATTAATAAATGGTTCATAGCGCCAGACCTTATTGATTCCTGCCGTCTTTAAAGATAGTCTGCGCATGTGCGTATTACTGGATGTCCGGCTTCTCTTGCTGCTGCCCAACCGCGTCAGTTTTTGCCGGTGTCCCTCCTGCACCTTATTGTAAGCTGCTGGTACATGATGGATTTTCACTAGTAACTTGTTTATAATGCTTAAATTGCAAATACTGATTAAATACTCTCTGAAAAGGTTTTGCCAATGCCATATTGGCTGCAAAACACAGCCTGAACAATAAATAAGCCATTTCTTATACACCTGCTCCGATACAGGTGAAGAAGTAAAACCTATATGGTGTGCCATATTAAAATAATATTTTTAATTTTATGCGGGATCGAACAGGGTGCATGGTGCCTCTAACTCTTAGTAGAAATACAGAAACATATTTTTTAAAAAAAGATTAATGTCAAGTTATAAATGTATTCAAAGTCTCTTCCACTATGAAATGATTTCTAGCCAGACTTACTTAATTTAACAAACCCTGTATACATGAGGCATAATATACGTAAATATATATTATTTTTGTAACTATGGATGCACTGATAAGCATCCTTTGATCAAAACCAAATGCATACATATTAAATAAGGACACTTCACAGTAGCAGTGAGTGGATTTCAAGTGATGAAAACCCTATGATTCCATCTTATGTATGAAGTTAAATCACATAAAACTATTACATCCCATCACATTACTGAAATACTGGAACATCATTTGCCATTAGAAAGCAGAGTGTGAAGAAAGCTTCCCGAGATCAATCAATTTCACTTCAAACAGGGAAATGGAACCTTGGGTAAATAAAGTAGAGACGAAATGTACAGTTATGCCTCTTCAGAACTAAGAACAGTACAAAAAAATTCTTATGATAAAATATATTTCACAAAATAGAATATTCTGGTTGAAACTATACAGTTCTCGAAAAAGCGGAGGGCTTATGTCAAAGCCAAGAGATAATGCACAGATTTTGAAATTTGAAGAAAGCAAGAAGAAAACAACAGGAACATTCTGGGTACCTGTGAGTAAACCTGACAGTTATCAGCATTGATTTACCATATTAAAAAAAACCTTGATACAGGTTGGGGGGGGGGGTAGATGCCTACAAATTATTGAAGGCAAATCTTAAAAAGGGACCACGTTTCTACTCAATGAGTCTTCATCAAGTAGCCTTGGTAAAGACTACTTGAGAGTCTAAACGTTGTCTCACTTTAAGATGCGACTGTCCCAGACCATGGGCTGCAGTGTCTATGTTACCTGGAGCTTTTGCCTAGTTTTGTGTTATGTGATGGTAGTCACTTGGAAATGGTGGTACATGGACGTGACCTGACTGTTGGGAAGTCTGACATTTTATTCCCCAGCCCTCTCCCATGTCCAAGTCATCGTGTGTCTATAAGGGTACGGGGTGTCTGTGTTATGTGTGAATATTTTGATTGTTAATATGATCATTGTCTATGTTTATATGTTACGGTTATTATTTCTAATAGCATTCCTGTGTGTGTCACTGCAGCCAGTTCCAAACCCGCCCCCCATAGCATATGTTTTAGATCTGTGAAAATTTTGAGTGGTCTTTTTTTGCCACTCAATCACTTTTCTTTCCTTGTGCAATCTCTTATCCATTATCTAGCATATTCAGACAGCCTATGCTACGGCTGTGATTACATTGTACTCTATTGTTTCAGGTCTGGAGGTGAATATGGGGTATGGCTAGGGACTAGCTCACTTGAGGAGGGAGGTGCCATGGTGTCATCCTCCATTGATCTCTAGGTCCCTCCTTGCGCTGTATATATTTGGCTGGAATGTTTCATTAAATTCTCTGTTTACACAAAGATCTGAGTGCTGCCTCATTTCAGAAGAATGCTATAGCCACTCTTTCATTGTACCTATCCTTAAGCTTCTACTGAGGGCTGGAGAAGGCATGAAAGATTGAAGCAATAGCAGATGTAAACCAGTTGGCGTACTGAGATCTGTTACAGTGGCTTCAATAAATTTGCCTTGATTCAGAAGTCTGGACTGTCCATATCTTCTTCTCTGATGAACACTGTGGGAGTTGGTTGTTCCTGGTATGTATTGGCACCTATTATGAAAGATTTTGGGATGTGTTGCCGATTATAACTCGTTAGAAATGCTGGAGCTGTGACAGCTTTCCAAAGCAGAGCGCACCCACCTATCAATGAGTTACCCCAATAAAACTACTCCAACCTGGGTGGGTAACTACACAAGATAAACACCACCTACAAGCCACCTGGTCAACTACACCTACCCAGAGTTTAAACATGGACAAACTTTACATGTCTAACTTTCCAGGCTATGAAGGGGCTAGTAGTTATGGGTCTTTTCCAAGTCCAGTTTTCCCTGGAGCAACACAAAGGAATTGTGTTTATTTGAAATGAAATTCATTTTGCAAATGGACTCCAGAATGTGCCCCTAAATTTTCCCGAGGCACCAAGCAACAGCATTAACTCGGCTGATTACCACTCCTGTGGCTGCACAGCATGGCTCTGAGCACATAATGGAATTATTCAGTCATCGGTCATTAACAGTAGGACAACCATGACTAAATAATTTCGCCATGCGGCAGGGAGGGGTTTACAGAGATATCTATGCAAAGTATACACAGTCCATAGCTATGCTCTTGCCTTTGCAGCCCAGTTACTTAACTTTCTAACTTTGCAGAACTTCAAAATCATGTCTTAATGATGGCAGTCTGGATAGCAGGACCCCTGGCTGTGCGGCTGGGGAGCTCTCTTATAATCAAAGTGGCCTACTGAGCACTTGGACCTAATGTGTGGGAACTAATGTTAAATTTCTAAAATGTTGAAAAACTAATTCCTTATGATGCCCGAGGTAACAAAATGTGAATGTTAGCTCCTAAGAGCAAAGACGTTCCATGTATCCAGCGTTACACTTTGTATAGCACAGCATGCGTCGATCACCGAAACAGGAATGTAAAGATCAGAACGGGCTTCTAACGGATGGTTTGAAGTTAATGTCGTGCACAGCCTACGGTGCTATGCAAATCGAGTGTCCTACATTTCTGTGTCAACTCTTTATCCATTTTGATATTGGTCCCTTAAAAAAAAAAAATCATAAAAAGCTGAGTTTCTGACACTCACGAGGTGGTAAAAATTCAGAGCATACTTTTTTAAGGTGACTTGTACGAAAACAACAAACAAGATCGGACATATTTCATGCTGCCAGCAGTGGATGTGTCAGGTTCCCAAAGGCAAAAATATATGAATGCACTCTCCTTCCCTCTAACAAAGACGCATGGCTTATTGATGTATAATTTAGATTACAAATGTGAATGTGCAGCAGACACATAAAATACATGAGTGTAATAATGTGACTTAGAAGTATATCGTCAGAATAAGAAACAGGATTACAAATTTAATGCAGGTTTGGTCCCAAAATCTTTATTAAAAGAAAATAAAAACATTGGTTTATTCACACCATGCACTACACCAGAGGTTCCCAACCGCAGTCCTCAAGTACCCCCGACAGGTCAGGTTTTCCAGATATCTGAAGCACAGCACATGTGATATGATTTGCTGCTCAGTGATTGTAGGATTCAGTCTGCATTTCCCGTGGTAATCTTTAAAACCTGGCCTGTTGGGGGGACTTGACGACCGCGGTTGGGAACCACTGCACTACACATTCAAGAAGACTAACGGACTGGCTCCATTACAGATTATTTTCTTCTTGGAGATTACGCCAAATAGGCCTTTCATTTGATGCACGCTCATCCCTTCTGTCCAAAGTGGCAAGATAGCCATATTTTGTATGAGAAAGATGGTTACTTCTGATGCAAATGCTTCAGGTTAATTTTACCGTGAGAAAAAGAGAGGTTTGTGAGGGTCCTGAGAATGAGCAATGGCACTAGTTGCCTGCTCTACGGTGGGGCCCGCTCAGGTCTCACAAGGTTTTAGCTCGATTGTGCCATTACAGGGACAGCTGCTCCATATGCAGATCAGACTGCAATCACCCGGAAAGGGTGTTCAGTACTGAAATGCCAAGGAAGTCAACCCTGCACGTGAGATCCAGCAACCCCCGTTGATCATTTCGGCCTTATTAGGTCTCGTCAGGAGGGTATGGCTGAAACCACTCTAGGCACCTCAAGCAAGGAGTCCACGTCTGGATTACCCTGAAAACTAATAGTGAGAAAAAGAAAGGTTTGGGAGGGTCCTGCGAACAAGCAACAGCACTAGTGGCCTTCTCTACCCACCGTTAATAAATTGAATATCATTTATTTTACCGTCCTTTGGATCCAAAGTGTATTGTGAATTCAATAATTGCTCTCTGAAACAAATTTGGAGAATGGGTGTTTAATGGACATGGTGGTGCTTCCAAACAGGTGGTGGTTTTTGGAGTTATGGTCCCAAAAATACTCCTATGCAACAGATGAGCTATCTCTAGGCTCCATTTATTGGGGCCATTTAAGTGAATATTACTTACAATTTATTGTGTACTCGATTACGATATGGCTTTGCCTTTAGGTTTGATTATTCCCTATATTGAGAGTAAAAAATCCAGAGGGATGGGCAATCGGGGTGCCTGAGGAGGAAGAAAAAGCCTCCAAAGCGCTATAAAGAGAGCTGATATAGGGCTCTGTTCTTGTGAGTGGATATCTATATACTATATGCAGGAGTATAAAATTAAAATCGTATAGACATATTTGCACAATGTATATTTTTCTGTTTCTGCCTTCTGAGAATCCTATGAAGACATAAAACCTGCATAGAACAAAGACTATTTTTGGCAAATGTAATAATTACTTGTATATGCATGGAGTGATTAATCTCGTTTACACTTAAAGGTACATTAGGTGAAAACACTGGTTAATTGTGAGCTGTACTTTGTATTTAACCCATGAAAGTGTGTTATTTGAGATATTATTTTGTATTAGCCTTCAAGCAGCTCTTTGGTGTTGCGCCAAACCACCTATTTGTAGTGTGTAAGTGGGGGGAGCGGGTTCATACTGTGTGGTTTTACAGACCGTAGGGGAGCGCATCTGTTCTATACTATCGCTGCACATACTTTCTTGTACCTTTGGTTTACTAATATAAAATGGTTTAACCACTTCACTGCTGAGCCATTTCATCCCTCTGTGCTGAGCTCATTTTTACCGCCTTGTGCTCATCATGTTTAAATGCGATTTGATGTCACTGTCTATTAAACGACGCAGACAAATTATACATCGTTCCTTTCAGCAGACTCGGTAAAGTCATAATAGAGGATTATTATATGTATACATCATTTACTGCCAGAATGCTATAAGAAAAAAGTAAAAAATTTGAATTTCCATTCAAATTGTAATCGGTTAAATAAAATAAAACATTTTTTTTTCCACATTTTATCATCTGCACCTTTGTGGTTATATATTCTATGGGCACGCTTGTTAAAAAAAATTAGAAATGGGAATCCGTTACTGTATGTTTCTGATAAAATGCGTGGTTTTAGCTAAAATTTTAAAACAACAACATTTTTCGTTAGTGCACCATCAATCTTCACATTATAATTGAAAGTGAACAATAGTGCTGTATTACTAAATTATTAATATATATATATACATATTTTTAAAAAGACAGATTTGTGAATTGTTTTAAAAAATTGTTTACACCCTCTAGCTGCCACCGATCGGGAGATCGGGGGGGTTCAAATGACCCCCCTATTTCCACCATAGGGATTTCCATAGCAAATCCCTTGGCAGCTAGGGGTTAAGCTAGGGGGTTAAGCTAGGGGTTAATTCCTTAACTGATGTAATTGTGCACATGCGCGATGCCATCAGTGGGCAGGGGGAGGCCCCGACGGATTGGCTTACATCCAGGGGGTCAGAAACCTCTGGTTGGTGTCTGTTTTGGTGTCGAATCTCAGACCGGCACCTAAAGGGTTAAAGAGATTCACAGATGGAAAGGTCAAAAACCAAAGGGAGGCACCACTGGAAAGGTCAGAGTCTAAGATCTCCTGATTGATAGGGGGAGAGGTCTGTGTCCATAGGACTCAGATCGCTGTGGGACCCAGGAGAGGTGAGTGTCCTGCGGGAGAGGGGGCTACAGTGAGGACACGTTGACCACATGGAACGCGCCATCGCAACGACTCGCTGAACGCATCCTCCGCAGCAAAGTGTTTAAATCACGTTGCACTTTTTTATTGATCTCCAGGATGAGATGGTGTATGAAAGGTTAAACTTGTTCCTTTTCCTCTTCTGCTGAGAACAATTACTAGCGGTGAACGGGTGTTAAACCTGCCAATTCTTTCTCAAATTATGTTGGTGCACAGATGTAGTTTTTGTGCCTGGGCTGACAGATACACAAGAAGGCTGTCCAGCAGCAGATGATTGACAAGTCTTCAGTGTAGAGGATTGACCTTTGTTTTGAAGAGCCATCACAGTGGTGAGAGATGGGAAGGAACGGCCATGGTGACCCAAGTGTGCATTGAAACCAATATTACTTTTTAAAAAAATAAAAATCTTGTATTTCGTAGGTTTGGTTTTGCACGTCTTACCACAAAGTATTATTTAAACTTTGTACACAGATTACGATGACAGTTTAAAACAGAAGAGTTTGTTTACACATTACGGACTCTTTATACACTGCCAGCTCTAAATTTGACCTGTCTGCTTAGAATACGTTGTGCTCATTAAAAAGAAAATGTGAAAATGAAGGAGATAACTCCATTTCATGCTTAGACTGAAAGACAAAAAAAATAAAATGGGAAAATGCATATTAAATGATAGACCTGCATATTTAAAGAGTTTATCGTTGTAGAAAATATTGGTACGATGATCTAAACTTCTCAAAATTTGAACTGAAAAAGATTTTAAAAGAAAGAATTCTTAAAAAGCAAAACACGGAAACTATGGGAAAAGTTTCCTTCAAATTCGTTCTTTTATCAGTTCCGAAAAGTTGGCTGAATGTCCCTTTTTAATTTGGTGTTTATATTGTACTTACTATATTGTATAAATGTATTCAATGTTGCCTGCTACATACACTGTTCTTGCTAGCTCCTCCACATCCCAATACCCCCAATGTTTTTGTTTGTTTTTTTTACACAAAGTATTTTACCAGGAAGGTATATATTGAGATTTCTCTCGTTTTCAAGTATGTCCTGGGTGGAGAGTATGTACATTTAGGTGTCTTGCCCAAGGACACTTACTGGAGAGGTGCTCTGGCCGGGATTCAAACATGTGTATCCATGGTTATAGAGTAGTGATGTTACCTCTACTCATCCAGCCAGTAACCCCAATGTTTGATGTTGTTCTACACCAGTTCTACACAACCCTGGTCCTCCTGTATTCCTGACAGGTCAGGATTTCCAGAGCTGAAGCACAAACAGGTGATTTGATTTGCTGCTCAGTGATTGCAGGATTCAGTCTGCAATTCCCCAAGGTAATCCATAAAATTTGCCTTGTTATTGGGCCCTCAGGACAGGTTTGGAAAACACTGTTCTACACTTTTCACCATGACCTTTTCCCGGCACATTTTTGTGCTCTGGGAATGGCATCACACCAGATCCAAGACAACCAGCTAGTGTGCGTCAATATTCGCTCATATATTGCAACAAGCCTACTATTAAAATCCGTTTTAAGACCCCAAATGACCTTCTACAAAGTTTTGCTTATAGTCAAAAACCCCGAAAATAATGGATAAGGTAAATGCCAAATTGCATCATACTACGGATGCTTTCTATAAGTATGGGGCTTCGGTTGCCTTTGATGTCTGACTCACCCCAATTTTTATCCATTTCTTTCCCAATGCATCTTTTCTCTTATGCGTTTCGGAATTATCTATTCTGTATATCCGAGGTCGTCAACCTTAACCCTCCAGATGTTTTGGAACTGTATTTCTGGAACAACTGTAACAATTCAATGTTCTTGAATACAGGACCTACTTGAAAACAAGAGAAATCTCAATGTATCCTTCCTGGTAAAATCCTTTATAAATAAATAACTACATTTCCTAGAAGACTCTGCTAGAGTAACAAGTACCTGAGCATCATGGGAGATTTAGTTCCAAAACATCTGGAAGGCCAAGGCTGCTGACTCCGGCTGCATGTGTTTCCCTTATTCCTTTCTTTTTTGAAAAAACTACAAAGCACATGTTTATTGTAACTTAACCTCCCTGGCGGTGTTCCCGAGAGTGTCTCGGGGTTAAATTTCACCGCTGAGAGCAGTAACCCCGAGACACACTCAGGCTGTATACATCACCTCTCCCTGCGCTCCCTCGATGATCTCTGCAGTCTCCCCCGGCGATCGCAGCGTTTTACTTCCTGCATTCCTTCTCGCGAGGAGGAAACCAGGAAGTAATGAGGTCGCGGTCGCCGGAGGACTCAGCTGGGGACATGGAGGGAGCGCAGGGAGAGGTGATGTATCCAGCGGCATCCCGAGTGTTGCTCGGGGTTACCGCTTCCAACATAGGAATTTAACCCCGAGCCACACTCGGGATGCCGCTAGGGGGGGGGGGGGAATAGACCGTTTTCAGCAAAGAATTTTCTGAAGAAATAGACCGCCAGGGAGGTTAATGATGTTTTACAAGTTTTAATTCCTGGTGTGCAGTTGGAAAAACATGACCTTGCAGCAGAATAGTACATGGGACAACCTGCAGATGTTTCTGTTTTGTGTCAAGCCAAACAATTTAATCACCCTCATCCATCAATTTATTTTATTTAGATCTGTCAGTTATATATTCCAGAAAAATGTTTCCAGTGTAAGAGTGCATCTTAGAAAACACTACAGTCTGCTTGATTGCTATTGGTTGGTTTCGTTTTTTTAACATGAGGATGGTGTGGACATGTGGACACACTGCATTTCATCTCACAGGTTGCAACTGGATCTTTACCAAAAAACTTTATTGTCAGGAGATGGTGACCTCCCCAGCCGACGCATAGTATCCAGAGTCATCTACGGAGAATCGTTGAGAAAGGTGGATCTTCTTTAAAACAATATCTCCGAAGTAGAAACTGTCGAAGAACTGAAAGACAAAACATTTAACAAAACAAATCATCATAATAGAATTTCTCAAAGCTTTTTTTTAACCTTCAATCTAAACTTATGACATGTGAAGAACATATTTTCTAGCTTATTATTCTTAAAGCATAGGAGTTACCCCCAAGACAGCCCGCTCCAGTGGGACAGCTGTAAGTTACATCAAGAACAAATCAATGAATCATCAAAATCCAGTAACCCTTGTGTTCCCTTCCTGCAGAACTAAACCCCCGCAGTTATTTTGTCTGGTATTTCTCTTTTTTTTTTCTGCATGTAGAGAACATTTGAAATCATTTTCCTATGGGAAAATTTAGATTCTTTACATACTAATTGGCTATTTGCATGTTAATCACCGCGGTGCTGCTGGCTTCCATTCTCTGATGTTTTTGGGATGTGTTTAGATTAGTATATGAACCATTTGCAGTTGTTCCATGCATACATACATAATTAAAACAGCTCAGTCAATTGATTTCACAAATGTGAAGAATTTAGTGCTGAGAGTGCCAGGAAATCACACATAAAATATCATGAAATAGAACACAAAGAAAAAAATATATACACGCGCACACACTCTGTGCATATTTATTTAAAAACACAGTCTTGTATAAATACACTATGTACATATTGTGTAATTATAAAGAATTGTATAAATGATCGTTCAGTACTCGGTCACTTAAACACCTGGACTAACACAGCTACTCCAATATGCCAGACATATGTATACACACACTCACACATACGTACAGGTCTGGCACCCCTTATCCACAGGTGCTTCATACAGAAGCTGCCACACTGACTGCAAACGGCAGGGCTGCCAAGAAATGCTGCAGAGTGCTCCCAGCACGTGTACACATTGGGAGCTGTAGCAGGAAGTAGATCGAGGCTCTCCAACTGTGATCTCCTTCATCATTCTAAAGCATTCAATTGTACAAGATTCTGAAATCCCGAAGAATCCAAAACCCAGAATGCTCAGGATCCCAAGCAATCCGGATAATAGGTGCCCACCTTTGTTTCACAGTGTCTCACTTTTTTTCCATCCTGGGCCTGTTTTCACACAGAACACTTCAATCAATGCCATGAGAGATTAGGTTTATGCAACTGGTCAAAGCCACTTCTGGACAGTGCTGTTTCAGGTTTATTGGACCCTCATCAGCAGAAGCTAGGCATGACCAGTTGCGGTTGGATGCTTGGACCCATAGGGTAAATCATTACTTATTTGGGTTGTGGTGGAAGGCACAAAATTAGATAAAAAGCCTTCACACTTTAACTAATAAAGTTTATTATTGCAGAAGCAATTTGCACATCATGGCAATTCAAAGAACTGCATCACAGAGCTCCTGTGTGCATCCCCATATGCAGCAAGGAACTCTGGGTAAGATACACACTGATCTTAACAAAAACTCTGCCAAACTTGCCAGAGCCATTAAAAGTCAGTAGAGTTTAATTTACTAGTGTTCTGATTACTTTTACACCTGACTTGGAATGTATTGCATAGCTAGGTAGATTGTCAAGCAATTTATTTATAAACGATATACATACACAGACACACTACTTCACTGACTCATTTTGGTCTATAAAATTGATTAAGTTTACCAGAGCTTTGAATACGATAACACCAGGCTGTGAATATATTCCATAGCATCAGTTATACTCCCCCCCCCTCTCCCACCTGAAAATAAATCTGCCACTTGCCTCACATGCCGTTATCGCAGTTCAAACTGGCAGACGTTGCTCTCCTTCACTCAGGAGCGTCTGGGGATCCTTACAGCACTAAACCTAAGCTACCTCACCAACATGTCCACACCTTCCACCTATGGAACTGCTGCCGAAATCAAGGTGGCGGGAGATATATTCCCTTATGAGTTTCAATCACCCACCAGCACTGAACCAACGGATTGTGAAGCAAATTTCTCTTGCATAGTGTCCCAGCCCCAAATCACTTCTTACACTGATCTCAGTTCAGACGGATCTGTCCCTTCTATTGTAACAACAGCTAAAGGGAAAAGAGGGGGGGGGGAATGCAGAAAAATATTTACAGAGGTGATAAGGAAAACACAAGTAAGGGAAGCTGGAAAAAAGTGTCGTCAAACTCATCCCCGAATCAGAGAGGCTGTAATAAAGTACGCATCCAATAACCCTTATGTTGAGGAGTTGCAAATGAGATCAATGCCTTGGACTAATAAGTATTTGGTTTTAAATATGAACCTCAGATTGATTACTCCAGGGAAAAGGTTGTTGATCTCAGACCTCGGTTACCTTGTGCCTGGTGCCGTGCTCTGAAGTGGCAAGATGAGAGTCCCGGGATGTGCTGCAGTGGCGGGAAAGTCCAGCTCGATCCCCTTCAGCCCCACCCTGAACCCTTACACAGCCTTCTCACCTACCAGCATCCAATGGCAGAGCACTTTCTTTCTGCTGCCCGGAAGTACAACGGATGCTTCCAAATGTCATCTTTTGGAGCCAGAGAGGTGAAGGAGGGAAACTTTATGCGCAGAAGAGTTGGGTGGCAGCCCCCACCTCTGGGTCCCCCCGGTCAACTGACTCATCGCGCCATGCGCGATGATGTCAGTTAACCGGGGAACCCCCTAGCTGCAAAGGGATTTCCTATGGAAATCCCTTAGAGGAGATAGGGGGGTTCTTTGAACCCCTTTATCTCCTGATCGGTGGCAGCTAGGGGGTCATGTATGATATTGCTGGAAAGGCCAGAACATGGCCTTTCCAATGATATCAGACATGACCAGGTTATAAGTAAAATAAAAGTTTTAAAAAAGTAAAAATAAAAATAATAAAAAAATAATAAATTAAATAATAAAAAAATAAATACGTCGCACCAAGTCAGTATTTGTCCCCACTATCATGGAACTCCTGTTTGCCCCTGAAGGCCGAGGACACGCAATGGCCAATGCATCACAACCTCCGGACTGTCCGATGACTTTGGATCCGATCCCCAATTTCACCTGTAGATACCCGTCATAGGGGAGTTTCTCAGTTCCGATACCCCAGATTTCCAGATCCTTCAATTTCTGTAAAGGTATGTGCTTCAAGTGTTTCTCATAGAAATCTCTGTAAATCAATGTCACTTGAGCCCGAGTCCAACAGAGCTTTAGTGTAGACTCCCTCCACTTGGATTGGCACAATAGGGGAAGGACCTATCAGCTGGTCAGGAAACTTGGTGGCGGCAACAGGACATTTAAACCCAGTTTGTTGTACCCCGGCCTTCTTCTTGGCCCGTGTAGGTTTTGGTTGTGCATTGCTTCCCCATGACGTGGGACCGGATGCTAAGGGAGTGACTTTTTCAGTCCTGGCAAGCTCAGCAGTTGGCCAGACTTTGGGCCCTCTCGCCCTCTTAGTCCTGGCTTGATTTTTGGAGCGGGTTTCAGCCTTCGGGCACCTAGGTTGCTCCTTCACTTGTGCCCTCTGGCGTTTCCCGCCGGTGAGGTAGATAACAGCCCTTCCAAGGCTTTCAAGAATTCTTCTACTCTATTTCCTTCAGGCTTTTGCACTGTGTGCGGAAATGGCCCATTTCCCCGCAACTGAAACATCTCTTCTTTGAAGACGGAGACGCATTCACTTGCTGTGATTCGGTTGAACCCTGACCAGACGCCACAGCAACTCCAGTTGTCTGCATGTCTGTAAGGAACTTCTGCATCTCGGTGTGTGTTTCTGTCACCTTCAACAATACTCGGCACAGCTCCGCGTGCGCCTGTTGCAATTCAGCTTGAGCTTCTTGTAACTTCTTAACAGTATTGTGCAACTCACCATGTGCAGAGAGGTTTAATTCTTTTGCAGCCTTCTCTGTGGATTTAAAAGTGATCGGATGCTCTTGTTCGTCCACTTCGGATCCATAGGTGTCTAACGAGTCACTTTCAGGCTGCAAGCATTCACAGGTTGCGCGTAAGCTCTTTCTCCTCTCCTGAAGGATTTTTCTTCCAGTAAAGCCTCTTCCTCTCTGACAGCTCGGATTAGTTCCAGGTACTTCAATTCTCGATTACCTTCCCTGCTTCTCAGCTGTAACATCACTGGATCTAGAGGTTGAGCACCCCTCAGGATCTGCTGTATTCGGATCTTATCTACTTTGGCCGGTTCGGCCCCTTTCTTGAGGAGTATCTGGTGCAGAATCTTATCTAGGCGACTCATATATTCGGTCATTCTCTCACCTTTTCACTGGTAGGTGTGTTCATACTGATACACGAGCTCTGCAGCCTTTTCCGTTCGCCCAAAGACTTCCTCCAGAATATTTAGATAATCTAAAGCAGTGCAGTCTTGTTTACTCAATTTTAGGTTTCTTACAGCCTCTGACGCAGGTCCCTTTAAGATCTCAGTAATCCTTTGCTTTTTCTGCACTTCAGGGACGTCCCACTCATCCAGAGCCTGCATCGCCTGTTCCACCCATTCTTCAAAAGTTTCTTCTCCTGCCGGAGTTGGTACGTTTCCTGTAAAATTTCTCAACCGTCGATAACCAAAGTTAGTGTGCGGAGGGCTTGTTCTTTGACATTTAGCCAGCAAATCTCCAATACCCACTATAAATTCAGGCCCGATCATGGCCAGCGGACTGGGCGCGGGAACACTCGCAGATTCGCCACGTGGCGCACTTGGCTGAATCAGTTGGACTTCCACCTCATCGGTCAGCTTCACGCTCGCGCCCTGAAAACACACTGGAACACCCTTTCTCCACTCAAAAAGAACATACGTGTGAGAGGTATCTGGGTTCTCTTTAATGTCCAGGATTAACCCCCGATGATCTGGTGTCAGCGTGGCCACGGCCTGGCGAATCTGATCTTCGGCCCAAGTGTCTGCAGGAAAATCCATGACTATACACAATTCTATCTGACTACTGTGCTCCTCACACCATTTGGCAGCAGTGTCTGGATCCATATTTAACCCTTTAAATGCGTTTTTTCCAGAGACTGGATCCCGAAAAACGAGCCCCCACGTGTAGCGCTCACTCCCGGAGGAGCCGCTGAATTTGAACCTCGGGTCAGTCTCCCCGCACTAGGGAATAAACATACTCCAGCACCGTTGTGGATTTTATAAATTAATATAGTTTACTGGATAAACTGGCATATAAAGAGTAACACGGTATACGTATATATATTTACAGTAGTTCGTAATGCGAGAGACGCGTAGCGGAAAAGGAAAAAATAATTTTATCCCCTTCGTGGTTGGAGTGTGAGTCCCGTACAGGCTATGTCCCAAGAAATGTAAGTGTAGGTGTGTATTGGTACCCGGGTACAATATTCAACTGGCCAGTGAATTATTTAGGAGGTATCTTCGACTAGTCACGTTGGGGCCCTGTAGGTTTTGAGGAAACTGCAGCGTGCTTTAGTACTTTACAGTGGCCGGGAAGGCCTCTCACCCATCCGCCAGATACTCTGCGCTCCGCTCGACCCAGGACGTCTCTCCACTCAATTTTGACTGGGATACTCTGTGTCACCGGATCCGCTGTCTTGCTTGTCTGTATCTGCCACAAGATGTCCAGCTGACCGCCTGCACTCCCTGTTAGATCGTCTGCGGTCTCCTAACTCGGGGTCCTTCAGCGTACTCTGTATCGGTGTAGGGTTACTAACGGTGGATCACGGGGTCTTCGTTTGATAAGAAGGGAAACCCGATCTCCAGCTCTGCTAGGCCGCACCTGCACTCTGGCCTGGTCGCGATCACTGTCTCCTGCACTTGCGTCTTGCTCCTCTCACTCCTCTGCGGGCTCTGACGGCTCTCTCCACGAGGCTGCGGATGTAAGTGTCTCTTTCCCACCCACTTCCTGTTCCCGCCCGCAAAGCATGCTGGAAAATGTAGTCCCAATGTCTTACATTGCGCTTGTCTCCCTCTGGTGGCCAAAAACAAGTACTACCACGACAGTGAATTAAAACCAGCGCTACACATTTAACATTATTTATCCACACCATTTTATATTCTTGAATTCTTTTTACTTTTGGACGTTTTGGCAATTTTAATGATGGGATGTGAAGCACACGAATGTGTTAACAGCATCCAGATACATGTCCTTTCCCTAAAAAAAGTTTCACGATGGTTCTTAAGGAGTAGAGGCGAGCGTTTATAGCACTGTTTGTTCAGTCTGAGGATAGGTATTTCATAGACAATGGAATACAAATGAGCTTTGAGAGGAGTAGAAAAAAGATAACTAGGAGAATTATAAAAAGAATAGAACAATATGAAAATACAAACACTCAGGAGAAAAGTGACAGTTTATTTTTATATCCAGCTTGTATTTAAATTCCACAGGAATGAACTAATTATGAAGAAAAGTGTTTGCAAGCTGGTTCTTTTCCCATCAAGAAGCGATTAAAACCTACAGAGTTATATACTGTATGTACACAATACGGAGAAAGACAAATTAAGTTCTCAACGTCCCTGTTACTTTTAGAAAACCAGTATGACGATTGCCTATAGAATCTATAGATTTACCCATTAACACCATCTTTCAGTCTTCATCTTTATTTCATGCGTTTACTTATGGGATTTATTCCAAGGTGTGTTTTCAAGTTTGGTTCTCTTGGATATAATTTTGTATTTTCTTTGACAATTTGCTGCAACACTTTGCTGCAATTTAGACACTAACCTTGCTTGAAATAGGACTGTCTCTGAAAGCCTCTAAGCATGTGTGTGTTTGGCTTTCTAACATCAAGATATTTTTGTTTAGCAAGGGACAGCAAGAAGCATGATTGCGCACTGTATTTCTGTGTTGGAACCTGTTGTTTAACCTCCCTGACGGTGTTCCCGAGTGTGTCTCGGGGTTAAATTTCACCGCTGAGATCGGTAACCCCGAGACACACTCGGCTGTATACATCACCTCTCCGTGCACTCCCTCGCTGATCTCTGCAGCCTCCTCCAGCGATCGCAGCGTTTTACTTCCTGGATTCCTTCTCGCGAGGCGGGAACCAGGAAGTATGAGGTCGCGATCGCCGGAGGAGACTGCTGGGGACATCAAGGGAGCGCAGGGACAGGTGATGTATCCAGCAGCATCCCGAGTGTTGCTCGGGGTTACCGCTTCCAACATAGGAATTTATCCCCGAGCCACACTCGGGAATACCGCTATGGGGGGGCAAAAAAAAAATAGACCGTTTTCAGCAAAGAATTTTCTAAATAAATAGACCGCCAGGGAGGTTAAGAGACAGTCAAGGATTAAAACAATGGTGGTGTGGATGCAAGTGTAAATGGGGAACAATTAAAACCATTGATTGTCATGAAGGCTGAGGGAGTGATGTAAAGCGCAGTAAACAAATTAAACAGGGCATTCCTGAATAGTTGGTATTTCAAAAGTCCTTTTTATCCACTACATCCTGGCCTCCTGTGTGTTCACTGCATCTTGGGCTCGTATCCTCACCCGCCGGTCCTGAACCCTGACTGGTGCATAAACATTTATCAACAGTTCTGTATGGCAATTTTCATCAACGATTATAAACCTTCCTGGTCGTTAAGGGTATGTATACCTCCCGTATTATAACAGGTTCGAAGAGGTATTATTTGGGATTTTGTGGATGTACTATAGGGAATAGTGTTACTATTCTGCATAATATATTTTGAGTCATCAGCTAATGCAACATACAGCACACAGCTGCAGTTTTGTTTTCCCTTTCATTGTTACTTTGTCAATAGGGATTTCTGTAGGAATAGGTGCGTAGTTGGTTGTGTTAGTTTTTATTGAATCCCAATGTCTTTATTTTCCCATTTGTCTTCTCCCTCCTGTCCTGTGACAGACAGAAGACTAAGCAATAATGCACAATGTCAGTCAGCAGTTGCACAAGCCAGAAAGGTACAATCATGCATAAAATGGGCGACTGAGCAGCAAGAAAGCAAATAGTTTTTTATATCTGTGTTAACGCTATGACACCCGTTCAAATATACAGTGCAATTGTGAGATGCCAGTTTCTACAATGGATGTTTCGGAATAAGTACAGAAATAGGCCATTTAAAAAGAAAATTAATCGAAAGGAATCTGTCTACACACAATCTGCCTAGGGGACTATGTATGTCTTTAATATTTGTATAAAATTATCAAACTGATCTCTACCGGCCTGTTCACATACAGCACAGCAAAAGCTATTTACTATAAGAACAATAAATATGTAGAATTATTTATGTAAAGGCTTTTTTGGTGGATTTGGCAGGTTTGCTTAAAAATAGGCTGGATGTCTTTTTAGAAATACATAATATTCAGAGGTAAAATAGAACAGATTAGGGGGGCGGAGCTGACAGCCGGCGGGAATAGTCGCATTTCGGAACGCTCTCTGATACTTTGTGCAGTTTTGTGTGGATTTCAGCAATTTCCCCGCCGGTAGCAGAGCCCGGAATTTTTTGGACCATACTGGCACCCCTGCTCACCATAGCCGAGCCGATTTCGCTGCCTGTCGGGCACTGTTTGGGGGACTTTGGAGGCCGTGGCCTGCTCCCGCGGCCTATACCTGGCGGCCATCTTGGAGCCCTCCGTCCAGCGGATATCGGCCATAAGGTACTGGGAATTTCTGACCGGCCACCATGGGAAAGAAGACGGGTTTGAAAACTAACTTGCTGGAGGGCCCCCGACAACGTGACATCCGGGAATCCCTGGGTACTGAACGGCGCCGGCGCCAGTGTGACCCTTTCGAGATTCCAACCCAGGGCCTTAGCTCCTCGGACGAGGGCTTATCCTGGTCGGAGGACACTCAGGCCCCCCACAAGTCACTTGGGAAAGAAGGGCAATCGAAGAGGAAGACGGAGGGATCTGGTGCGGTGAGAAGATCGGCAGCACGCGGAGCCTCGGATACCTCGCGGCCTCCATCTACATGTGGGGGAGTAGACAACCTCCTGCCTTCCACTAAAGGTGATATACAGCAGATGCTGAACGACATGTTGGGAGAGATGCGGGCGGTATGGCGCTCGGACTTTGCGACCATGCGAGCTGAGGTGAAGGCAATTCAGGACCGCCTGGAGAAGGTGGAGACGAGAATGGAGGGGGCTGAGACGGCGCAGGCCCTTATTGGCCCTCGGATAGACACTCTCCAGGCCCAGGTGATACTACTCACGGGAACATTGGAGGCACTGGAGACGCGCCATCGCCGGAAAAACATACGGATCCAGGGTGTTCCGGAGACTGTGCCTGCGGGTGCTTTTGCTGGATTATGTCACCCGGCTCGCTTCCCACGTACTGAGGTCTCCGCCAGACGCATCTGCTATTTTTTGTTCTGCTGTTCGCCTTAGAAAAGCTGCTACGGCCCCTAAGGATGCTCCTCGGGACGTGCTTGCCGTGGCTAGCGTGGAATATGACAAGCGACGCCTTATGTCCTCCAAGACGGCCCGGGCTCCGCTACTTTTTGAGACAACCACTCTGCAACTCTTTAACGACCTACCTTTTGTGACCTTACTGGCTCGGAGACGCTTTCGAGAGGTGGCCAGTTTCCTTCACGGGGACGGGATACGATACCGTTGGGGTACAGCGGGATCTCTGATTATCTGCTATGACAACTTGAACCACGCGGTGACTACCCCCGAAGAAGCGTGGCACCTTCTGCACTCTCTGGGCCTGTCGCACGCCCGGGTGGCAACCGACCCGAGCTCCCGGGGATCACCTCCTGACACCTCGGACCCGGGTTGAATTGGAGATGATCCTCCTTTACTGGTAATGGCCCCAGAGTTTGGTCCCATGAGCTGGCTCCTTATTCCGCTCATGTATTATGGTATTATGTGTTTTTTTTTTTTTGGGAAGTTATTCTGCTTCTACGCAGTTTTCTTGAGTCCCTTATTTCTCTACCGATGTATTACTCCTCCATCCCCCACCACCCGGTAATGTAGGCCCCATAGAAAGCCACCTTATTGTTTATTTTTTTTCCGGACAGTTTATTCCCTTTGGGACTTCAGATGATGGCCTATGTTGCACACCTTTTTCCTTTTTGTCCCCTGCTCGCTGTGGACTTTTTGCTTTTTCCTGGTGTGGACACTCCCACCCCCCCTCCTCTTATTTCTACTATTTGTTTATGTTTTTCTACCCGGATATGTCTTTTTGACGCCCACTTCGTTTTCATTTTGTGGTGTCTATGTGAATATGTTGTTTGGCCCTGCGAGGCCAAGTTTTCCGGTCGACTGTGACCTTATTTCCTTTCAAAATAAAAATATAAATAAAAAAAAAAAAAAGAACAGATTACCATTAAAGAGAAAAAATAAATAATTAGATGTAGTTTTATGTATCATGGTTCAATCGAAAACTGTACATGTACACTGCACTGTACATTTTAATATTTTCCCCCCTCATCATTTCATCTCAATAAGAAGTTAAATTTGATTAGCATGCATTTTCTACCTAAATTTTATTACATCTATGCCTGTAAATGTCTATACACCAAACAATCATATTAACTAGCTAACTGGTCATGGGGGGGGGCATAGTGTCTCCCTTCTAACCCAACTGTTGTTAGAGGCTGCGGCAGCCTTCCGAAACAGACAGCTTTGCAAAGATATTTTAGAGTTAATCAGCCAATGCTTCTAAGGGATATAATTTGCTTCTCAGTGATTGCAAGATTCAGTCTACATTTCCCCGAGATGATCTGCAAAATCTGGCCTAGTTGAGGGTCCCGAGGACAGGTTTGGGAAACACTGAACTAGAGGTACATATAAGGTATCAATGGAAAGGCCAGATTATGGCCTTTCCAACGATACCAAAAATAACCAAGTTATATTTATGTAAAAATAAAAATCGCAAATCAAATTTTATTTTTCTCCTTTTTTCCTACCACAGCACTATTATTAAGTTTACAATTATAAAGTGAATAGTGATGCTGCGTTAACTCGCCTTTTCATTTCCCACAGTCCCAGCAAGTGTGGAGCTGATGATGCAACACATTGTTTCATCGACAACCTAGACTGTGACACTTTAACACTGCATCTCTGAATTGTACACCGCACAAGGTTAAGTGAGGTGTCAATGGAATTCTATGGCAGAGGTGTAGCGCTGTTTAAAAACTCTGTTGATGTATTGCTCGGGTTTGGCCACCAGAGGGAGACAAGCGCAATGTAGAGTATACTGGACACAACGGGACTACGTTTTCCATCATGCTTTGCGGCAGGGACAGGAAGTGTGGGGGAGAGAGCGAAGGATATCCGCAGCCTCGTGCGAAGGAGAGCCAGTGTGAGCCGAGCGACGAAAGGTGGAAGACGCGCATGAGACTGCCAGAGATTAAGACCAGGCCGGAGAGCAAGAGCTGCCTTGCGGGTGCTGAGAATCGGAGACAGTGCTGGCGGAGATCTATCCACACATCGCTGAGAGGTTATGCGCAGACACAACGTTCCAGTTTGGACCCCGAGTAAGGAGACCGCGATGATCCACTGGGAGTGCAGGCGGTAGGCCGTAGTTCTCGTTACCGAAATCGGACAAGCGGGAGAAGCGGATCCGGTGGCACAGAGTTCCAGTATAATCAAGCGGAGAGAGATCCTTGATCGGACAGCGGAACAGATTGTCTAGCGGATGGGTGAGAGGCCTTCCAGGCCACAGTCAAGTTGAAACAAAGCACGCTGCAGTATTGTTTAAATCTACAGGGCCCCAATGTGACTAGTCAAAGACTTGCTCAATCCATTCACTGGCCAGTTGAATATAGTACCCGGGTACCTGAGATAACACACACACACACACACCTTTTTGGGACACTACTTTCACGGGACTTACACTCCAGAAACGAAGGGGTTAAGCTTTCCTTTTTTGCTGCCGCGTGTCTTCCAGCATTACGAAAGTCCTGTCGCTCATATACCGTGTTCACATTATATATGCCACTTTATTGGGATCAGTAAAGCATATAATCTATAAAATCCACAACAGTGCTGGTGTATATTTATTCCCTAGTGCGGTGAGACTAACCCGAGGTTAAATTCAGCGGCTCCTCCGGGAGTGAGCGCTACAGAGGCAATATATGCTTTTACATATAAGACAAACAATGCCACTGCACTAACGCAACTAAGGCACAGATTCTGCCTCTTCTTTTGATTTGACAGAGAAACAGTTTTTCAGTTTAAATATTTTTTTTTTTATTATTATTATTTTGTTTTGCCCCAAAACAGAAATGTAAAAAAGACATTTTGGCATGTTTTTTTTTGGTGGGCTGTGGGGAGTAGGAGCACTCCACATTTCTGTGCCTACAGGCTCCCGAGATGCAAAATCCGACCCTGGAAATATATTTTTAAGCACTCCAAGTTAAAACCAGAGTGGGGTTCAGGATAATAATCCCTCTGGGTCTTCCCATTTTTAGACTGGAGTGTTTAATTAACCAACTCTTGTTCCAACAACACATTGAAACAAGAGTAGTATGTGTTGTTTTTGTAGAAACAGGATTTTTTTGACAAACCAGATTTCATGTGCAACTCGCACATAAAAACAAGGAATGCAATACCCTTTATGGAGCAGAACTCTGGTGTTTATCACATTCCCTTCCAAGAAACATGCATATGTACAGGCCTCTGGATGATTTCACGGCCATTTAGTCTTGCCCAATTCATCACATTTTTATTCTGTCATTTGGTGAAGCAAACGGAAGCTTCATTTCACCAGATGTAAACATAAATTATGAAAATTAGGATAACTACCCATTTGCTGCTTAATAAATGAGAGATTTGGCTGAACTCTTATCAGCGAATGATTCATTAAACACAGAAATGCCATAAGTCGACCTGACACTTTCCACTCATTGAGGTCTAATCGCCAAGCTCCGAGTTACAGCTGATCAGCTTTCAACCAGCCACAGTTCTCCTAAGCTAATTATGCTTCTTAAAACTCATTCAGCAATTCATAAAATAAAAACGTGGATATTAGCAAATTTGGAATCTTATTTGGTTGACATTTATACAGAGCTGGCCTGATATAGCGGTTTCACAATCTGGCTATTCACAGGAAGTCAGAATTACACCCGACTGTGAGCTGCAGCTCTCCAGTCCGTTAAATGCTATTGTCTTGCTCGAGCCTAGCAAAATCACAAAGATATGAGTGATTATCCGAATCCATTGTGAATAATCAAGACTTGCAGAAAATTAGGAACTGCTCCAGAGAAAAGGGTGGGAAAAAAATCCCACTGGCTCTATCGTACCACCGGCTGTTTCATTAATATGGGTCGCAATGTAATGGCTTGTCATATTGTGAATGATGAATGTAGCCGATTTATCCCCTGCCATACCATGTGCAGCAAGACAAAAATAAAAAAATTCTGAGCACATGCCTGTGGGGATTACCTAAATTAAATTATTATTATTATCATCATTTATATAGCGACAACAGTTTATGCAACGCTTTAAAATAAATTTGTCTTGCTCTGATTGGTTAAGACAAAACTTAGAACAGAAACATGAGGTTTAGGCTAGCGTCAGACGAACGCATTCATCACATCTGTGTCGCCGCACAGTTTAACGTCCATCGTAGCATTGATTTGTGATCAATAGAGACCAACACGCGAAGTACGTGTGCACCAAAGTGCGCACACACCACACAGGTGGCAACGGACACCATTTAGGCCTCGACGTAAAAGTGCTACGACAGACGCCCAGATTGCGCTGGGTCCGCTTAGCGGCCTGTGTGCGTGCCGATGCGATGTCAGACGCAGCGCATTTGCAACGTCCATCACGTTGATGCTCAGAAGTTTTTTTGGTCTGGCTGACTGTACCTGTCATTTAATTTTGATTCCTATATTTCCCTTTTTTTCTCTACATCCGTCAAAAAAAAAAATTGGACATGTTATGTCTACAGTATCTTCCGTCAGTACGTACGTCCGTTATGCACGCATGCAGACTGTGTTTGTCTGACACTAGCCTTAGAGGGCCCTGATCGGATGAGTTACAGTCTAGGGGTAAATGCAGGTTGGTCCTTTGTACGCTCTGTAACTGCCCATCCATTACATCACAGGTTTTAGGACACATTTAGGATCAAGGCAGAAAAAATGAGGGGCAAGAGGCATAAAAGCTGAAGGTACAAGAGTATTTAAGATATATGGATCAAGTAGCCCCTGTCTAGTAGTAAGTTCGGTCAGTAATGTCCCTCACTGTCACCTAATACATGAGAGTAATGGAAGCTACGGTCCTAAATCCTAGTACATTTTTTATTAAATCAGTCACACTAAGAGCCCTATTCTGATCCAGTAATTATATTAACGAGAGCAGTCTTTAATAATGTCTGGATTCACTATTCTAACCTGTTAGATGCTGCTTACTGTATGCTAATGGTTCCTAAACTTTCTATAGGAAGTCTCAACTATCAAACAGTTGGAGAATGACGGCTCGAGGTGCAATTTTTTTTTTTTTTGAGAAAGGATTTTACCAGGAAGGATACATTGAGATTTCTCTCGTTTTCAAGTATGTCCTGGGTGGCAAGTATGTACTGTTAGGTGTCTTGCCAAGGACACTTACTGGAGAGGTTACTCGTTGGGATCGAACCCATGACTCTACAGGCTCTCTCCATGCAGAGCAGTGATGTTACCTCTACTCCACCCAGCCGGTAAATTAAAAAGATACTGTTTCCGTGACGCTAGTGTTAAGTGATTTTGCTTAACCAAGTCACTTAATACATAAAAATCATTTTGCCAAAAAATACTATACTTCCCTCTAGTCCAGTGGTTCCCAACAGTGGTCCTCAAGTACCCTTAACAGATCAGGTTTTACAGATATCTTAAGCACAGCACAGGTGATATGATTTGCTGCTCAGTGATTCAGGCTGCTTTTCTCCAGGTAATCCTTAAAATATTGCCTGTTAGGGGTACTTGAGGACCGCTGTTTGGAACCACTGCTCTAATCCCATGGTGCAAAGGGTGGAGTGACCCACCACCTCATCCGGTCGCATGCAGTAGAACAAGGGAGCAAATAGTGTTCTTCTGCAAACTTGGCATGAACCCTTTTACACAAGCTCACACAGGGTTGCACTGGTCTCCGTTGAGTCTTAAGGACTCCTGGAGACAATGATAGCATCAGTACCAGTGCCAGTATTGTATAGGGATTCCCTCCAGTCACAAGTCAAGCCACTAACTCAGTAAATCATTTGTCATAGAGGTGGTAACAGGGAGCAGCTAAGGGTAATCGGCTCGCACTGATATCTCCCTTTAGCAGCCTCCTCTTAGCGGCTAGGTTGGCATAGTGGCCTCAATAACTACATTGTGTGTATGATATGCTTCACATGAAAATTGTGTTTTTACAATTTAACTAAGTGTTATTTATTTATTTTAAAGGTATTTAATGGCATATAAAATCATGTCTGATGCATCCAATCCATCTCCAGGCTATGTACTCTTCCTACTAGAACATTTTATGGATTCTCTGTTCTTGAATGGCAAAGAAATCCATATCTGACAGTTTCCCAGTGTATTTCTCATCGGGAGATTAGTGATATATTACAATGACATTAGCAAGCGCCTGAACTTTCAAAGACGCAAATCCTGTTTAGCAAAGAATAAAAGTACAGGAACTGGGGATGAGAACAAGTCATTTCAAACTATAACACTAACAGGTTTATTCACTAAAAGGTGAAACTCCAGAGAATTGGCAGGAGAATAGAACAATCTAGACCGAACAACTGATTTGTAAAGTGAGATAAATGAGAAAAAAATTCTGGTTTGGCTACTTTGACTTCCACTGAAGGCGATTTCATCAAACATAATTCATGAGTTCTACTTGATATAAATTAACTCCTGAATGAACAGGTCTCAAAGCTACAGACACTGCCATATCCATGTTTCAACTGCCCTGACGAGTTTATCTGTGCTCAGGGGTGGACTGACCCATCGGGCACTCGGGCACTGCCCGAGGGTCCGCGGGGGCCCTGTTTTGGCTGGCGCTGTGGACCTCTCCTCTGCCAGGCCCCTCCTGCAAAATATTGTTGGCCACCGCGTGCTTCCTACAAGCGCCCGCCGGCTTGAAACTCTGCCGCTCACGTGGGTTCCACCAGCCAGCCGCGACTGTGCTGTATACATAATATACATATGTGTGCTGTGTATATATTTAATATGTGTGTTCTTTATATGTATATATATATATATTATTTCTATATAGTTGTACTGTATAGGTGTAATATATATATTAGCTGTATACCTATGCTTCGCGACGACACGTCGGGCTATGCAGGAGATATTAGGTTCACAATCCGTTGGCTTAGTGATTTGATAATAATAAACAATAAAATAGATGGGTTTAAGCCCTTTAATCCCACCATCAACCCGGTGTTTCTTGCCCATGTAGCCGGGCTAATTACTTGCATAGCATAGACTTTCAATTTGTCCCGCAGATGATTTGTTCAGGACCTCCCTGTAAACAACATTCCTGGTGTTACTCTCTGGCTGGAGGATGACCAGGCTGTCGGGTGAACTGACTCTGGAGCACGCCACATAAAGCTGGGCATGGGAGAAACAGTCACTCGTCAGATGAACCCCAGCCACTTTCAAGGTCTGTCCCTGTGCCTTATTGATGGTGATGGCATAGCACACCTTAACAGGAAATTGTAGACATTTGAACTCAAAGTGGTAGCCTGATGGGACTACGACGTTTACAATGCAGATGGTGAGTGGGTATGGTCACTGCTCTGAGCCGGCCGCCATCTTGGAGTCTCCACTCGCGGCAGGGCCTAGGTAGACTGCAGTAACTCCTCCGAGGCCTAAAATAAACATAGCTCCCAGACGGCGGGTCCCCCCCAGTCCCTGGGCCCCTTACCGCAGCATGGGCCATAATGCCCTGATGGCGGCACTGACGACGATTACAATGCAGATCTGTCATACGCACTCCCCATCTGCATTGTAGACGTGGTCCAATGGGTAATTTTTTTTTAAACCCATTTTGAAGTTTTGCAAAAATGTCACTTTGTAAGCTACGGGTTGATATTTGGGGCTCTGTATCTTTAACTTTCCACAATGAACATTCATACCATATTGTAGATATCTATAGAGAGCGATAAAAGTGTGACAACCATGTGTAATCAAGATTTTTTTATACTGCTCCATCTATTTTTTCTCTGTCGAATATCAACAAAAAATAATTGTCTGATAGCATGGCCACTGATTTTGAACTGTCTGATGGCTTGACTCTGGTGTAATCCTGGTGGGTTGAGGGTGTGCTATAACTCCACATACTTTATTACAGCCTCTCTGATTCGGGGATGAGTTTGACGATACTTTTTTCCAGCTTCCCTTACTTGTTTTCCTAATCACATCTATAAATCTTTTTCTGCGTTTTTTCCCTTTAACTGTTACAGTAGAAGGGACAGATCCGTCTGAACTGAGGAGCTCAGTGTAAGAAGTGATTTGGGGCTGGGACACTGTGCAGGAGAAATTTGCTTCACAATCCGTTGGTTCAGTGCTGGTGGGTGATTGAAACTCATAAAAGGAATATATCTCCCGCCACCTTGATTTCAGAAGCAGTTCCATAGGTGGAAGGTGTGGACATGTTGGTGAGGTAGCTTAGGTTTAGTGCTGCAAGGATCCCCAGACGTTCCTGAGTGAAGGAGAGCAACGTCTGCCAGTTTGAACTGACATAACGGCATGTGAGGCAAGTGGCAGATTTATTTTCAGGTGGGAGAGGGGGGGGTATAACTCCTTAGCATCAGAGCGTGTTAATAACTGATGCTCTAATGGTCGTTTCGAAAAATCCTTTCTTGGTGAGCACCTAGAAGCCAAGAGGAACATACGTGCCGAATTTCAAGTTTGCAGGCTCTACAGTTCTGGAGAGATCATGATTACGGGCAAGCGGCATTTTGCTTATATATATATATATATATATATATATATACACACACACACACACACGTTCTGTCTATATGTGTGTGCCATGTATATATATTTGTTGACTATACAGGTGTGTGTGCATGTGCACTGTGTATATATGTACACTATCTTTGTATATAGGTGTGTGTGTGCCTGCTCGCTGTGTATGGTGGCAACTAGCCCAGGTTATCTGACTTCAAGCGACAAATCCCATTCGATTGGGAACAGTTGCTAGTCTGATTTAGTCTGCTGAAGTTGAACAACCAAAGTCTGATGCAGTGGAAGCCGGTCAACCTCTTCCCATCTTGGTGGATTAGTCGTAAGACTACGAACAAACCTGTTGATCGTATGACTTCGGATGAAGTCTACTCCTTTGTTATGTTTCACTTATAATATACACAAGATAGATATTTTTAAACGATGTGATGCAGCAAATGGGCATCTTTAATCTGTCCGATCAAAACAATCAAAAGTTTTAGAAAAAAGTACACTTTCCTGGCTACTTGCTGGACTATTTCTCTTCCCTGGCATAAATTAGATACTCCCAGATCACTATTTTTGCCATATCCTGTTTATGTGAGTAAAGATGACAAACATTCAAATTAATAACGCCATACTGCGGCTGACAAGACGTCACAACACTGGAAATGCACCATTGAGTCCAGAATGCAGCCAGTATCCTCAGACACAATTGCAATATATCAGTCAGTTTACGTTTAATCTGTTTTTCTTCATCTTTTACATTTATTTTTTTCTTAATGAAACCCACCTGATCGTTGCTAATTAATGTCAGTAGAATCTCAGCCAGTTGTAGCGGCCAGCACATTCAAATACCTCAACCAGGCCAGATTTTGCAGATCACCTTGGGGAAATGCAGACTGAATCCTACAGTCACTGAGCAGCAAATCATATCACCTGGGCTGTGCTTCACATATCTGGCAAACATGGCGTGTCAGTGGTTCCTGAGGACAGGTTTGGGAAACACTGATCTAGACGTTAAGCTGTCCCGAGGAGAGGTTTGGGAAACACTGGTCTAGATTGAGCAGGATGATAGGGCGAAAATTAGCACAATTGTCTGGAGCATTCCCAGGTTTGGGCAATGTCACTATCAATGCTTTGAGCAGATTCGGGTCAAAAATCCCATCAGCCTGGGCCTGGGAAAACACCCCCAAGAGATGCGGGGTTGAGGTCTCCATGAACGTTTTATAGTACTGTGCAGTAAAACCATCTGGTCCCGGGCCTTACCAAGGGGCTTGAGTTTGATTGCGGTCAGTAATTCCTCTAAGGAGAAGTCTGCCTGCGGTCAAGAGGCCCTTCTGCGCAGGGGAGAGCGTCGAGAGGTAACCTTATGCAAATAGTCATTGATAGCGGCAGCTGACGGCTGCAGAATAGTATCAGAGGGACAAATTGTACAGGTTACTAGAATAGTTGGCGAATTCATTAGCAATGGCTTCTGGAGAATATACCAGTTCGCCATGTCTTAGTTTAAGCATTGCAATTTTCGAGGGGGCAGTTTATGACGCAAGCGTTAAATAGGACCCCGACTTGCTGGCTGTCATGCACTGCTTAGATTTAAGGCGGCGCAGGGCAGAAAAGTAAGTGTCCTGTTCCAGCTTAAACAACTCATATGCAGCTCGTAGTTGTGAAGCAACAGTCTGGGATGGACGGGTACAGTTCTGTTCCGTGAGGGTGTTAATAGTGGAAAAGAGTTGTATACCCTTCGTGTATATGCGTTTAAAATGAGAAGCCCACTTAATACAGAGCCCCCGGATTACCTTGTAATCAAAAGAGGGCGAGATCTTTGGGAGAGAATTATGTTGATAATATAACTGTAAATTGGCCATGATATCTTTAACAACAAGGGGGTCGGCAAGTAGCCTTTAATTAGGGCACCACGGGGACTTGCCATAAACTTTATATGTATCTGAAAGAACCAATAGAAGGGGGGCATGATCAGACCACGTAAAAGGTTGAATGTCCTCCAATTCCCTACGTGACCCCCTGCAATCTGGCTTTCGTCCCCTACACTCAACTGAAACTGCCCTCACCAAAGTCACCAACGACCTCCTAAATGCTAAAAAACACAGCCACTATTCTATTCTCATCCTGCTTGACCTCTCGGCTGCTTTTGACACTGTTGACCACCCCCTCCTTCTACAGACCCTCAACTCTCTGGGTCTCGGTGACACTGCACTCGCTTGGGTCGACTCCTATTTATCCAACAGGTCCTTCTGTGTGTCCTTTGCTGGTAACTCCTCCTCCTCATTGCCTCTATCTGTTGGTGTACCTCAAGGCTCTGTCCTTGGTCCTCTGCTCTTTTCCATCTACACCTCCTCCCTGGGCAAAATCATCAACAGCTTTGGCTTTAATTACCACCTCTACGCTGATGACACTCAGATCTACCTCTCTACCCCTGATCTCTCTCCCCCTGTCCTTTCAAAAGTCAGTGACTGTTTATCTGGCATCTCCTCCTGGATGGCCTCCCACCACCTAAAGATCAACATGTCAAAGACTGAACTCCTACTTATTCCTCCCTCCAATGCCTCCCCACCTCCTGACTTCTCTATCACGGTGGAGGGTATCACCATCTCCCCATCAAACCAAGTTCGCTGTCTTGGAGTTACACTTGACTCTGCTCTTTCCTTCATCCCCGACATCAAGTCTCTTTCCTCCTCCTGCCGATACCAACTGCGTAATATTTCCAGAATTCGGCCATTTCTTACCACTGTCACCACAAAACAACTCATACACGCCCTGGTAATCTCCCGACTCGACTATTGCAATAATCTCTTATCTGGCCTCCCTCTGTCCCGCCTCTCCCCCTACAATCCATCCTGAACGCCTCCGCCAGGCTAATTCACCTCACCCGCCGCTCTGTCTCTGCCGCTCCCCTCTGCGAGTCCCTTCACTGGCTCCCCATCCACTGCAGAATTAAGTTCAAAATCCTTATCCTTACCTACAAAACCCTCACTAACTCAGCTCCCCACTACCTGTCCTCACTAGTCACCAAATACACCCCAGCCCGCTCCCTAAGGTCAAACAGTGACCTGCGCCTAGCTTCTCCCCGCATCACCTCTTCCCATGATAGACTGCAGGATTTCTCACGCGCAGCCCCCACTCTCTGGAACGCTCTCCCTCGTACTGTCAGACTTTCCCCTAACTTCTCTTCCTTCAAACGCTCCCTTAAAACATTCCTATTTAGGGAAGCCTACCACCCAACTCACTGACACAACCATCAATCACTCTCACCTTACAGTCCTCTCCTCCTGTTTCCAACCCCAACCCTCCAGATTGTGAGTTCCTACGGGAATAGGGCCCTCATCTCCTCCTGTACTGTTTGTCAAATGTTGTTCAATGTATTGTAACCCTGTCTATACTGTGCTTATTGTACAGCGCTGCGGAATATGCTGGCGCTTTATAAATAAAGAATAATAAAATAATAATAATGACACATTGCTGGACCGATGGCAGTGAAGTATTAGGAAGGAAAAAATTATTAATACGTGTATAAGTATTGTGAGGCTTAGAATAAAAGGTGAAATGTTTTTCCTTGGGGTGGAACAGTCGCCAAGTGTCATGTAGTCCTTGTTGCATCAAGAGGTCATCAAATTTATGAGACGCTCAGGTGGTGGAGGAAACCGTACCCAGTTTGGACAGGGGTGAGTGATCAAGGGCAGAGTTCAAGCAGAGGTTAAAATCTCCACACATTATATGGGAACCAGTACAAACTATGGCCAGTTTTCGAAACAGGGTGGTGAGGAACCGAATTTGATTAGAGTTTGGTCAGTACACATTAACTATGGTACAAGGAATCTGATTAAGTGAACAGACTAGTATAAGGTAGCGACCATCGACATCAGACAGTTTCCTGTGTAATACAAAAGACACCCTGGAGTGAAACATAACAGTAACCCCTTTCAATTTCGAAAAGCTAGAAGCATGAAACTGGAAATTATAGTGAGGGCAGTACAATATAGAATGGTCGAGACGTCGAAACTGCATCTCACACAATGTCCGCATCATATATTTTTACATCTGCATAAAGGGAATGCAGGGAATGCCTCTTGACCGGTAGATTGAGGCCTTTGACATTAAACATTAACATTTTCATACTATACGGCAATGAAAGTATGGAGGGAGATAGTCTTTGTCCCCAAAACAGAGAAAAAAGACCCCGAGACCGTGGTGCGCAGGTCCTCCTGTGATGTGAAAAAAAAAAAAGGGTAGGGACAGAGTAATCCGTTTACCAAACATACTAAACAATTATACATAATGGCGAGAACTATGTACAAAAAAGCAAAAACAACCTCCATAGGGATTGTCAGTCACAAGACCTCTAAATAGAGGTGGAGGGTGGGTCACATACGGGAAGAACATGCTCTCGAAGATGGGGGTCAAGAGCTAGTATGACAGAGGACATGCCGGCGCAACAACATAAAGTCAAGAACATAGTACCAGTGAAGGGGACAATAGGTTTAGGCCACTTGTAGTGCGGTCCATGGCAGAAACATAGATGCATGGGAAAAAAAACAACAAAGCTCAGACAGGCAGAGCCCCAAAAAGCCACGTATCAGGTCCAGGAGACGATGCAGGAAACCAACATTATGCCCCCCCCAAAAAAAAAACAATGCGGATGGGAGCAAGTCCCAGAGTGTGAATAAAACCAGTCCACCACACTGTGGCTAAGGTACGTGCGTTAAAGAAAACCGGCGTCGCACTCGACGCCCACCCACCCCCCCTCCATAGGAGGATCGCGGAGCACCGTCGACGCGAATCCAATCGCATCATCACTGTCGATGCGCTAGGATGTGCGTCAACGGGGCTCCTCCAATGGAGGATCGCGCGAGGGGGGATGGGCGGGCGTCGAGTGCGACGCCGGTTTTCTTTAACGCACGCAATGTGTGTTAAAGAAAACGTCCTGTGTGCACCCCTGGCCTGAATCTGGAGCCGGTGGGGAAACCCCAATGATAGGGCACCCCTGTGCACGAAGAATAGTGGTAATGGGAGACGGGGCCTTGTGCTGCTGCAGGGTTGCTATAGACAAGTCAGGAAAAATAGAGATGTGACGATAGTCAGGATGTAACGCATCAGGGCGACGCAGGTATCGCAATAAGAGTTCCTTAGGCTTATAGTAGTGTACTCAATAGAGTACGTCCCTCAACGCTTTTTGGGGGGCTGTAGATGCTTTTGGTATTCATTGTATTTGATCAAACAACAATAATTCTTTGCTCGTGTCTGGGAGTAGGTGGACAAAAATCGCTGTAACATTCAGCCAATTTGTGAAAGGGGAATTCCTGAATCTGTCCCCAATCTTCTAAATCTGTTAATTTGCGCGTGCGTTACTGGATCAAGTCCTCCAGCTCCTCCACTTTAGTGGCCATGGAGTTATGTGCAGCAGCAAAGTCATTCATTTTCCCTTCCAAGTGAGCCGTACGTTCCCCTAACTCTCTGACATCTTTCTGGATATCAGCAGCTAATGTGTCAAATTTCTCTGTCAATGATGTCTTAAGGTCCCAAATCATTTGTTCCATGCGGGTAGTAAATTTACGAAACCCCGTCGGATCGCTCTGTGGTGCCGCCTTCTCCTCATGCAGGGCCTGGGACTCCGTGCCATCTTGGGAAGCCGGGTTGGGAGGATAATGGCCGCTCAGTTCGAGGAGTAAAAAAGTATTTTTTCAGTTTTTTTGGTGTGGCGGCTCTGGGAGGGGTTCCCCCAGTGCCGAGCATGGTGTGCAGTGGATGGGAGATGATTAGTGGCCAAACGAGGTCCCCTTCACTGGTCTTCGGTCGGAGCTCTCAGTCCGTGCGTCTCACACGGTCAGCATCCGGCCACGCCCCCATATATTTATTTTTTACAACATGTGCTTCCTGTGAATATGATTTTAGTTATAAAGAATATAAAGCACCTTTTTCCCCATCCCACACCCGGGAGCCCCTGATTAGTAGGGATGTGTGTTTCGGAATTTCGGAATTTTCACGAAATTTCCCGATTCGTGTCTTCGGATTCGGCAGAATTTCCGAATCGGATCGGACCCGAAAACCGATAGATCCGAAAAGTTTTCCGAGCCGAAACGAAAATTTTTCGGATTTTTCGAATGGACTTGAAATGTGTCAAATCGAAATTTATTTTTGCTCTATTCATGATTTCGGTTCCATTCGTGATTTCGGTAATTCTGGAAATCGTATATTTAACTATTATCGGTTATATCGCTGATTCTGTAAATTTTGTATTTGTAAATGCGTATCACTTGTTTCTTGTGGCATTCGGGTCAGATTAGCGTTTTTTAAATCGTTTTGTTCATTTTTTTGTTCCTTGGCTTTCATACCATTTTAATATGATTAAATAAAGTTGTGAAATGTATATTCAATTATTCATAAGAAAAAAAGGATCTTTATTTAATAAAAAAAAAACACGATAGAATCGCCAGAATTATCGTAGACACTTTGAAACGAGGAGAACAGACGTTCCGAAAAAACGAAAATTTCTGAAATTTCCGAAAAGTCGATACAAAAAACGAGCAAAGTGACACGAAAATACGAAAAATGGTCGATATTCCGAAAAAAAAATGTACACGAAAAACAAACTGAACCGAATCGAAACAGAAATCGGTCGAAACGAGCCGAATCGAAAAGTTTAAACACCCGAACAAGTCGAACCGAAAAAAAATCGGTGCACAAGCCTACCCCTGATTGACAGCCTCCAAAGCAGGCATCTCAAACACTGCCCCCCAGATGTTTATAAACTACAACTCCCATGATTCTCTGGGGCCATCTTTTGCATTCAAAAATTCTGAGAACATCAGGCAAACAACGTCTGTTGGGCAGAGTCTGAGATCCCTGCTCCAATGGGAGATGTAGGTAACTGATTTGATGTTTTTTGTTTTCTTCAGGACAGCAACTTCCCCTTTCTTTCATCCTGCATGAGGCGTGAAATGTGTTCAGGAAAACACTGTGGATCCAATACATGCAGATCTGTTAAACACAACAACATTTACTATCGGAGTGTCATTTTATAGCTCCGTTTTATTTTATATAGTATCCTACTATGCATATCATTCCCTTATTTTTGGTGTCAGTCTGTAATATTCATGTATTCCATCAGCTGTCAAAAAATATATATTATATGCTGGCTGTTTTAATTGGGTCTACTCTGAGAGATCTTGTACCTGATCAATTTTAATGAACAGAAATATCTAATGCTTGTGCGGCAAAACCAGCAATGAACTGTCAAACTCGCAGCCTCCGAATCTGGCAAGAGCCCGGGTACATACATTAAGTAGGTAACGCACCCAATTGGAACTCCAGTCAGAAACTCAAAGAACCCATGTTTCTGCATTATAAGAAACTGTTAAAAAAAGGTAGCCAACACTCCTTTGATCACATTATCACGCTCCATTTATCCAGTGCTAGACATCGCTATGGTAGTCATCCAATTAATGGTTGTTTTTAAGACATTCATCCATGAGATGTTGAACTGCTATGATCATCTCATGCTTTTCATCGCTGGGATTCTTTGTGCCAGCTTAATCATTTTTCGCACAGCATGGTGCGGCAATACTTTTTCGTGTCCTATCTGTAAAATAAGAATCTAGCAGCTTTGAAATTCTGAGCATTGGAAACAAACCGCTTGATTAACTGCCTGATTGTTTTGTGATGTATTTATTTTTATAGGCATTTCCCAACTCTTTGGGATTAATAATTTTACCCTATATCGTTCAAAATACTTTACAGAGAAAATCTAATCATAATTAAAGTGATTAAACCAATTCTAACGCCATCAACCCTTCGGAAAAGTGTTTCTATAAAAATTCTCAAGAAATCTAAAATATACAGGGTTATTCAAAGAGATCCGAATGGCTGGAGAAAGGTAACCGAACGCTGAATATCAGCGTTCGGTTACCTTTCTTGGCCATTCGGCTATTCAGAGAGCAGGCGATTCGCCAAATCCTGGCGAATTGCCTGCACATACGGTGCCTGTTCGGTGCCTGTTTGAGGGCAGTGAAATCCCCATGAAAAAGCACTGCTTCGTCTATTCAGAGAACACAAACCAGCAGTGAAAGGTTCCCCTAATGCCCTGCCATTCGGTGGTTTCATTCGACAGGTTTATTCAGGAGAATCCCATAGGCTTCAATGTTAAAAATATTCCCGTTTTAATTCAATGTCTAATAAACCGTTCATTATAAAATTCTGCAGTAAAGAGTCTCTTTATTTATAGATTTTTTAGGAAATTTTAAGCATTTTTCTTTTTTTAAGTTTACTTATATTTTCTGTAACAGCCCTTTTTATTATCATTCCCTGGACCTCATATGTAAATTTCAGACATTTTCGCTCAGTAGTTTCTTTGCAAACAGCGTTTCACTTTTCAATCATTCAAGCAAACTGTTTTCCTAATTTATTCACTGCCTTCTTCTGCGGTGTCGGCTTTTTCCAGAGGCTGCGCTGCGTGTGATCGGCTCCTGCTCAGGGTTTTTTTCGGCATCTTCGACGGGTTAATCCAGATGTTTTTTGCGGGTTTTCGGCGTGCATTCGCCGGGTGTTCGGCGGGTTTTCGGCAGCTTTTCCCTGCACTTCGACAGCCCTGAGGTGCTTGCTGAATACACCGCAGGGTCGCCGAAATGGGAAAGCCGATTTAAACCGAATTGGAGAGAACGAAAACTCACCGAACTTGCGGTGACTTTTCGAATCTCTTTGAATAACCCTGATAGTAAAATACCTTTATAACCAAGTTGCACTTGCTCAATCGTGAAAGGAATAGCCAGGTAATTGTTCTGTCATGCAATGGAAAGTTGGAAAAACTTAGTTGACCATTCTGCTCATAAGTGATCAAGGTAACCAATATTCTACTCCAAAATGATTGTCATCCAATAACTTCAGCAATCCAGATAGAAAAATTTGAACAGTGCAGGAGAAGATTCATTGAGGTTTATCCTGTAGCTTTTACTGGTATTGTCAAAGGGGTTGTCTTCTTCCTCACAATGTTATACAAATAAATAAAAAACTAAATTTTAGGATTTAAATCTCTATTTAAACCCGTCACTACTGAGTGATTTTCAAAAAAACCCAAAAAAAACATTGTCAGGAACCAGTGTTTTTTCATTAAAAAAAAAATGGTTCTTATACAGTAAGAAATATTTGGGAATAATCCCAGTGTATTTCTTACTGTAATAACTTATTTGGCAGGCAGATGGTGCCATCTACTGGCCAAATGGCATAACAGCAGTTTGAGCTGCAGCTTGTGGTTCCCTGCATTGGCTGCTGAAAGCCGATAAGTCAGGGCATTCTTTGGCCAATTTTAAACAGTTTTAGCACCTTGGGCACTCGGCACCTACCCCGCAATCTGCTGGGGAAACCGGGACGCTAAGGGGAAATTAGCGAACGCTAATTTTTCCCCTTAGCGTCCCGGTTTTAGCTCAGGGCACGCGATAGTGCCCTAAATGTGTAAGGAGTCCACATTATAGGGTTTACAACATCCTTTACAAAGCCTAGAATAATATCTTTCTGGAAGACTTTTCAGACATACAGAACAACAAGATACAATAAAAGTGTGTATCAGATTTCCAATATACTATAAATCTAGTGACAGGATGTACCGGATGCAGCTAAAGTTCTCAATATAAATAAAAGAGGTATTAAGCGATAAAAAAAATTTACAATTATTTTTGATTTGTTAAACATCCACCCAACCAAAACGAATGCAAAAAAATGATGCCTCTCCGTTCCAATGTTTCTTACCTCAGGAGAGTCGAAGAAGAGTCACAAAAGGACTGACCACCATGTTCTGATCCATGAATGGTTAATACGCTTACAGTACTTTCTTTCAGATAAACGAGAGAAGCTAATCAGGCAGAATAAGACAGTTGCTCTTTACCAATGCCAAAAAGGGAAGGAAGGGAAGATTACAAGGTCCCCGTTACTGTCTGACATTTGTAAAAAGTTTATTGCTGCCAAAAAAGAAAAAGCTGTACCAACATCTGACCCACAGTATGAGAGATTAGAGTGCGACGTACAACTTTGCAATGTTATATCACTTATAGCCAAAATATACCAGGAATGAGCAGAGCCCAAAACACATTTCATAATCATAGCAGCAATGTCTAAAAGTTGAAGGGACACTCTACACAGTGTGACCACTCAAATTATTCGAGTGGTCTCACTACCCTGAGCTCCTTGTCCCCCCCTCCTCATGGGTGGCTTGTTAAGTCCTTCGAGTTTAGAGCCTTAGCCCTGTCCAAAACCAAAATGCTGAGCTCAAGTTCTGGGACATCTGCAAAATAGGTCTCACCAATGGCCCTCAATGTGCCTTCGCATTGAGAGCCATTGGGTTGGCTGGGTGCTGTTGAGTGTCCAGCACCCCATTGACCACGTGACATAATGCAGCTTGCAGGAAGCGACAGCATGTCACATTTGTAGGAGCTCAGAGACAGCCCACTGCTGGATTAACACAAGTTTAAACATAAAGTAATGGCTAAAAGCATGGATGCACTTTTTGAAGGAAAACGCGATAGCGGTCATATGTTGCGCAATTACGACCGTGATTTTTGACGGAGCTATAAAAAACAAATGGATGTGATGTTGGCCGCACATGTGCAGCGTCTGACGTCTCCTAATCACGCACACACGCCGCTATGCCAACGCAGCGCACTCTGTGCGTCAGTACTAGCGGTTCAACGTTATAGAAAAAATGCATTCGTTAGCCGCTTGCGTTGTGTGGCCGAACTTTCGTGCAGCCGTACTTTGTATGTTGGCCGTCATTTGCTGCTACCACGGCTGTAATAAAGTGCGGCTAAACGCACGTTCACACTGCGTTCGTCTGACCCCAGCTTTAGGCTGGGGTCAGACGAACGCAGTGCGAATGTGCGTTTACCCGCACTTTATGACGGCCGTGGTAGCAGCAAATGACGTCCAACGTAGGCCCACACACGAAGTTCGGCCGCACGAAAGTTCGGCCGTGCAACGCAAGTGGCAAACGAATGTATTTTCGCAAGAACGTCGAACCGCTAGTACTGACGTTCAGAGTGCGCTGCGTCCGCATAGCGGCATGTGTGCGTGATTAGGAGACGTCAGACGCTGCTCATGTCCGGCCAACATCACGTCCAGACACCCAAAGTTCCCTGGTTTGGATCCGTATGAAATCACAGCTGAAATTGCGCATCGTATGACCGCTATCGCGTATTCCGTGAAAAAGTACGTCCATGTGTTCGGACGCACTTTTTTATGGACGATGCGAAAAATGCGTTTGTCTGACCCTAGCCTTAGAGCCAAGTTTTATGTCCCACCAGATGCTGGCTAGGTATTGGTGTAGGAATCCAAGAGAACCTGGGTTAGTTCGGTCGCTGTAAGGCAGTACAAAGGCATATTATAATTAAACTACTAGAGACTCAATAAAGATCAATTTATTAGTTTGCTGCATTACCCTTCATGACATACATGCTGGGGGAATTCATTAACTTTAGGGTTGCAAACTAAAGCATAAAACTCCGTCCATACAACAAATAGTAAATCCCAGGAGCACGTTATGCACAGGTCTATGAGACCTGGTGAGGAAGATCTGACCTCCCTGTCCCCACCCAGTTTCCAAGTCCATGTGTGTGGATATACAAAAGAAAAGTGTCCAGCGGGCCACTCTATCCAGAACCACTCTATTAAGAACCTAAAGACATTTGAACTGAATGTTCACCAGTGGGCCATGTTTTATTTTGATTATTTGAGAATTCTAGATTAGTAACTTTCAGATATTTGCTGTTTTTTCGTGTCAGTAATAGAAGTTTTGTTGTTTTTTTTTAAATAAAAGAAAAATGGCCAACTGTACTTCAATTCAGAGATCCTTGTATTTTATCCAGACTGCGAGATGTCAATCTCAGTTCTACGTCTTTTCTTATAATCTGACAAGATTTGCTTTTGCTTGCTGGATTGTTACATGAACTTCTTAACAAAAGATTACTTTACATATTCTGGCACGGTTTGGTTCTGTGTTCTGTATATGTGGATTATTCTAATCATGGGGTCGAGTACATTGACACTCCTAAGGGGGACTTTGCAAGCGGTCATCCCTTATCCGGAATTCTAAGATCTAGAGATTCCGAAAATTGGCATTTTCGGACCCTTATGAATTTTAGTAGTACTCATCGCCCTGATGCTCTGGACGGGTGATGCCACTCGAAAACGCATCCCCAATACCTGCAGCAGACCGTGTCACATGCTGGGAGCATCTAGACAACCCCATCGTATGACATGATGCACTCAGTGATGCTAACTCTATGCATCATGTCTACAGTGAAAGGCTGCACAACACTCCCAGTGTGTGTGTACAAGGAGGTTGCTGCAGCAGGAAGAAGATTGCGGCTCCATTCCTGCAATTTCCTTCCTCTCAGACATCATATTCTGGAGTCCACAAAAATCTGAAATCTGGAATGCTCAGGGTTCTGGGTATCACAAGTTGAGGGGTACTCATCTTGTAGGTACCCAATTGAAAACGTGCTGCTGTATCAAGAATGCAAACCCACATTAAAAATGAAAACATTTTAAAAAGTTCCGATAGGATTTGACTCAACTTCAACTCTTACATTAACAGAAATGCACTTTTACTGTTTGTAAACTACATTTCCATTAATCTAAAGATAACACTAGGCACCATACCAATGTCAGCTTACTTGAGGTGTTACAATGCAAGGACCCTGTTCTCAACAATTCATTTTCATAGAGACAGGACTTCAAAGCGGAGATTGTAACTACATGTTGAAAACAAACCAAGTAGACCCAGAATTACAGCTCCTGCACTACACACCAAAAAAGGTTCACCAAGGTCATTTTCAGGGATGTGCTTGCCCTTCTAAATGAGCTATCCATCTAATAGTAAGGGTTATGTGTTTTCCGCACCTCATGGTTTATTTATGCGCTTGAATGTGGAATTTTATTTTAATAGATTGCATGGTATATAGGATTAATATGGCTACCACATTTTCCATATTTCTGGGTACATACCATTTAATATTTTCAATAGAGTTTTTTTCTTCATTGTCTTTATTGTGTTGCGGCTGGCTCGGGATGGGGGGTGTTTTGATTGGTGTAGACATTTTGTTTAGTTTTAATGGGATGCCACAAATAAAATATGCTTTGTGTCAGGATCCGTGCTTGCATATGGTCAAATACCTGTAAAGTGCTGCCCTCACTCCTTACCAGCACTGAATCAGTTAACAGTTAATCACAGTTAAGCAAACACACACCACACCCTTCTGTCTGCAAATAAAGGTTCACTCACCCCCTATCCAACCTGACTTTGCATTGAGAGTCGAACCTTGCTAGTGCCGAGACCTTTTGTAGTGATACTCCTGCTTTACAGTGTACCAGACCCCGCTTGCCAACCAATTACCGCCCTGTACCAGCCCCTTGACCTTGGATCTCCCACTGACTATTCTCTGGACTACCCATATTGTACTAACGCCTTGGATCTCCAAATATCTGCCTACCCAAAGGGTACCACCTGTATATCCCCGCACACTGGGCTCAGACACCCTTAACTTGGGTCCCACCATGGCACATGCCAGGTGCCACTTTGTTTTCAGGAGAAACCTATGAATTCAGTATGGCCAAAAGCTTTGAGTGATCTCAAATATAAAGGTTAGAAAGTATAAATCCTTGACTTCCCATCTTGCCTAAGATTTCTGGATTGAGTTGTCAGAAGACTGAATTGCCACCACTCTCTCGAAAGAAGAAGTGTCTAACATCGTATCGGAAGCACCATTGTTTGAAAAGAATATATATTTTTTTTCTAGCAGCAGAAAAAACTTACTTCCTAATAAATTCCATCTCGTTTCCCTGGGTAGGTCATTTGTGTGTGTGCGTTGATCTGCACCATAACCCACAGCCAAAACGAAGAAGAACAACAAATTCAAGCTAGACATACAGGGAAAGACAAAAGCCAAATTTATGGCATACACAAACAGTTGTGTTAAAATGAAGTCCCGACTGACATAAAACACATAAAACACAGGTACATTGCCAACATAAATCTCAAGCTACCACAATGCTCTGAAAACATCAAAATTCTGTTGAAGAACTCGACCTTATCTAACTCTTGTCCTTAAGTTTTCCAAACTGACAATCGAGGAATCAGAAATCCTTAACATTATGGGGATTCATAGTAATCTGTGTTGCTTAACTGCAAACTTACAAATAAACAAATTTATTTATTTATTTATTTTATTTATAAAGGATTTTACCAGGAAGGATACATTGAGATTTCTCTCGTTTTCAAGTATGTCCTGAGTTCAAGAACATTGAGTGGTTACAGAAATACAAAATAGTAAAATGCAAGATATTAACACAAAACAAATATACAGATTAACAGAAAAATAAATATGTAGGAAATAAAGTCATTATGTTACATGTTTACAGGTGCATTCCGTATTGAGGTATGTTAATAGGGAGCTCTTAAGGGACTTTAGACTGGGGGAAGATTTGATGGCGTCTGGGAGGTTATTCCATATTTGCGGTGCTCTGTAGGAAAATGAGGATCGAGCCATTTTCTTTTTGTATTGCAAGTAAGGTGCTGGTCCTGGATCTGAGGTTATAGGATGAGGGAACTGCTGGGGCAATCAGCTTATTCAGGTAGGGTGGTAGCTTCCCAGAAAAGCTCTTAAACACCAGGTTGGAAAGGTGAAGGGTGTGTCTAGATTCCAGCGACGGCCAGTTTAGTTCTTTTAACATGTCACAATGTAGTTACATTGTATAACTCATTCTGCCGCTTTGTGCTACAATGTAGTAAGTTTCTGGAGGTGTGTTTGCGGGGCCGCTGCATACACTACATCTCCGTATTCAATGACTGGCATAAGCATTTGTTGTACAATCTGCTTTCTTACCGCGGGACTTGGGTAGGATTTGTTTCTGTACAGGGCACCTAGTTTGGGGTAGAGGTCCTTAGATGACACTAATCGAAGCAACCACAGATTTCAATATCCAAAGTGAATAAGATTAAATATCTGTATACATGACATACCTGTACTGCACTATGTAAATAAACTGACAATCAGAATATGTGTCGTACCATATTAGACAGAAAGTGACCATAAACAATAACAGGGGGGTGGCTGCTTAACAATTTTAAAGATGTGTGTATATCAGATTGTATCTTATAGCACAAAGTTTACAATTGGTCTGTGGTGACATTTGAGGTCTTCTCGATTAGCAGTGCTGTCAAGTCTTGACAATTTCATGGTAAACGTATGAGCCAACTAAATATTTTCAGATGCCAGGCGAAGTCGTGTATGTACTTATTTACAGATAACAATCCAGAAATTTACGAGTCAGAGGTAAAAGGTTTTGTCCGTGACAGTGTGACCACCTGGACATTGGTTTTGTCAAGTCCTGTGCAATCAATAATTTCCAAGAAATAAATAGGCTGTGTTACTCCAGATGCCAAAATCACGAGTATAGCAGTACGTAGTGACACCTTTTATTTAAAAGACAAGCTTTCGAGAGTGTAACCTCTCTTCCTCAGGTCTGGAAGCTAAATTGACCAAAATCATAAAATTGAGCAATAAAGAGCCAAGCAGAAGGGGCGGGGGAAGGGTGTCGTAAATACGATTACAGTGTTGGGGCCTATGATCTTTTCTCTGTTCACCTTCCTTGGCCATATGACTCCAGTAATCTTAATTACGACACCCCCCCCCACCCTTCTGCTTGGCGCTTTATCGTTCAATTCTATGATTTTGGTCAATTTAGCTTCCAGACCTGAGGTAGAGAGGTTACACTCTCAAAAGCTTGTCTTTTAAATATAACGTTAGCCAATAAAAAAGGTACCACTACGTACTGCAATACTCGTCATTTATTTATTTATATATAGCTCCTATTTATTTTTTACAATTCAACTACAAAGCTTTTCATTTTAACATATATGCTGGATGCAGGAGTATGGACCGCCATCATAAAGACATTTCTTTAAAACAAATATATTTTGTAACATATACGGATTATTTCTTGTCACAATGGGTGGCAGTGATGGGATTTAAAACCCATGCTGATAAAGAGACTGGAGCCTCAACTCTAACTTTACAGCTGAGAGTACACAGTTCTGAGACTATAACCGCTGTATTGGCTAAACTGCACTTTTGGAGACGATTGGTGACTTCTGCAATGGTGCGGCAGTCCTATCACCTCTTAGTCTGTTACAATCCTGGTACCATGGAAATACTGAAGGTTTATCAAGAGGACACATACTAACCAAGGGTAGAAAGAATGAGGGCCAATTAAGGACCTAAGGAACCATCACCATCTGGTATCATGGTCTGGGGGAATGATGAGAAGGTTCAGCTTAAAAAGCAAACCGTTGGTTACAGTTACTGGTCATTACATTCATTTGGGGACAGGCTGTCTAGCCAGTGTATCCTATGCCAGGCAACTGCTGCAATAGCAGACCATCCATCAAGCAACCATCATCCTTAACCTGAGATGCCGGTCATCTGTCTGCAGTACAATAAAGTGTGGCAATTTCAGTAACTCTGTGTCAATGATATGGGATCTAGTTGTAGAATGCATTATTGTTTTAAAATCCTCCTTAAAGCACAATGAGAAGCTCCTGATTGATGTTAACACTTCCTGACCTAGGCAGGATACTATAAAGCTCAGGGAGTTTACAAGAATTACAGGGCTTTGATTGCATAAATGAAGAGGACTTGTAGACCAGATTCCCTTTTACTAATAATACAATCATTTTAAGTAATAATAATTACAAGGCAGGGGATTATAAAAGTTGTAAAAAACATGTATTAACTCCGCTTACTACTGTATGCATACATCATATTCCATAGTAAGCAACAGAATTTGCTTGGACTTCCATTACTGCGAATGCAAGACTTTTCTAGCTCTCTTCTTTAGGCACGAATGATTTGCATCCATTCATAGGTGACCTATGTGCTACTCACGCTGTTTACATTGGCTATGTTGAAGTGTACAATCCAGGGATTCACAGAGATTCTGGCTGAAGTAGATACGATGAAAACAGACCAGAACCTGGAAGAAAACCAATTACACTCATCTACATTTTAGGTATAGTCACAGAGTTACCTATTCCCAGGGCTGTGACAGGAGCTCAGTGGCTTTAGAGGGTCCTGGTCCTCACCAAACCCTGTGCAGCTTGTCTAAGTGGCACAAAGGTAAAAATCCTCTAAGCCACCCAGGACTGGCCCACCAAGATACCAACAAATATCCCGGTGGGCTGCAGGATCTGGGGTCAGTAAGACAACTCTGATTCTTTGCTGAGGGAGTGTTTTGGTAAAATCTGCAGGAGGTAGAGTAGCAGACTGCACTCTCTCTCACCAGGGAACACTTTGAGTTTTTTAAATTAATTAACTGAAATAACCAGCTGATGTAAAGGTGGGCCCTGACCAGTGGATCATTAAGGGGCCCCAAGATTTCTAATGGCAGCTGTGCCTATTACTCTAATGTTGGTAACAGAGAGTCACTAATGGAAAACTCTATGTTGCCAACTCTATTCTGACCTAGCCACTGTATTACAGATCAGAATATTTGGGAGCGGTTCACAGATACCAATGTCAGTGTACAGGGCCGCTGCTGGTATCGGCTCCAGGAGTCCATAGGACTTCATGGAGCCAAGAGTGCGAGTTTGTGTATATAGAGTGAAGCTGAGTGACCAGTGTACTACTGCAAGCAGAGGATAAGGCCGGTTGCATACGAGCGCACTCAGAGTGGAAGGGACGTCCGCGAGTTGACGTTCCTTCCACTCGATGCCTGCCTGCCCCCCCCCTCAGCGCTGCAAAGCACGATCCTCCTATGGAGGATCGCGCTTTGCAGCCCCGTCAACGCGCATCCTAGCGCATCGACGGTGAGGATCTCTAGGTGGACGTATGCTATGTGCACACTAAGTGTGCGCGCACAAGCATGTGGCCGGCCCCGTCGCAGCATCACAACGCTGCGACAGACGCCGGTAAGTGCGTTTTGCACCTGGCCTAAGGCGGATCGTGACACAATCTGCATTGTGGGATCAGAAGAAAGGGATTTTTTGCTTGGCTTATTTTTCATTGGTAACCTCCCTGGCGGTCTGATTTTGACATATTTTTATATGTGAAAATCGGTACATTTATTCATTTATCCGAGTGTGGCTCGGGGTTAAATTTCAATGCTGAAAACGGTAACCCCGAGCCACACTCAGGCTGATACATACCTGTCCCTGCGTTCCCTCGATGTCCACCCGCTGTCACCTCCAGTCAATCGCGGGGTCCTGCCTCCGGGTTCCCTGCTCACGGGAAGAGAACCTGGAAGCAGGACGCCGCGATCAGCCAGAGGTGACTGCGGGAGGACATTGAGGGAACGCAGGGACAGGTATGTATCAGCCTGAGTGTGGCTCGGGGTTACCATTTACAGCATTGAATTTTAACCAAGCCACACTTGGGAAAACCGCCAGAGAGGTTACAGGGATATGCTTGTCTAGAAAAAAAATAATTAAATTGACATTTAAACACTTTTATGCCTATAGGCAAACCAGAATAAATCAATAAAAGTTTTTAAAATGTTTTTTTTCTTGCTTTAAACTCTGTCATTTCATGTTCTCTGGCCACACCCCTCATCTAGGAGTGTTTCTTCAGCTCCCACTTCCTCCCACACCTGCCAGGGGAGAACCTGAAAGGGGGGTACGTCCTCTGGACCCCTCTCCCTCCCGAACGGCTGAAGATAGAAAAAAAAGAGGCACCACTGGAAAGGGCAGAGTCTGCCCTTTCCAGTGGTGCCTCTCTTTAACCCCTTAGGTGCTGGATATTGATTCGGAGTCAATCGGTGCCGGATTCTGATCTGCTCTCGGAGGTGGCTGACATCTTGGAGGTCAGCCAAAGCCTCCGGGGGCCAACCCCAGCCCAATGATGTCGTCGCCATATGTGAGAGGATATCTCCACTGCCAAGTGGAGATAGGGGGTCCTTTGGACTCCGTATCTCCTGATCCGTGTCAGCTAGAGGGTCATACCTGGCATCATTAGAAAGGCCAGAGAATGGTAAAATGGTACACAGAGGTGAAATGGCTCAGCAGTGAAAGGGTTAAAAAGCAAAAAACATGTAAAAATTGGGTATTTCTAAGCGGGGACAAAATTTCGAAACTATTTATCCAGGCTCTTTTTTGGCGGATGTAGATTTTGGGGGTCAAAAGTCTTCTGTCCATTTTTTTATCATATTTTATAAAACAAAATTATAGTAAATTATACGATATCCATCTGGAAATCCATCTGGGTGGAGTAGCGGTAACCTCACTGCTCTGCGTGGAGAGAGCCTGTGGAGACATGGGTTCAATCCCGACGAGCACCTCTCCAGTAAGTGTCCTTGGGCAAGACACCTAACAGTACATACTCATCACCCAGGACATACTTGAAAACAAGCGAAATCTCAATGTATCCTTCCTGGTAAAATCCTTTCTCAAAAAAAATAAATAAATGATATCTTTAGAAAGTCCATTTAATGGGGAGAAAAACGGTATATGTGTGGATTCCATAAACGAGTAAGAGGAAAATTAGAGCTAAACACAAACAGCGCAGAAATGTAAACACAGCAGTGGGCACTTTTAGACCGACAATGGTAAAAATCACCTGGTCACTATGGTTGAAAGCACACTAGCAAAGCATGCATGTCCCTTTAAGTGATTATGCAATCAGAAATACCAGCTCTAGCTGAGAAAAGCAAGGATCCGTAGCATGGTTTATTACGCTCACTCTGAGCCATTAATGTACAGTAAGGAGCTGGTAATTCTGAGGTCGGAATATCATCTCAAACCGTTAACATAAAGATAGGGTCCACAGTGTTTCAGTGTAACCTAAATATATTTAATCGACAATCAAATGCATGAGCCTCCAAATCTTTAAAAAGACTTTCCCAAAAAGTTATTTTGTATTTTACAATTTAGATGTAAAATAAGGCAGCTGGTGCTGCTTTTGATTCACACAGTAGAGTCTCCTTGCCTTCCTCTATCCCTCTGTCAAGCTGATCTCGATCCTTCTACCCATCTTCTCACATTCCCTTTATTGTCTCCCAGCTTAGCAGTGCACATGTCAGATGTAGAAATTTGAAATGCTCCCTACACAATTTGAATCCCATAACTTGCTACAGCAAATTGGCCAAGAATTACATCTCCGGAGGCAAAACATGACAGCTTGATAACCCACTGATATAAAGTAACAGAAGCATCTTGGACAACAAAATAATGTAGGATTACTTAAAGCCAAGAATTTATATTTGTGTCAAAATTCTAGTCACCACAAGAGAAGCTCTTTTGTGAAGGAAATGATGGTGTGCTTCAAGTGACTTCCAAATGAAGGAGGAAGGAGGAAACGACATTATGTTAGGCTGTGCGTAAATATGTTTATAACAATGGGGGGACTGATCCTTTTAACATTAGATAGTCTGAAAACACAGTGCAAATACTAGTCACGTCCATTCATTTTCAGAACATGTCTTATAAACGTAGCCTTATTTATTTAAGTTACAGAGAATTTTGCTGAGCGCTATTGATTTTTGTGGTAATGTAGCCAATGCGCTTTAAAAGCATTAAAGTCATTTTCCTCCACATTGCCGCTACCTGTAATTTGGCTTTTTACATGGAGAGGACCAGTTTCCACAAGACGGGGGCACAGAAGGGCTGAGGAAACAGCCACCTAGATCAGATTGAATATTCAAACACTATCATTATTATTTCACATTATACGGGAGAAAAAAATACCGCTGTACTGGAGGAAGCAAGAGCTGAGGTCATTAGGAAACACTGAGGGGTTTGAGTCAATGGTATCGATTGTTTGTTGGCGGGGGATACAGATCTTTAATGCTGTGTGGCTTCTAAAGATCAGCATTCTGCTACAGCGGTGCCATTTCTTCACCTACGGCCTCGGAGAGACACCGTATTATGTTTCTCAAGTTTGACATCTTAATCATAATCTTGCACGTTCAATTATCTTTTGAAGCAGCTGTCCCCTCACAACAAAAATATTTTTACTGCGCGAAATTGATTTTCAATCTGCTAATGGATTCACCTAGTTAAAAGTGTGTGCATTTTCTTTGTTGTGGTTTCTTTTTTGCGCGCCTTTGTATGTATCGTTTTGTTTTTTTCTTTCCTCTGCCTCCTGCGCTGTTGCTTGGCAACCGTGTTTGTATGCGTTATAGACCTGCAACTACGAGGTTTATTTGTTACTGTAGGAATCGTGAAGATGTGACATGAGAAGTGCATATTTTATCTACTTAACAGAGAAATTGGAAAAGATGTCGAGGGTTTTTTTTTTTTAAACGTTTCTCTTTATTTAGAAGATTCTACTATTTTTTTTTTTTTTATATAGGTCAATGGTAACTTCCACAAGGACAGAGACAATAATAATGATAATAAACATGAACCAAGCTATAAAATGGAGAGCAGAAGAAAATTAAAAAAGCACAAAGGAAAAGAGGGGAGGGCATCAAAATACAATAGCCTGCAGCCTATGTAATATAGATAAGAATATAAACATTCTAAGATTCTAAATGACTGCATGACTCAACCACATCTCAATAATGCAAATATTAATTATGGGGATTCTATGATTTTAAGGCTCCATCCCTAAATTAGGAGACAAGAGGGTACCAATATCTCCTTATGATCTTTAAGGGGTATACTTAATTTCTTCTACAAAGCGAGGGGTGGCTAGGATGATTGTGCCATGTTTTGGGTATACTAATTGGGTAGTAGGCCATTACCAGAGTTTGGCAAGTTTATCAGTGCATTGGTATAAGGAGGAGTTTACACATAAATCTGAATCCACCCCACACAGTAGTAAAGGATGGTGCATACATGTAAAGTGGGCGTTTTCAATTTGGATATTGACTACTGGCCATTGTTAAAAAAACTGAAAAGAGACAAACAATCAAAATGTTGCTTTAAATTGCAATTAGTTCTTCGTAAGGTTAGTCTTTCTTTAACCGCGTTTGAAGAAACACTAGTGTTTCCACAAACTGTATTCCCATGACCTATGTCTTACAGGTTATACAGTCAGGTCCAGAAACATTGGGACATCGACACAATTCTAACATCTTTGGCACTATACACCATCACAATGGAGTTGGGATGATACAAACACAATGTGCTTTAACTGCAGACTGTCAGCTTTAATTTGAGGGTATGTACATCCAACTCAGGTGAACGGTGTAGGACTTACAGCAGTTTGCAGATGTGTCTCCCACTTGTTAAGGGACCAAAAGTAATGGGACAGAATAATAATCATAAATCAAACTTTGCCTTCTTAGTACTTGGTTGCAAATCCTTTGAAGTCAATCACAGCCTGAAGTCTGGAACGCATAGACATCACCAGACGCTGGGTTTCATCCCCGGTGATGCTCTGCCAGGCCTCTACTGCAACCGTCTTCAGTTCCTGCTTGTTCTTGGGGCATTTTCCCTTCAGTTTTGTCTTCAGCAAGTGAAATGCATGCTCAATGGGATTCAGGTCAGGTGATTGACTTGGCCATTGCATAACATTCCACTTCTGTCCCTTCAAAAACTCTTTGGTTGCTTTTGCAGTATGCTTTGGGTCATTGTCCCTCTGCACTGTGAAGCGCCGTCCAATGACTTCTGCAGCATTTGGTTGAATGTGAGCAGATAATATTGCCCGAAACACTTCAGAATTCATCCTGCTGCTTTTGTCAGCAGTCACATCATCAATAAATACAAGAGAACCAGTTCCATTGGCAGCCATACATGCCCACGCCATGACACTACCACCACCATGCTTCACTGATGAGGTGGTATGCTTAGGATCATGAGCAGTTCCTTTCCTTCTCCATACTCTTCTCTTCCCAGCACTCTGGTACAAGTTGATCTTGGTCTCATCTGTCCATAGGATCTTGTTCCATAACTGTGAAGGCTTTGTTAGGTGTTGTTTGGCAAACTCTAATCTGGCCTTCCTGTTTTTGAGGCTCACTAATGGTTTACATCTTGTGGTGAACCCTCTGTATTTACTCTGGCAAAGTCTTCTCTTGATTTTTGACTTTGACACACATACACCTACCTCCTGGAGAGTGTTCTTGATCTGGCCAACTGTTGTGAAGGGTGTTTTCTTCACCAAGGAAAGAATTCTTCATTCATCCACCACAGTTGTTTTCCGTGGTCTCGCAGGTCTTTTGGTGTTGCTGAGCTCACCGGTGCGTTCCTTCTTTTTGAGAATGTTCCAAACAGTTGTTTTGGCCACGCCTAATGTTCTTGCTATCTCTCTGATGGGATTGTTTTGTTTCTTTAGCCTAATGATTTGCTTCACTGATAAGATGAGATCCAAAGAGCCTTCACTTAGAGTTGAAGGCTCTTTGGATTCCAAATGCAAATAGCACACTTGAAATGAACTCTGGACCTTTTAACTGCACATTGTAATTGGGGTAATGAGGGAATATCACACAACTGGCCATGGAACAGCTGAGAAGCTAATTGTCCCATTACTTTTGGTCCCTTAACAAGTGGGAGGCACATCTGCAAACTGCTGTAAGTCCTACAACGTTCACCTGAGTTGGATGTACATACCCTCAAATTAAAGCTGACAGTCTGCAGTTAAAGCACATTGTGTTTATTTCTTTCCAACTCCATTGTGGTGGTGTATAGAGCCAAAGATGTTAGAATTGTGTCGCTGTCCCAATATTTCTGGACCTGACTGTATTTGTTCATACTATCAGGGTTATTCAAAGAGAATCGAAAAGTCACTGCACGTTCAGTGACTTTTCGTTCTCTTCAATTCGGTGCGATTCGGCGATCCCATTTCGGCGACCCTGCGGTGTATTCAGCAAGCCCCACAGGGCCGTCGGAGTGCAGGGAAAAGCTGCCGCAAACCTGATGAACACTCACCGCAAAACCCGGCGAACGCACACCGAAACCCGCAAGAACATCTGGATTAACCCCGCCGAACACGCCAGAGAAACCCGAGCAGGAGCTGATCACAATGCAGAGCAGCCGCCGGAAAAACCCGACACCGCAGACGAATGGAGTGGAAAAAAAAAAACAGGTTGCTTGAATGTTTGAAAAGTGAAACGCTGTTTGCAAAGAAACTACAGAACGAAAATGTCTGAAATTTACATAGAAGATCCAATGAATGATAATAAAAACTGCTGGTTTTTGTTTTCTGAATAGACAAAGCAATGCTTCTCTATGGGGGATTTCACTGCCCTCGAACAGGCACCGAACAGGCACAGTATGTGCAGGCAATTCGCCAACATTTGGCGAACTGCCTGCTCTCTGGATAGCCGAATAGCCAGGAAAGGTAACCGTATGCTGAATTTCACCGTTCGGTTACCTTTCGCCAGCAATTCGGAGCTCTTTGAATAACCCTGTATGAAGCAACTGTTGATCAAATCACCCCATTTTTAAAAAAAATTAATTATAAAATTGTTCAGAAGAAAAAATATGGTTTTAAAAAAAAAAATTACATTTAAAACCTATGGGATATGCAGTTTCATAGTAGTGATTGGTCAGCTGGTATTCCTTTTTTATTTACCTGCAGTGTATGGATTCTACATGTTGCAGGGTGGCACTTTTCATGCAATGCCCATCAGCTTGAAGAAGTGAAACATGGCCAACTTGGTAACTCTAGTGTCTGCATATTTATGTATTTGTTAAGTCAGTAAGCAGGTGGGAAGGCAGAACATTTTAAAATAACCTGCAGCCTCCATCTGCCACTTCCTTTGACCTTTCCAGATCAAAATCAATCCAAATCACTTCCCTGATCTGCTTGTCCACATCCATCTTCTCTCCAGGGATCTGTCAGATGTCTGCGATTTTCCCCTCAAATGGAAGGCATCGCACATCTGATAGCATCTTTCACCGTCGCTGGAAGTCTGACATCGGACGCAATGGACAATGTTCCATTCACCTGCATGTTGTAGGATCGGTCTGACGACGAAACGCGATATCTGATGATCGCACCATCGCACAAATACGGATCCAATGGACTGTCATTTATGCTCAAAGCTGAACTGCATATGCCATCACTTCATTGACATCTCCATTCTGAGCTTTCCGAAAGAAACTATATACACATTTACGCTGGTGCACAGACTGATTTATTTATGAAGTGCGTCAGAGAGTCAAGTAAGGACGTGGATGTGTAAAGACGTGACATATCAGAGTGAGACAAGAAAAAAAATATGGAGAGGTGGTGTTCTAGTGCACCACAATGTATGCAAGGAATAGATCTGTATGGGACATGGTGCGTCCTTTGCAGAAAAGCCATTTGAGTGTTAAAATAAAAAGCATTTATATTCACACGGACATCATATATAAATATATTTTTTATAAGTAAATACCCGTACAATTCATATTTAATGGAGTTCTGGTTAAAAGCAGTCTGACTCAGAAGAGAATTTTAAACCTGAAAATATATCAAATGAGCCTCAGGGAACAGACCTCCGAGATTAACAAGTACAAAACATACCCAAGCAACTAGCACATTTAGCACATTGACGCAGGGCAGAGAATTAGCATGTGATTAGCCTGTGGCCTTTCAACCCTGCAGAAACGGCACAATTACAAACACTTTCTTAAAGCATTCTACTTGTCAGCCCTGTTTCACTACCAGGCTCTGTGCCGGGAAAAGAAGCATATGGAGAGAAGAGATGATTAAAACCTCACTTCAATGCTAGAACATTTTCACTGCCAAACACAACTTCAGTAAATGGCCTTCGACAGAATTGATGTTCTTGGGTGCAGTAAAAAAAACGTGATCATTTCAGAGAATAATCTAGATTCATAGACTTGCGCATAACGATACCACACAGAGTTTGCGTTTTCCTAAAGATGCAAAATGTTGGAAAAGGAAAGGTTATGCTGATTTCAATGGGATCTTGAATTGTAAATGCAGTAATTACAGTGGCAAGAAAAAGTATGTGAACCCTTTGGGATTACGTGGAGTTTTGCATGAATTGGTCATAAAATGTGCTCTGATCTTCATCTAAGTCACAACAATTTGAAAAACACAGTCTGCTTAAAATAAAACAACACAAACATTATATGTTTTCATGTGTTTATTGAACAGAACATGTAAACATTCAGAGTGCAGGGTGGAAAAAGTATGTGAACCTTTGGACTTAATAACTGGTTGACCCTCCTTTGGCAGCAATAACCTCAACCAAACGTTTCCTGTAGTTGCAGATCAGACCTGCACAACGATCTGGAGTAATTTTGGACCACTCCTCTTCACAAAACTGTTTCAGTGTAGCAATATTCTTGGGATGTCTGGTGTGAATCGCTCTCTTAAGGTCATGCCACAGCATTTCAATCGGGTTGAGGTCAGGACTCTGACTGCTCTTGGAGAAGTCATTAGGCTAGGGGGTTCACATACTTTTTCCACCCTGCACTGTGAATGCAAAACTCCATGTAATCCCAAAGGGTTCACATACTTTTTCTTGCCACTGTATATGGGAACAGAATTACAACCAAGAGATGCAGGATCCATTGGAGATGTTGTAGATACATTTCTCAGGTCTTGAATACTTTGTGGTCTAACGTTTTGACATTTCACCAAAGCAACATTAGTACAGGTTGGCCACCTGCTATATAGAATTCTAAAACCCATTTGGACTTAGTTTTTACTCATCTTCCTAACGCTTTGACCTCTGTACCTGCGATCCTTCAGTGTGTTCCGGAGTGTCAGCGAGGGACTCACTGGGACGTGTTGCAAAGTGCCAGCGAGAAACAGCCTGGAGCTGCGCAGACCCCTGTATGGAATCCTGGTTGGATTCCAAAAATTTAAAACTCTGAAATCTGAAATACTAGTGGTACCAAGTATATCGGATTAGAGGTGCTCCACCTGTACCAAACAAAGCCAATCAAACGGATATAAGAATAAAAACGTGAATGCGCATTACATGTTAATCCAGGGAGAAATCGGATTGCCATTTTGGAATCAATGATCATTTATTTTTTTCCCTTTTTGGGCACAATTTGCAAATAATCCTTTTGGAGCCTTTTCCTTCTTTCGGATCAACAGCAGCCAAGGGGATGTGTGGAAGACTGAACTTGATGGTCATTGGTCTTTTTCAACCAATGTTACTATGTAAAAGAAGAGATAAAATCCCTTTTTCCTCTGTAAACATGATCTCCCTCATTATAGACCACCATGGATTAAACCCACAACAGAAAATATTTGGCATGGTGCATGCAATTACAAAAAACCTATATCAAGCATGAAGTCTTCTTTGGCTAGGTTTTCAAAATGAACAGATCTTCCATGACCAACACATTATTCTGATAGCATCTCTCAGATCTTCATGCTCATTAGTATGATGAGCACTTTATGGAGGGACGATTGAGATTCGAAGGTTCCTCAAAAGGAAGGAAGGATTGAGGTTCCTCAAAACCAGAAAACGATGGGTGACACTACCAAGAATATAATTGGATTTTGTTTGAAGATCTCAAAAAAAAATATTTATTCATCTTAGGCTAGGGTCAGACTAACGCATTTTTCGCGTTGTCCGTGAAAAAGTGCGTTCGAACGAATGGATGTAATTTTTCACAGAATACGCGATAGCGGTCATACGATGCGCATTTGCGTCCGTGATTTTGTACGGATCATCAATAAAACCCTTTTTGCGTCTGGACGTTATGTTGGCCGGACATTAGCAGCGTCTGACATCTCCTAATCACGCACACATGCCGCTAGCGGACGCAGCACACTCTGTACGTCAGTACTAGCGGTATCACGTTCTCGAAAAAAATGCGTTTGTGTGCTGCTTGCGTTTCGCGGCCGTACTTCGTACATTGCCCATCATTGGCCATCATTTGCTGCTACTACGGCCGTGATAAAGTGCGGCTGCACGTGCGTTCGTTTGACCCTAGCCTTAGACTTCAAGTTTCTCTCGCAGTAGGAGACAGAAGTTCACTACCAGCCATGGAATGGTTGGCTGAAAACGCAAGCTAGAAGCAATGCTTGTGGTCATCAAAGTCTGAGAGAAGAATCCTGCACCTGGAAAAAAATATTGGCACAGAAGACAAACAGGTCTATTCACTAAATGGTAAAGTCTGGAGAATTGGCAGGAGAAGTGAAAAATCTAGGTCAAAATAACCAAACCAGTACAATTCTCCCATTTATTGCACTTTTCCTGCCAATTCTCCATACGTCACCCCTCAGTGAATAGACCTTCTAGTAAATCTTGGATCGGTTATGCCGGGTACAAATCTCTACTTGGTTTTCTCACAACACTTTGATAAAAAGACTTAATTTTGCTTGTACGGTTTTCATCTGTTATAGGAATATTTTGCTAAAAAAACAAACAAAAACAGAACTATAGTTTCTTCTTTTTAGCTTTAAGGTTGCTATTTGAGATTGCTTTAACCTGCACACCCCAGTCATGCGGGGCCAGTGCAATCCTCGGTTAAAGATGCCGGCTGGATCCAGAAATGTGTTGTTTTCCTCTTGATATACGGTTGCTCATTACCTAGAGATGTCACCTATATAAGGAGCAAAGTCTGTGCTTCATTTACTTTCACAGAGTTGATAGTAAAAGGGTACAAAAAGCAATTTCAACTTCAAAATCAGAACACATCTTGGCTAAAAATAAAAGTGCCGCTTCCACATCTGCTGTGGTGCAAAGCAGAGCTGTTGTAAAAGTGATTATCGGAGGCTGGCGCGTAGCTCCAACACAAAATGAGATATAGCAATAAAATGATAGTAATGCAGCAGATATGATCTCTCCTGCGTTGTATATTGACCTGGAGTCTAAATGACATTAACGCTAGTATAAAAAGCCTCTCAAACGACTGATTGTTGATCTGCGGCAGCACTCCAACTTAGAAGAAAAAAAAAAACATTGATGGTACACGTTAGCCTTTGGAGACTCTAGACGGAAGGATTTCTGCAAGATATTTTTGAGATCTGAATCAATATGAATTAATTCAGTATTTTCATTACAAGGCAGACGAAAAAACCTGCCCAGCAGTCACCATAAAAATAAATAAAAATGTCATACAAGGTTTTACTGACACCTTCAAAAACCAGCAGTTTTATTTTCCACTTTCAGAGTGTCATTTTTAATAATCACTGTATTTTATTGACAGGGGTTAGAACTACCTATTACCCTCAAGGAGAATGTCCATGGGGGTTAGACAACCAGGTAGATATAAAATTATCCGAAGATACTGGTTGGCGTGTAATGTTCATACTTCCAATGACACTTTCAATAAGTGTCTCCGGTCTGAGGTGCGAATAATTCCATCTGATGCATTTTGTGGATAGTGTGATAGGCCGATAAGAGGATATTAGCTCTACAGGTTTGTCAGGAGGATAGTACAGGCTGCATTCAAAGAGTCTATCTGGGTATGATACATGGAACAGCCTTCCAGTTGAAGTGGTAGAGGCCAAAACAGTAATTAGAAACATAGAAAAATGTCGGCAGATAAGAACCTTTCGGCCCATCTAGTCTGCCCATTTACATAGATACTTTACCTGGATTTATCTTTTGTTTAGGATAGCCTTATCCCTATCCCATGCTTGCTTAAATTCAATTACTGTTTTGGCCTCTACCACTTCAACTGGAAGGCTGTTCCATGTATCCACCACCCTCTCAGTAAAATAATGCTTCCTGATGTTACTTTTAAACTTTTGCCCCTCTAATCTAAGACTATGTCCTCTTGTTTTGCTACTTTGTTTCCGTTTAAATATACTCCCTTCCTCTACCTTGTAGATTCCCTTTACTTATTTAAATGTTTCTATCATATCTCCTCTGTCTCGTCTTTTTTCCAAGCTGTACATGTTAAGATCATTAAGCCTTTCCTGGTAACTTTTCTCCTTCAAGCCGTACACCATTTTAGTAGCCCTTCTCTGAACTCTCTCTAAGGTGTCTATATCTTTCTGGAGATACGGTCTCCAGTACTGCACACAGTACTCCAAGTGAGGTCTCACCAGTGCTCTGTACAGTGGCATGAGCACTTCCCTTTTCCTACTGCTAATACCTCTCCCTACACAACCAAGCATTCTGCTAGCATTTCCTGCTGCTCTATTACATTGACTACTTACCTTAGATCCTCTGAATAATGACCCCTAAATCCCTTTCCTCAGATGTTTAGGTTAGGACTGTATCAAATATTCTATATTCAGCCCTTGGTTTTTTACGTCCCAGGTGCATTATCTTGCACTTATCCACATTAAAACTCAATTGCCACAGCTCCGACCATTTTTTTAGTTTACCTAAATCATTTGTCATTTGGCTGATCCCACCAGGAACGTCAACCCTGTTGCAAATCTTTGTGTCATCAGCAAAAAGACATACTTTTCCATTAATACCTTCTGCAATATCACTAATAAAAATATTAAAGAGAATGGGTCCAAGTACTGACCCCTGAGGTACCCCACTGGTAACAAGACCTTGCGCCGAATAAACTCCATTTACCACAACCCTCTGTTGCCTGTCACTCAGCCACTGCCTAATCCATTCAACAATATTGGAATCCAAGCTCAAAGATTGCAATTTATTGATAAGCCTTCTATGCGGAACAGTATCAAAAGCCTTACTGAAATCTAAATAAGCAATGTCTACTGCACCACCTTTGTCTATTATTTTTGTTATCCAATCAAAAAAATCAATAAAATTAGTTTGGCATGATCTCCCTGAGGTAAACCCATGTTGTTTCTGATCCTGTAATCTATGTGTTTTTAGATGTTCAACAATCCTTTCCTTTAACATGGTTTCCATTAATTTCTCCACTACTTAACGTAAGACTAACTGGCCTATAGTTCCCCGATTCCTCCCTACTACCCTTCTTGTAAATGGGCACAACATTTGCTAATTTCCAGTCTTCTGGGACGACTCCCGTTAGCAAGGATTGGTTAAATAAATCTGTTAACGGTTTTGCTATTACATCACTGAGCTCTTTTAATAATTTAGGGTGGATCCCATCAGGCCCCATTGACTTGATTTATTTGTCTTTACTTTAGACAGCTGCTGTAGAACCTCCTAAATTAATTTAAGCAGGCATGGGATAGGCATAAGGCTATCCTAAACAAAAGATAAATCCAGGTAAAGTATCCATGTAATTGGGCAGACTAGATGGGCCGAAAGGTTCTTATCTGCCGACATTTTTCTATGTTTCTATGAGAAATATAAATAGCATTCAAAATTACCATCAAGGAGGGGCATACCTGGATCTCTAAAATCTTGTAATAATCAGCAGTTAGATCATCTGCGGCAGGATTTGCCAGATTTTAAGGAGGTAATGACAGTTGCCACCTCCTTTTCTGATATGGGTTGTACAGGGCCTCCCAATGATGAGGTTGTAGACGTGGTTACAGGGCATTGATTCAGATATGCCTCAATCAATGTGGTCCTGTCTTGAAAGGGTTGTGAACGGTTTTAAATAATTCATTAAAACAATTGGTGTATTTGATTGTGAGACGTAATATGTGTATTTTTCACCATGGAAAGTTGTGTGATGGTCTGATGTTTGAGTCTAGGTGTAGCCATATGTGCCAGGAGTTTACCAGATTGACCAATCCACCGATAATAAAATTGTGACTGAAATTCACAAGTTTCCTGGGCTTTAACATGAATAAATCAATTCTAAATAAGCTGCTTGATCCAGGGTGAAATCTGACTATCATTCTGGGGTCAAGAAATATATTTTTTCCAGTATGTTGCATATTGGCGAGCGATTCAGACTGGATTTTTTTCCTCCTTTTGGATCAACAGCAGTGGTTAATGTGTGAAAGGCTGAACTCGATGGACACACGTCTTTTTTCAGCCTATGTAACTGAGAGTAAGTGTTGCGATTGTCCAGTGTTGGGAATTGTTTATAGGTGGCATATGTAGACTGCAATTTGGATTCAAGTGCCGCTAATGTAGCACGTCATTGTTTGTAGCGTGAAGCTACACTGGAAATGAAATGTTGAAAAAATTGAGCCAAAGCCACACAGCAACATGGTCAGAGAGGGAAATGGCATCAATATCTCACCAGCCCTGAGAGGAGATTAAAATTAAGCAGAACCATGTCAATTCTAGAAAATGTGCTGTGAACAGGAGACTGAAAGGAATAATCCCTCTCAGAGGGATGTATAATTTGCCATAGGTCATGAAGGTTCAAGGTTGGGATAAAAATTTCAGAAGCCTTGTGTACATGGCCGGATTAACATAGGGGCGGATGGAGCGGTCGCTCCAGGCCCCCTTCTAAAAATAGGCCCACAGCCGGCCAGCTGATAGTGAGTGCCGAGTGCACCCAGCCCAGGCCTTTGATCAGCCCTGCAGCAGAACCCGGCGCTTAGATAATAGAAACGCAGCATTTCCTTTGGGCAGAGGCTGAGGGGCGGAGCTGTTCTTTGAAGCCACGTGCTGCCCCTTTCCCTGCACAGCGTGAAGGTGATGAAGATCCGGCTCGGGAGATAAGAGAAGGACACACTGATTTGTAAATATCTCCCCCTTCTTATTTAAACACTGGCCCACTAGCTCCAGGATGGGAGGGGGGGCCCTACCTAACAGGCATCCAGGTTGCTTAGAGATAGCAGCTTCAACTTAAGCTGAAAAGCAGCCTGATTAGGTGTAAACACTGCTTTACTTGAATTTTACCACTTCTGCTGCTGCTCTGATAAAGTAATAATTTTGTGTGTGTGTGTGGGGTGTATACATGTGTCACTCTGGTGTATATGTGTGGTGTGTATTAATATTATACATATGTCACTCTGGTGTATATATGTGCAAGTGTGTGCCATGTATGTAGCTGAGTGTGTGTGTGTGTGTATAGCTGAGTGTGTGTGTGTGTATAGCTGAGTGTGTGTGTGTGTATAGCTGAGTGTGTGTGTGTATAGCTGAGTGTGTGTGTGTGTATATAGCTGAGTGTGTGTGTGTATATGGCTGAGTGTGTGTGTGTGTGTAGCTGTGTGTGTGTATATAGCTGAGTGTGTGTGTGTATATAGCTGAGTGTGTGTGTATATAGCTGAGTGTGTGTGTATATAGCTGAGTGTGTGTGTGTATATAGCTGAGTGTGTGTGTGTATATAGCTGAGTGTGTGTGTGTATATGGCTGAGTGTGTGTGTGTATATAGCTGAGAGAGTGTGTGTGTATATAGCTGAGTGTGTGTGTGTGTATAGCTGAGTGTGTGTGTGTATATGGCTGAGTGTGTGTAGCTGTGTGTGTGTATATAGCTGAGTGTGTGTGTGTATATAGCTGAGTGTGTGTTGTGTGTATATAGCTGAGTGTGTGTGTGTAGCTGAGTGTGTGTGTGTGTGTGTATATAGCTGAGAGTGTGTGTGTATATAGCTGTGTGTGTGTATATAGCTGTGTGTGTGTGTGTATAGCTGAGTGTGTGTGTGTATATAGCTGAGTGTGTGTGTGTATATAGCTGAGTGTGTGTGTGTATATAGCTGAGTGTGTGTGTGTATATAGCTGAGTGTGTGTGTGTATATAGCTGTGTGTGTATATGGCTGAGTGTGTGTAGCTGTGTGTGTGTATATAGCTGAGTGTGTGTGTGTATATAGCTGAGTGTGTGTGTGTAGCTGAGTGTGTGTGTGTGTGTATATAGCTGAGTGTGTGTGTGTAGCTGAGTGTGTGTGTGTGTATATAGCTGAGTGTGTGTGTATATAGCTGAGTGTGTGTGTATATAGCTGAGTGTGTGTGTGTATATAGCTGAGTGTGTGTGTGTATATGGCTGAGTGTGTGTGTGTATATAGCTGAGCGAGTGTGTGTGTATATAGCTGAGTGTGTTGTGTATATAGCTGAGTGTGTGTGTGTATATAGCTGAGTGTGTTGTGTATATAGCTGAGTGTGTGTGTGTATAGGCTGAGTGTGTGTAGCTGTGTGTGTGTATATAGCTGAGTGTGTGTATATAGCTGAGTGTGTGTGTGTGTGTATATAGCTGAGTGTGTGTGTGTAGCTGAGTGTGTGTGTGTGTGTATATAGCTGAGAGTGTGTGTGTATATAGCTGTGTGTGTATATAGCTGTGTGTGTGTGTGTATATAGCTGTGCGTGTATATATAGCTGTGCTTGTGTATATAGCTGAGTGTGTGTGTGTGTATATAGCTGTGTGTGTAGCGGAGTGTGTGTTTGTGTATATTGCCGTGTGTGTGTATATAGCTGAGAGTGTGTGTGTATATAGCTGTGTGTGTATAGCTGAGTTTGTGTATATAGCCGTGTGTGTGTATATAGCTGAGTGTGTATGTATATAGCTGTGTGTCTGTTTGTGTGTATATAGCGGAGTGTGTGTGTAGCGGAGTGTGTGTTTGTGTATAGCTGTGTGTGTGCATATAGGTGAGAGTGTGTATATAGCTGTGTGTGTGTATATAGCTGTGTGTGTGTATATAGCTCTGTGTGTGTGTATATAGCTGAGTGAGTGTGTGTGTAGCTGAGTGTTTGTGTATATAGCTGTGTGTCTGTTTGTGTATATAGCTGTGTGTGTATATAGCTGAATGTGTGTGTATGTGTGCTCTGTATATAGCAGAGTGTATGTGTGCTCTGTATATAGCAGAGTGTGTGTGTGTATGTGTGCTCTGTATATAATGGAGTGTGTGTGTGTATGTGTGCTCTGTATATAATGGAGTGTGTGTGTGTGTATGTGTGCTCTGTATATAATGGAGTGTGTGTGTGTGTATGTGTGCTCTGTATATAATGGAGTGTGTGTGTGTGTATGTGTGCTCTGTATATAATGGAGTGTGTGTGTGTATGTGTGCTCTGTATTATAGCGAAGTGTGTGCGTGCCTCAGTATTTATAAAAAGGCCCACCGAAATCTTCAGCACCAGGCCCATGATGCTCTTAATCCGGCCCTGCTTGTGTAGTAGGGGAAGAAAGAAGGGAACAGGATCAGGACCTATCCAGAGTTGGGTTAATGACTGCATAAAAATCTCCTCCCAAAATTAGGTTAGGAGTGGCAACGTCCAAGAGCATGTGAAGAATATGGAGGTTAAAAAATGTGCTATGCCGTCCTGGCGGCAGGAGGGCTTTGAAGACGCAGGGCATACAAGTATGCCCCTCTGTCTTCAATGGGGCCGCCTCGGCCCCTTCCTGCAGCTTGTGCGCGTCATTGGTTACACGGAGATGGCCCGAACTCAGGCCGTCTCCCTGCAGCCAATGTTGCACACTGCGTGTTGGCTGCGGGGCGAGCCACAATCTGTGGCTCACGACAGTACCTGTCGACAAGGCGTACCTGTACGCCTCGCCGGAGTTAAGCCACCCCCGATGGGCATTGCCCACCTGTTGTTAAGGGGCTAACAATACAATATTTCACAATATTCAGTGTTAGGTTTTGAAAAAAATAACTTTCAGGATCGGGAATATAGTCATCAATTTTGTATGATCAGAAAGAGTAAAATAATAGCAACCCCTCTCAGTTTGGAGTTGTATTTAGCTACAAAATAGTCTTGAATTAATTTCACCTTGAAAGATGAAGTCGAGGATTTAGTCCAGTGAGTTTCTTGAAGTAAGGTTATATTGGGCTGTTTAGGAGTCAAAAATGTGAGCATCTTTTTCTGTATGATGGGAGTATTAGCCCCATTGACATTCCAAGATATGAGTCGAAGTGAAGCTGAAGACTGGATGCTCCCTACAGAGTGATGTGCATCATTATCCAATACTGTGGTGACAGAACGACATGACAAAAGGAGTAGTTAAGTGAGAAGGGGGGGTGGATACCTGGTTCCAGCTCAAGCCAGGGAGTCTGTGTCTAATGTGAGAAGGCAAAGAAAAGTCTGGGCAGTGTAACCTGGCCACTGTGTGGCAATTAAATACAGTATATCCAGAATGAAGAGAATCAGCAAAGGAGAGTAGGACTCTTCAGAAGGGTCTCCAGCGAGGCAGGAGGAGGTTGACGATCCTCCCAATCAGGCAAAACATGATGCAATAAAAAGGTCAGCCTCGGTAGTCTATGTCATAGATAAACCTTTACCACCAATCTGGAGAAGTAGCCTAGCAGGGTAGAACGGGGCAAACCTTATCTCCTTATGGTACACAGGGTATAAGGCTTTCCTTTTGAGCATGACTTCAGCAGAATAAGCGTGAAAAAATCTAAATTTTATGTTGTTGATAGTAGGGGCACTTTTCTTTTTTTAATAGGCCTCCAAGATTTTTATTGTGTCTTGAAAGTTGATTAATTTCAGGATGACTGGACGAGGTTGTGTGTTGTCAGGCAGTTTGTTTGCTCCTAGGTGATGTGTCCTTTCAATCATAATTCGGCATGAGGAAACCACTGGGATGGAGAGAGCAGATGGGAGCCACTCCTACAATAGATTAACTTCCCTGGCGGTCTATTTATTTAAAATTTTCTTGTCCCAAAGCGCTCAATTTTTTTTTGTTTTGCCCCCCCCTAGCGGCATCCTGAGTGTAGCTCGGGGTTAAATGCCTATGCTGGAAGCGGTAACCCTGAGCAACACTTGGGATGCCGCTGGATACATCACCTCTCCCTCCGCTCCTTCGATGTCCCCAGCTGTCTCCTCCGGAAATTGTGACCTCATACTTCCTGGTTCCCTCCTCGCGAGAAGGAATCCAGGAAGTAAAACGCTGAGATCGCTGGTGGAGACTGTGGGGATCAGCGAGGGAGAGCAGGGAGAGGTGATGTATCCAGCCAGAGTGTGTCTCGGGGATACCGCTTTCAGTGGTGAAATTTAACCCCGAGACACACTCGAGATAACCGTCAGGGGGGATAAGCAGATCAAGTGTACACACGGATTCCAGAATTCCGGTAAAGCGTAGATTTAGGTTTGCCAAATCATCCTGCTTGTCCTGGAGGGCATCAATTGTAGCTTGTTGTGCATGGATTGTCGTTGAGAGAAGTGAGAGAGTCCTCTGTGGCAGATTTTCTCGATTCTAATTCAGAAATTTGGGTAGTATGCAATTGCAAAAATTGGGGTGTATTATCAGTGGACGGGTTTTAGTGATTGAAATTGCGACTCAGATATTGGTTTCAGGAGGGATACAACTTCCTTGGCCATTTCAGTAGCACAGGAGTCTGCCATGTTGAATAGTTGCAAATTAGGAAAGGATTCCTTTTGGAAGTTGATTTAGCTATAAATTTATTCACATTGATAAATAGGGTGGACCACCTGTCGTGGTCACGAAAAAATTAGGACAAGTCCTCCATAAAAACAAAGATGAGAAATAGAAAATTGGATTCCCTATGAGAATCCTGAAAACAATTAGGCCAAGTCCTCCACGAAAAAAATAAATATCACGTCTCTTCACACCCCAGAAACAGCACCCGCTGAGCAGATGGTAGTGATGGGTGCAGAAGAATAATATTAAAAGCACCGTAAGAGATGGCAGGCAAAGAGGAAGGGCTGTGTCACCATGGAGCCCACCTGCCAGGCCCCAAATAAGGTGGGCGGGGAAGCCGAGGTCCAGCAGAGAGATGGACCATCCCTGTAGAGTGTGGGAGTGTGTGTGTTCAGGCCAAATGAGTAGTGAGAGAGTCAGGAGGCGGGTTTCCAGCGGCCACCTCACAGAGGGAAAGGATTATCAGAGCCCGCCGTTCCTGTGCAGGTGTTAGGAGGACGACGACCTTGGAGCCTCAAGTAGGTCTTGCTCTTGGTCCCGAGCATCCCAACTCCGCTGTACACCACAAGAACGGCCACAGTGCGTCACCTGGTGCAGATCCTTGCCAGGAACCAGCAATGTCGGGGACCCAGCAAGTCCGTATGACCAGGTCAGAGATGCCACCACTGGAGCCAATCTTGAAGGTTATTCTTAATCTTTTCCCCATTTAGTAATACCAATATCCCTTTGGCCTTGAGTCTGCTTCATATACTTCTACTTGCAGTCATGATTAATAAGCTTTGACACCCTAATAAAAAGTGAATCTTCCCATATTTGGACTTGATTGATTTAAGTCAAAGTGTTCGTAATGGGCTTCTTTAAAATTCATTGACTAGGAGGTCAAAATTCTTCAACGGCAGTTCAATATCAGATCTTCATTAAGCCTGATCACTTCCTCTCTGCAGTCATTTGTCTAATTTAAGATGCATTTCATTTTTATAATGTTCATAGTGCCAGATGGTGAACTTCTTCAAGATACGGAGATGCTGAATAAAGTAAATAGAAAATGTAATCAAGCTAAATGAACTGCGAGTATTCACCCTCTCTGTGCCATCCTCTCCTCAAATTAAAACCGTGTGGTTTGCGGTTCTTTGGGAGATCCTGATCAACATATCCCAACATTTTGTAAATACAAATCTAAAGGAGTGCAGCTCTCTCTGCTTCGTTATTTTGCCATCTATTGATTGTCATGGAATTAAAGGAAAGCGTCATGATGTCAACTCATCATCATCATAGATTAATAAAGAATGATATCCAAGGGGTTATTCAACGAGTGCCATTGTTTGCCGAGGTTGCACACATTAGCTAAAATCTTCTTGGTGAAATAGTGACAAGCGGTGGCATTATACAAAAGGGCAAACCAAACAGCAGCAGCAGGAGAAGCATCACTGAGAAGCTTCTGCTGATGCGGTTTAGTTTCCCCTTTTGTGAAATGCCAACATATAGGCTTTAGTTATTCAATCCTTCAAATTTTTTGGTGTGTCGATTTCTGAAAAACTTACAAGTGCTGAAATGCAATAATAAATGGATATTCAGACCATAAACCAGAGGGAATAAAAAAAAAAAAAAAAAAACTGAAATCTTTCATTAAAACCAGACTTTTTTAAGAGACAGGTTGACAGGTTTAAAAAGGCACAAATCTCGATGATGCTGGCTGACTACATGGACTTCATTTTTTGTGAACCAGCATTTTTTTAAAACATCAGCTCTGGCTGAATTTTTTCAATTGAATCAGGTGTCGAGTTGCAGGGGGGTGCACAACAGCCGTAAGCAGACTGTACTTTTTTGAAAAATCATCCGAAATAATTAAATCAAGCCCCAAGTAAGATAATTGGTTCTACACAGCAAACCACAAAGCACAGCAGGATATTATATATGAATCAGAGCACGTACCATAAATTAAGCATCGTCATAAGATAATGTTAAGTTAGACTATGTATATTTTAGATTTGTAGCTCCTTGTGTAACCAGCATTTGTAAAGCAATATGATCAACATAATATTACATGGTGCTGACACTGCTTTACTAAAATAGTTCTTACAGATGAGTTGCCTTGAGGGTTATTATCGCAACTTGAATAAATTATACAATGTTAATTGCAATTGCAGTGAATGGAAGAGTAGAAATCTAGTAGCTGGGCAAAGCTGCATTCAATAAAAATTCTTTCGGAATGGCTAATACTATATCTTACAACCAACTGTTGATAATATAACGATACACAGGCATGTACTGGGCATAGGGACTACAGGGAGATTCCCGGTGGGCTGATGGCTCAGTGGGCCAGTGTGAATGCCGGTTCACCACGTGGCTCACACTGCCCTTAATGGGTGAGGTGAGAACTTTCTCACCCTCTGTAAAACAGATGCAGTCTGCCGCAGTCTCATATTGGGGCCACCATGCTGGGGAGACCCGCTGCCCATCCACCTGAAGACATGATGCACACTCAACCTCAGTGCTGCTGCATTGCTTTATCCAATCGCTCTGCTAGCAACTCCAGTATCTGTAGAGCGATTGGTTGAGCGATCTAGTTGGTTCATATACTAATTTTGTGCGTATTTGCATAATTAAAGTGGGCCGGTCTGGATGATGTCCAGTGCTGATTTTTTTGTCCCAGTCCAGCCCTGACGATACCTTATCAGGAGATTGCGAAGGCACAATATCTGGATAACTTCTTTAATAAAAATTCATGGGCAGTATCTATACCAGCAAACCGAATCTCCCACAGCTGGAGGCCGTGCTGCAAGAACAATTCACAGAGGTAGAAACGTGGATTGCAGATAACAAACCTTTCTTCAATACTGATAAAACTGTAACGATGCGCTTTGGAACAGCACCTAAACTACACAAATTGCAAACGCCCCATCTATGTGTCAGGACAAAATCAAATGGCACGCTGACCACAGTCCCTTCTCTCAAATATCTAGGTATGTGGTTAGAACCAAATCTATCCTTTGGCCCCCACATTGAAAAACTCATCTAAACTTTACCCCAAACTAGGTGCCCTGTTCTTCACCTTTCCAACCTGGTGTTTAAGAGATTTTCTGGGAAGCTACCACCCTTCCTGAATAGGCTGCTTCCCCTAGCAGTTCCCTCATCCTATAACCTCCAATCCAGGACCAGCACCTTACTTGCAATAACACAATACAAAAAGAAAGTGTCTCGATGCTCATTTTCCTACAGAGCACCGCAATTATGGAATAACCTCCCAGACGCCATCAAATCTTCCCCCAGTCTTAAGTCACTCAAGAGCTCCCTATTAACATACACTACCTCAATACGGAATGCACCTGTAAACATGTAACATAGGGACTATATTACTTACATATTTATTTTCTGTGTTAATTTGTATATTTGTGTTTTGATTCTAATATCTTGCATTTATTACTTTGTATTTCTGTAACGACTGTAAAATGTCAATGTTCTTGAACCCAGGACATACTTGAAAACGAGAGAAATCTCAATGTATCCTTCCTGGTAAAATACTTTGTAAATAAATAAATAAATAAATACTGCCCACTAAAATGAGAACGTTAAGGAGGAAAACCTGTACCTGCAGGTTTCTCCTCAGCATCCCTGTTTTAGCGTGATAATATGATGCAGGCGCTAATTAAAGCAGCCTGCACTGTAAGCGGTGCTAAGCTTTGGGATGCGGAATATGCTGGCGCTTTATAAATAAAGAATAATAATAATAATAATAATGCTCAAGACAGCGCTAAGCATCCCCTCCATGGAGTTCAGGGGGCAACGGAGCAATCCCCCCCCCGAAAATATTGCCAGCCGCGAGTGCTTTTCTTTGTACAATCGGCCGCCGGCATGAAGCTCGGCTGCTCGCCTGGGATCCACCAGCCGTGATCTCGCGGAGTTCACGAGAACTCTGGGATCTTGCGAGAGTGTGGCTTGGGTGTGGTTCCCAGGCGAGCGGCAGAGCTTCATGCCGGCGGCCGCTTTTACAAAGAAAAGCACTCAGAGGGGACTGGCTGGCAGGAGACCGATTGGGACCACGTGAGCTGGGGGCAATATATATCCATGTGAGCGAGCTGGGGGCAATATATATCCATGTGAGCGAGTGGGGGCAATATATATCCATGTGAGCTGGGGCAATATATATATATATATATATATATATAAAATGTGAGCTGGGGGTAATATATTACATGTGAGCTGGGAGGGGGGGTACCCTGGGCCCCAGGTATGGAAAGAGTTTGCAGGGCTCATGAGCCACATGAGGACAGACCCTATGCAATGTACTGGGGAGAGTAATGTAACGAGCACAGCTTGCGATTAGGCGCGTCTCTGCCTGTCACTGCAAACCCAACACCAGCTCTTAGCCAAAACTGGTACAGTGCCACCCGGATACCTGTGTCTGGATCTGCCCCTGATTGAGGCCATAGGATTCCATTGAGGCTTCCGCCGCCGATCACATGGCCGCAGGATCTCGGTGGAGTGATTCACAGAGGGAGACTGGAGATTTTTTCCTCCAGTTTCCCTCTGCTCGCAGCGACAAAAAGAAGTGGATCGAGCCACCATTCTCGCCGTGTAATGAGAGGTGAGTATCTGATTTTTGCTGTTTTTTGCAGCTGGTGCTGACGGATTCTGCGAGATCCTGGAGGTTGGCAGAGTGATTGTGGAGGGAGACTGGGGACGTTTGTCCCCCAGTCTCACTTTGCTCTTGGCGGCCAGAAGCGACGGAACGGGATGAGAGGCGAGTGTGTGCTTTTTGGGGGGAATTTGTAGCTGGTTATAACGGATTACACAGAAGTGGTATCCGTTAGCATCAGTTCCAAGCAGTAGTTAACTTTTGAGTTAACCGCAGCGGGACTTAAATTAGCATTAGGACTTAATTAGGACCCACCACTAATTAACACTTTGCGTTCGCGTACAAAAACACAAGCTCCAAATCACTAACGGGTTTTTTAACGCGTTAGCATTCGGAATGTAATATGGTCGGCCGCGGTAGGGACACTTAACCTAAAGTTAACACTCACACAGCTTAGCGCCAACATTAGCATTAAGTAAGTAATAAGGCCAAATATATAGATATAGATTCATATAGACCCAAACCCAAAGTTTTTGTTTCTCTCTTAAAGGAACTCTACCACTTGCATAAGCTATAACTTGTTGTGGCTTACAAACAGAACCACCTTATAAAACACATGCTGCGGTTTTTCTCTTTCTTTGATGTAATTTCATGTAAAAAGGAAAAACAAAATTAGTTCTTTATCGCCCATTTTCATTTTGTGGATTTTTCCCATGATGCAATGTTTAACAAAATGTTATGGCGAGTTATACTTTACAGCTGTGGTTTAGCTTCAGTATTTAACAGTCAATAGGGTGGAGAAAAGAATGCTAAGATAAGGCTGCAGGGGACTACTGTGTGGTGTATGATACCTAAAATAAGAGATGGCAGCTGAATGAGATTAGACAAGGATCTTAAAAGATTTCTAATCTACCCCTGTTGATACCATACAATACAATGCTGCGAGTTGGTTTCCATGACTACATAATCCAGTCACTCCATTCTATGTACAATGCCACACTGTGAGGAACAACTGCTCTAAAGATACTGTGTGACACAGTATAGAGTAAAATATTTTCTTAAACACGAGGAAACCAAAGTACATGTAAACCATCAACAACATAAAATAGCCAAAATAAGATTTTTTTGTGGTAGTGGCCCTTTAAATGATTGAATGGAAAATGATGAGTTTCATGAAACGTATCTCCTCTTATGTTGAACACATCCCACCACAGCAGGAGCTGGAAATTAGCACAATTTACTGTTAGGTACATGTCGACGTAGAACTGCATGTTGCATCACCAATTTTTTGGATCTCATTCCTAATGTTATCAGCTAAGGTGTCAATTGTGCCAGGCTTGTTACGATACACTCATCCCTTCCGCTAACCACTCAAAAAGAAGTCTGGGCTGGCAAGATTAGAGAACGTGGTGGATAGCAGATTTTGGAAATAACACGGTCCAAAACAACTCTGGATTGCCGTGATTGGCTCACGTGACGTGTGGCATGTTGCGCCATCTTGCGGGAAGTAACTCTGTATCACTTCCAAAAACAAGTAAGCCATTTTTTCTGTGGGCGTGTTATTCTTGCAGTTGTGCTGTTGTTGTGACTGTGCTGTCATCTAGTAGCCACTTCCAGCACGTGCTATGACGGGATGTGCTCAACATAAGAGGAAGTACCATTTTCTGAAACTCCCTTTCCTGAATTTCCATTTATTAGTTTACAATCAATAACAACAATTTTGGGACTTGAGTCTTTGTTAATCCCCAGTAAATATATTTGTGGTTTGGGACAAAGGCTGTAGCTTAATAGGGGAAGCTTAAAGTAACAAAATCAAAAAAGTCGGTTAAGGTATGCCGAAACAGACTATTGGTCTATGCCTGTATTTAGAGAACCGTGCCCACCGATGTTTGGAGAAAATGAAGGTAGATAAGGTGGAGGTAGGTTACCAAAATGGAAGCCTTGGGAGGTGGTGGTTTGGGGACAGGTGATAAGATTGGTAAACACCTCCCACAACTTCAGGCCTCCATCTTACTATATGTAGTATGAAAGGTTACAAATGTATCTTCGCGTGTAATTTGGACTGACCTAGCACTTGTCTTCATAACTCTATTTCCCGTCTCGATTGAAGATTCCTCGAGAACAGGCTCCTCTATTCCCCATGCATCAACATTGTCAATATATTTCTTGTTCAAATGTATTTATTCAACAATTGTCCATAAGTGTCAAGGTGGGCCTGGCCTGGTATGAATGCAGAAAAGTGCGAGTCTATTGTGCAGTGATACACGATACAGATTTTAGAAAACACCAAGATATATTTATTCTGAACTTTCTTAAAACAAACCAGACAGACTCTAAACCAACAACAGGGATCCAGAAAAAAACCACAATATATACACAGGAAAGAAGACCTGAGAACTATAAGCAAAACGCAAGAATAAACCAGAATACAGAGATACAAAACTGATGCAGGATACAGGGCTACAAGCAGGGTACATACAAAAAGCAAGGAGACAGACCTGAACTAAAGAACAATATTATAAACAAATATTACTAAATAACTAAATAAACAGAACTAAGCAAGGACTACTAAGAATAAACCTGACAACAGAAGTCCTACAGATAAGCAGGTACAGACAATAGATCCTAGGAGCAGAACTGCAAACAACCAGGGCTGAAGTGGAATGATAGAGTCAATGAGAGTGAGAATGAGGCAGCACCCTTCCTAGGGTGTTGCCTCCTTTTAAACACTGGTGATCAGGACTAAAGAGAGTCCAGGTGAGGCTCCAGGGCGAGAGATCCCAATTAGCACAGGGTGCAGGAATCAGCACAGTTCATAACAGAAGTCCAGGAACTGGAATAGTTCATAATGATGTGCATGAAAAGAGTCCAAAGGGGGCGCCATGAGCCCAGAACGTCACAATAAAGCTGGGCTAATTTGTGCCCTGTATAGCACTGTATATAAAGTATAACAATAATTAGTCAATAAATAATAGATGACATGGTTTGGAAACATGACTCATGGTGCGTTCCCTCCCTGTCCTTCTGGATTCTTTTTTCCCTGTTACTCCAATTTGTTGAAATAAATAAGTAATGATAACGGCAAGGAAAGCTAACCACCAAATTATTGCAACAGTTTTACAATTTGAAAAACACTGAACATATTATATATACACAAACATGCATTATATATATATTTTGTATATTAGATATCCAACATTCACCAAGACTAGGAACACCCTCTAAGTAACCTCATGCAATATACATATGTGTCAGAGCAGCCTGTTATTATAAAGGCTTCGGCATATGTAATATATGACTGAAATGAAAAGGAAAATGGATCTTCATATAATGTCCTTTCAGCAACTGAAGGTGAAATCTATGGTGACCCATTGATTTGATAAAAGCAAGTTTTTCAAGGTGGCGTTATTGCTCACCACTGTACGGATTGTTAAATGCCGTCTGAATGTCTAACCCCGAGAAGAATACAGACCACGATGGGCTTGCGGTTAAGCAGCTCTTCATAAAGAGATATAGAAACACAAAGCGGGAATTTGTCACTGCCAAGCCGATGTCTGAGCGCCCTAATTTGCAAGTGTAATCCAATGGAGACCTTACTTTGCCTGCTTGCTTCTGCCTGTGCTTTACATAAAATGATTTCACAAGTAAAGGCATTGAAATAGCGAAGCTTAGCCTTGCAATCTCAGTGAGACATGACATTATGAAAAGGGCTGTGTTTTTGTGGCCTGCCGCCGCCAAACCAACTCAGAAATGCTGACGATTGCTTTTGCAAGTTGCCAGGTCGTATTATGCCTTTATGCTCATCCTGTTGTTTCATTAATAAAATCTAATAATTTTGATTAACCCCTTCACACCCAAAATCGAGTTATCTCGATTGTGCAATGTAAAGCATTGAAAAGCACTCCTTAGCATAAAAGACCATTTTCACACTTTTTTAAAGCAAGATTAGTGTGTCCCCTGTGGAGAAACAAAATCCTTTGTTTTATGACTCTTCCAGCACCTTGGAGAGATATAAAACCCTTTGAAAATAGGAGCCCTAAACCTCACTGTAACAAAAGTTCAAATAGATTACTGCTGCATTGCAACTGCCTGGGAGAGGGCAAAATATAGGGAGCACTCTGGGTCACTAACTGCTGTACAGGGATAAGATCCAGGAGGTTATAATGACTGAAAATACCTGTACAGTACAGATACAATGTGTTTCTGTAATTTCCATACACAGGCATTATGTCACATACAAATCTCATTTTTAAATTCTATTGGTATTTTTTTTTTTGGAAGGTGCAATGGTAATAATCTGGTTACGATCACTACAAATCCCCATAACCAGGAGATCTGACCATTTAAATTTTTTATCTTTATCACATTTACTGTATCCAACACAAATGTATCTTCTGCCTGTATGATAATAATATAGATCCTGTTTGAAATTGTGTAAGATAAGGGACACAATCTAGAGGTCAATCTTACATTTCAACAATATTACTGTAAAAGAAACGAACACATGAAAAATTTTACAAGAGCAAATTAACATTAATTTAACTTCACATCCCACGTTTCAAATAAATGTGATAATAACAAGAAAATGTTTTAATGCACACCGATCAAACGCGAAATTGGGTGCCAACCAAAAGCTAGACTCCTCCTCAGTAAGTCCTACAGATATAATAAAAAATATCAAGGAAGCACACCAATGAATACATAAAATAAGTTTTATTAGAACCAATAAAAGACAGAATATATCAATTTAATGAATATACAAATATATGCCATAAATGCCATGAACAGACAGAGAAATAAAGCCTGTTTAATGATGATTAATCATGATCCAGGATATGGTAACAGACCATCACAATGCACATTCAGCACATGATCATATAACCCAGGCAGGCATAAGATAATATCAAAAAACCCATCAAGTATAAGGACACATTCTGCAACAAACTTCACAAAGCAATACTAAACACACCGAACTAAATCATAAGCAAGAAAAGGAGGAATCTCTCCGTGAGACAAACCAGCAGAGACCAGGCGCCCCAATGTTTCAGCCAAAAGATCTTTGTCAAGGGTATTTATCAGTATTATTATTATTGTCATCATTTATATAGCGCCAGCAGTTTCCGCAGCGTTTTATAATAACCAAAGAGAACGAGATACATATAAACGGACATATGATGGAAACAAGAGGCGTAGAGGGCCCTGCTCATAGTAGCTTACAGTCTAGTAGGGATGTGTATGGCTGAAAAATTTGTTTTGTTTAGTTTCGTTTCGTTTTTAAATCATTTCGTTTTCGGAATTTCGTAACTAATCTAGTTTCGGATCGATTTGAAATTTCAAAAATCGATACGAATTTCATATATTAGTTCGATAGTTGATATCAATTCGAATTTTGCTGTTAAAAGAAAAGCTAGGGTTAAATTTTAAGCTGTGTCACAGATTTAGTATTTGAGTCATATTAAACAGTGAAACAAAATTAATTTGTTTCATAAAGTCCTTTGCTTACTATTAACTTGTATTGTAAGTTAAGTTTAATTCAAAAGTTGATATCAATTTGATAGTTCATTTCAAATTCAATAGTTGATATCAGTTATTCAAATTTTTCTTTTATGATGATGACACAGTGTAAAACTAAATAAATTCGTTATATACCGTTTCGTTTCGAATTCGTATCGATTCATTATTCCGGAAGTACTTCCGAATACGAATTATCAAATTTCGTTCCAAATTCCGAATTTTTCCGAAACGAATGCACATCTCTACAGTCTAGAGTATGTTACTTGTATGTTACCTGGGTTTTTGAAATACGACCTTTAAAAGGACACTGTATGAAAAATTTAAAATTGACCACCACTCTCCCCCTCTTCTCATTTGTGACCAGCTGCTGGGAAATTCAAGACTCCACCTGCATGGTGACGCTTCTGTGGGTGGAGGAAACTCCTCCATTTAGGAGACGGGGGGGAGAAGGGGGCACTCCACGCAGCCTGACCACTTTAAAAAGCTACTAATGGCCAAGGGTCCCTTTAACACTGTAAGATTTATGTACTAAAGTCTGAGATGTTGCAAAGTAGTGCAACTTGACAGTTCTAGTGGAGTTACAATTATTGGTGTTGGCCCAGGTAATTGTTAAAAGAAAATATCATTTTTGTTGATATGAATGTCTTTGGTGTGTAACAGACACAATTATTGTCCTGTGCATTTCATACAATGTTTAGCCTTGTTGAAAAGTGATATTCTGAATATAATAATAGAGTTCCATGCAATAAACTGTTACATTTATCTCACCTTAAGAATCATAAACTGAACAATCTCATAACACCAATTGTATAAAATATTTAGATACTGCTTCACCATCGAAAAGGTTTTACTCTGATTATGATATTCCCCACAAATAACATTGTTGAGTTATTATCGCGTGCAAAAATAAAAACAAAACAACCAGCTCCGGTGACAACGTTCCTGTGACTGAGTGGTTTTTGTTTTATTTATATGATGATTAAACAAGGGCTTTGTGCACATAGATTTCTCAAAATGAGCAACACGTAAGCACCTGTTTCAACAGTACCCAGGGCAACAATGAGGATGTTGCAAATGCATATTTTACCTTATAAACTAATGCAAATAAGGCAGCAACTGCTCTGCTGATGATCTTGTTTGTACTGTCTGCCACCTGAATTATTGAAGTATAAATTCGCTTTTAGTGCTGTGGTAACCTTGCTGAATGTTTATCTATTTGTAAACGTCCTCTGCCTTGGAATTAAAGTGCTAGTTCACGTTTAGCTTTGCTCGTTTGACCCAAACAACCTTCAAAGGAACACGTTTATGTTCAGTATTTTTACATATATGAATTACTAGACACAATGTCTAGGATTGTCTGTATTTCTATTTTGAAACTGAGTTTATGTCTTAATTTTCGTAACTGCAAAGGTGCAAATGATTCAAAAGAATAGGTAATTGAAAATTATCATTTTTTTTTAGTTAAAATTTTAAAAGGTGGCATTTTCTTCCACAAATTAATACACATTTGCTCCAGAAAACCCCCCAAAACATTTCTACCCTTCCCAAGGCATTAATATCGATGGAGTGTAAATTAAAGGGAAACTGTAGTTAAAATTGGATGGGAACATTAAGCCCCCACTCCTACCCTCGGTTTTAATCCTCTACTGAGTGTAAAACTCCCCCAGAATCCATCACAGGGCTCCCTTGGAGCTGATGTGGAAAGGACATGCTGCAGCTTCCACTCAACAGCTGTCACGTGATCAGGGGTGGAGAATGGACGCATAAATAACTGTCCGGCCAATCTAATGAATGTCACGGTGACCTGACCTTTTTCCAGGAAGCCTGATCTTTGATGGTCTGGGCAGGGCAAATTCCACCTCTCAAGGAACCGTGCAGGGGAAGGAACATTGATTATGTCTGTCTGTCAAGAAAGACGTCCGCAGGACTTTGAGCGTGTTCTCCGCATCCTAGCGTGAAAGTAGAGGACTTGCACAGAGTATCGTCTGCAGAAGAGGGGTTAATAATAACCAAAATCTTAACTGAACTCTCCCTTTTTAATTGCTACCATTTAAAGTGTATGTGTCAGGCTCAAGCCATGATGGAGCCATGGCAGGGCCTTAGGTTAGGTTTATATCCCAAGCGCTAGGGGTGAGCAGGTAAGCAGACACTGGAGACTTGGAATGCAGGTAATAAAAGGTATATTAAATGCACAGCAGAATGATACAGTCCTTGCATATAGGAGTTTCAATATACACAGGCAATGTACAAAATACAGTTGTGTTCAAAATTATTCAACCCCCAATGCTGTAAAGGGTTTTAGGGAATTTAGTGTACATTTGTAATTGTATTCAGAATGAAATCCTACAAGGACTTTTTAAAGAACCATATGCAACGAAAATGACAACAATTGGTTTTGTAATACAGTAGTAAATCGTTCTTTTGTGAATTCTTCATTGACACAATTTATTCAACCCCTAAGGCTAGGGACAGATGAGCGCATTTTCTGCAGCCACCGTCAAAATGTACGTCGATGCGTGCGCACGCATTTTTTCACGGAATACGCTTAAGTGGTCAGACGATGCGCAATTCTGGACGTATTTCATGACGGTGGGGTAAAAAGAAGTCTAGGGAAATCCGGCTGTTTGAACGTTATGTTGGCCGCACACTAGCAGCGTCTGACGTCTCCTAATCACGCACACACGCCGCTATGCGGCCGCAGCGCACTCTGTACGTCAGTAGCAGCGGTTTCACGTTCTGATAAAAATGCGTTCATTTGCTGGTTGCGTGGTGTCGGCGCACTTTTGTACGCACGTACTGCGTATATTGGCCGTCATTGGCCGTTATGTGCTGCTACTGCCGCCGTGATTTAGTGCGTCTGCACGCGCGTTCCGACTGCCCCACTCTGACCCTAGCCTTAAAGACTACCACTCTGAAGAACAGAGTTTCATTCAAGTGTTTTCAATCAGGTATTGAAAACACCTGTGGATGTCACGGAGCAGCAATAAAGCATAATAAGCACCAATTAGGCAGCTTTAAAATGACTGTGATACTCAGCTCCTTCTAGACATTTACTGGTGTGGTTACAAACATGGTGAAGTCAAGAGAATGGTCCAGGAAGACAAGAGAAGAGGTGATTACTCTTCACAGGAAGGGCAATGGCTATAAGAAGATTGCAAAGATGTTAAACATACCAAGAGAGACCATAGGAAGCATCATTCGCAAATTCAAGGCAAAGGGCACTGTTGAAACGCTACCTGGTCGTTGCAGAAAGAAGATGCTGACTTCGACTGCTGTGCGCTACCTGAAGCGTAGAGTGGAGAAAAGTCCCTGTGTGACTGCTGAGGAACTGAGAAAATATTTGTCAGATGTGGGTACTGAAGTTTCAGCTAAGACAATACGGCGCACACTGCGTAATGAAGGCCTCCATGCCAGAACTCCCAGGCGCACCCTTGCTGTCTCCAAAGAATAAGAAGAGTCGACTGCAGTATGCCAAAAGTCATGTGGACAAACCACAGAAGTTTTGGGATAGTGTTCTGTGGACTGATGAAACAAAATTAGAACTGTTTGGGCCATGGTTCAACGCTATGTTTGGAGGAGGAAGAACAAGGCCTATGAAGAAAAGAACACCTTGCCTACTGTGAAGCATGGCGGGGGGTCAATCATGCTTTGGGGCGGTTTTGCTTCTGCAGGTACAGGGAAGCTTCAGCGTGTGCAAGGTACCATGAATTCTCTTCAGTACCAGGAGATATTAGATGACAATGTGATGCAGTCCATCACAAACCTGAGGCTTGGGAAACGTTGGACCTTTCAACAGGACAATAATCCCAAGCATACCTCCAAGTCCACTAGAGCATGGTTGCAGATTAACGGCTGGAACATTTTGGAGTGGCCATCGCAGTCACCTGACTTAAATCCGATTGAGAACCTCTGGTGGGACTTAAAGAAAGCAGTTGCAGTGCGCAAGCCTAAGAATGTGACTGAACTGGAGGCTTTTGCCCATGACGAATGGGCGAAGATACCTGTAGATCGCTGCAAGACACTTGTGTCAAGCTATGCTTCACGTTTAAAAGCTGTTATAACTGTAAAAGGATGTTGTACTAAGTACTAAGATTGAATGTCACTTGGGGGTTGAATAAAACTGATAATGATGTGAGCACAGAAAAGACATTTGTGGTTATTTCATTATAAATGTTATGTTATATTTGTCTGACCTACACGTGCCTCTTTGATTTAATTGTAAGCAAGATGACTGAATGATCAAAATCAATGTCAAACTGGCCAAAACACTCAATTTCAGTGGGGGTTGAATAATTTTGAACACAACTGTAAGCAGAGGATGGTAGGCTGTGCAGTCAGAAGCTGGGAACTCCACTTGCTTAGCAATACCTTGATTGAAGGTCCTTAGCAGCAGGTACCGGATGGAGGGCTGGAAGCCAAGAAAGTCTCCAAGCCCCAGAGGATAGTGGGTCACGTAGTCAAGAGGCTGCAAATCTACAGGAATAGCACCAAGGACCGGGCAATAGTGCTTCTCAGGTAAGGTAACTGACTGAAACTCAGGGATATCTCCAGTCCACTGGATAGTGGGCTACGCAGTATAAAGTCCAGCAACACGATCCACAGGAAAATAACAGAACGAGGGATAATACTGACAGACAGGATGAGGAGGCTCGCAGGACCTCACATACACAGGGAAAACAGCAAAATGACAGAGCATGGAAGGAAGGGCGAATCCAGGTTATATGCACACCCACTCATGAACTGGCACAGGTTTTAACCCCTGAGTGGATGCAGACAGAGCAATAGTAATATTGTGGCTATAAGCAGGCTTCTCGGGCTGAGGCATGACAGTATGTTAATTCTAGAAAATTCAAAATATATCCAATGCAAAGCAAAATTCATCAGGTTCTTTTTAATATTTACAACTTCTAGATTAGCCTAGACAGGTACATTAAATCATTTAACTTTGTTTAATGTGTGGAACTATAAATAAAAGGTCACTTGGGTTAGTAAATTACGTTGACACACCGGGAGGCTATTATGGTTCTCGGTTCTGAGATTCCTCGTACAGGGAAGATACTATTGTGCTATGAATTTTGCAGAGTAGACATTCAGAAAATGATTGCAGGTTTCTAAGAAATAATCATCCAATATCCAAAATAAATATAGAAAACCTGCAAACTAATAAACTGTGAGCCCTGAAGTCATCTTTGTGTATTATTGAACACCAAGTTAAAAACTGGCTCAGAAAAAGTGTAAAACCATTCGATAAATAAATAGGAATATATTTATGTCCTGTTTTGTACATTTCAGAACACTAGTGTCTGTAAAAACGTATTATTTGTGTGATCAGTGATACTAGAAATGATTAGACCGGCATGGTTTGTTCAGTATTTCTGCTGGAACTTATGTGAGAAAAAAGCAACCTGGCCACATATTAAAAATATTCTCAATTGGGGGCGAAGCTTGGATGCCGAGGACAGACGTGCCTCACAGGAGCTCTGTGAGCTGGGCTCCCTATTGCTGACCTAGCACCCTTTTGGGTTACCGCTGTGCCCTCTCCAGCCTCCAGATTGCTGACTAGACATACCTGACTCCTGGACTCTGGTCTGTCACCGGCAGCGGCCCACCCCAGGGTTTTCCATCACCATAGGTCCTCTGCGCATCTCCTGGCAGCCATCTAGGGGCCGATGTGGCTATGAGACCCTGCTGGCTATCGATCAGAGAGTCTCATTAGTCTGGCTCAAGCTGTGCTTTCGTCCTTCCAAGCCAAGGGAGTACATACCTTGTGAGTGAAGTGGACCTGGATTTTTGCCTGGCACTGCTGGCTGCTCTGGATGCCCCTGTGCGGCCCTCGCTGTTGCCAGGACTTCGGGCACTCGTTGCTGGCTTCCCGTGACCCCTCCCTGGCTGGTCCATGGGGAAGAAGTTGGCAGAGGGTCCTCGCCAGCGGGACATTTGGGACTCTCTGGATGACTGCTACCGTTGTCCCCTCGCAGTCCTCTCTCCAGAGTATGGCACCTCGGATGAGGATAGCCTATCCTGACCTTGGACTGAAGAAGACGTTGTGCCCCCTGGTCTCCTTCATTACAGGCAGGGGCTGAGGAAAGAGCCTGCTTCCAAGAAGACCCCGATTAAGCGGAGTCATCTGGGTAGAGACCACTGAGATGTGCTCGGTTCCCCGGCTGCCACCGTTGACCCTGACTGTGCCCATAAACGATGACTCACTTCCCTTCACTAAGGGGGACATTAAGCGAATGATGGCGGAGATGCGGATGCTGTGGCGGGCTGACCTTAAGTTGGTCCAGGAGGATGTCGTCGGGGTGCAGACGCAGGTGTCTGCGATTCAGAAACGTGTGGAGACCACCGAGGCTATGCAGACTCTGCTCGCAGCCCGTGTGGACTCCCTGCAGGGACACATTGAGCACCTCTCCAGAGCTGTGGAGTCGCTGGAGGCCTGACACTGCAAGTGTAATATATGCATCAGAGGCATTCCTGACACAACACCCCCCGGAGACACTCCTGGATCTTTTATCCTTACACTCAGGTGCTGAGGGGATGTTTGGATTCGCCATCCATATCCCGAAAGCAGCAGCAGCAGCACTGCCTGTAGTTCCGGAGGAACTGGTGGCCAGGGAAGTCTCCATGAAGCTGCATCTTATGGCCTGCCTGCAGCTTGCGGGACTGTTCCTTTTGAATCCACATCCCGGGAACTTGTATAATGACTTACCATTCCTGATCCTGATGGCCTGCCATAGGTCCTGTGAGGTGGGAACCCTACTTCGAGACAGGGGAGTTAGATACCGGTGGGGGGTATTGGGTACCATCAGTTTTGCCTTTGAGAACATCTCTTATGCGCTTACCACTCCTGCTGAGGCCTGGCCGCTGCTTGCTACTTTGGGGCTCTCAACCCCTGCTGACCAGATGGTCCCTGACCCTTGTTTAGACCCCGGCTAATTCTCTGGAGAGAATTTCTTTCTCTATTCCATTTTCACGCCCTCTTGGTCACCTCTCGCTAACCCCCTCCCTCACCTTCTATGTTTTGGGAACTCAGGCAGATTCCTTCTTCGCGGTCCATGATGTTGGCCTCTGTACCTGGACCTTGTGTGGATGAAGGGGCATATGGTCTTCATGCCTCCCACCACCCCTCCCACCATTTTATTTTTGCATGTGTGGTACACTGGGTTGCTCTGGGTGAGCCTGAGAGGCAACCATGGCTCTGGCTGTCTCTCTTGGCCCCAGGTCTCCTGGCCCTGTGACCCCTTCCATGGTCCCCAGACTTCCTTCGGGCTACTCGGGCGAGCCAAGAATGCCATGCATCTTGGGAAGTTCCCTGCCTTCCTCCCCCACCCCTTTTCCCTTGTTTACCCGCCCTGATGACCCACCAAGATCTCTGCCACCTCCTTTGTGCAGGTCGCCCGGCTTGTTCTGCCCCCTCTCCCTCCCCCTTTACACCAGATGTGCTTTCCCATTGTTGTACCGACTGTGCCTGGAATCATGTACAATGTTATTATTGTTTATTACCTTTGATGACCCTTGCTGTCTATTCATAGTTTTCCTGTGTATTGATGTATATTATTGTATGGCCTGTATATACTTTCCACATAAAAAAAATCTTTAATATTCAAAAATATTCTCAATTAAGGGAGCGGAGACCACTAAGCGCCATAAACGAAAAAGGATAAGAAGAGTCAATAATGAACTGTTTAATGTTTTACATTAAAGGGGAAGGGGGAAACTAAAGCAACAAAAGAAAAAATTTGGGTCCATTAGTTCCAAAATCTATAAAGTTGCCGTTATTACTATAAGAATGAGGAAGTTCAAAAACTGTAATTTGTAAAATTAATATTTTAAAATTAAGTTAATCAGAGAAAAAAAAGACGAGACACTGGAGGCTTTAAAAAACAAGGGAACCAATTATATTGAGTATGTAATTTAATTGCCATCGTTCTATTTTTTTTATCACTATGCGCTTCCATTTCATTGTCAAACACCAGATGCACGTACAACTACCAATTAGAATATCCATAAACATGAGCACTGACATGTAATGGACTGCCTGTTTTCAAAGAGGTATCAAAAGCGGCAAAGAAATATTCTGAGCCTTCCTCAACACAGTGATGTGCTGTCTGGATTTACAGCAACAAATAACTATTTGACTGCGAACTCACAAAACACAACAAGACCTTTTCATTGTGAGCAAATAACAACACTAGAAAAAACCACAAAAAACACACATATATATATATATATATATATACATTGTATATATATATATATATACATTGTATATACACACACATACATACACAGTGAGAGAAAAAAAATTTGATATCCTGCTGATTTTGTTCGTTTGTCCACTGACAAATGATCACTCTATAATTTTAATGTTAGGTTTATTCTAACAGTGAGAGACAGAAGAAGAAAAAAATCCAAAAAACCCATTTCAAAAAAGTTATAAATTGATTTGGGATCAAATAATTTTTTTCGCGCATTGTAATTTTTATATAGGTATATATTTATATAAACACACACGTGCACAGGCACGTGCACACACACACGCTCGCGCACGCACGAATGCGCACACACGCATGGACTGGCCATCGGTGTACCGGGCATTTGCTCAGTAGGCCGATGGCCTTTGCAGCCGGTCAGCTGGTAGCCCTCAAGTTCCACGAAGGCTTCACACCACTCGAGGGCTTCTGGCCGGACGTACAGTGTCGAGATTTATATTCAATAATAAACTTGTACGAGATACAAATATCAATCGTTTATATTTCCTAGAAATTCTCCTAAATTCTTTTAATTGTCTGTGTTTTGCTTTGAAGAATACACTAATCAATAATCAGATAAAACCATATATATATATTTATTACGTATACAAAAATTTCAAATCTCATATCATAAACAAAGATTTATAAACAACCACATCCATCCATCAGCACAGACACTAGCTTCTCAATATATGTATCTCCTGTTAGTAACTGCATATATGATATCATTTACTTTATCAGTTAGTAACTATACACAAAATGGTTAATAAATATTTCTGCTTAACGAAAACAATTAACATGTATTTCCCAGCAAACCAATGTTTAACAAGCTAGATCTTGTAGAGATAAATGTATCTCTCTATGCTACGTGGATCAACAAAAGATGAGCTATCACTTATTCTATTTCTAGAATGATAAGTAATAAAATCTTATTTAGTGAATCCTCCCCTAATATCGAGAATTAAACTTCTAATCTTCTGTTTTTTATATTGTAGTTATAGAATTCCTTGCTTATTGATTTCAATCACAGTAGTTTCCAAATTCAATATATATATATATATATATATATCTTTGTAATTCACTTTGCAACAATTTCTTCAGGATAAAATCCTTATATCCGATTCTTCTTCATATCTCTATCTGCAGATTTAGAAATATTTTGAAGACTCTGGATCTAACAGTAATCGGAGATATCTCAGTCTATCTGTTGCAAGAAATACTCCAGATATATATAATTACATTAATTCCTTAATTTAATAGCTTTCATACATTACCTCTCCAATCTGGATTCAATGAGTTACAGCCTTTGAATATTCTTTATATAATATATTGTTTTTGGAATATGTGAAAATTATCAATGTCAGATAATCAATGCATGGGAGTTAGAGGTGTGGACCTGAATGTATTGGGTGTTGGAATGATCTGCAATCTGACTCAATGCATGATCGTGTCCTGGGATGATCTCAAGTGCATTGTCCTGGGATGGTCTGAATGTCAATGCAATATCGTGTCCTGGAATGATCTGAATGCCTTGGGACGAACAGTACAGCTCCAATTATAGTCAAATTGACGTCACTGACAATCTACCCCTTTCATTTAAATATTTTTCTCTATATTAATATAATATTTACTATGCCTCAAGAGGGCAGTGTTGCTCTTCAAATTAATTCCACAATTTAATTTTAATATATCTTATCTCAGGTCAAAGATCAATCTGTCTTAACAAAGACCCTATATTCAATCCTAGACTTTGGGTCTCTCCTGTCAAAATTAAATTAATATTTGAAGAGCTTGTGTGAAGCCTTCAAAGTGAGCACTTGGAGATCTTCTGGAGATACTCTGGAGGTAGTCTGAGGTTAGACAGGAGGTAGAAAACCTACAAAAAGGTAAGATTTGCTGGTTTTAAATCCATTCTTTTATAATGGCAGGCTTGGTCCAGTGTAAGAGCTGTCATGCATTTGTTTTTAGATCCAATTTTTGGAGGTTTGGAGTGTGCCTGATATGTAGGCAGCTCTCTTTATTGCAGCAGGAAATTGCCTGTTTGAAGTCTGAGATTTGTAAATTATCTGTTAGACAAACTCAGGCTATGGCTATGACTGTTACAAAACCACTGCCACAGAGGCCTCCTAGGAGCGGCAGATGGACTACTGTAGGATCTGGTAGACTTAGAGTTGTGGATAGAAGGCATGGCCAACAGTCTGTGGCTCTTCTTAATTCTTTTGAGGCACTTTCAGAGTGTAGTGGTGAGACGGAAGTAGGCTCAGACACCATAGTTGAGGAACCACCATCCCCTATGCCTAAGGTATGCAGGACTGCAACCAAGGACAAAAAGGAAAAGGTGGGACTTGATAAAAGGCAATTGTTGCTGGGTGATTCTATCATAAGAGGTGTTGAGCTGGAGAGTAGTGGTTTGATGAGAGGTCTTCCTGGGGCTACTGCTCGTAGAGACAAGAGACGTATTCTCAATATTGTCAAACAAGCAAAGCAGCAAGGGGAAGTGGACGTTCTAGTCCATCTAGGGACAAATGACTTGGCTAGCAATGAGGTTTCTGAGATTAAGGAAGATTTTTGTGTTCTTGGAGGTGAAATACAGCAGATTGCGTCCACTGTGTCACTCTCTGAGGTTTTGCATGTGCATAACATTCAGGATAGGCAGATGCGCAATAGGGAATTTAATTTGTGGCTTCAGGAATGGTGTCGGGAGCAAGGATTTGGCTTTGTGTCCCATGATAGCTCTAATTGGAGCAGAAAGGAACTGTATAAAAAAGATGGTTTGCATCTTACTCATAGGGGAACATATGTTCTCAGTGAGAAGTTCAAAGGTTTCACAAAGGAATATTTAAACTAGGAGGGGGGGACAAAAGGGTAAAAAACAATCTGCCCGATTGTCCCCAAAACTAAATCGGAGGGTGCAAGCAACATGCGGGGAAAAAAATGACAAGCTCAGAGTCGTGTCTATAAATGCTCGCAGTTTAGTCAATAAAATCAATGAACTGGAGGCAATGATGGCAGCTGAAAAAGTAGATTTAGTGGCGGTTACTGAGACATGGTTCAGTGAGAAAAATAACTGGGACATAACAATACCGGGGTACTCTTTATATAGAAAAGACAGAGAAGGTAGGAAAGGAGGAGGAGTGGCCCTGTATGTGAAAAAAAACATAAAAACGAACCAAATAAAAGTGAGCGAGGTGAACATAGAGTCAGTTTGGGTTATGCTAACATTTGCAATCATACAGTAGCTCCTGTAGGCGTGATCTATAGACCCCCTGGACAAGTAGAAGAGCTAGATAATCTGCTGTTTGAGGAAATTGCCATTTTGGCTATGAAGGGGGAAGTTATTATCATGGGGGACTTTAATCTTCCTGATGTGAACTGGAAAACCAAAACAGCTGGGTGCACCAGGAGTATAAATATTCTAAACTCCCTACTGGGATTATCTCTAACACAAGTAGTTGAGGAGCCGACCCGTAAAGAGGCCATATTGGATTTAATACTCACAAATGGAGGTTTGGTATCGGACGTTGTTGTAGGTGAAAATTTGGGATCTAGTGATCACCAGTCAGTATGGTTTAATATAAGAACAGGGATGGAGCCGCACCACACAAAAACAAAAGGTTTTAGACTTTAAAAAAACAGATTTTTCTAAAATGAGATTTTGTGTGAAGGAGTCATTATCAGACTGGAGGAGTTTAAAGGGAGTCCAGGAGAAATGGGATTATTTAAAGGAAGCATTATTGAGGCCACCGGCAATTGCATTCGGTTTGTTAGCAAAAACAAAAAAGGGAAGAAACCACTGTGGTACTCTGCAGAAGTGGCCAAAATAGTGAAGAAAAAAAAGATAGCATTCAATAATTAAAACAAAGTGAAGAAGATAGGCAAACCTATAAGATTAGGCAGAAAGAGGCAAAGCAATTTATAAGAGCTTCCAAAGCACACGCAGAAGAGAAAATAGCTCAGTCAGTAAAAAAGGAGGACAAAACATTTTTTAGATACATAAACGAGAAAAGAAAAGTAAAACAAGGATTAGTTAGATTAAAAACAAAGGAAGGAAGGTATGTAGAAGAGGATAAAAGTCTCGCTGACTGCCTCAATGGATATTTTTGTTCAGTCTTTGCAGAAGAAAAGGAAGGAAAGGGACCTCAGTTAGGAGGAAACACTAACGAGACATTTACATATCAGTTTACAGAGGAGGATGTTCTACAGCAGCTGTCTAAAGTAAAGACAAATAAGTCAATGGGGCCTGATGGGATCCACCCTAAATTATTAAAAGAGCTCAGTGATGTAATAGCAAAACCGTTAGCAAGGATTGGTTAAATAAATCTGTTAACAGGAGTCACCCCAGAAGACTGGAAATTAGCAAATGTTGTGCCCATTTACAAGAAGGGTAGTAGGGAGGAATCGGGGAACTATAGGCCAGTTAGTCTTACGTCAGTAGTGGGGAAATTAATGGAAACCATGTTAAAGGAAAGGATTGTTGAACATCTAAAAACACAGATTACAGGATCAGAAACAACATGGGTTTACCTCAGGGAGATCATGCCAAACTAATCTTATTGATTTTTTTGATTGGGTAACAAAAATAATAGACACAGGTGGTGCAGTAGACATTGCTTATTTAGATTTCAGTAAGGCTTTTGATACTGTTCCGCATAGAATGCTTATCAATAAATTGCAATCTTTGAGCTTGGATTCCAATATTGTTGAATGGATTAGGCAGTGGCTGAGTGACAGGCAACAGAGGGTTGTGGTAAATGGAGTTTATTCGGCGCAAGGTCTTGTTACCAGTGGGGTACCTCAGGGGTCAGTACTTGGACGCATTCTCTTTAATATTTTTATTAGTGATATTGCAGAAGGGATTAATGGAAAAGTATGTCTTTTTGCTGATGACACAAAGATTTGCAACAGGGTTGACGTTCCTGGAGGGATCAGCCAAATGACAAATGATTTAGGTAAACTAAAAAAATGGTCGGAGTTGTGGCAATTGAGTTTTCATGTGGATAAGTGCAAGATAATGCACCTGGGACGTAAAAACCCAAGGGCTGAATATAAAATATTTGATACAGTCCTAACCTCAACATCTGAGGAAAGGGATTTAGGGGTCATTATTTCAGAGGATCGAAGGGTATGTAGTCAATGTAATAGAGCAGCAGGAAATGCTAGCAGAATGCTTGGTTTTGTAGGGAGAGGTATTAGCAGTAGGAAAAGGGAAGTGCTCATGCCACTGTACAGAGCACTGGTGAGACCTCACTTGGAGTACTGTGTGCAGTACTGGAGACCGTATCTCCAGAAGGATATAGACATCTTAGAGAGAGTTCAGAGAAGGGCTACTAAAATGGTGTACGGCTTGAAGGAGAAAAGTTACCAGGAAAGGCTTAATGATCTTAACATGTACAGCTTGGAAAAAAGACGAGACAGAGGAGATATGATAGAAACATTTAAATACGTAAAGGGAATCCACAAGGTAGAGGAAGGGAGTATATTTAAACGGAAACAAAGTAGCAAAACAAGAGGACATAGTCTTAGATTAGAGGGGCAAAGGTTTAAAAGTAACATCAGGAAGCATTATTTTACTGAGAGGGTGGTGGATACATGGAACAGCCTTCCAGTTGAAGTGGTAGAGGCCAAAACAGTAATTAAATTTAAGCAAGCATGGGATAGGCATAAGGCTATCCTAAACAAAAGATAAATCCAGGTAAAGTATCCATGTAATTGGGCAGACTAGATGGGCCGAAAGGTTCTTATCTGCCGACATTTTTCTAAGTTTCTATGTTTCTATATCTCCACTCTTCTCAAAGTTTTTACTAAGTAAATTACTTTCTAGATAAAATCAACAGAAATTCTATTCTTCAGTAATTATACAGTTTACCAGTTATACTCTACAAATATTTGGAACATCTATTTCCTACTGTAAATATAATAACATATATATTGATAAGAATATATTTTGTAAATATAATTATACGCTTGCAAAGAGATTTTAAATTTGTTCCTATACCCAAAAAGAAAATATCTTTTTTTTTAAGGACTTGTTAAAACAAACCATATATTTTAATATTCGTAAAAGTATAAACTCGGGTACACCTCAACGTGGATCAATGGAGTGGGGGTCTCTTGCTCCACAGCCCCAATAACCAGAAAAATAGAAAGAACTCCAAAATCCACAAAATAATTTCAAATGGATTTAATCCAACATCAAGAAAGGCAACGTTTCGACCAACTGGTCTTTGTCAAATATATTTTAATATGACATGTCTGGCACTTAGTTCAGCATTAGATCAAATAAAGACATTTTATCGTCTATAACATCATGTCTGGCAATAACTCTTAAGGTTCACCTAGCCATGAACTATTTAAAAAAAATCTCTGTCCATTTCTTAAACTAGGGAAAATTGAAAAAGAAAGACTTTACATTAAAACAAGATGGCTACAGGCATCCATTTTAATTTTTCCCGACAACAGCCAGCATAAAAGATAGACTGGTAAGCGCCCACAGTATGTACTGCCACCAAAATCCCAAAAGCTAAACCAGGTGGTTAGTGGTTTCCCCTAAACCAAAACATAAAAGTCTATACGTATCTGGTCAGCGCGAAATGAATCGCTCGGGATTCAGATGGCTCCCATAAACGACATCATCCATATGGATAAGAAGCAGGACAAAATACAATGTATATAACTCTTCTCAGGTAACCCACACCTTATCAGAAGTGATCTCTCGCCATGGCAATATATGTAGGGAAGATGAAAACAGAAAATCTCCTTGTGCAGATCTAATATTATACGGTTATAAATTGGTCATAACGATTTTCAACTCACTCTTGTTGGAGTTTTAGCCAAGCTCGAGGTAAGACGCCTATGGATTTTTTTCAAATGGTCAAATAAAAAAAAAACACCATAGATGCAGGGACTTTCTGTTGAAAAAAATTTATTAAAAAAATGCATAAATCCAAATAAAAGCTAGACCGATGTCCAGGACTCGTTTCGCCGCAACAGACGGCTTCATCAGCTGTAGTATAGGCGCTCTGTGTTGTGCAAATGGCTTCTGCAATAATAAACTATATTTAATCTATATATCTATCACTGAAAATGGTTCTGAGCCAAAACGTATATTTTTTTTAAAAAAAATGCATTCAGATTGAAAGCTAGGTTTTACAAGTCCCTGAGTTCATCTGTTCATCGAGATTATATATATAGGTTTATTATTGCAGAAGCCACTTGCACATCACAGCAATTCAAAGAACTGCATCCCAGAGCTCCTGTGCTGCATTCCCCATATGCAGCAAGAAACTCAGGATATGCAAATGACCTCTGTCTAACTTTTATTGCCATCTGGGTCTGTTTTTAACGCATATTTACACACACACATAAAATTTCGAACAACCGTAAAATAAAGTAAAGATATAAACCTTGCTCTTGGGCAAGACACCTAATGGTACATACTCACCACCCAGGACATACTTGAAAACAAGAGAAATCTCAATCTATCCTTCCTGGTAAAATACTTTGTAAAAAAAATAATAATAAAATATATACAGTACTGTGCAAAAGTTTTAGGCAGGTGCGAAAAAATGCTGTAAGCAAAGAATGCTTTCACAAATGTAAGTGTTACACATTTATATTCATAAATGAACAAAATGCAGTGAATGAACAAAAGAGAAATCTAAATCAAATCAATATTTGGTGTGACCACCCTTTGCCTTCAAAACAGCAGCAATTCTTCTAGGTACACTTGCACTCAGTTTTTGAAGGAATTTGGCTGGTAGGTTGTTCCAAACATCTTGGAGAACTAACCACAGATCTTCTGTGGATGTAGGCTTTCTCACATCCTTCTGTCTCTTCATGTAATCTCAGGGCTCTGTGGGGGCCATGAAATCACTTCCAGTACTTCTTGATCTTCTTTACGCTGAAGATAGTTCTTAAGGACTTTGGCTGTATGTTTGAGGTCGTTGTCCTGCTGCAGAATACATTTGGGGTCAATCATACGCCTCCCTGATGGTATTGCATGATGGATAAGTATCTGCCGGTATTTCTCAGCATTGAGAACACCATTAATCCTGACCAAATCTCCCACTCCATTTGCAGAAATGCAGCCCCAAACGTTCAAGGAACCTCCACCATGCTTCACTGTTGCCTGCAGACACTCATTATTGTACCGCTCTCCAGCCCTTCCACGAAGAAACTGCCTTCTGCTACAGCCAAATATTTCAAATTTTGACTCATCAGTCCAGAGCACCTGCTGCCATTGTTCTGCACCCCAGTATGTTTTCGTGCATACTTTAGTCGCTTGGCCTTGTTCCCACATCGGAGGTATGGCTTTTTGGCTGCAACTCTTCCATGAAGACCACTTCTGGCCAGACTTCTTCAGACAGTAGATGGGTGTACCTGGGTCCCATTGGTTTCTGACAGTTCTGAGCTGATGGCACTGCTGGATATCTTCCGATTTCAAAAGGCAATAAGCTTGATGTGTCTTTCACCTGCTGCACTAAGTTTCCTTGGCTGACCACTGCGTCTACGATCCTCACCGTTGCCCGTTTCTTTGTGCTTCTTAAAAAAAGAGCTTGAACAGCACATCTTGAAACCCCCGTCTGCTTTGAAATCTTTGTCTGGGAGAGACCTTGTTGATGCAGTATAACTACCTTGTGTCTTGTTGCTGTGCTCAATCTTGCCATGACATGAAACGGTCTTTCACAACCTCACCTTAGTAGCAGAGTCTGGCTGTTCCTCACTCAGTTTTAAGCCTCCTACACAGCTGTTTCTTTTTCAGTTCATGACTGGATTTCAACCTACAGGCAAAAGACAAATGCCACGATCTCCACCGGAAGGGAGCCCCGACCAGAAAGACCTCACGAGATCACCACTGAGGGGACGCCGCAAGTCCCATAGACAAGTGAAAACAAAGGAAGGTGGGATCTTCAAATGAGGAGCAAAAACATTTATTCGGGTACAGCAGACCAAGACAATACCATGTGACGTTTCGACCCGCAGGTCTTATCACATGTATGATTAAGACCTGCGGGTCGAAACATCACATGGTATTGTCTTGAGGTCTGCTGTACACGAATAAATGTTTTTGCTCCTCATTTGAAGATCCCACCTTCCTTTGTTTTCACTTGGGTTTCAACCTACGTGTGACATTGATGATCATTAGCACCTGTTTGGTATAATTGGTTGATCATACAGATGACTATAATCCTACAAAATCCCTGGCTTTGTGCAAGTGTACCTATGAGAATTGATGCTGGTTTGAAGGCAAAAGGTAGTAACACCAAATATTGATTTGATTTAGATTTTTCTTTTGTTCGCTCACTTTGCATGTTGAAAATTGACAAATATAAACAATCGTTATTTAGATTTCTGAAAACTTTCTTTGTTTACAGCATTTTTTTCACACCTGCCTAAAACTTTTGCACATTACTGTATATTACGCAGAAGAGTGGGTAGCGAGCGTGACCAGAAGTTGAGGTGAGTGGCTGCGATTCTGAGGAGCTCAGTCTTTCTGCTGATAATCCGCTGACTATTTTGATATTTCTGGCTATATTCTCCGCTCACCCTCATCTCCTTGTGGTAGAGACTCACCTAGGCTCCTGTTGTGTGGGTTTCGATCCCGAGTTGTCGCTTAGGGTCTCCTGACATCACTCTCCTCGGTGCGGCCTAGCTCTGGCAGACATTTTCTTAGCCTGCCTCCTGGATAGATAGCCCGTCGGGGTGCAGAACGGTGGGGCACAACACGTGGCTGATTCCCTGCAGGCTGCGGGTTGCGAAATGGCGATGCCCGAGACCCACCATGGATCAGGCTCCTGGGCTACACTGGCGGGCTTTGACGCCATCTTGGCGATACTGCGTGATGGAGGTGAGGGCCCCTGACTAAGGGGGACCTGCATTGGATGGCTGAGGGGCTTCCTACATGCCGAGGTGGGGAGAAACCATGTGCTGGCACCCCTACAGATGCTCGCTATGTGCCTGCCGACCCTGCAGTTTGCTGCGAAGGCCTGGGTGTCGTGTGGCTGGAGCCACCTGGGGGGTGCTCGCTGGATGCCCGGGATCTGGCTACTTGTGAGGCCAAAGCTGGGGCTCTGATTAATCATAAGACCGCTGACCATTGACCGACGCCGACACCGTGTCCTTCTCAGCTGGCCTCGTCGGTTGCCTGTGGGATGCCGGAGATCACCAGGGCGGTGGCTGTGCCTCCATCCCTGCTGACTGGGACTGCTGTCCCGCCTCCTGCAGCCTGGCGTTGCTGGCTTCTACTCCGAGACGCTGCTGTCTGGGGCCCACTTGATCTGTGGGCAATGCGCTCTGCCTGGGTGCCCGCACAGGCGCACACATTGGACTTACCTGTGATCTCCTGCCCATGCAGACCCTGACCTCGCTCCTGGTTGCTAGAAGTGTGGGAACAGTATGTTATTGGGCCGGGTGTCTTAGGTCCCTGGACACTGGCTGAGCCAGACGACTCTGCTATCGATCTCCTGACAGACTACTTATTTCCCGCAAAGCTGTTTTCTTAGTTTCCCTAGCAATGTTTACCCCCCCCGATGACATTTGTGGACGCTTATCTATGTTATTTCTCACACTGTTATTTAGCTGAGTATGCTATTTTGATGACCCCATTCCCCACCCTTTTTTCCTCCCTTTCCCATGTTTTTTTTTTCTACACACCACCTCGTGCTGCAGACCCTCTTCCCCCCTTTTTTTTTTGGCGTTGGGGCGTGCCACTGTGGCGACCACCATGGCTCTGTCTGCCGCACTTGGCCCTCGAGTACCCCGGCCTTGTCACCTGCACGTGTCCTGGCCCCCTACGGTACCTCGGACCTCCGGGAGCGTGGCAGGACAATCACATTTGGCCTTTGCCACCTTTTTTCATTCCCCCCTCTTTTTTTTTTCTTTGGGTCCCAGAGCACTTTTTGGTGTGTCTGTCCACCCCCCCTCCTAACTTCCTATTCAGTGATGTTTATTGTTTGGCCCTGCGAGACCATCTATTGTTTTCTTGTATGATTCTATGCTGACTATTTTCAAAATAAAAATTTTGAATACAAAAAAAAGAAGAGTGTGTAGCCTGCCAAACATCACTGGCCTAATAAGCTTCATCTTCCGGATGCAAAATGATCTTTCTATTTATTATGCAAACAACAAAAGATGGAAACCATTTGCTTACAATTCCCATTATTATTTTAGACATTGGATTGTAAAGCTGTCCAGAGTTAATTAGTGCAAACCGTGCTGGAATGTAGAATTGTTGTGCACTAGCAACATCAAAAAATAAATATGTGAAACGAAATATAAATCCGATCACATTACCATCAGATCGTGAACATCAGGGTTTCTTGGCAATACGTGTGTAATGGGCTGTAACATGTGCACGGTAACCCCCGTTCTAGATTCATTAGGTTTCTTTTGGGCGTTGGGGACACTTTGCATTTGTTTATTTTCATTAGCTAATTTCATCTTGAACAGGGAGCAATTTGCTTTTGTTTTGCTTCTGGCTCCAGAGTTGCAGCTTATTGTGCCTCTTTTTTTTTTCTGTAATTAAACAGACTAATTGGGTATGAGAAAAATAACGTGCATTAAAAATGCATGTTTAGAGTAAGGAATCTTTAACTATTAAAGTCGCTCAACGCGATCTTGTGTAAGTGGCTGGGAAAAGTACTTCCAATTAGTTCATTTTCGTGGGAGATGTGTCCTCAGGGACCAGCATCAGCTACTTCTAATAAAACAGAATCTCTTCATTTCCAGCTACACGCTTTAACTAAATCCCAAAAAATGGTACCGACAAGCAGACAGAGAGCATGACGCCTTACAGCATCTCTGTAGAATAGTTCAGACACATTAAAAACTAGGGGCCCTATTCCCTCTTGCCGGTAAAAGGGAGGCAGCATGGGAAATAAATTGTTGCGGGCCAATTTCCATGGCCGGCTCACTGATACCGTACATATTCTGAACCAGCTGCTGTTTTACAAGCTTGAATCGGAGTAATAGGGAGCCGTAGGCAGATAGCAGCCGCTGGTGGTATCGGCTCTTGGAGGCCTGTGCGACACTGTCACTTGCGTGCACTAGCACAGTGGTTCCCAACCGCGATCCTCAAGTACCCCTAACAGGCCAGATTTTGCAGATAACCTTGGAGAAATGCAGACTGAATCCTGCAATCACTGAGCAGCAAATCATATCACCTGTGCTGTGCTTCAGATATCTGGAAAACCTGGTATGTTGGGGGTACTACCGTAGTGACTAGCAGGATCTTGCAGGAGCTGCTGAGGAAACATGGAAGGACACTGGGAACGATTTGTTCTTCTTCCAGTGGTCCTGGCGAGTGGAAGTTGCCGACTGCGCTGCCTTCTTCACGGTATCAGAGGTAAGTTAGAGATGGTTTTTATGCGTTCGTAAACGTAAAAATCACTTGGCAGCAGATTTGGGCAGTCGATATTTCTTCCAGAAACACAGACGTCAGAGAAGAACGAGTGTTTGAATAGCTCATTCTTCTCCATCTAGGCACATATTAAAAGGAATACTCTGCTGAAAATAAAAAAGGTCTGTTACAAAATAAAAAAATTGGGAATCAAAAAATATTGTCAAAAAAAAAGGTGTTCAAAAATATAAAAGACCTTTTGCAGAAAATTAAAAGAGTAAACGGTTTAATAAAAAAAAAACTCTAAAAACTATCAGGTCTATTTAAAGAAAGGTGAAACTCAGGAGAATGACTGGAGAAGTGAAAATTCTAGGTCAAAATAGTCAAACCAGAAAAATTCTCCCATTTATCTCACTTTCCAAATCGACTATTTGGTCTAGATTGTTCTCTTCTCCTGCCAGCTCTCCTGGTTTTCACCATTCTCTGAATAACCCAGTATTTTTTTTTACACTGAAACCTATTGGATTTGCCTGTTTAAACCTGTCGAACTGAATCACTGAAAATCGTGCATTTCGCCGACACTTCGGTGCATGTACCGGCTGGGTGGAGTAGAGGTAACATCACTGCTCTGCATGGAGAGAGTCTGTGGAGACATGGGTTCGATCCCGGCAAGAGCACCTCTCCAGTAAGTGTCCTTGGGCAAGACACCTAACGGTACATACTCGCCACCCAGGACATACTTGAAAACGAGAGAAATCTCAATGTATCCTTCCTGGTAAAATACTTTTTTTAAAAAAAACAACACTACCGCGCAGTTCAGCGTTCTCTGAATAGATTAACCATTATTTCTGTATGGGACAATATCACTGCAGCCAAAGATTGCCGATCTGCGGCGAACTGCACCGTATTTCGGTCAATTCACCAGTATTTGGCGAATTGAAAGCTTAGTGAATAGACGAACTGCCACGAAATTGCACAGTTCGGTGCAATTCAGTGGCAAGTTCGGCACTTTCTGTATAACCCCTTTAGGCTGGGGTCAGACAAACGCAATGCGAACGTGCATTCAGCCGTACTTTATCGCGGCCGTAGTAGCAGCAAATGACGTCCAATGACGGCCAATATACGAAGTACGGCCGCATGAAAGTTCGCAACGCAAGCGGCAAACCAACCCATTTTTTCGAGAACGTCGAACCGCTAGTACTGACGCACAGAGTGTGCTGCGTCGGCATAGCGGCATGTGTGCGTGATTAGGAGACGCTGCACATGTCCGGCCAACATCACGTCCATTTGTTTTTTATAGCTCGGTAAAAAAAATCACGCCCGTAATTGAGCACAGTATGACCGTTATCGCGTCTTCCGTCAAAATGTGCGTCCGGACGCATGGACGCACTTTCTGACGGTCGACGTGAAAAATGCGTTCGTCTGACCCTAGCCTTAGAGAGATGAACTTACAAAAGCCTTGAAAAACATAGAAGGACACGGGAGATTTCAAAGTTAAAGTTTTGTATCTAGCGTGTCTTTATTTCAGTTTAAATTAGTTGACAGCTGTATGAATTCCACTTTAGATACAGTCCAAAAATCGAAATTCCACATTTGAAAGCTAAAATGAGCAAATGAATAACTTGACAATGCAAACCTAGCCTACTGCAATTTATTTTCTTTCCTTTAGAGACTGCTCGACTCCAAGCTCTTACACGCTTATTGAAGCAGAGAGAGTGACAAGTCTTAAAAGTTTGCAGAGAGCGGATTCAAACCTCTAGAGAATCATTGTGGACAACTTTTAATCCTTATCTAATAAATATACAGTTAGGCCCATATACAGAATATTTGGACACAGGAACGATTTTCATACTTTTGGCTCTGTATGCCACCAGAATAAAATGAAAATGAAACAATCCAAATGTATTTGAAGCGCAGACTTTCAGTGTTAAGTAAAGGGGTTGAACATAAATATCAAGTACAAACCGGGTTATTCAGAGAGCGGTGAAAAGCAGGAGGCCAGGGTCAGAGTTAGCGAGGTGGCCAGGCGGGCGTCAGAGTGGAAGGAACGTCCACTCTCACAGATGTTCCTTCCGCTCTGCAAAACGCTAGTCTGACCCTGGCCTAAGGCTAGGGTCAGACGAATGCATTTTTCGCGTAGTCCGTGAAAAAGTGCGTTCCAACAAATGGACGTATTTTTTCACGGAATACTCGATAGCGGACATACAATGCTTATTTTCGTCTGTGATTTTGTACGCACTTTTTGCGTCTGGACGTTATGTTGGCCGGACATGTGCAGCGTCTGACGTCTCCTAAACACGCACACATGCCGCTAGCGGACGCAGCGCACTCTGTACGTCAGTACTAGCGGTTTCACGTTCTCGAAAAAATGCGTTTGTTTGCCGCTTGCGTTGCGCGGCCGCACTTTTCGTATATTGCCCGTCATTGGCCGTCATTTGCGGCTACTACGGCCGTGATAAAGTGCGGCTGCATGCGCGTTCGCACCGCGTTCGTCTGACCCCAGCCTAAGTGGTTGAGCATCAAGGGAGATGTAGTTCCAAAACATCTAGGGTGCCAAAGTTGCTGCCCCTGCTCTAAACTATATTAGAGTTTGTTATACCAAATTATCTCTAACTATTTTGCTCTTGTTGTCCATTTAATTTTTAAATGACATAAATTGCCTTAAAACCTTATGAATACTGCTCTTAACCCTTTAATGACACTTTTTTCTTTGGCTGTGCACAAATGACACAAGCAGTCTTTTATAGTTTTGCTATGTTCCTTACCTGTAATGTCTCTTTTGGTGTACCCGCATAGGGTATAAATTGGTTTTTTGGGTTTTTTTTAAGAACAAACCAGGCTTCCTTACAGTACCCTAAATGTATATATTACTCATTATTCAGAATCAATAAAATATTAGTGAGATTTGTTTTTTTAATTAACTACATCCTAAGGCTACCTCCCAATTTCCCCTAATAACTTGCACCAAGAATGTCAGACTAGATCTATGAAGGGAAAATATTTAACCCCTTAGGGTAAAACAAATAGTGAAGAAAAGAGAAAAAGCATTTTATTAAATGTTAAAAAAATAAATAGAAAAATGGACCAGAGAATTAACCTCTTAGGGTAAAAAGGTGCAGCTGATCACTAAAACAGTATACACTTTATGACTTACTAGGGACACAGCTTCTTCTCGATGTCTGATGCACACGCAGAGTGCAGATAGTAAATTCTTATCTTGTCAGTTTCTCTTTCTATTCCTAACACTGATCTTGTTACTTTCCCCTAATATAGCAGTGACTCGCTTTCACAGCGTTCTTAGGGCCAGCCAACATATTTTTGTTTCCTTTTGCCAGACTTAACGGTGAGCATTTCCCAGTAGTCACTCCCGTTCTGGATGTATCAATATGTGGCGCATCCTTAACAAGATTTAGCCAGTGCTTCAGTATCAGGAACAGGTTAATGTCACATTTTTGTTTTCATTTGATACCCGGAGGGGGACAGCAAAAAGTGAAGTGCTGATGGCATCGCCATGCCTAAATATGTTCCTGTACACACATAAAAGTACAACAAATACGTAACTGGCGGCGCGAAAAGTATCGCTGTAGGATCTTGTGGTGGTTCTCTTGTCTTGTCTCGTCCGCATGTATGATAAAAAACAGAGAAAATGCAATAGTGCAGACGGAATACAATAGTAATAGCTATAAATACTATATATGTCCCACTCACAGACGAAGAGCCCCAACACTGGCTCTGAGTGGGTCAGCGCATGTGGTCAATAATTCTCCTCTGAAGGGGATGACCTATCACCTTCAGTGACGACAGTAAGCTTCCAATATTGGTGTAAAAGAAAACATGTGGAAAGAAGAGAAAAACTCCTTTGCGTGGATCTGTCAAACACACAATGCAATATTGATGAAGGAGTTAAACTCACGTGGGTTGGAGCTTAAGGCCAAGCTCTAGGACAGACTGCTTGTGGACTTATTAGAGGGAAAGTCCATGGAAACCTCTTTAAACAGCAAGCACACCAGGGACTGATGCAAAAGAAAATTTAATAAAACTTTAAAACATTAAATAAAAAATAAAATACAATATCTGGCTCAGCCAGTGTACCCAGACGCGTTTCGCCACAGCATGTGGCTTCCTCAGTCGGTTTACAGGTGGGTAAATGAGTCACAATATATAAGATAAAATTTTGATTGTCCCCAGGTGTGATTAACTGCTGGGCGTGGGTTACACGCCTTAGATTGCCGAGATATCGGTTCCTCCGCAAATCCGCCATCTTGCGCATGCGCAGTAACGATGTTTGCGTTTCAGAATGGATATCCGCCATTTTGCGCATGCGTGTTGTGAGTTTGGGTCCTTCCGATCGGCGTGCGGCGGTATGGGTCGTTTCCATGGCTTCTAGCAAACAGAAAAGGAGGCTAATAGCTCGAACAGAGTGGGGAATGATTGTCTATAACCCCTAAAACCTCATGAACTACCTTACATAAATGCGTGGAGGCGATATACTCCTCCACAATGGTAAAGACAGTACAATACATTGTTCACCCTCCAAGGAAAAAATAGGGCTTCCCACATTACACATTTTAGAAGAGCTGGATAATCGACTATATCGGAATTAATGAATATAAACCTCCTAATATTAAGATGAACTCTGGTGGATCTATGATATATGTGTGTTGTGTATGAAATAGTTATATAACAATATGTGACTAAACTAAAAGTATTAGTCACATATTGTTATATAACTATTTCATGTATGGTTTATTATCATACACAACACACATATATCATAGATCCACCAGAGTTCATCTTAATATTAGGAGGTTTATATTCATTAATTCCGATATAGTCGATTATCCAGCTCTTCTAAAATGTGTAATGTGGGAAGCCCTATTTTTTCCTTGGAGGGTGAACAATGTATTGTACTGTCTTTACCATTGTGGAGGAGTATATCGCCTCCACGCATTTATGTAAGGTAGTTCATGAGGTTTTAGGGGTTATAGACAATCATTCCCCACTCTGTTCGAGCTATTAGCCTCCTTTTCTGTTTGCTAGAAGCCATGGAAACGACCCATACCGCCGCACGCCGATCGGAAGGACCCAAACTCACAACACGCATGCGCAAAATGGCGGATATCCATTCTGAAACGCAAACATCGTTACTGCGCATGCGCAAGATGGCGGATTTGCGGAGGAACCGATATCTCGGCAATCTAAGGCGTGTAACCCACGCCCAGCAGTTAATCACACCTGGGGACAATCAAAATTTTATCTTATATATTGTGACTCATTTACCCACCTGTAAACCGACTGAGGAAGCCACATGCTGTGGCGAAACGCGTCTGGGTACACTGGCTGAGCCAGATATTGTATTTTATTTTTTATTTAATGTTTTAAAGTTTTATTAAATTTTCTTTTGCATCAGTCCCTGGTGTGCTTGCTGTTTAAAGAGGTTTCCATGGACTTTCCCTCTAATAAGTCCACAAGCAGTCTGTCCTAGAGCTTGGCCTTAAGCTCCAACCCACGTGAGTTTAACTCCTTCATCAATATTGCATTGTGTGTTTGACAGATCCACGCAAAGGAGTTTTTCTCTTCTTTCCACATGTTTTCTTTTACACCAATATTGGAAGCTTACTGTCGTCACTGAAGGTGATAGGTCATCCCCTTCAGAGGAGAATTATTGACCACATGCGCTGACCCACTCAGAGCCAGTGTTGGGGCTCTTCGTCTGTGAGTGGGACATATATAGTATTTATAGCTATTACTATTGTATTCCGTCTGCACTATTGCATTTTCTCTGTTTTTTATCATACATGCGGACGAGACAAGACAAGAGAACCACCACAAGATCCTACAGCGATACTTTTCGCGCCGCCAGTTACGTATTTGTTGTTCATTGTTCACTGGTTTGGGGGAAACCACTGAGTGCTGGTTGGCTTTGGAGATTTGGTGGCGGCACAGGCGGGGGCGCCTACCACTTTGGTTGTGTGACACACATAAAAGTGCCTGGTGTCATCAGTATGAAATGATGTTACAACAAATAATCTGAAACACCACCAGACAACTCTCATCACACGACTATATTGTTATATTTGCATGTTAATCTACAACCATCCAAAGTGCCCCGCCAAGGTATGTCCCGATCCGATTCCTAGGATCAGGATTGGAGATCAGCCTTCTCAACCCGTTCTGATCCCGAGTCTGGGGCCTGCCGGGCAGTGAGAATCCCAGCTGGAGTCCCGCAACCATCCTAGTAACTCGCAGGGCCTTCATTGACAGCTCCCGGGCCATGGTGGAGGCAGGGAAGATGCTGCAAGTTTCCGGGTGCCTCTGCATTCGCTTGCAACGTTTTCCCTGCCTGCTGCATGAGCCGAGAGCAGGCAGGGAAGATGCTGGCAGCAAATGCTGAGGCCCTAGGACTGACTTAGTGGACATAGTTACAGGTTTAGCCACGTTACTGAATCGAGACTCTGTATCTGCAAATCCTGAATATCACACAACGCTAGCATCCTAGCCCTGACAGCTATAAACCTACCGCGTGCTGTATAGGGTCACCAAAGGCCTAGACCACTCTCCTGTATTTCACCGTTGGCAAACACTCCTCTAGCAACAGTTCTACATAATCGTCTGGCTTGACAAAAGCAAGGGAATAAAACCATATTCAATGCAAGACAGCATCAAAAAATATTTTAATATTTAACCATCCTCTTGCTTTGGGCAAGAAAAGATATTAATGGTAATTATTAACATTGTAAAATGTGCGCACATCTCCTGGCAGCATTATGCAGTGTGCCCAAGATTGCATGCTATATTAATAAGGTATATTAAAATCATTTGTAATATATCCTCTCGCTGTCTCATTTAATATTTCTAATTAGCATCAAGCTTTATATTTTTAATATAATCTGTCTCCGTGCCTTTCCTGCGTAGTCTACGGCAAAGGAGGATCTCTGGAAATGGCAAAAAGAAACACATCAAATACCATACCGTTTTTAGAAAAAAGTTTGCTGTTGAAGTTTAACAAACCTTTGATAATGTCAGGATTGCCATGCTCTGGCCCCCGTCACCCACGCCAACCCCGCACTATGAACAATGCACGTTCCTAGAACTTCTGTGTGTTCCCAGCATCCTAGCCCTAGAACCTCACCTGACCTCACCTTCCCCTGATTATCCCAGTATATCAGGAAGCTACGCCCTCCAGTATTCACTTCCACATTGAAGTTCCTGACTGCGATACCTGTTGCCAAAGCTCCCTGATACTTCGACAATCTCCTGACTTCTCTGCCAAAGACTCCAAGGACCCTCTGTTATAATCTGGACTTTCATTGCTTCAAATACCGGTACCCTCCCCATCCTGCTCCCCTTCTGCCCCCCATCTAGGACCCCCCGTGTACCAGACCCCTTGCTGAACCCTGACCACTCTATTGTCTGTTCCTTGCCTGATTCTATGTTATCGTGTTTATTTACAATAAACACCCTTTGTTATCCTGAACCTGCCTCCATCACTGCATCCTGGGCTCACAACCCCATCCTGCTACACCAACCGCAGTCTACACGTGACAGATAATAATGCTGTGTGCTTTGTTGTAGAAAAGCAAACAATTACATTTGAATTGTACCAGGCATCCTTAAGACCGAGACACACTGAGCGTGATGGGACGCGCAGCACATGCAGGCGGTGCGGTGCGTCGAGACACGCTCAGTGTATACAGCCCCATCTTCTCTGCCCGCTCAGCCATTGTTGGGCCGCGTGACCGAGCGCCCAAAGTTGAAAATAGTAAGCATTGGCTGTGATGCAACCGGGTGCGAAAGAAACGCTTTGCAATGAGTCACATCACGGTCAGTGTACCTCCCGGCTTAAAAATTCAAGAGCCCAGCAACTTGCGAGTTTAGAGAGATTTAAACCTGTACGTGCCAAGATATTTTTTTAAGCCAGGCCTATGCAAGAGCGTACGTGGTCTCTGAGTATTGCGGACCAGGTTATACTGTGAGCACTATGTGAAGTGCATGTTAAACAGTGAGTGCAAGCTAGGTGCCCCATTATTGAAGTACTCTAAGGGCCCTATTCCTTTGTTAACACTAACATGGGGACACTAACAGGAAAAACATGTGCCTGCAGAGTTCCCCGTAGCATCCCCATTTTAGTGTTTTTTTCTGGTACTGAAGTAGCGCCTGCCCTGGAATTTAAGCGCTACACATTTAAGGCACCACCGCAAATATCACCTGCTGAAGTCCATAGGATTCCAGCCTCAAAACCTTAATGACTTAGAGAGGATCTGCAAAGAGGAGTAGGACAAAATCCCTCCTGAGATGTGTGCAAACCTGGTGGCCAACTTCAAGAACCGTCTGACCTCTGCGATTGCCAACAAGGGTTTTGCCACAGGGTAAAATACATACGCTGCGTTCATACGAGCGTTCTTGAGAGTGGAAGGAACGTATGGGAGAGTGGACGTTCCTTCCAGTCTGATGCCCATTTTTCCACCTCACTGAGTGTAGCTAGTGCACTCAGCGCTAGAAAGTAGGATCCTCCTATGGAGGATCGTGCTTTGTAGCCTCGTCCGATGTCCGTCGCAGCTTTTTAATGGGGAGGCTTAAATCACGTCCGGTGTAGCGTGCGCACCTCGTGCGCACCCTGCAATGTGTGGACCTCCCCGTCGAGCCGTCGCAAAGCTGCGCAGACACAGGAAGGAGCGGTCACACGGACCCAATCAGTTGCATTAAGGAAAATATCAATGCCTCGCCACAAATGTATCTGATGAAATAATCATTGTGCAGCCTCTGTAAACCTACTGTCTACAAACACACCTAGTGTGCATGTATATGTGTGTGTGTATATATAAACACATGCTTTTTATAGTCACTTGGCTTACTGCCTCTGTGTCAGTCCTCAGAGGCTGGCGCGGCTCCGGCGTCCCTCCCTCGGGGTCTGCGGCTTCCCCGCAGCCCTTCCTCGCGCCCTATGTGCGCGTGCCGCTGGTCTCAACGGCTTTAAGCTTCTGCCGCTGCACGTCGCGTGTGACGTCATCACGCCTCCACCGTGGGTCTCCCTGCACCATGTGACCCTGATGGCCAATCATATTGCAGGGCGCGATATTTAAAAGTGCTTTTTGCCTTTTCTCATTGCCCTTTCGTGGTTTTGCTTGCCTAACCCTTAGTGCTTATTTCTCTATACCTCTGATTGATTTTCTGTGTATGACCTGGCTTTTGCATATTGACCTGTGTATCTCTATACTCCTTTGACTCGGCTTTGGAACTTGACTTAGTATTCTGTTATATCCCTTCGACCTTGGATTGTGTCAGACCCCTCTGGTACTTCGTACTGTCTCTGGTTACCGCCTCATATTTTCCCATACTTACCAGTCTCCATACCAGCCACTCTAAGGACTGTTTTTTGTCCTCCTTGCTTGTTATCCCTGCCTTATAGGTTCACCTCTCGCTATTGCATAACCCAGCCACCTCAAGGACTGGTATCGCACCTAGGTTAAGGGTTACCTATTGTTACGTATAGAACCGACCGTAGCACCCTTGGGCTTACGTGTGCTCGCCTGACATCACGAAAGGGCCATGGACCTAGCAGGGACTGCTCAGCAATTCTCAGACTTAGAGAGTCGTTTGGAGGATCAAGATCATCGACTTGATCAATTCGCTCAAGCCCTCCAAACACTGTTAGCTCGTACCGCACCTACCCAATTAGAGGTTTCCCCTCCTGTTAATCCGCCCCCTCCTGAACCAATTTCCACACCGAACCCGTGCCCTAACTTACTACCACCGGTACGTTATGGAGGCGACCCTATTGCCTGTAGAGGGTTTATAAACCAGATCTCTATCCACTTTGAGCTAACCCCTTGGTCTTACCCTACAGATCGTGCTAAGGTAGCTTTTGTTATCAATCATCTTACCGATAAAGCATTGTGTTGGGTTAACCCTCTCTGGGATACTGACAAACCCATTGTTTAGAACTATCGGGAATTTATAACCACTTTCCGCAGAGTGTTTGACCCTCCTGGTCGTAAGACTAATGCCGCCAAGTCCTTGTTAAGCCTGCGCCAGGGTACTAAATCCATGGGTGATTATGCACTAGAGTTTAGATCCTTGGCTTCTGAATTGAATTGGAATAGTGAGGCTTTGATAGCAGTTTTTTTAGAGGGTTTGAATGATGAGCTCCAAGACGAAGTAGCGGCCAGAGATCTCCAGGAAGATCTGGAGGATCTAATCACCTACTTATCCTTTATAGATGAACGTATTCACCATCGTAAGAATACCAAAGATAAAACTCAAAAACTACCTCTTAGGATGCCTCCCCGGTTCCCTTTACCCGCACTCCCAGAGTCATCTTCTCCTCCTGAGCCCATGCAGTTAGACAGCACTAAACTCCCTGAAGCTGAAAGGCAACGCCGCCGACATGAGGGATTGTGTTTGTATTGTGGTTTAGGGGGTCATTTGCTTAAAGGATGCCCCAAACGCCCTCAAGGTTCTTCGGGAAACTCGCATGCCTAAGTGCCTCTTGGGGAAAGCTCTTAGGTACTTTTCCTTCGCCCCCCAAACTTGAAAATAGACTCCGGGTTCCGGTTACTCTCTGTTTGGAGGGTTCCCGTAGCCCGGTGAATCTCTATGCCCTGGTTGACGCCGGTGCTGCCGATAACTTTATCGATCTCGTGTTCGCTCGCAAACATGCTGTTCCTCTTATTAAGAAAGAAACACCTTTACTCGTACAAGCCATTGATGGTAGACCACTTGAAACCCCTTTTGTCCTTTTCGAAACTCAAAACATTTCTGTTAGGATAGGACTAGGTCAGAGAAAAAATGTTTTTTCATGCCATTTCTTCGCCCTCTTATCCCATTGTACTTGGGTACCCGTGGTTAACTCGTCATAACCCTATAATTGATTGGCGAGCTCGTCAAATCGCTAAGTGGGATAATGATTGTATGTTCTCTTGTATTGAGGTCCCCTTGTCCATTAACACCTTAAATGTGCCCACGGCTCCTCCTCTGACCACGACTATACCTCCTCCATACTCTGATTTGGCTACTGTGTTCGATAAGAAAGAGGCCGATAAATTACCCCCACATCGTTCGTACGATTGCGCTATCGACCTTCTTCCCGGTACCACTCCTCCCCGAGGGGGTAGTCTATCTGTCGTCTGAGAAAGAGCATAGAGTATTGGAGTATATCACTGATTCCCTTAACAAAGGGTTTATTCGACCTTCCTCCTCTCCGGCAGGAGCAGGATTCTTTTTTGTTCAGAAAAAAGAGGGAGATCTCAGACCCTGCATAGATTTTCGTGGGTTAAATAAAATAACCATAAAAAATGCCTACCCTATCCCACTCATCCTTGAGTTGTTTGATCGCCTGAAATATTCTAAAATATTCTCTAAGTTGGATCTCAGAGGGGCCTATAACCTGATTCGAATCAGACAAGGGGATGAGTGGAAAACTGCTTTCAATACTAGATTAGGCCATTACGAGTGCCTGGTTATGCCCTTTGGACTATGCAACGCTCCAGCAGTTTTCCAGGCATTCATTAATGAGGTTTTACGGGAATACACTCCTTGTTTTGTCATTGTGTATCTTGATGATGTCTTGATACATTCCCCTGACCTGAAAACCTACCACCAACATGTACGACTTGTCTTGTCTAAACTGTTGGCCAACGGTCTGTATTGTAAGCTCGATAAGTGCTTGTTTGACGTACAACAAGTACAATTTTTAGGCTACGTAATCTCCTCTTCCGGCTTCATGATGGATCCTAAGAAACTAGATGCAATTGTTCATTGGCCTCTTCCCAAGGGTTTCAAGGCCATTCAAAGATTTATAGGCTTCGCTAACTATTATAGAAGATTTATCAAGGGTTTCTCGTCCATCATGGCACCTATTACAGCATTGACTAAAAAAGGAACTGACACACAAAATTGGCCCTCCAATGCATTAGAGACTTTTGAGAAATTAAAAGTAGCCTTTTCCACCGCACCCATCCTTCATCACCCTGATCCAACTAGACCCTTCGTATTAGAAGTGGACGCCTCAGAGACTGGGGTGGGCGCTGTGTTGTCCCAACGTCCAGCCGACGACAAACCTATGCAACCTTGCGGTTTCTTCTCTAGAAAATTGTCACTTACCGAGACCCGCTATGACATAGGAGACAGGGAACTTTTGGCTATCATACTTAAAGGAATGGCATCACCTCTTAAGAGGGTTCCAATTGTCCGTTCTCTGTACTCACAGACCATAAGAACTTGGCCTACCTGTCTGAAGCCAAGAGATTGAACCCCAGACAAGCCCGGTGGGCTCTCTTTCTTACCCGATTTCATTTTATCATTTCATACAGACCCGGGTCAAAAAATATTAAGGCTGATGCACTCTGCAGACAGCACAAGCCTCTATCCACTCAAATTCCGGTACCAGCAGCAGAGTACTCTACCAAACGATGGCTAGACATCGAACTTGCTTTAGCGGGCTGCCCGTTATGGACTCTTCCGTGGCTCCCTCTTGGCACATACCGTTTTATTGGATCTGATCCGAACCCTGTGTCGGTGACCCTTCGTCTTTGGCACAAATATAAAGTACTCTATGGTCTCACAACGGCCATCTCTCCCCTCCTACCACTGGTTCACAACCCATCTCTGCCTGTTGGGATACGACCATCCCTGAGAGCTCGCTTGACGGACGGGAACAGACTGCGAGCGATGGACTTACCTTCAGATGGTAACTTGGATGTGCTACCTATTGCATCACCATTGGGTCCCCTTTCCCCACTGGATAACTTCAACTTCCTACAAGTGAAGTCGTACTTACGAGAACTTCACTCCGGATATAGCCTAAGCCGTCAGCTGCTTCCATTTGAATTACTCTGTCGAACAGGGGCGCAGTTGGCCCACGGGATATCGACCTTATACTCTATCTTGCAGTCAGCAGATTCTGAGATTCCCTCTTTTGTCACACGCTGGGATCAAGAACTGGACATTGTCATTTCTGAGGAACAGTGGACTCAAACGTTTGCTTTGATCCATAAAGGTACCTGTGTGACGAGGGTCCAGGAAACTTCGTACAAGATTGCTGCGTTTTGGTACCGCTCCCCTAGTTTTCTTCACCGGGTTTACCCGTCGACCACTTCAGTATGTTGGCGTTGTGAACTACAGATTGGTACATATCTCCATATATGGTGGTCCTGCTCGCACCTAAGCACCTACTGGGCTAGAATTCGAGACATTATTTCTCAGGGTACGGATGTAAACCTGCCGCTCACCCCTGAATGCTTCCTCCTCCTGCACATTCCTTTTCCACTCAAAACTTTGAAACGCTCGGTTCTACTTTTCATGCTTTTTGCGTCGCGTGCTTTGATACCTCTTTTATGGAAATCGACGCGCAGACCTACGGTGGAGGAATGGATCCGTAAGGCGGAGGAATACCGCTCTGTCGACCTCCTGGATGCGGGGAATAGGGGGAAAGCGGCGGACACTGCTATGAAATGGTACTACTGGGACTGATATGCGGCTAGTACCTGCGGGGCTTCTGCAGACACTCATTCTGACTAACCCTATCTACCACCAAGATGACCTGACGAGAGGGAGCTCTATGTTCACAGAGATACGTAGGCCTTGTACAGTAATGTCCTCGTCCTGTGTGTGTGTGTGTGTGTGTTCTTGTTTTTTTTTCTTCTTCTCTTCTCTCTCTCCCCCTTCTTTTCCTCGTCTTTACCTCCTCTCTCTCTTCCAGTCCCTTTTGGCTGGGTAACTTGATAGCGGCCCTCTGGCCTTCCAACTGGCTCTGTACTCTCGATTTCTAGAGGTATGGGGTAGTAAGGAGTGTGATCTGATCTGCCATACTTGCTACCTGGTTCTGGAATTGCGATGGGGGTTCCTCCCTTTTGTTTTTTCTATCCCTCTCTTTTTTTTTTTTGTACTTAATTTCTCTTATTTACATTCATATACTGATCTATTTCTAACTTTGTATATTGTATTACTCTTTCTCTGTTTATACGTATACTACTGTATGTTCTTGACTTCAATTTTTCCTGAATAAAAATTTTGAATTATAAAAAAAAAAAAAAAAATTCCGGTACCAGTTCCCATAGTACCTGAGGAGAAAATCCTAGCCTCTCTGAGTACTCAGATCGAATCGCCATTATGGAATCTATTACTATCGAAACAGTCTCTAGCACCTCCATCTAAACCACCCGATAGAACCTCTTCAGGAGGAACAAATAGTTTGACAGTCTTACGACTGTTTCATGAATCTAGATTTGCTGGACATTTTGGAGTAGAAAAGACTCTAACTCTTATTAAAAGAAACCTTTGGTGGCCTTCACTTGCTAAAGATGTAAAAGAGCATGTTACTACCTGTTCAATTTGTACCCGGTCTAAGTCCTCCCGTCTTAGACCTACTGTTCTTCTCCAGCCTCTACCTGTTCCTGAACGTCCCTGGTCCCATTTAGCAATGGACTTTTTGGTGGAACTACCCCCTTCGTTTGACCATACGGTCATTTTTGTAGTTGTCGATCGTTTCTCCAAAATGGCACATTTTATTCCATTAAAGAAACTCCCCTCTTCTAACGAGCTGGTACACATCTTTACTAAAGAGATATTCAGACTACATGGTGTTCCCAATGTTATTGTCTCACATCGTGGTTCCCAATTTAGAACAAAATTTTGTAGAGGTTTCTGTCAACAATTAGGTGTCAAGCTTTCCTTTTCCTCCGCTTATCACCCACAGACGAACGGATTAGCCGAAAGAACAAATCAGAACCTTGAAACCTATTTAAGATGTTTAATTTCTGATGCACAGGATGACTGGGTCACTCTATTGCCATGGGCAGAGTTCACATACAATAATGCCACATCTCAGTCGACTAAACATTCCCCATTTGAAATAGTCACTGGTATGCACCCTATCGTTTTCCCATCCTCGTTTGTGCCTCAGTATATTCCAGCCTTAGAGGACCACCTCCGTAATCTGCGTTTGATTTGGGAGAAGACCAAATCGAATCACGAATCTGCTTCTTTGACTCAGAAGCGTTCTGCTAACCTCAGGCGCAGACCTCCACCAGTGTATCACGTTGGGGACAAAGTATGGCTCAGCACACGTCACATCAGGTTGAAGGTCCCTTCTATGAAAATTGCACCCCGGTTCATAGGACCTTATAAAATCCTTAGGTGTATCAATCCCGTCTCGTACGCTCTGCAGTTGCCTGCATCCCTTCGTATTCCTAACACCTTTCATGTGTCGTTACTGAAACCCCTCCTGTGCAATCGTTTTACCCGTCCCGACTCTCTTCCCCTTCCTCCGGTTTTGGTAGACGGGAACCCCGAATTTGAAGTTGAGTCCATTCTCGATTCCCGCCGTTCTCGGGGCAGGTTGCAGTATCTGGTCCATTGGAAGGGTTATGGTCCCGCGGATCGTTCGTGGGTCTCCCTTCACGACATTCATGCTCCTCGTTTGTTGTCGCTTTTCATCGCCGTTTTCCTGCCAAGCCGACTCCTAACCGCCCGGTGGGCATTCCTCGAGTAGGGGGTGCTGTCAGTCCTCAGAGGCTGGCGCGGCTCCGGCGTCCCTCCCTCCGGCCTCGGGGTCTGCGGCTTCCCCGCAGCCCTTCCTCGCGCCCTATGCGCGCGTGCCGCCGGTCTCAACGGCTTTAAGCTTCTGCCGGCTGCACATCGCGTGTGACGTCATCACGCCTCCACCGTGGGTCTCCCTGCACCATGTGACCCTGATGGCCAATCAGATTGCAGGGCGCGATATTTAAAAGTGCTTTTTGCCTTTTCTCATTGCCCTTTCGTGGTTTTGCTTGCCTAACCCTTAGTGCTTATTTCTATATACCTCTGATTGATTTTCTGTGTCTGACATGGCTTTTGGATATTGCCCTGTGTATCTCTATACTCCTTTGACTCGGCTTTGGATCTTGACTTAGTATTCTGTTATATCCCTTCGACCTTGGATTGTGTCAGACCCCTCTGGTACTTCGTACTGTCTCTGGTTACCGCCTCATATTTTTCCATACTGACCTGTCTCCATACCAGCCACTCTAAGGACTGGTTTCTGTCCTCCTTGCTTGTTATCCCTGCCTTATAGGTTCACCTCTCGCTATTGCATAACCCAGCCACCTCAAGGACTGGTATCGCACCTAGGTTAAGGGTTACCTATTGTTATGTATGGAACCGACCGTAGCACCCTTGGGCTTACGTGCGCTCGCCTGACACTCTGCCCCTCACCCAATCCCTCATGTACAGATAATACAGCTGAATGGATAAATATTCCAAGTTTCTCAGTTTTTAGGCTTGATATTTTCATGGCAATTTTACAATTCTATTGTTTATTCGCCAAAGGGAAAAAAAGTGAATTTGGACAAAAATGAAAGGCTTCTGATTGGCTGAGACACTTCCTTGTTGGGTTAGTGTCAAATCCACAAGCCACCAATTCTGGAAATGAATAGCAAATATGGGAAGTGATCAGACTTAACAAGTGAAATGAACACTTACATGATATCAAACAGTACAATATAAGCAATATTTATTTATTTATAAAGGATTTTACCAGGAAGGATACATGGAGATTTCTCTCGTTTTCAAGTATGTCCTGGGTTCAAGAACATTGAGCTGTTACAATTGTTACAGAAATACAAAGTAATAAAATGCAAGATATTAAAAAAAATAGCACAAATATACAGATTAACAGAAAATAAATATATTCACTATGTTACATTTTTACAGGTGCATTCCGTATTGAGGTATATTAATAGAGATCTCTTAAGTGACTTTCGACTGCGGTAAGATTTGATGGCGTCTGGGAGGTTATTCCATAACTGCGGTGCTCTGTAGGAAAATGAGCATCGAGCCACTGTCTTTTTGAGTTCGTGGTATTGCAAGTAAGGTGAGGGTCCGGGATCGGAGGTTATAGGATGAGGGAACTGCTGGGGAAAGCAGCCTATTCAGGTAGGGTGGTAGCTTCCTTGAAAAGTTATTAAACACCAGGTTGGAAAGGTTGAAAAGTGCGTCTAGATTCCAGCGACAGCCAGTTTAGCTCTTTTAACATGTCACAATGGTGGGTCATGTAGTTACATTGTAGAGCAAAGCGGCAGAATGAGTTATACAATGTAGTAAGTTTCTGAAGGTGCATTTGCGGGCCAGCTGCATACTCTACATCTCCATATTCAAAAACCGGCATAAGCATTTGTTTTACAATTTGCTTTTTTACCGCGGGGCTCAGACAGGATTGGTTTCTGTACAGGGCACCTAGTTTGGGGTAAAGTTTAGATGAGTTTTTTGATGTGGGGGCCAAAGGACAGATTTGGGTCTAACCACATACCTAGATATTTGAGAGATGTGACTGGTCAACATGTCATTTGATTTTGTCCTGACACATAGATGGGGTGTTTGCAATTTGTGTAGTTTAGGTGCTGTACCAAAGAGCATCGTAACAGTTTTGTCAGTATTTAGAAAAAGTTTGTTATCACTGATCCACTTTTCTACCTCTGTGAATTGTTCTTGCAGCACGCCTCCAGCTGTGGAAGAGCTGGTTTGCTGGTATAGATTACAGTGTCGTCTGCGTACAGTTGAGGCTTTGCAGATGTTGGGCAGATCATTTATGAGTATCGTGAATAGCAGGGGGCCGAGTATCGAGCCTTGGGGTACACCACAAGTGACTGGGAGGGGGAGGGAAGTGCTGCCAGAAATGGACACATTGTGACCGATCAGATACATATGACTGAAACCAGTTTAATGTGTGATCACCAATACCAGAGTTTTTAAGTTTTTGCACATACATCAATTTTATCTTTTACTGTGCTCTTTACTAAATTACCAATTATAAGCATTCCAAGACTATCCGACCACCACACTCAAAGGCAGCTCCGTGATAAACACTTTTATTCATTCAACCCAAGCTCACAGCTCAGAACGAAGAGATTCTACTGCACTGTTATAAGTTACTGTGCTCGATCCCAGAAGACGCATTTCCAAAGGAAATGATCTAACTGAAAGTGTCAGAAAATAGTAGGTAGCTGCAGCACAGAAACATATCAAAGCTAATAAAAATGGTGATATTTGAATCAGTGCTCGTGAGAATAATACTTCCAGGCTATGAATAATGGCAGAGCAATTTGTGAGGCTCTGGGTAACAGAACGAAGCAAAAAAAAAAAAAACAGTAAAGTAGAAATACTGAACACGAACAAAGTCCTGATGATTTTCAGATATTCATGGGTAGTCAAACTATAGACCTGTTGGTTTACAATTCCCAGCATTTTAAGGCAGGGATTATGTATATATGTGCCATGGTGTGATATCAATCTCAGCGGTATACATTGTCTTTATTCCATGTCACATGAACAGGTGATTACAATAAGCAAGCTTTGTTATTGTGTTTACACAACAACATAGAATATATTCTTGCTAAACTACCAGTTTAAGCAGGGGGTCAAGTCCTGGGGGAACTTGTGGGAACTCCGTTTCTACACTATTTTTTCAGAGAGAACGGAGTTCCCTTTGGTCCCTGTGACAAAGTGCATGGCTGGGTCTGTCTATTCCCCAGTATTTTTGTTTAAGGTTTAGGCATTAACCCCCAGGAGGGAATGTGTTTTGTTTTTGTTGCAGGTGTCCCTGCAATCAAGGGAATAAATGGCTCCTGCTTGAGAGAGGGGGAGGGAAATAATGAGATGACGATAGACAGAGAGAGAATGAGCAGCACAGGATGGGGCTACTCCTTAGATGGGAGAGGAATAAACCAAAGGTTGGTTTTTGTGTTATGTTTTATTCGATGCTGAAATAAAGTATGGAAGATTTTACTTTTAAAAGAGACTGTGCCATATTTACCCTAGAGGACCGTGCTACAGCACCCCCTGTGACGTGCTGGGTCACATCCCATACACTATAAAGCTTGTATTCAGGTGTTCTATCATTTTTTCCTGTTTCGCCACAATAAATCTTGGAGCTATCTTATATTTTCACTAAAATCCAAACATCTATACAAATATATCAGATTTAAGGGTGTGCATGATAAGTGCTACATGGGGAACAGACTCTTGGCGAGTTCCTGCACTACTTTTTAGGACATGACCCCTGAGTTTAAGGCAATACACCATTACTCGTACGTTCCTGAACATGGGCTGTGACTGATCTGCAGCTTCTACAATCCGTCTGTGTCTAGCAGAGGACTCTGGTGGTAGTCCGCTGAGGCCCTGAAATATAATGTTGATCACTAGGGCCACAAATACACATTTGCTAGATAAAGTGACATGTAAGACAGGTTATTACTGACCTGGGAAGATAAGGAAAAAAATAATAAAAATCTTTGTACTGGAATTTTATTGCTTGAGGAGTGGGACCATCCATCAAAATTCTGGACTCTGGAGACCGATAGAAGTCCTAAAACATTTGGTTCAATTAGTCTGTACCGTGGCAGTAGTAGGTAAACCGTATTTACTGACAAGTACAGGGTTCAGCCCATAGATAAACATGATCCCAGTCCCAGTGGCTTTGGGGTAGGATTGCAATGATTTTAATCTACATAAAAGTTGCATTTGAGGATAAATCAAATGGAACGGTTTGGTCTTTATCCTGCATTTAGCATCTCCGGTGTACACATTTATCATACAGTTTCACAGTGAAACTGAGTACACAGGTCTCAAGACAAGACATAGAAAAGTGTGCACCAAGAAACGCAATCCTCTTCCTTCCGGCAGCTGCCAACAAACTGTCTGGGCACATGTTCCCAGACGTTAAATGACTGAGGAAGGCTTAGGAGAGCCTAAACACGTATCAGTTTTTTATTCATTTTTTATGTGTCCTTATGTTATTTAATAACCTATGAGCCACAAGAGGCTTTCCCAGTCTGTGAGTGCTTTTCCATCTATTTCCTGAGCATTGTATCCTGACAGCAGAAGCGTAACTAGAAACCTCAGGGCCCAGGTGCAGGAACCATGACGCCCCCCCCCACCCTAGCCAAAAACATATTTCGTCCCTCCCCCCTCCTGTCAACATGCATTGGTCCTCTCCAGGTCCGCAATGTTGACTCCAGACAATCAGTGTCCCATTTTTTCCAGGTCCACTATGACCTCTTCATTCATCCCATTTTTAATGTAATGTGCACTATTTATATGTCACAAAGCTCAACAGCAATAAATCTCTCAGTACTGTGCGGTGTGTATGACTGTATCACAGAGCTTCACAGCAATAAAACTCACAGTAATGTGTATGAGCGTATCACAGAGCTCCACAGCAATAAAAAAAACACAGTAATGTGCAGTGTGTATCAGTGAAAATCACAGAGTTCCACAGCAACAAAACTTACAGTAATATGTGGTGTGCACGAGTATATTACAGAGCTCCAAAGTAAAACTCACACATAAATACAAAATAAATTAGAAAAAATTATATATATTAAATTATATATAAAAATATAAGCAAGCCACTGGCCCAGGCAGGCGAGTGTGGCCCCCCGAACTCAAGGGCCCGGGTGCAGTGGCACCCATTGCACCCCTAGTAGTTACGCCCCTGCCTGACAGTATTACATGCGCATAGCTCCGATCCATCGTTCTGCACAGACTCTAAAGAATTTGTGTACATAAAGTGGTCCTGTTGACCTGCGCAATTTGCGACTCCTACACTACACAAGTTGCTTAGGAGTGCAAATTGCGCTAGATAGTTTTAGGAACTTCCGGGTTCAGGAGTCCCTGAGTCGAAGAGGAGGAGCAACATGTGTGGAGAGGGAGGAATGGTAATTAAAAAAAAAAATCTAAAATGAGGACAAAAAAAATAGTAATTGGGCAAAGGCCATGAGAAGGCTCTGCCCACATATTTAAGGACAAAAATGGGAACTCTATTTTTTAACAGACTTCTTTGGGGGAGGTTTTCGGACGTATGTGTAATCTGGAGAGTCCGTGACCCTAGCCAGTCTTCTGACAGGCCAATGACCAGGAGAAGAGGCATGTCTTTAAGGGAACAATCTGTGATAACCAATGATATTGCCCTTTATTGTAGTCATGAGGGTCAAATTAGTACAAATATTAAATCACCTTCAGCAGCCATTATTTTCGTATTAACTATTAAGCTCCTGGTGACAAGGATCTCTGGATGAATGAGGCAGTTTTGCTGGCCTTTTAGTTCTCATGGCAGAGGAAAGTAAGCACGAGGGTCGCAATGGACGGAGATGTCATCTTTTGTCCCCATTTTATATCTGCCATATGACTTCATTGCGCATTATTGATCTCCAGCTTCTACTGAATGGAATTTTTTACACCTATACGGATTGACTTTGATCGGATTCCAGGTTTTCCCCTTCCTTCTCCCGAACACATTATAGTTCTTTGATTACGAGAAGATATGTTGTCTTTTGTAATATTAAACACACAGCTGTTTAATAAAAATTGCTTTTAAAGAAAGAAAAAAAAGCGCCTTGAGATTATGGACTCATGGGTCATCTTTTGTATCATATGCATGGGGCTTTCCAGTAATTATGCACCCTTTCATCTGAAACCTTCCCAATGATCATTTGCGGATGTTGAAAAAAGCTCTCTGGATAAGTGCACTATATTAAACTATTAAATAAATAATTGCCAGCAAACAATATTAGGTCGGCCACATTGTTACATAGCTGACATCTGTCTAATGGCACTGGTATTTGTGGAAATGAACTTCAAGTCGCCCCTAGCGCTTGGCCCTGGTTCAAGGCACTTTTACTACACATAAGATACATTAATCAAAACAAAGAAAGGTGCTTCTGGAATGCGAAAAGAAATATGTATGGCAAAAAATCGAAAGAAAAAAATATATAAAACACATTTACATTTTTTCCAAGTATAAAATATTGACTGTATTCTTGAAAATGATGAAACAACAGCCGCGATGTAGCGCACCGTTTCCTGACACGACCCGTCGCTGATTAACGAGTATATTTTTCTGCCTGCTAAGCTGTAAGCAATGGTTCATTCAGTGCTGAGTTGGCCTGTGGAGTGATGTATTGCAGTGGTTCTCATGTGTCCCACTGACATCGATAGGGTTAAACGGCCAGAAAGGCTTTTATATAATAGCCAAGCATAAAAAGAATTCTAGACGAGATCTATATTACAGGTCTAGATGACGGTAGGTCAAGCTATAGAGCTTGCCCTGCTAGGAGGCAATGACAGCCTTCAGTACAGTATGATTAAAGCAGACCTAAAATGACTACAATGAGGGAGAGGCAATGTTACATCCTCCGCCCCTGCTGAGCTCCCTGGGGGGTCTGGGCATGGTTCGGTGCCACTGGCTGGTCGAGTGCCAGCACCTTGTAATGGCCAAGCGGCGTCCGAGGGGGCGGGGCCCGGTGTGGTCACGAGGAGCCGCCGGGTTTAAAGCAGGGCGTGAGGAGTTGCCTCGTCACCCTGACGTGGATTTCTGTTCCCGCATCGCTTCCTATTTTATTCATTGCCGACCCATTTACGTCTACGATTCCTGCTCCTGATTTTGACCCGGCTTGTCTCTGACCATTCTCATGTTACATGCTATAGCGGTTGCTAGTGCTGTGTGTCGTTGGTTTAACCCTATGCAGGCTGCTTGGGGTTTTACTTGCTTCTTGGGGATATTCCCATCTCGCTCTGGTGTACCATCTACAGCCTTATCGGGGTTCTGCTCCAAGTCTGAGGTTCATAATATACGATCTTGTATTTATGTGCAATCCGCAATAACGAAATACCATTTGTTTTCGGCTTATGTTCATCGTGCTCAGTTTGCCAAGTGTACTCGGGGTTGTACAACAAGCCATAAGCCTTTATATGTGTTAATAGACCCGGGTGATTACAAGGTACAATATACCTGTTTAAGTTACTCAGAAAACGCTAAGTCTGTCAGTTCGTTGACTGCCCTGCAGTCTACACAATACATTGACTGTCGAACTAACTACCTCGGTACACCCACTCAAGTCTTGAAGCCCGCTGTATTGTTGTATGCTCTAAGTTGTCCGTTGGTCTCGAAACCTTTGGAACTTATTAGCAGCTCAGTTGTCCTGTCATACTCCTTGGCTTTGGAGTATAAGTCTGAAAATACCGTGTATTTTGCAACCATCAAGCAGATATTTCTGCCCAACAAGATCTCAACCTCGCTACTCTTGTGTGAGCGCTACAGCGCCCGTTACAGGCACACAAATAAATCCCAAGTAATTAATCTCTTTAAAACACATTCCATGGCATCACCACACTATAATAACAAGGATCTGCATTTAGGAACACATCTGACAAGGTTACCAACATGGATAATGACAGCCATAATGAATTCATTATGTAGGTCTATTGCCTCCCACCTGTATGTTTTCCTTGCTTTCTCTTTCAAGAAAACAGTAAGTGCTTTTGAGGATTATGGCTCCTGTAATGGTCCATGCTGGAAAAAAAGTCCACGTGGATTATAGATGTGTTATTTCGTTGTACATGTAACCAATTTAGAAAATTGTTGATAATTGTCATAAAGAGCAGCCCATTTATAGAAGCACTCTAATCTAGTAAAGGGCATTTATTTTGTAAGCCACTTTGTTTTTTTGCCTTCTTGAAAAGAAAAAATGGAAACCGTTTAAAAGTTTACATTTTCGTCACTGCGTGATGGCTTCTGGGACCATCTCCTGTCAGCATCATTGAGCGACTTCCTGCATGTTGACGTGGCGTTCCCAAACAAATGCTCCTTGTAGAGAAACACTGATAACAAATTGAATGTGACCATTTGCTAGTCTTGTGTTTTGACTAGAGTATCTCATGGGAAGCACTGAAAGTGTAAATAAGGAATGTTGCAGTCTGTGCACTGACAAGTATTGCTTGACGTGACAACTAAGGTTGCCAAGTCAAAATTCCACGACACAGATTTTATTACACACATTGGCTCTATTCCTGTCTGTCCATTCAACGTAACAGCTCTGCTTGTTATCTTAACGTCCCCACTAATAAATTTAACGCTGCAGCTATTGCAACCACGCCACAAACACTTTACCTGTGGCTCAGCATTAGCAGCCGCATACTGCAAAACAGGGGTCAGGAATCTTGGCCCTCCAGATATACTTGAACTACATGTCCCATGAGTCTCCACACATCTAATGAGTGGCTGACTATCAAGGGAGATGTATTTCCAGAATATCTGTGGGACCAAGGTTGTTGACCCCTGCTGTAGGATAATGGTTCCTATAATTAATATAGGAACCACTAACAATGGCCAGTCTGGAGAAGGAGCTACTCCACGGTAGGTCATTATTCTGTGCTTGATCTGGCATCCTGAAAAGAATACAGGCTCAAAAGCCCTGGTGTTAAGTGATTTTGCTTTTGTTACTGGCATTTAGACCAGACCTGATCCTGAATGTTGATCATCGTAGTGAAGAGCCTGTGGAGACATGGGTTCGATCTCAACAAGAGCACCTCTCCAGTAGGTGTCCTTGGGCAAGACACCTAACGGTACACACTCGCCACCCAGGACATACTTCAACATGAGAGAAATCTCAATGTATCCTTCCTGGTAAAATCCTTTCTCAAAAAAAAAAAAAAGATTAAACATCAACATGTCAAAAAGTGACCGTTCCTCCTCTTACACCAATAAACTAGATGAGCCTTTATTGTGTTGACGTATATGGTTCTATGAAAGGATAACAATATCTATTGTTCTTTCCTCTAAGTGAATAAACTCAGGCAACAACCCAATATTTTTATGCTACCCACCAATTATCTGAATAAGGGAGCCCTTGCTTCAAACAAAGCAAACACATGTGCACTTTAAGCCACAGGGAAGCCTACCACCTGACTCCGTAACAAGACATCCGACAGACCTAAAAATGGTCCTCACCTCTCCCTGCATTAACTCATCACTGCAGCCCCCTCTCCTGTTTCTATCCCCTCACCAATCTAGGGTGTAAGTTCCCGCGGGAATAGGGCCCTCACGTCCTCATGTATCTGCTGGCAGCAATACTGACCTTCTCCTGTATGTATTGTAGAATTGTCCTGTCTTTACCCTTTGCATCCTGTACAGCGCTGCGGAATGTGTTGGCGCTTAATAAAATAATAATAACAAGCCAGTGACTGTTCACTATGGCACACAAGATGTTTAATGGCGATCAGTCATCCGCAAAGCAAAAGCAGCATCACCAAACATGTAGAATGTAGTTCTGAAACATCTTCAATGTCAAGTTTAGCCAACACTGTGTTGTGGGTACTAACTTACTAGTTTTTTTTGTAAGGCATGATAGGTATAGGAGGACTCATTCATGATCATGCCATGAGCCTATAGAGCAGGGGTCAACAACCCTAGCCCTCCAGATGTTTTATACCTACATCTCCCGTGATGCTCAGCTCCTCAGTAACCTGGCATAGACTCATGGGAAATGTAGTTCCAAAATTTCTGGCGGGTGAGGTTGCTACAGGTGAATAATAAAATAAAAGAGAATAAAAAAGGTTTGAATAAATTATAAACTCCATAATAAAAGAAATGATTAGCCAAAGTTTATAAGATTACAGTTTGATCATTACACATCCAAAGAAAGCAGATATCTAATATCAGTGTAAATGGGTAACGCAACAATACCTTTAAAGCATAACCAATTCGGAGCTTCATCTGGCTTGTTAAAAGAATTTAAACTTGACATAAACAGTTTTCTGTTTCGTTTTTCAATTAACGAATTAGATCCCCTGTTCTACTATTAAAGAATGACAGACTTTGCACCGGTTTTAGGAAGATTTGTTTACAAGAGTTTGCAGATGATGAGAAATGCATACGGATAATTTCATTTGGTAAGGCATTTTGTGTTCATGAAGTAGTTTAACACCTATAACATATCCGTACCAGCTACTGCAATCCACATTCTGTGTATTGGCAATTGGATACGTGTAGATTATTTCCCAAAAAAAAAATTACATTTAGCTTAAAACACAAAGGGCCAAATTACATACTTGGTGCCAACGTTAGTGTTTACCTGCGTGAGCGTTAGCCCAAGTATTTTCTGCAAATTACAATCCAAACGCTAATGGGTTAAGTAACCCGTTTGCGTTTGATATCTTGCACTTCTCTGCGCGAGGTTACTGTACTTTGTGCTCCCTATACTTAACATGGGGAGCGCAAAGTGTTAATCAGCGTTAGGATTACAAAGTCCTAACGCTGACTAACGTCTGGCCGCGGTTAACAAAAAGTTAACCAGAGCCAGGACTTGGCGTTAACGGATTCCGCTTCTGCAGAATCCGTTAACACCAGACAAAATAATAATAAAAAGAATCGTATAATCACCTCCTGTCCCGTGGCGAGGACCGCAGCTCTGTCCGCCTCCTCAATCTGGGAGGAGCAGGGAAAGACTGGGGGAAAAAGTCCCCCCAGGCTCCCCCTGCGTGTCACTACGCTGACCGACTGGATCTCGCCAGGTGAGACCGCCGGCGTCTGGCTCAATGGAGTCCTGTGTACTCCATTGAGAGGATGCGCGCAGCTGCACTTAGTGCGCGGTAACAATGCAGGCAGCTTTTTTAGCGCCTGCATTGTAATCTAGTGGTAAAACTGGCACGCTAGGGGGAAAACTACTGCTAGGAATGTAATTTGGCTCAAAATATGTAACAAAAAAAGCGAGCGGGAGTGTACTCCATACGGGCTTAATAACAAGCCCCGAACTTGGCAATACAACAATGAGGAGGCGCAAGTCCACTAAAACCCTATCCACCAAGCCATAACCATAGATATAATTGAGGGTAAGAAAGTAGTGAATGAAACAAAACTGTTGGCGAATACCTCGGCAGCTCATGCTGCTTACAGACCTCCCTATCAGTTTGCAGAAGTGACAAGGCTAAGAATGGAACTTAGCATATGCAACCATAGAATGAGCCAAGCAGGGGCAAACAAAAACTGTTAAAAACTACCAATAGCCATAGCTTGACGCGTTTCGCCCTCAAGGGCGTGTCATTTTAACTATGTGGGGCACTGGAATTTGAAAGAGGTAACATGATGTATTCAAGAGAAACAATGATACCTCCTGTGGATTAGCTCATATGATCTTCGAACCACTTAAGGAGGTCCATGGACCCAAACGTCACACGGATGGCAGCTAATGGAATAGCCACATTTGAATTTTCTTGATGCCTTAATTCCATATACATTGCCTGGCCAAGCCTGATACCATCTGGGTTTGCTTCAGTTGGTCAGCTAACTCCCTGAATATACTGAATGATCAGGGTTTTCTATCAATATATATTTTTTTCTTCCATGATGGCCTGGGTATATTCCAAGATGACAATGCCAGGATTCAACTGGCTCAAATTATGCAAGAGTAGTTCAGGAAGCACGAGACATCATTTTCACACATGGATTGGCCACCACACATTCCAGACTTTAATGCCATTGAGAATCTTTGGGATGTGCTGAAGAAGACTTTACGTGGTGCTCCGACTCTCCCATCATCAATACAAGATCTTGAAATTAATGCAACTCTGTATGGAAACAAATGTTGTGTCATTACAAAAGCTTATCGAAGCGATGCCACAGCAAATGTGTGGCATAATCAAAGCAAGAGGTGGTCCATTGAAATATTAGCGTGTGACTATTTGGCCAAGCAATGTATATGGTACCTTTTTGCAGCATTATGATGGAGCTCTGGACCAAAGCAGGTTCTTTCTACCAAGGTAGCTTCTGTGCATGCATAGACATCCAGCATGAGTGTAGCAAAGAGTCTCCACACAGCAGCGAGACTAGCTCTTCGAGTAAAATTGGAATGAAACGGACCTCGACAGGCAGATACACAGAATTTCTATACAGAGAACCAAATGTGTATTCCCCTGGCAGGGGGTCAATAGCATACAATATGTCCCCCCCCCCCAGCATCTCTGCGTCTAGGCCAAGTGCCCTCTCTCCCCCGCCCCGGGCTAGATAGGTTAGCCTGTGGTCTGGAGTATGAGCTGATTTTACATCAGATTTCAGACCAGGATAAAAGTCAAAAACTAATGGTTTCAAAGGCTCAAAGAATCTCCTGATGAAGTTGAATATGAGCTGACAAAACCCATAAAGCAAGTGGATTACAGTGCAACAAACAGACTTGATTAATGGACAGGGGTATCACTCTGTGTTTGGGACATATTTGATTTGAATAGTGTGAGTGCAATAAATTATATTCATTTATGCTTTGCTGGCTGCGCTATTTTGTATTATTCCTTATTCCTGATGACGGGGAAGAAAAGAAGACTAACATTGGGATTTATCTTGTGATTAATGTGATAAGACATTTGACCATAGCGCATGATACTCTATAATTGCTTTTTCTCCCCTTAATCTTTCCTTCACCCCTGGAAGCCTCAGTTCTCCAGAGTTTGGTTCATTTGCATTTCTCAGCACAAAATACACATTTCACAAGCCAGACCAATTACTCCATTGTTAATATACAAGGAATTCTAGGTTATAAGAGTCAGGGGTTGTTCACATGGACTTGCTTCATCATCCCGAAGAAAAAAAAAAAAAAGACAAAAACAAGCAAGATTGCCAGGAAAGTGCTTAAGGAAAATGAATAGCAATAAAAACTCACTAAAATGTAATTATTTCCCTTCTCTAATACAGAATGCTGCTACAATAGAAGCTACTGCAATGTGCTGCCTGTTTCCAGTGCGAAAGCGAAGGGGCACCATTCTCTGCTGTCCCAATACAAAGATTATGGATGATGTCACAATCTGTCCAAAGAGCAAACTGAACATGTCTAAACTGGCCCCCAGATGGGACAGAAAAAAATCCCCCAAATTGTTCAATCATTTATACTAACAAGCCTAAAATAGTTTGTGTGCAAAGAAAAGCTGAAACCTCGAACGCAAATACCATTCAACAGATGTGCTTACAAAAATTGGAGAACACGATAGAATAAATACCTATATATATATATATATGTAGCGCTCACTCCCGGAGGAGCCGCTGAATTTAAACCTCGGGTCAGTCTCCCCGCACTAGGGAATAAATATACACCAGCACTGTTGTGGATTTTATAAATTATATAGTTTACTGAATAAACTGGCATATAAAGAGCAACACGGTATACGTATATATATTTACAGTAGTTCGTAATGCGAGAAACGCGCAGCGAAAAAGAAAAAAGGAATTTTAACCCCTTCGTGGTTGGAGTGTGAGTCCCGTACAGGTTGTGTCCCAAGAAAGTGTGCGTGTATGCGTGTATTGGTACCCGGGTACAATATTCAACTGGCCAGTGAATGATTTCAGATGTGTCTTCGACTAGTCACGTTGGGGCCCTGTAGGTTTTGACAAAACTGCAGCGTGCTTTATTATTTTTACTGTGACCGGGAAGGCCTCTCACCCATCCGCCAGATACTCTGCGCTCTGCTCGACCCAGGACGTCTCTCCGCTCGATTTGACTGGGACTCTGTGCCACCGGATCCGCTGTCTTGCTTGTCTGTGTCTGCCACAAGATGCTCAGCTCACCGCCTGCACTCCCATTAGATCATCTGCGGTCTCCTAACTCGGGGTCCTTCAGCATACTCTGTATCTGTGTAAAGTTGCCAGCGGTGGATCGCTAGGTCTTTGGCAAGTAAAGGGGAAACCGATCTCCAGCTCCGCAAGGCCGCACCTGCGCTCCGGCCTGGTCGCGATCGTTATCTCTTTCACGTGCGTCTTGCTCTCTTCACTATTCTGCGCACTCTGGCGGTTCTCTCCACGAGGCTGCGGATGTAAGTCTCTCTCTTTCCCACCCACTTCCTGTTCCTGCCCGCAAAGCATGCTGGAAAACGTAGTCCCAATGTCCAGTGTTTTACATTGCGCTTGTCTCCCTCTGGTGGCCAAAAATAAGTACTACAACCACAGTGTTTTAAAACCAGCGCTACACTCTCCCCCTCCTAGAACTCTTGGGTCTCTCCAAGGAGGTATAACAGTTGCATTACATTTCAACATAACATTAGGCAACATATACAGGCTTAGCAGCAAGCATACAATGGGTCAGATACACTTCCTCAAGTTGACTCATGCTTTTGACTACCTCAGCTAACATAGCAGACACTTCGGGCAACCTTCGCACTGTGGTGACGGCCTCTTCCGTGCTATGTCCTGGTGAGTCGTAGGTGAGTCTCTGGGGCGGTCGAATAGAGCGTTTTGGTTCTGGCTCAATCAGTTCCTCTTCAGGTGGAAGTACTACAGGTGCGGGTCCAGTTCTCCTTTCCACAACTGGAAGACACATCTCTTCGGAGTATGATCATTCCAGTGAAGGCATAGAACTGTAGTCATAAGACTCGGCTTCAGGAACTACAAGGATTTCAGTAGTCTCGGAACTTCTAATTGAAAATCAGGAGCCTCAGGCCTCAAATTACTTACCCACCGTTCAGGAACTGGAATGACCTCTTCAGGCTCTGGTGAGCGCATCCAGTCCAGACAAAAACTTTCTTCCCCACTGTCCCTTTCACTATCTTCGACAACCCGGGTCTGCTGAGACCGAGTAACGAGAGTCAAACGTGGAGCAGGCAGGTTCGGCAGAGAAAGTTCGTCCCCAACTGGTATCCTCACAGCCTCTCTCAAAGGTAATAGATGATTCCGGGGGGGTGTGGCCTGACCGAGCTCCAAGATGGATGCCTGAAGTGTGAGCTCCAGCGTGTTTGCCACATAATTGCTTATTCTCGGCAGATCACAAGAGCAATGAAAGGAAAACAAAGGAGAACGACCACTACTGACCCAGGAACCCCCAAATCTACTTTGCAGGGCTCCGTGGACGCTTTCTTACAAGCGCCGCTTGCGTCGCAGATGAGGCCTAGCCAGACGGAAGCAGCCTCTCCCTCGCCGTAGGAGGCCTCGTGGAGCGAGGATCACCCGCGCTTGAGGCGTATGGAGGAAATGATGGCATCCTTGCCCTCCAAACAGGATCTGCTCGATCTGGCCTCGACACTGGGAGAAACACTCAGGGGAGAGATATCGGCGGTCAAGACGGATGGAGCTGGAGACGCGGGTGATTACCCTTGAAAATGCGGCACAACACGCGGCGTCCGACTCCAATGGAGGCCCTGGCTCCCCGGTTCTTGGTGCTACTCCGCCGCATGGATGACCTGGAGAATCGCTCACGCCGCCAGAATTTGCGGATTCGAGGGGTGGAAGAGTCGGTGTCCGAGTTACGTGAGTACCTGGCCCGCCTATTTACATTTATTATACCGGATGGCACTATCTCCCCCTCCGCCATGGATCGGGTGCACAGAGTGTACCGGGCCTCGGTGTCGGAAGATACGCGAAATGAGCCCCGTGACATTCTTTGTCACATCCCTGACTTTCGAATGAAGGAGCAGATTGTAAGGGCGGCAAGGGCCCAACGATCCTGGGATTTTGAAGGGGACAAGGTGGAGATATTTAATGACTTGTCACGTTTCACACTGACGGCCCGCAGGGCTCTGCAGCCGGTGACCCTAGTTCTGAGGGAAAAGGGAATCCCATACAGATGGGGCTTCCCATTCTCCTTGCACGCCTCCTTTAATGGTAGGAACGGAGTGATTAAATCCCCATGAGAAGTGCCTGAATTTCTCAGGGGGCTGCAACTACAGGAGGTGCAGGTACCAAACTGGGAGACTGTTTTAATGGAGGAGTCTGTGCGCCCTTTTTATGCTCCCCCCGTGAGACCAAGGAGACAGCGGAGACCTTGAGATCAAGTCCGCCTGCGAGATGGTGAGCCTACGGATGAACCTGAGTTAGAAGGGACCCAATGAGACTCAGGGAACTTTCCTGGAGACTTGCCGCGTGCAGCACCCTCTCTCTGCCTGCTTGACTGAGGAAATCGTGGGGAATACTTGTACGAAGAGAGGGTTGGTGCGACTGGGAGATTGTTCCCCAACCCCTTCTGCTGCAGCGGCAGGATTTGTTGCCCCGTTCGTATGTACAGACACTAGACCGGTGTGCCCCGAGGTCTTTCCGCCATGGACTTGCTTGTGTAGAAGGACGCTCCTAGAGGCCTAACATGCACACCCCAATCTCCCGAACACAAGTGGCGGGATCACTGTCCCGTTAAGGGGCTCTTGGAAATTGTACTGCTTGCGGGACACTGTTAAGGAGAACCGCATCGCCCCGTATGTCATGGAATATGGTGGGAGAGAGAGTTATGGCGGACGTTCAGAAGGTTTCTACCGTCACCTGTAAATATGTTGTGGGACATTTGAAATGGGCTGTCGGGAGTGATGGAAGGTCTCGATGGGGAGAAAAGTCCTCCGATTGAAAGATATCAGTTTTCTGGTTTGTTTGAGTAGGGGGAGGGAGTAGGTAACCGAGGGTGGAAGGGTATCATCAGGAGGGAAGGGGGGAGGGCAAGGTCTTATATTACCCTGCAAGGGAGGGGGGTGGGGGGATGGTCATAACATACACTGCATAACCTATTTAAAAAGAAAAAAAAAAAAAAAAAAAGAAAGACAAAGGGGGGATATTTTATAAGTTTACATAAGTAAGGGGGTGGGAATTGTAATATCGTGCTTCACTGCTTGGGGAGGGGGGAGAGGGAGATGGCTATATCGTGCATTTAGTAATAAATAACCATTAAAAAAAAAAATAATATGCATATACTTTGTAACGTTAACGTAAGTGAGGGGAGGATAGAACATTGGGTTATACTGTAAGGGGAGGGGGGAAGGGAGATGATTACAACCTGCATTTAGTGACCTTTTTTTTTTTTAAAAAAAAGGGGGGCTTTATAGGTTTACATAAGTAAGGGGATGGGGGATAGAATGTCATGTTACATTGTATGGGGAGGTGGGAGGGGGGATGACTACCAAGTGCATTTCATATTCAATTTTTTTTTGTAAAAAAAAAAAAAAAAAAAAAAAGAATTTTATAAGTCTGCATTGCTTTGGGGATTGGGGGGGGGGGGTTGAAGCTTATACTAGCCTGTATGGCTTCCGCTTCAATCCCTCCCTTGACCCGGCGCTCTGCTCCTTGACACAAAGCTTGTACTCCGTCTGGAGTTAACTGAGTCCATTCTGTAGTGTAGGGTCTTCTCGACAAAGCATCAGCATCTCGATTATTCACCCCAGGGCGATACTTCAGACTGAAACGAAACCCTGACAAAGCGGCCAACCACCGATGTCCCGTTGCATCCAGCTTCGCAGTAGTAAGGATGTAGGTAAGAGGATTGTTATCCGTCTGTATCACAAACTCGGCCCCATACAGATAGTCCTTTAGCTTGTCTACCACCGCCCACTTCAAGGCTAGGAACTCCAACTTGTGGGTAGGATAGTTCTTTTCAGAAGGCGTAAGGCTCCGGCTCACATACGCTACAGGCCTCAGCAATCCACCATACTCTTGGTACAGGACTCTCCCTAGACCTTCTCTGCTGGCATCCACATGTAGTTCGTACGGCTTGTGAGGGTCCGCGTAGGCCAAGACAGGAGCTCGAGTTAGACTCTCTTTCAGCTTCAAGAAAGCACCTTCGCATTGACTAGTCCATTCTCCCTGGATAGACTCTCGAGCCTTCCTTGGCCCTGGAGCCGACGGATTTCGGTCAGAGGCCTTGTGGCCTTCTTCTGTGTCTTCCTTCTGTAGGAGCTTGTTCAGTGGTTGAGCTATCTTGGCAAATCCTCCTACAAATCTTCGGTAATAGGAGCAGAACCCCAGGAAAGATCTAAGTTCAGTAACGTTTCGGGGTCTAGGCCAGGAAGCTACGGCCTCCAACTTCCGAGGATCTGTCGAGACGCCTTCTGCTGAGACCACATGTCCCAGATACGTAACAGAAGAGACAGAGACAGTTTCAACCCCTCTTCATGGAGTCTCTTCAAGACCTTCTCCAACCGTTGCTCATGTTCTTCCAAAGTCTTCCCGAACACAATTATGTCATCCAGATACACTAATACTTCGATCAGGTTCATGTCCCCGACTGTCTTCTCCATTAACCGTTGGAACGTGGCTGGAGCCCCCGTAAGGCCTTGAGGCATTCTGTTGAACTCAAAGAACCCCAGTGGGCAGATGAACGCAGTCTTCGCTTTGTCTTCAGGATGCATCGGTATCTGGTGATACCCACTTCGCAGGTCTAGTACACTAAACCATTTTGCTCCAGACAAACACTGTAAGGCATCTTCTATCCGAGGAGTGGCATATTGATCTGGGATGGTTCTCCGATTCAGCGTGCGATAGTCTATGCATAGACGGACAGAACCATTCTTCTTCCGGACCATTACTATTGGAGATGCATATGGGCTCCTGGACTCTTTAATCACCTTGGTTCTTTGCAGTTGATTCAGCTGTTCTCGTAGATCATCCAAGTCTCCCAGCGGAACTCGTCTTGACCTTTCACGAAACGGCTTGTCTTCCTGTAATCGAATGCGATGCTCAGTACTTTTAGCTAGGCCCACGTCAAACTCCTCTTTCGAGAACAAGTCCCTCCACATTAGGACCTGGGACTGAAGACGTTTCTTCCATTCAGGTGAGATGGGAGCGTCCTTGGGGTAGAACCTTTCATCTGGAATCTCTTTATCCACTCCCCCTCCTAGATCGGTAGGAGAGAGAGGCGTAGCAGACGCTACTTGCCCGATTGGCATTCGTGCTTTCAGGACTACTGGAGAATCAGACACATTACACACACTGACTGAGACTCTTCCTCGTGTTCGTTTCAAACCTTTAGTGGAGATTATTTCAGGGATTACTTCTACTCCGGCTTCACCCCCATGATTAAAATCGGTTTCCAGTACCACATAGGGGCCTGGTTGCGATCTGTTCAACTTGACTGAAGGCCGGAAACTCGTTACTTCTCCTGATTGCAGAACCTTCTCTGTTCCTTCTAATCTCCATAGGCGCCCCACTTCGGCAGGTGCCTTCTGTTCTTCGACCATCCTCTGATAGACTGGACGTAACATTGGGTGTACTCCCTTGGTAGAACCTTCTTCCAGTACTATAGGAGTCAGGAGACGTCGCACCAGTATTCGTCCCCACTATCATGGAACTTCTGTTTGCCCCTGACGGCCGAGGACACACAATGGCCAATGCATCACAACCTCCAGACTGTCCGATGACTTCGGATCCGATCTCCAACTTCACCTGTAGATACCCGTCATAGGGGAGTTTCTCAGTTCCGATACCCCAGATTTCCAGATCCTTCAATTTCTGTAGAGGTATGTGCTTCAAGTGTGTCTCATAGAAGTCTCGGTAGATCAATGTCACTTGAGCCCCTGAGTCCAACAGAGTTTTAGTGTAGACTCCCTCCACTTGGATTGGCACAATAGGAGAAGGACCTATCAGCTAGTCAGGAAACTTTGTTGCGGTGACAGGAAGTTTAGACCCAGTTTGTTGTACCCTGGCCTTCTTCTTGGCCCGTGTAGGTTTTGGGTGTGCATTGCTTCCCCATGACGTAGGACCGGACACTAAGGGAGTGACTCTTTCAGTCCTGGCAGGCTCAGCAGTTGGCCAGACTCTGGGCCCTCTCGGCCTCTCAGTCCAGGCTTTTTTGGAGCGGGTTTTGACCATTGGGCACCTAGTTTGCTCCTTCACTTGTGCCCTCTGGCGTTTCCCGCCGGTGAGGTAGATAGTAGCCCCTCCAAGGCTCTTCTACCATATTTCTTTCAGGCTTTTGCATTGTGCGCGGAAATGACCCATTTCCCCACAACTGAAACATCTCTTCTTTGAAGATGGAGACGCACTTACTTGCTGTGACTCGGTTGAAGGACCCTGGCCAGACGCCACAGCAACTCCAGTTGTCCGCATGTCAGCAAGGAACTTCTGCATATCGGTCTGTGTCTCTGCCACCTTCAAAAGTGCTCGGCACAGGTCCGCATGCGCCTGTTGCAATTCCGCTTGAGTTTCTTGTACCTTTTTAATGGTCTTGTGCAACTCACTATGTGCAGAAAGGGTTAGTTCTTTTGCAGCATTCTCTGTGGATTTAAAAGCGATCAGATGCTCCTGTTCGTCCACTTCGGATACATAGGTGTCGAACGAGTCATTTTCAGGTTGCAAGTATTCGTTATGCCTCACAGGTTGTGCGTAAGCTCTTTCTTCTCTCCTGAAGGATTTTTCTTCTAGTAGAGACTCTTCCTCTCTGACAGCTCGGATCAATTCCAGGTATTTCAATTCTCGGTTATCTTCCCTGCTTCTTAGCTGTAGCATCACCGGATCTAGAGGTTGAGCGCCCCTCAGGATCTGCTGTATTCGGATCTTATCTACTTCGGCCGGTTCGGCCCCTTTTTTGAGAAGTATCTGGTGCAGAATCTTATCTAGGCGCCTCATATATTCGGTCATTTTCTCACCTTTTTCGCTGGTAGGTGTGTTCATACTGGTACACGAGCTCTGCAGCCTTTTCCGTTCGCCCAAAGACTTCCTCCAAAACATTTAGAAAATCTAAAGCAGTGCAGTCTTTCTTACTCAATTTTAGGTTTCTGACAGCCTCTGACGCAGGTCCCTTTAAGCTCTCAGTAATCCTTTGCTTCTTCTGCGCTTCAGGGACGTCCCACTCATCCAGAGCCTGCATCGCATGTTCTACCCATTCTTCGAAGGTTTCTTCTCCCGCCGGAGTTGGTAGGTTTCCTGTAAAATTTCTCAACCGTCGATAACCAAAGTTAGTGTGCGGAGGGCTTGTTCTTTGACATTTAGCCAGCAAATCTCCAATACCCACTATAAATTCAGGCCCGATCATGGCCAGCGGACTGGGCGCGGGAACACTCGCGGATTCGCCACGTGGCGCACTTGGCTGAATCAGTTGGACTTCCACCTCATCGGTCAGCTTCACGCTCGCGCCCTGAAAACACACTGGAACACCCTTTCTCCACTCAAAAAGAACATACGTGTGAGAGCAGGAGATATCCTCTATATTGTGAACACGGGAGCGCTGAGCACCTGCCCCTTGCATTATTTTTTTACTGTATTTGGTGTAGTTTGGGACTACATTTTTTTGGTTCTTTGAGCGACGGGGTTCACTTTTCATTTGTTTTGACTGTCTGTTCCCCACATCTTCAACTGTATTTTGTATTTTCCCAAGTGGGTTGAACGACAAACATGACGCTAAATGATTATAGATCACATATTGGTATGAATATAGATGAGTTATTTGGAGACATTTCGAGTCCCCACACACATACAGACCATAGTAAAATTTGGTTAAAGAAATGAAAATTAAGTGGGAAGTGGCCACCTTCAAAAAGTATCTAAGAGATAAAATAGCTCCTAGAGGTCTACGGTATGTAAAAATCCCTGCATGCAACCGAGACATTCCTGAATTTATGGAAGGCTGGATGAATATGTTAGAGGGATTCGCGGCCCAGTGCTGAGCACTTGCCCCTTGCATTATTTTTTACTGTATTTGGTGTAGTTTGGGACTACATTATTTTGGTGCTTTGAGCGACGGGGTTCACTTTTCATTTGTTTTGACTGTCTGTTCCCCACATCTTCAACTGTGTTTTGCTGGAGCTCCGCATGTCTGCTCCTTTTAGCTGACTTTTATGTGCCTACTTTTTGCTGACCCTGGGTCTGAGTTGCTGGCCACCGGTTCTGAATTGTCCGGAGGCCATTTAGTCCCCCCTCCGGACGAGAGACAGCCCTGGCCGCTGTAACTGGGTGGCTGTCCCGAGAAGACGGCGGCCATCTTGAGGCCTAACCCCTGTGGAAAGCCTCGTGACCACGCGGCACTGGCCACCAGTGGCGTAGCGTGGGTTGTCAGCGCCCGGGGCCAGCCAAGAATTGTGTGCCCCCCCCAACCTGTGGACACGTTATCGATATTGCCCCAGCTCTCACATGGATATTGCCCCAGCTCACACATGGATATTGCCCCAGCTCACACATGGATATTGCCCCAGCTCACACATGGATATTGCCCCAGCTCACACATGGATATTGCCCCAGCTCTCCCATGGATATTGCCCCAGCTCACACATGGATATTGCCCCAGCTCACACATGGATATTGCCCCAGCTCACACATGGGTATTGCCCCAGCTCACACATGAATATTGCCCCAGCTCACACATGGATATGCCGCAGCTCACACATGAATATTGCCCCAGCTCACACATGGATATTGCCCCAGCTAACACATGAATATTGCCCCAGCTCTCCCATGGATATGCCGCAGCTCACACATGGATATTGCCCCAGCTCACACATGAATATTGCCCCAGCTCTCCCATGGATATGCCGCAGCTCACACATGGATATTGCCCCAGCTCACACATGAATATTGCCCCAGCTCTCCCATGGATATGCCGCAGCTCATACATGAATATTGCCCCAGCTCACACATGGATATTGCCCCAGCTCACACATGAATATTGCCCCAGTTCTCCCATGGATTTGCCCCAGCTCACACATGGATTTGCCTCAGCTCACACATGGATATTGCCCCAGCTCACACATGGATATTGCCCCAGCTCTCCATGGATATTGCCCCAGCTCACACATGGATATTGCCCCAGCTCACACATGGGTATTGCCCCAGCTCACACATGGGTATTGCCCCAGCTCACACATGAATATTGCCCCAGCTCACACATGGATATGCCGCAGCTCACACATGAATATTGCCCCAGCTCACACATGGATATTACCCCAGCTAACACATGAATATTGCCCCAGCTCTCCCATGGATATGCCGCAGCTCACACATGGATATTGCCCCAGCTCACACATGAATATTGCCCCAGCTCTCCCATGGATATGCCGCAGCTCACACATGGATATTGCCCCAGCTCACACATGAATATTGCCCCAGCTCTCCCATGGATATGCCGCAGCTCATACATGAATATTGCCCCAGCTCACACATGGATATTGCCCCAGCTCACACATGAATATTGCCCCAGTTCTCCCATGGATTTGCCCCAGCTCACACATGGATTTGCCTCAGCTCACACATGGATATTGCCCCAGCTCACACATGGATATTGCCCCAGCTCACACATGAATATTGCCCCAGCTCTCCCATGGATATGCCCCAGCTCACACATGGATTTGCCCCAGCTCTCCCATGGATATGCCCCAGCTCACACATGGATTTGCCCCAGCTCTCCATGGATATGCCCCAGCTCACACATGGATTTGCCCCAGCTCACACATGGATTTGCCCCAGCTCACACATGGATATTGCCCCAGCTCACACATGGATTTGCCCCAGCTCACACATGGATTTGCCCCAGCTCACACATGGATATTGCCCCAGCTCACACATGGATATTGCCCCAGCTCACACATGGGTTTGCCCCAGCTCACACATGGATTTGCCCCAGCTCACACATGGATTTGCCCCAGCTCATGGATTTGCCCCAGCTCACACATGGATATGCCCCAGCTCACACATGGATATGCCCCAGCTCATGGATTTGCCCCAGCTCATGGATTTGCCCCCAGGTCATGGATTTGCCCCCAGCTCATGGATTTGCCCCAGCTCATGGATTTGCCCTCAGCTCATGGATTTGCCCTCAGCTCATGGATTTGCCCCAGCTCTCACCTGGATATTGCCCCAGCGGCAGCCAGCTCTCACATGGATATTGCCCCAGCACCGGATCCAGCAGGGGTTGAGGGGGCCCAGATGCCCGGCAGCGGGAGTGCCTGCCCGGTCCTGAACAGCGTGGGAGTCCGTCCGTGTTGAAGGGGAGGCGGCTGCATGCGTGCGCAGGTCACGCGGTCCGGCCAGTCAGGTGGTACAGAGACTCAGTACCACCTGATTAGCCGGACCACGTGACCGCCTGCACGCAGCCGCCTCCCCTTCAACACGGACGGACTCACTGTTCAGGACCGGGCAGGCACTCCTGCTGCCCGGCATCTGGGTTCCCTCAACCCGCGGGCCCTTGGGCGGCGCCCGAGGGCCCGGCCGGTCAGTCCGGGCCTCAAGTTTTAGGGGCGCAAATTTCTTTTGAAATTATGCGCCCCTAACAAAACTGCGCCTGGGGCGACGGCCCCCCCAGCCCCCCTCCACGCTACGCCACTGCAGGCCACATTCCACGGACCGAGTATATACAGCAGAATATGGAGATGGAGGGCCCCCATCTCCTGACCGCCTTGGATTACAGGTCTGTGGGGGTGGTGGACAGACCCGCGGGTCGAGGATGTGCTAAACCCCCTCCCCTCACCAGATATGCGGGGGCTGCTATGTGCGGCCTGGAAGACTGCTTGCATATCCTAGACAGGGAGGATGCGGATGGCCCACTCACTAGGGGATTTGGTACAGGATGCAGGCCGCGCTACGGTGCTTCCCAGAACCGAAGACACACCTGACGACCGAGGTCGGGGCAGACACGTCCCAGTGCCTCACAGCAACTGATCCTTTTGATATTGCAGCCGAGGAGAGAGGCGACGGGGATGGCAGCCTGAACGTGGACTCGGATCGGAAAACTCGTGCCCCTAGAGTGTACCCGACATACTGCACTGGAGATGGGACTGCTCTCAATGCACCCCGGATGGCGGTGGCGTTTGTGCCCCCTCAACATGCAGGGATGGACGGTTTCATCCGGTTGGCGGCCAGGAAGGCGCAGAAGCGCAAGCGATTATACCGAGCAACTTTACAACGGAGATCTGGTGGTGGAGTTCGAGGTTCGACCCGGGCCCTGTGAAGATTCGACCCCCAGGTGCTGGTCGGGACGGTGCGGATGTGTGCAGTGATATACTGTGGAGTCCTGTTCCGGAATCCTGGCGGTGGAGGTGGAGGAGCGATTGGGGCCTGGCGAGGCCTGGATGGTCTCTTTGGTGGAGACAGACGGATGACGGTCGGATACCGCAGCCTGCTAAGAGGGAAGAGGCCAAGATGCGATGTACACGGTGCCTTATGAGTGGACACGGCTGAGGATACTGGCCCTCCCTCGCTGATAGAATCCGGCATGTTATTCATCTCCCCCCCCCCACCTTGCTGATGTGTTTTTCTTTTCCTTTTTTTCCTTGTGGCAGTGTTGATGTGAACGTAGAGACTTTTTATTTTATTTTTTTATTTATTTATTTTTTTTAAAAAAAATTGGCATCATGGGTTGTCTCGGGTCGCCATTATGGCCTCCCGAATGCCCGGGCCTAGTGCCAATTGTCCCCTTGGCCCCCTGCGGTCCTTTGGACTCAGGGATTAAGCCAAGGACAGCACACTTTGGGCCTCTGCCATTACCCTCCGTTTTTCTCCTCTCACCCCCCTTATTTATTTTTTTTCTTTTCATTATCATTTGCAGACTCTTTGACTATATGTTTACCGATGCGGTCTTTTGCCATATTACATTGTCTTTTGTTTTTATTTGTTTATGCTGTTGATTTGATGACATGGCTTGGCCCTGCGAGGCCATTCTTGCTTGCATTAGTCGTATGTTACTCTTGCAAACTTCAAAAATAAAGAATTAAAAGAAAAATTAAAAAGATTTACATTTGTTTTATTTTCCTGTTAAACGGTGTATCCTGCAAGTACCGTGGCTGCATAATAAGCTGTGCATTTGGCAGCAGCTTCTTTTGTCATTTTGTGTTCTTGATTCTTTTTCCTATTGTTTTCATTCTTAATTTTGCTTTCATTTCATCTCTGTGTATAATATTCTTCTTAACTATGAATAAGTATTTTAATAATTTAATAACAATATTACTAACGTGAGTGAAAGCCACACAATAAATAGCATAAGCAAGCATCTTTGAGTCATCAGTCCAACAATTGCACGTGCAAAAAAAATGGTGCCATGCTACAATGGCGGAAGAGAAGAAGAATGATAATTCTCCTTTCTAGTTTGTCTACATCTTGATGCTAATTCTGCCAGTGGTAGGAAAGGCACAACAAAAGAGGTACATATGTGTAGCGCTGGTTTTAAAATCCCCTGCTGTGTAGTACTTATTTTTGGCCACCGGAGGGAGACAAGCGCGATGTGAGACACTGAACATTGGGACTACATTTCCCGGCATGCTTTGTGGGCGGGGACAGGAAGTGGGTGGGGGAGAGACGCTGACATCCTGAGCCTCGTGGAGAGAGCTGGCAGAGCGCACCTAGGAGTGAGAGAAGCAAGACGCAGTGTAGCTGAACTGGACAGTGACCAGGCCGGAGCACAGGTGGGGCCTGACCGAGCTGGAGACTGGGTTTTTCCGCCTTTATCTATGAAGACCCAGTGATCCATCACAGTAACCTGAGCTGATACCGAGTGAGCTGGAGGACCCCGAGTTAGGAGAACCGCAGATCGATCCAAGAGGGAGTGCAGGCGGTGAGCTGGACTACTGAGGCAGATACAGGCAAGCCAGACAGCGGAGCCGGTGACACAGAGAACCCCAGTCAAAATCGAGCGGAGAGACGTCCTGGGTCGAGCGGAGCACAGAGTATCTGGCGGATGGGGGAGAGGCCTTCCAGGCCGTTGTGAAAATCTAAAGCACGCTGCAGTTTGTTTCAAAACCCGCAGGGCCCCAACTTGACTAGTCGAAGATACCTCATAAATAATTCACTGGCCAGTTGAATATTGTACCCGGGTACCAATACACTCACACACGTACACTCTTTGGGACAGAACCTGTACGGGACTCACTCCCCAACCACAAAGGGGGTTAAAGATATATTTTTCTCTTTTCCGCTGCGCGTTTCTCGCATAATCCTCTGTTTATTTGTGCAGACCACTGCACGCTGGGCTCATACTCCCCTCACCCCTGGTGCCACCCCGGTACCATCCCTAACCGTGACAGAATGAACCAGCCCAATACTAATGAGCCCGCAGTGCTGCACTTAATGGTGGAGCTACTGAAAACCACCTTCCAGGAGCTATTCAAGAACCTGGCTGATACCCTGATGCAAATGCTGCAAACTTTTCGGGGCAGGTCAACTAAGGTGTGCGCTCCTCCAAATAAACACCGTGATTCCCTGTCTCCTGAAGAGCGTGTCAGGAGACAAAATAGCAATTTGTGCCTGTACTGCGGGGCAGGATCACACTGGATATCGAATTGCCCAGAAAAACCCCCCAGATCAGCGTTTGTCAAGCCAGCACCGGTTTCCAAGCCAGCTGCAACTCCCAAACACGCTCAGGTGCGTAGAGCTCTGAAGCAGCCCCAGGCTTCCAGGCCTGCTACAGCCACTGTGTCTACACCTGCTTCTAAGAGACCTGCCGTCCCTAAGCCGGTACCCCTACCCAGACCGGCCCCCACGAGATTTCCTGAACCCAATCCTGCACCTCGAACAACTCATGCACCTACACCTGTCCCCAGACGAACTGTACCCAGGCATGTGACGTCTTTAGAGGTCAGCGACACCCCCATGGATATGGAGACCTTTATGCCCTTACCCAGGGAGCCCGAACCTGGCATCCCTATGGACTTCGAAGATGTATCCATAGAACCGGAGCCAATGGACGTTATGTATATACAGGTTCCAGGCGTACCTATTCCCATCGCTCACAGCCCACATGATCCGACCATCTGTGAGTTTGATCCCCTGAATGATACCTTCCCGTTTGGCTGTATACCAGAGGACACCACGGTCTCTAATGACCCCCCGTGTCAATATACGGATTCTTTGGGGTCTGATGCTTCCATCAAGGGGTGGCGTAATGTCTGTTCCTCATCCAGCGATGACCTTGAGGGGGACTATGACGAAGAGGAGACACCTACCCCAATGCCATCTTCTTATGTGGGCACAAGATTCAACGGTGATTCTGCCTCCTATCTCTCGCCCTCTGTCGCCAACGCCAGACGTTCAAGGGACATTCCTGTCGCTCCAGATCCCTTACCTGAGGATCCAGCTTCGTATACGGTGCAGGGCATCTACGCTGTACCCACCTTGGTGCCATCCAGTTACGTGGGCACCCTCATTCCTGAGGTTAAGAGAAAGGAGCGTAACCCCAAGATCCCTAAGGACCCTGATATGGACTTTGTGTTATCTCGCGATTGTTTTTCACCCATTGTGACTGAAGACGATGAAGAGGGAGTGCCATCTGGGTACATGGGCACCCTCCTTCCTGAGGTGTCTGCTGACCGCAAGAAGACCAAGACCAAGGCACGACGGCGTCAGAGGAAGGCACGTGCCCAACCCTGTACCACCACTCCTGACCACCGTTCTGCCCTCCAGTGGTGTGACGAGTACTGGTCCCAGCACCCACCAGAGTGACCCGTGCCTGGGCATGGGCAGTCCTGCTGCCATCCTTGGTCACTCGGAGCGTGACCTGAAGGGGGAGGTACTGTCATGCCCCATGGCTACCACCATCCTGAAAACCCCCCCTGGTGGTTCACTTCCATCCTGTTCCTGACCTGCAGCCAGCAAACCAGCATCCAGCAGTGCAAAAGTTAAAACACAAACACGTGACACACAAAATAAAGGGCTCAGCCCCACACACACTCACTGCTGGTTCATTACGGCTAATGCTCACGAAGAGTGAACATCCTTGCTTCATTGCTATCCTGATTCCCAATACCTGGTTCCTGCTACTACAACCATCATACCCATCATCCCTCTGCTATCAACCTGGTCAGTCATCATATTCATCCACCCTCCTCTACCCTAATCCTCTGTTTATTTGTGCAGACCACTGCACGCTGGGCTCATACTCCCCTCACCCCTGGTGCCACCCCGGTACCATCCCTAACCGTGACAAATCATCCATCAGGTCATTCTCAAAGGGGGCATGGAACCGAGTCATGCAAGCAAAGTTTTGATGGATCAAATTTTCAAAGGAGCACTCCCACTGGATCCCATAATGTTGAAATTTCAGACTAGATACCAGAGCACGAGACTGACCTATTCCAAACTGGTCAAAGCTATCCGAGAAGAAGAGGCCTTGATTAAGGCTAAAAAGGTTGCAAATGCTTTGCACACAGTTTTCACCGCAGAAGTAGGAACTCTCTGTGTAGCAGACATACAGACTGAAGTGCTGGCCTTAAAAACTCAGATGTTGCAAATGATGGAGTTAATGACGTTGCTGTCGGCTAAGGACACCAGAACTGAAGGGGTTGCTGTAGCCTCGAACAGGGGGTCTCCAAGTGAACCGCAAGAAGGAAATATGCTCACACTTCCGAGAAAGAAATGTTTTGGCTGCGGGGAAATCGGCCATTTCAGGGCTCAATGCCCACAAGGGAGGGCTGAAAAGAAACCGATCGAAGAACTCCTAAAGGCTGTGGAGAAACTGTTGTCCACCCTGCAGGCGGGAAACTCCAGAGGGCCCTGGTAAGGGAGCAGACCCGGTGCCCGAAGGTTGAAACCCGCTCCAAAAATCAAGCCAGGACTAAGAGGGCGAGAGGGTCCAAAGTCTGGCCAACTGCCAAGCCTGCCAGGACTGAAAGAGTCACTCCCTTAGCATCCGGACCTACGTCATGGGGAAGCAATGCACACCCAAAACCTACACGGGCCAAGAAGAAGGCCAGGGTACAACAAACTGGGTCTAAACTTCCTGTTACTACAACCAAGTTTCCTGACCAGCTGATAGGTCCTTCCCCTATTGTGCCAATCCAAGTGGAGGGAGTCTACACTAAAGCTCTGTTGGACTCAGGGGCTCAAGTGACATTGATTTACAGAGATTTCTATGAGAGACACTTGAAGCACATGCCTCTACAGAAATTGAAGGATCTGGAAATCTGGGGTATCGGAACTGAGAAACTCCCCTATGATGGGTATCTACAGGTGAAGTTGGAGATCGGATCCGAAGTCATTGGACAGTCCGGAGGTTGTGATGCATTGGCCATTGTGTGTCCTCGGCCTTCAGGGGCAAACAGGAGTTCCATGATAGTGGGGACAAACACTGATTTGGTGCGACGTCTCCTGACACCTATCATGCTGGAAGAAGGTTCTACTAAAGGAGTACACCCAATGTTACGTCCAGTCTATCAGAGAATGGTCGAAGAACAGAAGGCACCTGCTGAAGTGGGGCGCCTGTGGAGATTGGAAGGAACAGATAAGGTTCTGCAAGCAGGAGAAGTAACGAGTTTCCGGGCTTCAGTCAAGTTGAACGGATCGCAACCAGGTCCCTATGTGGTACTGGAAACCGATTTTAATCATGGGGGTGAAGCCGGAGTAGAAGTAATCCCTGAAATAATCTCCACTAAAGCTTTGAAAAGAACACGAGGAAGAGTCTCAGTCAGCGTGTGCAATGTGTCTGACTCTCCAGTAGTCCTTAAAGCACGAATGCCTATCGGGCAAGTAGCGTCCGCTACGCCCCTCTCTCCTACCGATTTAGGAGGGGGAGTGGATAAAGAGATTCCAGATGAAAGGTTCTACCCCAAGGACGCTCCCATTTCACCTGAATGGAAGAAACGTCTTCAGTCCCAAGTTCTACAGTGGAGAGACTTGTTCTCGAAAGAGGAGTTCGACGTGGGCCTAGCTAAAAGTACTGAGCACCGCATTCGATTACAAGAGGACAAGCCATTTCGTGAAAGGTCAAGACGAGTTCCGCTGGGAGACTTGGATGATCTACGAGAACAGCTGAATGAACTGCAAAGAACCAAGGTGATCCAAGAGTCCAGGAGTCCATATGCATCTCCAATAGTAATGGTCCGGAAGAAGAATGGTTCTGTTCGCCTATGCATAGACTATCGCACGCTGAATCGGAGAACCATCCCAGATCAATATGCTACTCATCGGATAGAAGATGCCTTACAGTGTTTGTTAGGAGCAAAATGGTTTAGTGTACTAGACCTGCGAAGTGGGTATCACCAGATACCGATGCATCCTGAAGACAAAGAGAAGACTGCGTTCATCTGCCCATTGGGGTTCTTCGAATTCAACAGGATGCCTCAAGGCCTTACTGGGGCTCCAGCCACGTTCCAACGGTTAATGGAGAAGACAGTCGGGGACATGAACCTGATCGAAGTATTAGTGTATCTGGATGACATAATTGTGTTCGGGAAGACTCTGGAAGAACATGAACAACGTTTGGAGAAGGTCTTGAAGAGGCTCCATGAAGAGGGATTGAAACTGTCTCTGGAGAAATGTCAATTCTGTTTACCGTCTGTTACGTATCTGGGACATGTGGTCTCAGCAGAAGGCGTTTCAACAGACCCTCGGAAGTTGGAGGCCGTAGCTTCTTGGCCTAGACCCCGAAACGTCACTGAACTTAGATCTTTCTTGGGGTTCTGTTCCTATTATCGAAGATTTGTAGGAGGATTCGCAAAAATAGCTCAACCACTGAACAAACTCCTACAGAAGGAAAGCACAGAAGAAGGCTGCAAGGTCTCTGACCGAAATCCGTCAGCTCCAGGGCCAAGGAAAGCTCGAGAGTCCATCCAGGGAGAATGGACCAGTCAATGCGAAGGTGCTTTTACGAAGCTGAAAGAGAGTTTAACTCGAGCTCCTGTCTTGGCCTATGCGGACCCTCACAAGCCGTACGAGCTACATGTGGATGCCAGCAGAGAAGGTCTAGGAGGAGTCCTATATCAAGAGTATGGTGGATTGCTGAGGCCTGTAGCGTATGTGAGCCGGAGCCTTACGCCTTCAGAAAAGAACTATCCTACCCACAAGTTGGAGTTCCTAGCCTTAAAGTGGGCAGTGGTAGACAAGCTAAAGGACTATCTGTATGGGGCCGAGTTTGTGATAAAGACGGATAACAATCCTCTTACCTACATCCTTACTACTGCAAAACTGGACGCAACGGGACATCGGTGGTTGGCCGCTCTGTCAGGGTTTCGGTTCAGCCTGAAATATCGCCCTGGGGTGAATAATCGAGATGCTGATGCTTTGTCGAGAAGACCCTACGCTACAGAATGGACTCAGTTAACTCCAGACGGGGTACAAGCTTTGTGTCAAGGAGCAGAGCGCCGGGTCAAGGGAGGGATTGAAGCGGAGGCCATAGGAGTCATGGCTGCGGCTATTCCGGAGTTCTACTGCAACCCTATGCAGTTGAGGGATGAAAGTCTGCCTACCTTTTCAAAACAGGATCTGAAAGCTGATCAGGCTAGAGACCCCTTAATTGCGTTAACCATAAAGGCCCTAACTGCGAACCAGCGGGAAATTCTGCTGACCAATTCCCCAGATGGAGCCAGATTGGTCTACAAAGAGTGGGAACGGTTGAAGATGTTGGATGGGGTGGTCTACCGAAGGGGACCCTCTACCAATGCTGAAGAGACCCAACAGTTGTTCCTTCCCACTAAACATAGGGAGAGTGTACTGCGATCGCTACATGATGAGCATGGACATTTGGGTGCAGAAAGGACTTTTAAGCTGGTGCGAGACAGCCTTGCATGAGAGCTGAAGTGGAAAGTTACTGCCATTCATGTCTGAGGTGCATTCAAAGGAAGACCCTCCCGACCCGAACCGCTCCAATGAGCCATCTGCAAAGTCAAGGACCCATGGATTTGGTGTGCATTGACTTCCTGTGCTTAGAGCCGGATGCTAGTGGGCAGGGAAATATTCTAATAGTGACTGATCACTTCACACGTTACGCCCAAGCCTTTTCTACAAGAGACCAACGCGCTCCAACGGTGGCGAAAGTTCTGATGGAAAAGTTCTTTGTTCACTACGGCCTACCAAGGAGAATACACTCTGATCAGGGTAGAGACTTTGAAAGCCAGCTTGTTGGGCAATTACTGGAACTGCTGGGAATCCAAAGGACCCGAACTACACCATATCACCCTCAAGGTGATGCTCAAACCGAAAGGTTCAATCGCACGCTTCTAAATATGCTGGGGACACTGTCAAACACAGAGAAGCAGAGCTGGAGTCGTCACATAGCTACGCTAGTGCATGCGTATAACAGTACGGAGAGTGACGCTACTGGATACTCACCGTACTGTCTTATGTTCGGAAGAGAAGCTCGACTGCCGGTTGATTTGGCGTTTGGGTTATCTCTGGACCAGACGTCGGTAGCTTCCCATAGAAATTACGTGGATAGACTTCAAAAGAATCTGGCCTCTGTGTTTGAACAGGCCCGTTTGACCTCAGGAAACAGGGAACAAAGGAATAAACGGAACTATGGCTTGAAAGTTCGGATACAGAATCTACAACCCGGCGTTAGGGTTTTGTTGAAGAACTTGGGTGCTGCTGCGAGGCAGAAGTTAGCGGATAGATGGAGTTCTCAGGTCTACATTGTCTGCAAGCAACTGCCGGGTCTGCCGGTGTATCAAATCCGGCCGGATGGAAAGGCTGGGCCTCTTAAGAACTGGCACCGGAATCATTGTTTACCTTTGAGAGAGGCTGTGAGGATACCAGTTGGGGATGAACTTTCTCTGCCAAATCCGCCTGCTCCACGTTTGCCTCCCGTTACTCGGTCTCAGCAGACCCGGGCTGTCGAAGAAAGCGAAAGGGACAGTGAGGAAGAGAGTTTTTGTCTGGACTGGCTGTGCTCACCGGAGCCTGAAGAGGTTTTCTCAGTTCCTGAAAGGTGGGAAAGTAATTTGAGGCCTGAGGCTCCTGAATTTCAGTTAGAAGTCCCCGAGACTATTGAAATCCCTGTAGTTCCTGAAGCCGAATCTTATGATTACAGTTCTATGCCTTCACTGGAAGGATCATACTCCAAAGAGATGTCTGCTCCAGTGGTAAAAAGAAGAACTGAACCCGCGCCTATACTACTTCCACCTGAAGAGGGACTGATTGAGCAAGAACCAAAACGTTCTGTTCGACCGCCCCAGAGACTCACCTACGACTCACCAGGACATAGCACTGAAGAGGCTGTCACCACAGTGCGAAGGTTGCCCGAAGTGTCTGCTATGTTAGCTGAGGTAGTCCAAAGCATGAGTCAACTTGAGGAAGTGTATCTAACCTATTGTATGCTTGCTGCTGAGCCTGTATATGTTGCCTAATATATGTTGAAATGTAATGCAACTGTTGTACCTCCTTGGAGAGACCCAAGAGTTCTAGGAGGGGGAGAGTGTAGCGCTGGTTTTAAAATCCCCTGCCGTGTAGTACTTATTTTTGGCCACCAGAGGGAGACAAGCGCAATGTAAGACACTGGACATTGGGACTACGTTTTCCAGCATGCTTTGCGGGCAGGAACAGGAAGTGGGTGGGAAAGAGAGAGACTTACATCCGCAGCCTCGTGGAGAGAACCGCCAGAGTGCGCAGAAGAGTGAAGAGAGCAAGACGCACGTGAAAGAGATAACGATCGCGACCAGGCCGGAGCGCAGGTGCGGCCTTGCGGAGCTGGAGATCGGTTTCCCCTTTACTTGCCAAAGACCTAGCGATCCACCGCTGGCAACTTTACACAGATACAGAGTATGCTGAAGAACCCCGAGTTAGGAGACCGCAGATGATCTAATGGGAGTGCAGGCGGTGAGCTGAGCATCTTGTGGCAGACACAGACAAGCAGGACAGCGCGATGTGAGACACTAAACATTGGGACTACATTTCCCGGCATGCTTTGCGGGCGGGGACAGGAAGTGGGTGGGGGAGAGACGCTGACATCCTGAGCCTCGTGGAGAGAGCTGGCAGAGCGCGCCTAGGAGTGAGAGAAGCAAGACGCAGTGTAGCTGAACTGGACAGTGACCAGGCCGGAGTGCAGGTGGGGCCTGACAGAGCTGGAGACCGTGTTTTTCCGCCTTTATCTATGAAGACCCAGTGATCCATCACAGTAACCTGAGCTGATACCGAGTGAGCTGGAGGACCCCGAGTTAGGAGAACCGCAGATTGATCCAAGAGGGAGTGCAGGCGGTGAGCTGGACTACTGAGGCAGATACAGGCAAGCCAGACAGCGGAGCCGGTGACACAGAGAACCCCAGTCAAAATCGAGCGGAGAGACGTCCTGGGTCGAGCGGAGCACAGAGTATCTGGCGGATGGGTGAGAGGCCTTCCAGGCCGTTGTGAAAATCTAAAGCACGCTGCAGTTTGTTTCAAAACCCACAGGGCCCCAACTTGACTAGTCGAAGATACCTCATAAATAATTCACTGGCCAGTTGAATATTGTACCCGGGTACCAATACACTCACACACGTACACTCTTTGGGACATAACCTGTACGGGACTCACTCCCCAACCACAAAGGGGGTTAAAGATATATTTTTCTCTTTTCCGCTGTGCGTTTCTCGCATTACGAAGCCTTGTATTTCTTTTCCGCTGCGCGTTTGACGCATTACGAAGTACTGTAAATATATATATATACCGTGTTACTCATTATATGCCAGTTTATCCAGTAAACTATATCATTTATAAAATCCACGACGGTGCTGGAGTATATTTATTCCCTAGTGCGGGGAGACTGACCCGAGGTTCAAATTCAGCGGCTCCTCCGGGAGTGAGCGCTACATATGTAGAACACGCTGATGTGTACTTATTCATCCACACTTTCCCCCACACCCTGCACAGATTGAATGGCTATAAAACAACCCCAATGTGTTTCTCTTACAAGCCTGGGAAAATTCCAAATAACACTTCATATACCACCAAAATATTCCAAAGCGCTGTAACAGATATGTGAACAAGGGAATGATACATTAGAACAGCAGATGACGCTTAACAAGTATGAGACAGTGTCATGTTGCTCCCCGAAAACTAATAAACTAGTCCCTGTACACAGAACAGCTATCCCTACTTTTCCGATCCTTGAAATGGTCGGCACAGCTACCTATTAAAAAACCAAGAGGAGGAACCTTAGGGAAGCACACACACACAGGTTTAGAAAGGTGAACGTAGACCTGAGACCAAGATAGCAGGAATACCCAGCAGGGGTTTATAACAGAATATGTCACCAGAATGTCAAGGATAGTATTGCCAGAGTAGTGCGTCAGCCGTATGCCAGAGTCGTTCACCAGAATGAGTGTCAGCCGCATGGCAGTGTCGATAACTGAACTTACGGCTGACGAGCCTTCTGAGTTGGTAATCAGAGTGAGTAGTTACAAGGGAAGCCAAGGAGTAATTTGCCATTAGGGTAATCGGAAAAGCAATGGTCATACACAATAAAACAAATACGAAAATACGGATGAGGATGTGAAAACCACATCAGGGCAATGGATTTCTGGCACCTGGTTTTAAACCCAGCGCATGCCGCATCGTCAAGACGCGCCCGCCGGAGTGCCTGACCCATGACCGCGAGGGAATCCCATAACAGTCGGTGTCCCAGCCAGCGAGCAGCGAGGAACATGCTGCTGGGCGCCGGCTTCAGAACACAGACGTGATACACGGTGTATTAGGGGACACTGTTCCAAAAGCCTACAAAAGAGTTATATATAGTGAAGTAGGTACAGACATATCATTAGGTGTCTTGTCCAAGGACACTTGTTGTTAAGATGTTCTGAAAAGGCTCCGAATCTGCTTTCCATGATTGTAGAGCCGAAACATGGTGTTACAATTGAACCTCCTGTAGAGCAGTGATGTTACGTCCCCTCTACCCAGTCAACAAATTATCCACGACCACATTCCAATGTTGACCACAAACACCTTACTTTAACCAAATTGAAAGAAAGAAAAAATATATATGATATTTCAAACTAAAGTTAAGGGGGCATTAATGAGTTTGTCACATTTTCATTTGTGTCGTTGAGAACATGTGATAGCAATAGATGCTAATGTGGGACACCGCATAGTTGACAATGTTATTGCCATTGCTTCTTGAGACATAAAAACGGTCTTCAACTGGACATGCTGAAAGCCTTCCTGTACCGACGCTCATAAACGTTACACTTAAACATTTCAATAAACCAGCTTTCACAATATCTCCAAGCCAAAGATAAACAGGTTCTGCATCACCACCATCCCAGTTGGATGTATTTTCAGCAGTTAATGTGTTTGTAGTTTGATAGATTGCAAAATATGAAGTGAATATTCTAATGGCTGACAATTACGCCATGTTGCTAATGATTTGCTTGAGACATATTGGCAGCGTCCTCCCAAAAAAACAGGTGTTCGTGTTGTAAGGAAACCTTTTAGGTTTGGCATGAAAAGAAATATAGTCAGTGATGTGATAAGGAGTTGGTGGCAATAAGAAATTAACCCTACATCAACATTAAAAGGGACACGAAGGAAAAACTGAACCTCAGTTGACCCCAATTGAGAATTGGGCAGCATGTACACAGCCAGGTTGTTCTGAATGGAAAAGAATTGAAAGGTACTCCCAGTTGGCTGGTTAAACACATTCCATAGTTGGCGGTACTATGGAGACGGTAAGGATAATCTAGGCGTAGATTTTCCTGCCTACCATCTCCATTTTACCGTACGTATTACGGAGTTGGTTGGTTTTATCATGTGTAATTTTTTGTAACACACAAGTAATCTAGTTACAGCTTATGTTAGTGGTAATGTTCTTTTAAAGTGTCATTTCAGCAGACAGAACTGGTGGCAAGAAAAATTGAGGGCAAACGCTGCCATGACCACATGAATTAGCTTAACTCCTTCACCAGCACAGCTGTGTTTATCCATTTTTGCATTGAAAAATGAAATCTTGCATAAAAATACTTATTTGCATACCTTTTAAAACCAAGATTGATGTTCTACTTGGAGAGAAAATTAATCCTCATTTAGATCTCACTCCTGTCACCCTGAGTTACTAAAACAAAATGTAAGGTGATGCCCCACCCTCACTTTACCAAATAGTTCAAACGTTATGGCTGCATTGCAACAACCATATAGAGCAGTGGCTCTCAAAGCTGCTCCTCAAATACCCTGAACAGGCCAGGTTTGCCAGGTATCTGAATCACAGCACAGGTGATATGATTTGCTGCTCAGTGATTGCAGGATTCAAGAACCTCCAAATTGGCCCCAAATTGCACGGAACACTGAATTTCGGTCGGTGTAATTTCGGGCCAAATCGTCTATTCACCAAGCTGTCAATTCGGCAAGTACTGCTGAATTGACAGCGATTAATGTAGCAATTCGGCAACACCAAAATTTCCACATAGAACACTATTGTGTCTTCAATTCACAGAACGCCGAACTGTACTTAAATTCCGTCAAAGCCCAGATTTTCAGTGTTTCAGTTTGCAGGTTTAAACCGGCAAATCCCACAGGAATCGATGTAAAAACGTAATATCTTTTTAAACTTTTTTTTAACCCCGGCCTTCAGTGCTGGACCATTATACCCTGTGTGCGGAGCTCATTTTTACAGTTTTTGATCACCAAAACAATGTTTCTTTTATTTTTTACTTGTAACCTGGGCATATTTGTTGGCATCATTGGAAAGGCCATTTTCTGACACCAAACATGACCCTCTAGCTGCCACCAATCGGAAGATACAATTTTTTTTTAACAGTGTTGTGTATTTCGGGGGTTAAGTATTTCATGATGACTAGTGTGTCCCTTTAACTGTCAAAGAAAAAGTGTGTTCTATAGTGTTAAGTAACTATTGATCTTAAAACGCTTACAACTACACGGCTTGTACATGACGGTTTAGAGCATGGCTACATCAACAAACTGTTCATCAGGGAAATAGTGGTTGGTGCAGACATGGCGATTTGAGTACCTCAGAAATGGTTGACCAATTGGGATTTCCTGGTGTAACAGTCTCTTTAAAACGAAAGCTGTGCAAAGCAAAAATTCATTCTCATTAATGTTAGCCGTCAGTGGAGAATATCCATGCAAAAACCAGAGTGGTATTCTGCCCAATTTGGATCAAAAGGAACAAAAAAGAAAGAAAAAAATTAGAAATAGATGGGTGCAAATACAATCCAGGAGAGGCAACCTCCAGCAGTATCTGTCCAAAGAAATGAGGGAATGGTCACTCCAGCGTTCTCTCCTACGCAGGTTTATTGAAGGTGCATTAAGAAGCAATGTTTCAGCACCCCGGGTGCATTTTTCTACCTTGAAAACGACTTGAGGAGCTGAAATGTTGCTTTCTCATTAACATCCAAAAATCCTAGGAGAAAAGGATAGCGTGACCGGGCGTTCCTTTTTTTTGTAAGGAGAATATCCAGACTGGACAAAGCTGAGGCAAAGGTAACAAAAACGGAGCTAACCATGTGTCATATTCCGTGTCGGTTGTAAATCTGAGGCACTGGTAAATATCCCACCTCCATAAACTTTAATTGGTTATTTAGGCTTACCAGAGCTTTGGCTACAGATACACCCAACTCCGATTATGGCCTTTAGTAATTCAGTGCTATGAAACTATGATGGATTTTTCCTAATTGTAGAACCTTAATCTTGGCCATTACATACAGATAGCAGGGGTAGGGTCTGGATACAGTGTAAATAACTTGAACCTATAGACCTATTTTGCCTTCCGTCATGGTTCAGGCTGATGGTGTGCTATAATACTCTAGTCAGTGGTCTCTTTCAACATACATCTACTTAATATCATGTCATACCCAACCCGAGTATTGCTGTTGACGTGACCACGTGCATCCTTGTCTGGATATCTATTTTTCAAATAGCTACTCTCAACACAATCGCCCACCACTTATCAGAGGGATCATCATCTCATGATAGTTCCACAAACATGAGATGAGCTCAGTTTACTTCTGTGGCCTCTATTCTTTTTGATTATCAACTATAGTATTTGACAACAACTTTCTAGCAACATAGAACTTAATACACAAAAGATTTCTTAAAGGGTAAGTGTTAGAGTAACAGAAACATGAATATAATGGAAGTCAAGGGTGTGAACAAGGGAACCATTCACCAACAGTCCAGAAGACTCAGACAAGCACAACTCATCTGAAATCGGCAAGTCAAAGTCAACATGCCTATTCCTTAAAGAACAGTCCGTTACAATAAGAGCATTCTGTGCATAGAACACACCTTTATTTTGATCAGGTGTTAGTTGGAATAACCTCCGCTCAGTACGGGTGCACGAACACTCCAGGTTTTGTCACAGCTAATGGTCAAGACTCCAAAAGAAATAATTGTGTCTACCACTCCTTCGCTTTCTGATCAAGAATACTTCAATTATTGTGGAAGCATGCAGACAATTGACAATGTTTCACCAAGAACACCTTGGCGATTCCAGCAGAGCCGAGTTTATCCAAGTCTACTTTGCACTTTGTAATGGAGCCCACAGAGTATGATGCCTTGGTATACACAACTACATTAGATGGACAGTAGGAAAGGATTGACACACAGAGGTGAGTGTAAACACCAAAGTATGAGAAGTAATGGTATGCAAAGGGCTAGGTGGGAAATGAAACAGGAAAGGTGCATGGGTGGAGGGAGAGATGGAGTGGGCCAGTCAGCTTCTCTAATGTAATGCAGTTTGAGAAACGCCTTGAAAGGCTGGAGGCACGGGGAAAGGCAAATATTGGAAGTTCCATAGGTAGGGCAGCTTGGGACAAATTCTGAAGGCGAAAGCGAGGGGTGAGAGTACGAGGAGAGGAGAATAACAGATCAATGACAAAGTTTAGTGACAGGTATGTTCCATCCCGATCAAGAAGAGAGAAGATGTAGGCAGGGGCACAGTTATGGAGAGCTTTGTATGTGGGGACCAGTATTCTGAATTGTTGCTATTCCTGGCTCATTAAGGCTAGGGTCAGACGAACGCAATTTTTGCGTCGACCGTCACAAAGTGCCTCTGAACGAATGGACGTATTTTTTCACAGAATACGCGATAGCGGTCATACAATGCACAATTACGGCCGTGATTTTTGTACGGATCCAAACCAGGAAACTTTGGGTGTCTGGACGTTATGTTTGCCAGACATGAGCAGCGTCTGACGTCTCCTAATCACGCACACACGCCGCTATGCGGACGCAGCGCACTCTGCACGTCAGTGATAGCGGTTTGACGTTCTCGAAAAAATGCGTTCGTTTGCCACTTTCGTGTGGCCGTTCTTCATATGTTGCCCGGCACGGCCGTGATTAAGTGCGGCTAAACGCACGTTAATACTGCGTTCGTCTGACCCTAGCCTAAGAGTACGACCCAAATTGTGTGAGGTAGGCAAGTTGTTTTAATTTCTATTTAAAGATTAGTCCCACACTAGTTTGCACCAATCTTTAAATATATAAAGAAAAGATTTTACTTTAGATAGGTTTGCGAGTACAGATACTTCCAGGACTTTGCCCAAACTTGAGTTATTTTAAATCATATAGTTTTTGTCCATTCCGTTTAGAAATGAGCTTGCAAACGTTGTCCGAAACTCCAGAGAAAAGCCAGAGGAAAAGGATATTCTACAATATAACTAACCATTAAAATTCATCTGGCAATAAAAGTGATTCATAAATCTATTAAAACTGTGAAATTCTAATATCTAAACATTGTCAGCTTTTCCTAATATTGCGTCCAGACAATATTCCCTTTAAGTATTCTTTTGCGAGTGGACCAGCACGGACGCAGGCTCAGTAAAAACCTTACGTTGTTCTTTGGATGAGATCAGCACAACGTAAGGCTCTAACATATTACTTTCTTAAAGGGACACTCTACTCATCCTGACCACTTTAGAATTTTAAAGTGGTCAGTATATGAGGGGTACCCCCCCCCCCCGCTGCCCTGATCTAGAGAGAAAACGATGGGTGAAGTGGAGGAGTTTTCTCCACCCCACCCAGCGTCACCAGCACCCAGGATTTTGAGTTTCCCAACTGGTGGTCACCAGATCGATCACTAGTAACGTCAGCAGGCAGAGATCGTGCCGACATCACCTCTCCGGGATCACCCGCTGTAGAGAGGCAGCTGATTGATTGGATCTGCGATCTGTTGTTCTGTGCAGGTGCTATGGAACTTGCATATGTAAAGTACGCAAGCCTTGTAACAGTGGGCAATTTGCAGGTCGTATGCTACACAAGTTGTGTAAGAACCGCAAAGTACACACAATAGGTTCAGGGACTTCTGGACACGGGAGTCCCTGTGTTGAAGAGGAGGAGCAGTGCACGACAAGGGACAAAATGGGTGTAAAATCACCCAAAAAAATAAATGGGCTGAGGCTGTCCGCAGTATTTGCACAATCATTTAAGGGCAAAAAAGGGAACTCTATTTTTCACAACTTACCAGCAGTGGTAGAATGGTACTCATCTAGTTCCATCAAGCAGCCAACCACACATCGACCTATCTTTAAAGGGACAATCTGCCACCCAGACCACTTTAGCTAGTGGTCAGGCGTCACCAAACCAGTCACCAATTGTGCCAGCATGCTCTGCGTGCACACAACAATCCTAAAGTTAAAGGGATACTCTAAAATAGAGTTCCTTCCTTGTCCTTAAATAATTGGGCAGATGCTGCTGACAGCCATTATCTTTTCATTATTTTTTTTATTTGGGTGATTTTATTCACCATTTCTCCCTCGGTGCGCTGCTCCTCCTCTTCAGCTCAGGGACTCCCGAATCCAGAAGTCCCTGCAGCTATTTAACGCAATTTGCATTCCTAAGTAGCACACAACTTTCGCACCATAGGAACAGAAAAGGACGCTCTGCTACAGACTTGCACACTTTTATGTACGCTAGTTGCGTAGTGATTGCGCAGAGCGATGGATAGGAGGATGCGTGCACGTCCAGGTCCGATCCATCGCTGCCTTCCTGAGAACACTCGCTACAGCAGGTGGCAATTGTATTGGAGGTTACATAGATTGTGGTGTTTCAGCCAAAACGTTATCTTTTGTCAAGCCCGGGCTTCACAAAGGCTGATGTTTCAGCTGAAACATTGTACACTTGGTAACCTCCAATAAAATGGCTTAGGAGTTTGCGGTGATTGTGGATAAGGCGCCCAATAGCTATTCGACCAAAGTTGTCCAAGTGTTCAATCTAATTTTTGACACAGGTAATTTTGTTTAATCATGTTGGTTAATTCTGACATAACGACACATGTTGAGTACACGCCCTGGTAATCTCCCAACTCGACTGTTGCAATAATCTCTTATCTGGCCTCCCTCTGTCCCGCCTCTCCCCCCTACAATCCATCCTGAACGCCTCCGCCAGGCTAATTCACCTCACCCGCTGCTCTGTCTCTGCCGCTCCCCTCTGCGAGTCCCTTCACTGGCTCCCCATCCACTGCAGAATTAAGTTCAAAATCCTTATCCTTACCTACAAAACCCTCACTAACTCAGCTCCCCACTACCTGTCCTCACTAATCACCAAATACACCCCAGCCCACTCCCTAAGGTCAAACAGTGACCTGCGCCTAGCTTCTCCCCGCATCACCTCTTCCCATGATAGACTGCAGGACTTCTCACGCGCTGCCCCCACTCTCTGGAACGCTCTCCCTCATACTGTCAGACTTTCCCCTAACTTCTCTTCCTTCAAACGCTCCCTTAAAACGTTCCTATTTAGGGAAGCCTACCACCCAACTCACTGACGCAACCATCAATCACTCTCACCTTACAGTCCTCTCCTCCTGTTTCCAACCCCAACCCTCCTAGATTGTGAGTTCCTACGGGAATAGGGCCCTCATCTCCTCCTGTACTGTTTGTCAAATGTTGTTCAATGTATTGTAACCCTGTCTATACTGTGCTTATTGTACAGCGCTGCGGAATATGCTGGCGCTTTATAAATAAAGAATAATAATAATAAAAAGTGTTAATTCCCAATGGCTCTTCACTTACCTTCAACAGGTTTCTGGCTTCAAACGATTCCCTCTCTCTCTGGCTATGTTTTCCGAAGGACATACTATTTCTCTCCTCAGCTATAAAAACGATAAAAAGAATAAAGAATCTGAAACCCACATTTTTCATTTGCGTCTGGATGTAAATACAGTAAAGCATTGTACTGTAACCAATAACATCTTTCAGAAGGGTTTTGCTTTCTGTAACACGAGTGCAGTCGGCTGCACAGGAGAAAAACAGGATAATTAAGGTGAAAATGTTAAGAATTAAAGCGTTTCACGTAGGACACATGAATGGAGGGAAATGAATAACACTATGAAGAAAGAAAAAAAAAAAAGCAATAAAGACAACTTTTAGACAAGTTAATTGCCTGAGCTCCAGGGAGCTTCTCACTGAAATGATTTCTGTTCAGAAACAAATCGCGAGCATCAGATCATGAAACCGTCACAAACACAGAGCTGACAATAAAACAGACTTAATATAACAGGGATTATGAGGTTGATCATTTAACAATGTGTAATATGTAATCGGGGTGCCTGCATTGTTTCACTAGCAACGACAGAGCTTTTTTTTTCTTCTCTTCTCTTAAACTGCGGCATCTTTGCTTTTATCAGATACTCTCCAACTCCATACTGCGTTCCTGGAAGACAGGACCATTACAAGGCTTTGTTTTTCTGAAGCATGAAGAGACAAGCCCGAAAAACAAGCGTACGACTGTATTAATAAAGCAAAGAGCCATTGCAATGCATAGAGACAGCAAGGCTGGAAACTCGTATAGATAAAGCCCAAAATGTTAATTAAATTCGGTGAGACTCCAGATCGTAAACATGTTCTTCTGGTAGACCTAAATATATGGACTTTATCAACCATGGTTGATATGGTCACATATAATCCCAAAACGTCCAATGTCTCCTGTCTTAAAATACAGAAAAAAAATAGCAAAAACTGTAAAAAGTAGTGCCTCGCAAACATTTTAAATTAACCAAGATATTATCTGTGGTAAAATTATTCCCCAATGTGCTGCTGTGAGGTCACAAGAACCACCAGCTCCAATACAACCCACAGATTCCAGCTCAGTGACATCATAATCTGTTTCCTTGATAAGCAATGAGTTGCTGTATATATCCTCACCTGAACGAAACCGTTATAACTGGGGTGTCAAAAATGCAGGCCCGATTTCATGCTCTATAGATTACGGTCGTTTTCTTTTTGTTTTTTATAAAGGATTTTACCAGGAAGGATACATTGAGATTTCTCTCGTTTTCGAGTATGTCCTGGGTGGCGAGTATGTAACGTTAGGTGTCTTGCCCAAGGACACTTACTGGAGAGGTGCTCGAACCCATGTCTCCACGCAGAGCAGTGATGTTACCTCTACTCCACCCAGCCGGTTTGCTGAAGAACTTAGGGAGCAGTAGTGCAAGCAACTGCTGGGTGCCAACGTGGAGCTGAACATGGCTGCTAGCCAGTGGCACAAATGTTACCATATTTTATATGTGGAAAGGTGACCTCTTTGAGGTTCCTTAAAATTGAACCTCATTGTAACGTTTGCATTCCATGACATTTGTCATCAAGTCATGCAAGGAACATGTAGTAACATATCAGCCATCAAGCAAGCAATCGTGTGCACGCAATATTATTCCTCTGTTGTGTTGACTGGCTGTTGAGATAAGAAAACTGTCAGGGTTATTCAGAGAGAGGTGACAACCAGGAGAATGACTGGAGAAGTGAAAATTCTAAGTCAAAATAGCCAAACCAGAAAATTTTTCCCATTTATCTCACTTTCCAAATCAGCTATTTGGTCTAGATTGTTCTCTTCTCCTGCCATTCTCCTGGTTTTCACCTCTCTCTGAATAACCCTGTGTGTGTTTTTCCAACACAAAGCATATGTAGAATAGAGATTCTTATGAGTGTCAGTTGTCAGAGCAAGGACAGGTTCAGTGTCATAGCGTGGAAAGGTTTTGACCTGAACATAGGTCATTCTCAAGCTGAAAAACACCATAGTTTAGATCGATTTGAAAGAAACACAGAATCCAGGCACTCTATTAAGTAAAAAAATAAAGATTTATTTTTAAATTAAGGAATCTGTGACATTTTGGCGGGGAGCAGCTATTTTAATGCTTGCCTTCAAATCTAAATGTTGCAGGTTACTTAATAAAATATCAATTTTTACTGCTCATTAGAGTGCCTGGATCCTCAGTTTCTATTTTGGATATTTATATAGGGATTTCAGCCATCCTGGATTCAACGAGTACCCACTTGGTTAACCTATTCCACATGAAATGTTTGCGTGCATCTCCTTTGCTGATACTTATGTTGGATTGAGACATACAGGGTTATTCATAGAAAAGGTGAAAATTAGGAGAAATGGCTGGAGAAAAGAACAATCTTCTAGATCAAACAGCAGATTTGGAAAGAGAGATAAACGGGAACATTTTTCCGGTTTGGCTATTTTGACCTAAAATTTTCACTTCAGTGTCACGGATCCCCCTGATTACCAAAAGTGTGGTCCCTTTACGCAGACCGCTCTCTACCCTTCCGATCCTTGAATGGTCGGCGATACTAAACAGACAAATAACCAGACAATATATAAACAAGGGGTAACACCAGACAGAGGTATGGAATAGAGTATTGTCACGAATCTTTCTGACTACTAAGATATAAATCTCTTTATGTAGCTCCCTTTCTACTCTTCCGATCCTTGAATGGTCGGCAAAGCTATAAAGGCAACGAAACAGGTAACAGACAAAGAAAGGGAAATACCAGACAGGGGTACAGACCAGATCACAAGTCCTCCCTAGGACTTTAGTAATAGCAGAGGTAGTCTGATGTGTGCTTAGGGTGCCACACAGACTGACCTCGGTACCAACGTTAAGGGCAGAACCTAGAACAGAGTAAATGCCAATGCCAGGAGTCATACACAGGAGGGTTCGTTTGCCAATACCAGGGGTCATACACAGGAGGGTTCGTTTGCCAATGCCAAGGGTCATACACAGGAGGGTTCGTTTGCCAATGCCAAGGGTCATACACAGGAGGGTTCGTTTGCCAATGCCAAGGGTCATACACAGGAGGGTTCGTTTGCCAATGCCAATGGTCATACACAGGAGATAGCCAAAATCACACAAGAGCTCTGCGGGAGGTGAATACCACGTCAGGGCACCGGTGTATGGGAGAGACTGGGTTTTAAACCCGGCGGGTCCGCGTCACAGCGCCAGGCCCCGCCCCTTGGCGTCCCACGTGAGCGGGCCCGGAAGCGCTTACATTCGGCGCCTGGCCAGCGAGCAGCGAGGAAGCTGCTGCCAGGCGCCGCATCCCCTGGATCCCCGTGACAGAACCCCCCCTCCAGGGGCGGCCACTGGACGACCCCCAGGGGCACGGGGGTGCGCCAAATAGAAGGCCTTCACTAGCCTAGGAGCATGGACTTCCGCAGCTGGTACCCAAGAACGATCCTCTGGACCGTACCCCACCCAATCGACCAAATACTGCAAGGACCCCCTAGACAGCCTGGCACCCAGAATGGCCTTAACTTCGAATTCCTCCTCGCCCTCCACAGAGACAGGAGGCGGTGGAGCATGGACTTTGGTGTATCGGTTACATAACAGCGGCTTCAGAAGGTTTACATGGAACACATTGTGTATTTTAAAATGGGGGGGTAACGCCAAAGCATAGGAGACAGGGTTGAGTCGCTGTAGAATCTTATAGGGGCCGATATACCTAGGAGCCAACTTCATGGAAGGCACTAAGAGCTTGATATTACGTGAAGACAGCCAAACCCTGTCCCCAACTTGATACACGGGTGCCTGCCTCCTGTGTCTGTCGGCCTTAGTTTTCTGGATGGCACTACTTTCCTCCAGTGCCCGTCTCACTTTCCCCCAAGTCTCTTTCAATGATGCCAGTTGTTTATCTAAAGCAGGAATCGTGGTATCAGGAAACGTGGCGGGGAGCACGGGAGGATCAAAGCCATAAACAGTGAAGAAAGGAGAATGACCTGTGGATTCACTCACTGCGCTGTTAATAGCATATTCTGCCCATGGTAGCAGATCTGACCAGTTATCCTGTTGTTCTGAGATGAAGCACCTGAGATATTTCTCTACGTTTTGGTTTGCTCGTTCTGCTGCTCCATTGGTCTGGGGGTGATAGGCCGAAGAGAAAGAGAGGTCTATTCCCACGTTCTTACAAAACCCTCTCCAGAATCCGGAGATGAATTGGGTCCCCCTATCAGAGACTATCTCCCGAGGGACACCGTGAATGCGGACCACATTGGCAATGAATATGGGCACCAGTTCAGCTGCCGAAGGTAGTTTCTGAAGAGGAACATAGTGACCCATCTTGGAAAATCGATCTATGTATGATCGTAACGTACTGTCATGACTCTTGACTCAGTAGCTCTACTATAAAATCCATGGCTACATGTGACCAGGGTCGTTCGGGGATCGGCAAAGGCTGGAGCAAGCCAATGGGTGCTGTTTTGGGACTTTTCTGCCTTGTGCACACTTCGCACACGGCTGTAATCTTTGACATCTCGGCGCAACGTGGGCCACCAGAGGAGTTTACTGATACTAGACACAGTCTTGGTGATACCCATATGCCCGGAAGTTTTATTGTCATGATAGATGTTGAGTACCTCTTCTCTTTCGTTCTCAGGTACAAAGAGTTTCGCAGGAGGTTTTCCCCCAGGAGCTGCACCCTGGACGGTCTGCAACCTTTTCATTAGAGGAGACCGAAACACTAATCGTGGTAGCGGCTATAATCCTCTCCTGGGGTACAATGGGATGCTGATCTTGGATATTATGTTCATAAGACTCATACTGTCTCGACAATGCGTCTGCTTTAATGTTTCTGGACCCAGGTCTATAGGTAAGTACGTAATTAAAACTTGAAAGAAACAATGACCATCTCGCTTGTCTGGAGTTTAAACGTTTGGCATCTCCAATGTACGTGAGATTCTTATGGTCGGTTATGATAACAATGGGGTCCTTAGACCCTTCTAATAAGTATCTCCATTCGGCCAAGGCTGCGATGACTGCTAACAATTCTCTATTTCCAATGTCATAGTTCTTCTCTGCCGGGGACAACTTTCGAGAATAGAAGCCGCATGGATGCAAGGGTTTGTCAGGAGCCTCCCTTTGGGACAAGACTGCACCAAGACCTAGTTCGGAGGCGTCAACTTCTAATTGGAAAGGCAGAGCCGGATCTGGATGCCGGAGAACAGGGGCAGTAGTAAAGGCTTGCTTTAGTGTCTCAAAGGCTTGAGTGGCTTGAGGTGTCCATTTCTGATTTCCACCCCTTTCTTTGTCATAGCCGTGAGGGGGGCCACCAAGGCCGAAAAATCTTTAATGAACCTTCTGTAATAGTTCGTGAACCCCAGAAACCTCTGAATGGCTTTAAGTCCTTGGGGTAAAGGCCAGTCAAGAATAGCTGAGAGCTTCTTAGGATCCATTTGAAACCCCCCAGGAGTTATAATATAACCAAGGAATTGCACAGTTACTATGTCGAATAGACATTTTTCTAGCTTACAGTACAATCCAGCCTTCAATAGTTTTTTCAACACTTGTTTGACGTGGACATGATGAGTGTCCACATCAGGAGAGTATATCAGGATATCATCCAGATATACTATGACGAATTCTTGCAGGAATTCCCTTAGAGTGTCATTTATAAGGTCCTGAAAGACGGCTGGCGCATTACACAACCCAAAAGGCATCACCAGGTATTCGTAATGCCCGCTACGTGTATTAAAAGCCGTCTTCCATTCGTCTCCCTTTTAACCCTGACCAGGTTGTACGCTCCGCGTAAATCAAGCTTAGTATAGATACGAGCCCCTTTTAATCGGTCAAACAATTCTGTTATGAGGGGTATGGGATATGCATTTCTTATAGTGATCCTATTTAAACCCTATAGTCGATGCAAGGTCGCAGATCTCCCTCTTTCTTGGAGACAAAAAAGAAACCTGCTCCTGCTGGAGAGGAGGACCGTCTAATGAATCCTCGTTCCAGATTCTCCCTTATATATTCCTCCATAACGTCGTTCTCCCTTTGCGACAAAGGGTATACGTGACCCCTAGGAGGCATCGTACCGGGGAGCAAGTCAATGGCACAGTCATATGGACGATGTGGTGGTAGAACCTCAGTCCTGGCTTTAGAGAACACCTCCTTTAATGCCAGGTAACATTCAGGGACCTCTGTGGACAAAGGAGGGGCTGTGGCAATATTGAGGCTACCAATCACATTAACTGTGCCTAGGCACTTAGACTGACAACTCTGACCCCAACATTTTATGTCTCTCTGGACCCAATCGACTACTGGGTTGTGCTCTGTTAGCCATGGAAACCCAAGGACGACAGGACATGAGGGTGATTCAATGATTTGAAATCTTATAGTCTCCTGGTGCAAAACTCCTATTTTCATACATACATCGACTGTATCGTGAGTGATATGAGGACATGCCAGGGGGTTACCATCTATGGCCTCCACCCTTAGAGGCCTTTCCCTGAGAACCAGTGGTATGAGGTTTTTTGGCAGCAAAATTCTTATCCATAAAATTGCCTGAGGCCCCAGAGTCCAAAAACGCCTCAGTCTTGAGGTGAACCCCCTCCCAGGTTAGGGAGACCGGTAACAGAATCCTGGATTTTTTCTTTTCATTATCCACAAAGGAGGCACATAAAGAACCGACAACCTGGGTGTCTCCTGTTCTGAATCCCACTCTGCTATGTTCAACCCTGCCAACCCTGGGTCTCTGAGGACATCGAAGGCGGAAGTGATCTGCCCCTGCACAATAAAAGCAGAGCCCCTTTTCTTTTCTGTGAGCTTTTTCTGCTTCCGAAATACCTGTCCTCCCTATTTGCATGGGTTCAACGACCGGTAAATCAGTTTTTTTCATTCTCCGAACCACCTGATGTACTGGGGTGTCTGGGTAACGAGGGTAAAGGAGGCAAGACCCTTCTGGGTCTATCTCTGGTGTGTCTCCTTTCCCTGATTTGATCGTCCATGGCTATACAGAAATCTATCAGGTGGTCCAGACTTTCTGGTAATTTTAAGGGAGCCAGTTCAAACATAAAAGCCTCGTTCAAGCCTTCGGTAAAGGCTAAGGTTAAAACGTCGTTCGGCCAAAGTACTTCAGAAACCAAAGTCTTAAACTCTATGGCATAGTCGGCGACCCTCTTATTACCTTGTTTGATATGAAACAAGGACCTACCCGCATTGGTAGCCCTTCTAGAGGGATCAAAGGTACGTTTTAACTCAGAGGTAAAACCCTCATAGTCATAAATGATGGGTTTCTTATTTTCCCACAACGGCGTAGCCCACAATAAAGCTTTTTCTGTTAAATGATTAATCAGATATCCTACTTTAGCTTTATCAGACATACAAGAACCTGGATTGTTCTCAAACAGAATCTCGAGTTGAGTCAAAAACCCCCGACATAGGCTTGGTGTACCATCATAGCGTAGGGGTGCCTTCATACTAAGCCTATGTCCTTCAGGGGAGACCGGACTGACCCTAGGTAACACTGGATCTGGAGGGTATGTGGTACCTGTATTGGACCGAGTTAGCAGGGTTTGCAGAGCGAGAGAAATCTGGTCCATCCTATGGTCCTGTTCCTCTTGTCTGGCTGCGATACGTGCCAGCTGGTTAGAGAGGTCTGCGGGATCCATTGGCCCTGACGTAATGTCACGGATCCCCCTGATTACCAAAAGTGTGGTCCCTTTACGCAGACCGCTCTCTACCCTTCCGATCCTTGAATGGTCGGCGATACTAAACAGACAAATAACCAGACAATATATAAACAAGGGGTAACACCAGACAGAGGTATGGAATAGAGTATTGTCACGAATCTTTCTGACTACTAAGATATAGATCTCTTTATGTAGCTCCCTTTCTACTCTTCCGATCCTTGAATGGTCGGCAAAGCTATAAAGGCAACGAAACAGGTAACAGACAAAGAAAGGGAAATACCAGACAGGGGTACAGACCAGATCACAAGTCCTCCCTAGGACTTTAGTAATAGCAGAGGTAGTCTGATGTGTGCTTAGGGTGCCACACAGACTGACCTCGGTACCAACGTTAAGGGCAGAACCTAGAACAGAGTAAATGCCAATGCCAGGAGTCATACACAGGAGGGTTCGTTTGCCAATACCAGGGGTCATACACAGGAGGGTTCGTTTGCCAATGCCAAGGGTCATACACAGGAGGGTTCGTTTGCCAATGCCAAGGGTCATACACAGGAGGGTTCGTTTGCCAATGCCAAGGGTCATACACAGGAGGGTTCGTTTGCCAATGCCAAGGGTCATACACAGGAGATAGCCAAAATCACACAAGAGCTCTGCGGGAGGTGAATACCACGTCAGGGCACCGGTGTATGGGAGAGACTGGGTTTTAAACCCGGCGGGTCCGCGTCACAGCGCCAGGCCCCGCCCCTTGGCGTCCCACGTGAGCGGGCCCGGAAGCGCTTACATTCGGCGCCTGGCCAGCGAGCAGCGAGGAAGCTGCTGCCAGGCGCCGCATCCCCTGGATCCCCGTGACATTCAGTCATTCTCCTGATTTTCACCTTTCTTCTGTCAAGTCATGATAAAATGGTCATGTTAACATTTTTCATTTGACCATTAGACTTAACCAAAAGTAGTTTAGGAGTTCTTGATTATAACTCATCCACTACACGCAGTAACTGCAACTCCTATCAGCCAGAATCCATCTTCAAAACTGACCAAACCCATTCACCGCAAATAGCAAAATGGCTACAATTGAGATACTGATTTAATTTGTTACAATAAAAAGAGTGCAGAGTAAAATTTAAGTAACATTGAATTTTGTTGATCTGTATATCCATTTAAAACTTCTTGGGACTTTTTTTCTGCCAAATGTTTCACTCAAAGCACGACTTTTAATCCCTTCCATATCATAAACTATCCTCAAACACCTTTTGGTTTTATTTCCTATCTGACCACACTCATCCACTGCACACAGTAAGTTTTGCACTGTCCGCCAACCTTGTTCCTGGTTTACATTTATGCTGTCAGCCTTTGGGTGAATTCACTGCTGTATCTGTAAACGTCTGATTATCGCCTTCACAGGGTTTGCAGTTCATGCAACTTTCTCATGCTCCCCTCTGGCCATCAACGTCATACTTGCATGCTCCCCTTCTTCCCATGTGTCTTTGTTACCCTTAAATTGTAAACTCATAGGCAGTCTGACAGATCTTGTATTATTGCTATTAGGGATGCACCGATACCACTTTTTTAAGACCGAGTACCGATACTTTTATTTTATGTCATGTGACCGCTTTCCAATAAGAACAGATCTCATATATATATCCCCCCCCCGGAGATATATATATATATAGTGGCAAGAAAAAGTATGTGAACCCTTTGGGATTACGTGGAGTTTTGCATGAATTGGTCATAAAATGTGCTCTGATCTTCATCTAAGTCACAACAATTTGAAAAACACAGTCTGCTTAAAATAATACAACACAAACATTATAGGTTTTCATATTTTTATTGAACAGAACATGTAAACATTCACAGTGCAGAGGTGGAAAACGTATGTGAACCTTTGGACTTAATAACTGGTTGACCCTCCTTTGGCAGCAATAACCTCAACCAAACGTTTCCTGTAGTTGCAGATCAGACCTGCACAACAATCTGGAGTAATTTTGGACCACTCCTCTTCACAAAACTGTTTCAGTGTAGCAATATTCTTGGGATGTCTGGTGTGAATCGCTCTCTTAAGGTCATGCCACAGCATTTCAATCGGGTTGAGGTCAGGACTGGGCCACTCCAGAAGGCGTATTTAGTTTTGTTGAAGCCATTCTTTTTTTTTTTTAAAACTTTATTTTTGAAGTGACAAACTCAGTACAGAAGACAGTGCGTATATTCACATTCCCACTCAGTAAAACATCCCTCTCAACCCACGGTCAACAATAGGCATCACAAGAAATTAACACCCGAAGTCGACAATACATCACACAAAGAATTTTTCAAGCTCTAAGAGAGACATAGCATTTGGTTGCAAGGGAGGTGACGAAAGGGATCTAGTCAGATACCAGGTAGTATATTCAAAATCCCTTTTTAGCTTTTCTATGGTAGTTTCCGGCAAACATAGCATAAAGTACTCCCATTTTTCAAAAAACTGTTGAACGTTATCATCTTTATGCAAAGCAGTTTCCACCCAGTCATATTGAAAAAGAGCATACAGGCGAGAGTAAAACATAGAAAACGTGGGTGGGGAGGAAGCAATCCAATTTCCTAAAATGGCCTTTTTAGCCACTGCAGAGATCACTCCCAATAAGGCCCTCCGATTTCTATCTAGTCCGCTGCTTTCGCAGTCAGAGAGGAGACCAAACAGCGCCCAGTCAGGGGTGGTAGGTACCGATATATGCAAGATCTGATCACCAAATCTCCGTATGGAGTTCCAAAAGGTAGATATTAACGGGCAGGCCCACAAACAGTGAAACAAGTCCGCGGTAGCATGTCTACATTTGAGGCAGTGGCCAGAACTGAGGGGCGTAAGATGGACCAATCTATCCGGTGCTATATAAGCCTTGTGCAATAATTTCAGAAACATTTCGTCGTATTGAGCCGAGGGGATTCGTTTTCGTAAGCGATTAGTGGCCGAGATTAAAGTAAAGGGTGATTGCTTGGGGAGCTGTACGCACCAGGCTGCTAAACCCGTGGTCGCTACCGACCAATCGAATTGAGGTCGAAGTAGGGCGCGCAACGCTGCGGTAGACGGGTTCAGAGACGTTTGGGCGTCAAGGGGATTGGAAAAGTCCTGCGGGTGTAAGGAATTTAATTGTGCCGATACAAATGCCGATAGTTGCATATAATACACCGGGTGAAGGGAGGCAGGGGCCACGAGGACACACAGGTCTCTATAGGAGACAAGAGAGTGCGCCGGTCCGACACTAAATGACCTATTTGAGTTATATCCTTGGTCGCCAAGACCCGAAATGCAGCGGCCGCTGAGCCAGATTGGAAAGCAGGGTTACGCAATAATGGTTGGAAAATCGAGGAAGTCCATGACAAGCCCCGCATTTTACGCGCTCGGTACCACGCCTCCCGTCCCGCAAAAAGCAAGGGATTAAATCTCTGGGTAGTAGGAATCTTAGCCAGGGGAGTATGAAGGACAGCCAATGGGGACATTGGGAAAGACATGGCTCGATCTAAGGCACAATCCGTGTACCTTGAGGAGTTCGAGATCCAATCTGCCACTATACGATACAATGCTGCAGTATTATAAGAATATATGTCTGGCAGATTCAATCCTCCCATATTATAGGAAGCTGCAGTTTGCGTAATGCTATACGCGGTGTTCCCCCATTCCAAATAAATCTAGTAAACAAAGCATGGATGTACGCTATATCTGTTCGCTTAAGGAGTAAAGGAGCATTTGCATAGGGTATAGAAGACGTGGGAATGCGACCATTTTAATAAGGTTACACCTCCCCAAGTACGACAGTGGAAGTTTCGCCCAGGAGGTTAACTGAGTTTTAAGCTGTGACAGGAGCGGCCGCACATTAACCTCGTACAATCTTGCTATATTCGTTGGTAATATTATCCCTAAATACTTAAATGTCCCGGTTAGACACCAAGTAAAAGGGCAACGCTGTTTTATCGAGTTCCCGCAGTTCGCACCCAACGGTATCGCTAACGTTTTATTATAGTTAATCTTAAATCCTGACGCTAAGTGAAATTCTTCCAAGTATGTCACAAGGGTCGGGAGTGCTTTGTCGGGTTGGGATAGGAAGAGGAGTAAATCGTCTGCGAAAGCTACTATTCGAACCTCCTGGGAACCTACGCGTATCCCGCTAAGATCCGGGCACGTTTGCAAAATCCGCAATAAAGGCTCTAGTGCTAAATTAAATAATAAGGGTGAGAGTGGGCAACCCTGCCGAGTACCCCGTTCCAGCGTAAAGGAGGAGGAATTAAGGCCATTCGTCGTGACCCTAGCGGAAGGAGTATCGTATAAAGCATTAAACAAGTTAAGTATTGGGACACCAAAGGAGTGGTATTTCAGGAAGCGCCGAATGTAGGACCATGATATGCGGTCAAAAGCCTTATCGGCATCACAGCTCAGTATTAAATCTGACGAGCAAGTGTGGTTATTTGATGACCAGATAGCAGCTAGGGCTTTCCTAACATTTTGCGTAGAGTGGCGGCCCGTCAGGAACCCTGTCTGGGCGGGAGAGATAAACTGGGTTAGCGGGGTCTGCAGTCGCTTAGCCATGATGGCCGATAATAGCTTCAGATCTGTATTTAATAGGGAAATTGGCGATAGGACGTTATTAGTAAAGGATCTTTATCAGGTTTAGGAATCATTATCATTCGGGACTCATTGAAGGAAGGAGGTGGGGCTTTTCCCTGAAGTATATTATTAAACAAGGACAGGAGATGGGGGACCAAATGGCCCTCAAGTAATTTATAATATTCTGCAGAGAAACCATCTGGGCCGGGAGTTTTAGCGGAATGGATGCGAGATATCGCTGCAGTGATGTCAGTAGAACTGATTGGGGTATTCAGACTCTCCTTAATTCAGGATCCAGTTCCGGCATACCTGCAGTTACAAAAAATTTAGCCTGGACTGTCCACTCATCCGGTTCAGCTTTATAAAATGTTGCAAAATAGTCACGGAAAAGCCTGTTAATGTCTGATGGGTCGGTTACTATTTCACCCGTGGGCGCCTTGATTCTAGTTATAGCCGGGGCCGTTGGGCGTTGGAATTTCAGTAGGTTGGCCAGGAGTTTCCCTGATTTATTGCCCCAACGAAAGAATCGATTTTTCTGGTGTAACCAGGAATATTGGGCTTTTTCGTCGGCTATTCTAGCATAGCTTTGCCTATCCGCCTTATACCGTTCTGAGGTGAGAGAGGTAGGATGTGCTACATGTGTGCGATAAGAATGAACTAGGGAGGAGTGGGCCTCCAGCAGTCTTTTGTTGACTTCTTTTGTTTTACGGGACATATATTCGATTATGCAACCCCTCATGACCGGTTTAGCCGCCTCCCAAAACAGATTAACATCATCGACATGTTCCAAGTTATCGTCTAGGTAGTTATTCCAACTAAGTTCTAGATGAGCTTTAAAATCACTGGAGTGAAGGAGAGACGTGGGAAAGCGCCAATTTCGAGAGCGTGGGAGTGGCGTTTTTAACTGTAGGTCTATCGTGACAGGTGCATGGTCAGAAATGTGTATCATTCCTATTGTTGCGTCAACCAGGGAGTGGTAGCAAGTCGAGGACAGTAAAAACATGTCTATGCGGGAAAAGGAATCATGGGGATGCGAGTAAAATGAGTAATCTCTACCTTCTGGGTTGATATAACGCCAGGCGTCGAACAAAGCTAGATGATCTTTTAAAAATAGGGGGCAACTGAAGCCCGTAGGGAAGTTGAGCTAGCACCGACACGGGAGCGGTCCAGGACAGGGTCTAAAACCGCATTAAAATCCCCGCCTATAATACAGTGCGTAAAGGTGTACTGAAGGAGAGTTGTGTAAAGATCGGAAAAAATTGTAAGTGAGGTGGGTGAGGAGCGTAGACATTCACTAATAGATAGGTCTCTCCTAGAACTGACATCATTACAATGGAAAAACGACCGTGAGGGTCATTAGCTTCGTCAAGTACGGTAAACGGCAGGGATTTATTTAAAAGGATAGCAGTGCCCCTCTTTTTGTTCGTAAAAGGGGCGGAGGTTTGATACCCAATCCAAGGAGATCGGAGGTGGTTGTCAGGAGAAGACCAGTGAGTTTCTTGTAAAAATACCACATCTGGTTTCAACGTGGTTAGGTGGGCAAGTATTTTTTTCCTTTTGACGGAGAGTTCAACCCCTCCACATTCCAGGAGAGGAGTCTGAGGGAGGCTTTAAGGGTAGGTGGCTCAAGCGATGTCATGGGAGGGTCGCAAACTGACGGGGCAACTTAGAGTGCCCATCTCAGGGAAAAGGCAGAGCCATTCTTATAAGGGGGACCAGGGTCATCCCAGCTATAGCCCTGGAACCCAGTGAGGGGAACGCATAAAATACCAAACAGCCTGATACTGAGCGTCAACACGTTTTTACATTTTCTAAATCTATTAAATGAAACCGAAACATGTAAAGAGGGTCTAGAAACGAACCAAACTGTAACATGGATATAAACAAAAGGATCAACAGGACCCAGAGAGCAGATGTGACCATAAACCGCCCATCATCCATCCTTAATAAACTAAACCGTATGTTAAAGGAGAACAGTAGTTCCTGAACATGTAAAGGGATCCAGAAAGGGATCCAAACAGTAGTATATGTACATAGAAAAAGATCAACAGCAACCAGAGGTCAGATGAGGTCAATGCCTCCATTGTCATCCAACCATCCAACCCCGTTAAGCCGAGCCTAGGGGTGAAGAAAAACACATGAGGCATCATTATACGCCCGAGCCACTTCATAGTCGGAAGAAAAGTCGGTAAATGCCCCAACAGTGACCTCTTCAAGGTTTCCCAAAACGGGATCTCGTAGATGGCGTACGCTGAGGAAGTGGCAAGACTGACCCCTCAGGAGATTGACTCGGAAGGAGAGCCCTGCTGGCCTCGGTAGGAGAGTCAAAGTAATGGGTCGCTCCATTGAAAGCAACTCTCAGGCGGGCCGGATAGAGCAGCGAAAAACGAATGTCCTTAGCCACCAACTCCGAGCATAAAGGCGAGAACGCCCTCCGTTTTAGAGATACTGTCATGAATTAAGCCTATGCCCGCACCTAAACCGTGGCAAACCCTTATTCACCTGTCTAGGTTTGTATGCAGGTTCGATTCCCCTATCTGGCTGTTAAGCTTCTGTTGTGATACCTACAGGTGTATACTACTTCACCTAAATGAAGCCTGCTTAAAAGAGGGACCCACCCTTCCATCAGGGCTTCAACATAACGTCCCTGGAAGTGCAGACAACCAGACCTGTCCCTGAAGCTCCCTACCGTGTTACCTGAATCCTCCAGTGATACTCCCAAGTGGAACCCTGCTACCAAGGAGACTCTCCCCACCAAGGTACCCCGCTCTCAAGAACCCTCGTTCTTCGAGTGTACCCCACTTCCAAGAATCCTCGTTTGTCAAGCATACCCTGCTTTCAAGAATCCCTGTTGTCAAGCTGAATCCTGCATACAGTCTGTTGCCTGCCTGCTAGTGCTGCTATTATTTACTATTTGTTTTGTTTATTATTTAATAAACCTTCAATACCCAGCAACCTGTGTGACTCCTATGATCACTGCATCCTGGGCTCACTTCACCCACCGCCGCACTCCCGTACCTGACAGAATGTTGAAGCCTTCACACAGTGAGTCCGCGGTGATCCAAATCGTTATGGAGTACCTCAGAAAAGCCATTCAAGACATCCTGCAACATTTGGACTCCGTTTTTGCAAGTATGCAGCAGGGTTTAAATGACACCTCTACTAAGGTGTGCACTCCAGCTCCAAAGAAAGTGGGTAGAGGACCCCTAACATCTGAAGAAATTGCTAGGAGAAGGTCCCAGAAGCTCTGCTTCTACTGCGGGGAACCGTCCCATTCCATCTCGGAATGTTTAGTGCGGCCCCCCAAGCTGCCCCGCACTTTCCTGGAGTTTCAAACGAAACCCTGCAATCCCCAGTGCTACCTGGTGCTACTCCCAAGTCTGCACCTGTTAAATCAAAAAGGACTTTTTCTATCAAGGCCAGAGAACCCTTTTCTACTCCGCCTGTGGTCCCAATGCCTAGTGAAGCACTGCCCACCAAGTTCAAGAAGGCAGTGCCTGTCAAGTCTGCTTCCACCAGACCAAAAAGGGAAATTGTTCCTACCAAGTCCTTGTCCAGAAAACCCACACCTGCTAAAACAAGGACTGTGTATAAAAAGTCTATGGAGGCCTACTCGGATAAGCTCCAAAGGTGCCAGCCAAATAGGATGGTGTCACTGGACACCTATCCTGAGGTCACAGACCTTGAAGACCCCTATCCTGCCGAAACCATGGAGTTCGAGTCCACCCTACCTCCAGAATATGAACCTGAAATTCCCATGGAGTTAGCTGCTGCCTCCCCTTCTCAGACACCCACCACTCTCAACCAGCATTCCAGGTACCTTGGTGTTGCTGTCTACGCCCCAGCAACCGTCTTCAAGTCATCGGTGAAACCAGAACCCCGAAATCTGGAAGCCAACTCCTGTCTCCATGACCTAGAAGAATCACTGTTGCTGCAGAGTCCAGCTGCCTCCATACTAAGGAGGGCTCTTGGATTCAAAAAGGTTGAGACTCCCACTCCTCACAGCCGCAAATCCGGGCTGGTTTCTGGACAACCATGCCAAGCATATATCGGTACCACTGTCTCTACCCCTGAAGGCACCATTACTATGGAACCCTTGCCCCCTGGGTTCACGTATGGTTCCAATGGGACTGTGGTCAGATACGCAGACCTGCAGGTGTTTCAGAACCCCAAAAGCGCCTGGAGATCACTCCACAATAATGTTGTCACTGCCCTGCACATCGCAGGTTCTCCAGCCGTTGCTGCCCTGCACATCGCAGATTCTCCAGCCGTTGCTGCCCTGCACATCGCAGATTCTCCAGCCGTTGCTGCCCTGCACATCGCAGATTCTCCAGCCGTTGCTGCCCTGCACATCGCAGATTCTCCAGCCGTTGCTGCCCTGCACATCGCAGATTCTCCAGCCGTTGCTGCCCTGCACATCGCAGATTCTGCAGCCGTTGCTGCCCTGCACATCGCAGATTCTCCAGCCGTTGCTGCCCTGCACATCGCAGATTCTCCAGCCGTTGCTGCCCTGCACATCGCAGATTCTCCAGCCGTTGCTGGCACATCGCAGATTCTCCAGCCGTTGCTGCCCTGCACATCGCAGATTCTCCAGCCGTTGCTGCCCTGCACATCGCAGATTCTCCAGCCGTTGCTGCCCTGCACATCGCAGATTCTCCAGCCGTTGCTGCCCTGCACATCGCAGATTCTCCAGCCGTTGCTGCCCTGCACATCGCAGATTCTCCAGCCGTTGCTGCCCTGCACATCGCAGATTCTCCAGCGTTGCTGCCCTGCACATCGCAGATTCTGCAGCCGTTGCTGCCCTGCACATCGCAGATTCTGCAGCCGTTGCTGCCCTGCACATCGCAGATTCTCAGCCGTTGCTGCCCTGCACATCGCAGATCTCCAGCCGTTGCTGCCCTGCACATCGCAGATCTCCAGCCGTTGCTGCCCTGCACATCGCAGATTCTCCAGCCGTTGCTGGCACATCGCAGATTCTCCAGCCGTTGCTGCCCTGCACCCTGCAGGATTCCAAGAGCCGTGCCGTACCCAGGTCCAAGAGCCGTGCCGTACCGAGGTCCAGGTCCAAGAGCCGTGCCGTACCGAGGTCCAGGTCCAAGAGCCGTGCTGTACCGAGGTCCAAGCCCAGACTGCTGCCACCAAAACAACATTTGTGGACACTGATACCGCTGCAGCTACCCTGCCAACTCCTGGTAAAGCCAGTCCATCTAGTGAAGTCCTGGTACTTGTCTCTGCCATGGCAGCTCAGGTGAACACCCTTACCCATACCATACAGGACATGCAGCTGAACCACAAATACCTGCAGTCTCAGGTACAGGTTGCATTAGCCCGTGGACATTTCTCTACTCCGATCTGGTTGCCACCAGCAACCCCATACATCAGGACGACTCCGAACCCACTGTGCTCGATAGCACCTCAGATATGGATCCCACGATACCCTACAGTGTCCAAGGTATCGTGATACGCCGAACAGACCTTGAAAACCCTGTGACCATCTTGACCACCCAAACCTCATCCTTGGAGGTGACGGGTCCTGGCCCCAACCGACGGCGGCGCAGGAAAAAATAGGTGGCCCCCTTGCTATATATATCTGATTGTTCGCGCCCGGAAGGCGCTCCTTGGGTTGGGGTACTGTCATGAATTAAGCCTATGCCCGCACCTAAACCGTGGCAAACCCTTATTCACCTGTCTAGGTTTGTATGCAGGTTCGATTCCCCTATCTGGCTGTTAAGCTTCTGTTGTGATACCTACAGGTGTATACTACTTCACCTAAATGAAGCCTGCTTAAAAGAGGGACCCACCCTTCCATCAGGGCTTCAACATAACGTCCCTGGAAGTGCAGACAACCAGACCTGTCCCTGAAGCTCCTACCGTGTTACCTGAATCCCTCCAGTGATACTCCCAAGTGGAACCCTGCTACCAAGGAGACTCTCCCCACCAAGGTACCCCGCTCTCAAGAACCCTCGTTCTTCGAGTGTACCCCACTTCCAAGAATCCTCGTTTGTCAAGCATACCCTGCTTTCAAGAATCCCTGTTGTCAAGCTGAATCCTGCATACAGTCTGTTGCCTGCCTGCTAGTGCTGCTATTATTTACTATTTGTTTTGTTTATTATTTAATAAACCTTCAATACCCAGCAACCTGTGTGACTCCTATGATCACTGCATCCTGGGCTCACTTCACCCACCGCCGCACTCCCGTACCTGACAGATACAGAAGCTGAGAAGTCCTGAAACAGTCGAAGAGGGGCTCCATTGTAATCCAGGACATTGGCCCTGTGAAATGCTTGTAAAAGTTTAGTCTTATCCACAAAGTTGAGAAGTCTCATGATTACCACTCGGGGGCGTCCTGACTGCGGGTTCAAATCAGGGCCCACTCTGTGCACTCTCTCCACCGCTAGGGGGAGGTCAAGGGCGTCGAAGCCCAGGTGGGTAGGTAACCAGGTGGAGGCCCATTCTTGTAGAGCACGAACCTTTCACCGTCTCCGGTAGGCCAATAATTCGCAGATTATTGCGGCGACTCCTGTTTTCTAAGTCGTCTAGTTTTTCCGTCAACGTTTGAATAATCGATTGTTGCGCGTCCATCTGTTCCTTCAGTGGGTGAACGTCGTCTTCAAGAGTAGAGACCCGTTCTTCAACTTCCGTAAGCCTTTGCGCTTGCGATGTTAACTGCGACAGAACAGATTCAATGGTCGTCGAGAGGCGGCCAAGTTTTTCATCCAGCAAGGGGGACAACACCGCCGAGATGTCCGCCATTGAAACTCGGGAGTCTTGTCGGTCGCCGCTATAGGGAGAAGAGGCCGATGGCGCGGTGTGCGAGACATCCAGATGCTGATCTGGTGGGGTAGTGGGCGGAGTGGATGGCTGAGTCTGCCGTTGAGATGGCTTTGAGGTCACTTTCGATGTCGCTTTATCCGACGTTTTTTTGGTCGTTTTGTTGAAGACACAAATTTCTCCATGATGGACCCGGGGTGGCCAAACCAAAATTAGTTCTCGGTGATAGCTTTAAGAACAGAAAGCAAAGTCCAGGAAGACTTCGGCTGTGGAGGCGCAGGAAGAGGAGAAAAAGGAAAAAAGGGGGGGGGGACGGGGGAGGGAATGAAGACTGGCGCCCCCTAATCAAAGGGGACTTATAAACATTGGTAGATGGGATCAGAAGCTCCCAGAAAAATTAGAATGGTTAACCTGTCCCAAAAAAATTCCTTGAGCGTCACCCCCCAGTGAAGAGGGGCTGAAAAATTATCTCCAGGCGCACAGGTAAAGTCCAGCAACTGTTGACAGATATTTTGAAAAAAAAAAAAAAAAAAAAGGAAACACAGAAATATGAGGGTCGCCCCAGGCAATCCCTGGGACTCAAAAATTCAGAGGACCTCCTGATGGTATAGGCTCTAATGGGAGGGATACTGCATTAGCAGCACCAGATCCGTGGGTAGGGCAGTCAGACAATTACGGCCTGGGCACCGTGAGTGATGGAAGTCGCCGATAGGACGGCGCGCCGCCCCCACTAGATGGCGGCCGCCGGAGTCCGGTGCGGGTGTAGCTAGGGTAACCAGGAGTAGCGGCGTCCTCCTCTGAGGCTTGTGGGATGATTCCTCCGGGGAGCGTCGGGAGGGCAAGACTGCGTCCCACCGCCGCGGCAAGCGTCGTACGGGGTCACCCACAGGCAGGGCGGAGCACCGCCACGCGGCCTCCACAAATGGCGGCCTCCAACTTCTAGACCGGGCACCCTCCGAGGACTGGGGACGCTCACCTCCACACACCAGAACCGGCTAGTCGAGACGTCCCGGCCCGTCCAGCCAATCCGACGAATTTAAGGAGGTAATTGAGGTTCCTGTGGGCCTCCGACAGGGCCCAAGATGGCGGCCGGGAATCGGCCTGGTGACTCCGGGGGAATAAAAACGCTGCGTCTCCGGGACCCGCCGAAGAGTAGATTTTGAGGCAGCTGGTGTGGGGAAGAGCTTCTGCCCTGGCAATCGATCCGCGGGGGCTCCTTGGAACCCCAACCCAGCCGGTTAAGGAGAGCGTGGGGCAGAGCTCTAGCTAAAAGCGGCCAGTCGGCCCGCCTCCCGGAAGTCGAAGCCATTCTTTTGTTGAATTACTTGTATGCTTTGGGTCATTGTCCTGTTGCATCAACCATCCTCTGCGGAGCTTCAGTTGGCGGACAGATGGTCTTACGTTTTCCTGAAAAATGTCTTGATAAACTCTGGAATTCATTTTTCCATCAATGACAACAATCCGTCCAGGCCCTGAGGCAGCAAAGCAGCCCCAAACCATGATGCTCCCTCCGCCATGTTTTACAGTGGGGATGAGGTGTTGATGTTGGTGTGCTGTGCCTTTTTTTCTCCACACATAGTGTTGTGTGTTTTTTCCAAGCAACTCAATTTTGGTTTCATCTGTCCACAGAATATTTTGCCAGTAGTGCTGTGGAACATCCAGGTGCTCTTTTGCAAACCTCAAACGTGCTGTAATATTCTTTTTTGACAGCAATGGCTTCCTCCGTGGTGTCCTCCCATGTACTCCATTCTTGTTTAATGTTTTCCTTATTGTAGATGTGTCAACAAAAATGTTAGCATGTGCCAGAGATTTTCTGACACTCTAGGATTCTTCTTTACCTCATTAAGCATTCTGCGCTGTGCTCTTGCAGTCATCTTTACAGGACGACCACGCCTAGGGAGAGTAGCAACAGTGCTGAACTTTCTCCATTTGTAGACAGTCTGTCTTACCGTGGACACATGAACATCAAGGCTTTTGGAGATACTTTTGTAACCCTTTCCAGCTTCATGCAAGTCAACAATTCTTGATCGTAGGTCTTCTGAGAGCTCTTTTCTGCGAGGCATGGTTCACATCAGGCAGTGCTTCTTGAAACCAGTAAACCCAAAACTGGTGTGTGTTTTTAAAGGGCAGGACAGCTTTCAGCAACACATCCAATAATATCACACTGATTGGACTCAAGGTTGGCTCACTCCTGGCTTCAATCTTGGAGAAGTCATTAGGCTAGGGGTTCACATACTTTTTCCACCCTGCACTGTAAATGTTTACATGTTATGTTCAATAAACACATGAAAACATATGTTTGTGTTGTATTATTTTAAGCAGACTGTGTTTTTCAAATTGTTGTGACTTAGATGAAGATCAGAGCACATTTTATGACCAATTCATGCAAAACTCCACATAATCCCAAAGGGTTCACATACTTTTTCTTGCCAATGTATATACAGAATGCCCCAGCTCACATGGATATTTCCCCCAGCTCACATGGATATTGCCCCCAGCTCACATGGATATTGCCCCCAGCTCTCATGGATATTGCCCCCAGCTCTCATGGATTTGCCCCCAGCTCACATGGATATTTATTTATTTGCAAAGTATTTGACCAGGAAGGATACAGTGAGATTTCTCTCGTTTTCAAGTATGTCCTGGGTCCCCCCAGCTCTCATGGATATGCCCCAGCTCTCATGGATTTGCCCCCAGCTCTCATGGATATGCCCCCAGCTCTCATGGGATTTGCCCCCAGCTCTCATGGATATGCCCCCAGCTCTCATGGATTATGCCCCCCCAGCTCTCATGGATTATGCCCCCCCAGCGTTCATGGATATGCCCCCAGCTCACATGGATATGCCCCAGCTCTCATGGATTTGCCCCCAGCTCTCATGGATATGCCCCCATCTCGAACGCTGAGGAAGCCGTCCGCGTGCATGAAAAGCACGTGGCCAGCGTTCCCCTATGGCGGCTGAAATACTCACCCCTTCCGAAAGTCCGGTCGCGCTGCTGTGATGCAATCACGTGGCCGTCGGGCGCATCTGTGACGCTGCCTCTCGGCTGGAGGCAGCGTCACAGAAGCGGCGGCGGCCACGTGATCGCGCCACAGCAGCGTGACCGGATCTTCGGAAGGGGTGAGTATTGCAGCCGCCGGAAGGGAACGCTGGCCGCGTGCTTTTCATGCAGGTGGCCAACTTCCCCAGCCCCGTGGATACCGGCAAGCCAGCCCAGCACTGGCTTCCGGTATCGGGCGGGTGTATCGGCCATTTGCACGAGTACTAAGTACTCGTGCAAACTGCATTATTGGCACCGATACTAGTATCGGTATCAGTGCAGCCCTAAGTGCTATGATTACCATAATGTTCCAAAATCCCCCTTGATCAGTATTTATTTTTTGTTTGTATCCTCAAGTTCTATTGCAGAGAGATGTTGGTGTTATTTAGAAATAATTGTGAGATATATACAGGGTGTCCATAAAGTCTCTTTACAATTTCAAATTTTTATTACAAAAGGCAAATGAAAAGACAGATAAGTGAAAATTATTACAAAATGAGACGTGTATATTTAAAAAATTTTTTGCCTCATTTAATACACTTCTATATGGGCACCATTAGTTGCACGAAGCACATCAAGACGGTACTCGATGTCTTTCCATGTTCGCTGTAGCATACCCTCATCAATGGTTGCAATGGCATCAGTGATCCTCTGCTTTAGATTAGGGATGTCCCATACCTTTGTTCGATACACAATATCTTTAACATAACCCCATAGAAAGAAGTCGAGGGGAGTGATATCTGGTGAATGAGGTGGCTAGGGAATTGGAAATGTTTCAATTAGGAACCCACGAACATGCAGTTCCCAATGTGGTGGTGCACCATCTTGCTGGAAAATGATGGTTGGTTGAAGGTCATGTAGTTGTGGAGCCACGTATTCAGTCAAAAGGTCAAGGTAAACATTTGCAGTAATTGAGGTCTCGCAGAAGAAAAAAACGGACCAATAATTCGATTGCACATGATCCCACACCACACATTCATCTAAAGCAGAGGATCACTGATGCCATTGCCACCATTGATGAGGGTATGCTACGGTGAACATGGCAAGAAATTGAGTACCTTCTTGATGTGCTTCGTGCAACTAATGGTGCCAATATAGAGGTGTATTAAATGAGGGGAAAAAAATTAAACATATATGTCTAATTTTGTAATAATTTTCACTTATCTGTCTTTTCATTTGCCTTTGTAATACATTTTTGAAATTGTAAAGAGACTTTATGGACACCCTGTGTAATATTTATAAATATATATATATATTTATATCACAAACACATATATACACTAAATAGTGTAATCTAATATGTTGTGATTGTGTCATTGGTTACATTCAGGCAAAAGGCGGGTTTCAACCCAAGTTGACTGAAATATGAAATAGACTTCTTAGACACCAACCATGTGAAACAGATGCGGTAGAGAAATATAAACGATGAAACCACTGAAGAAGCAGAAAAAAACAAAAATACATAGAGAAGTTACGAATTTAAACATAATTGTATGGCCATTTTTGAATTTACCAAACATCTAGAGAGGATTGGTCTGCCAGAGGAACGATCCTCCCGAGCTTTGGAATCACAAGAGGATGATAACATTTGTTGTGGAGTGTGATCATTGTTGGGAAGTGGAACTGCAGTACCATAAGAGGACTCCAAGATATAAGCAGGATATAAAACATTCCATAAGAGAACCCCAGAGCTTGAATCTGTCTTTCCAGAACTAGGTAAAATTTCCTACTTTTTGTTTTTTATTTCTTCTGGGTAACAACAAGCATGGGATGACAACGATGGTAAAGATAGCTGTACTGACTGCATCGATATATGAAATGAGAGACAGTCCTGTTGTTACCAAGGGAAATATTATCATTTGCACAGCAGGAAGCTGAAGTGTTGTAGAGTAAGCGATTACAGTTTTCTGAATTCATACTAAACTGTGAAAGACGTTTAGAACAAACAACACACATTTATGGTAAACAGAAAAAGTGAAAACCAGAAAGGTACAATTAGTAAATAACTGTTATTTAAGAACATATCACAGTAAGTCTGGTCAGCCTTTCCACATGGTCCCCAGGATGCATAGTGAGTGTGACATCATAATCCGTTCCCCTCTGTAACAATTTAGCTACTTTTAATTCCTCATGAGAAAAATGAAACCTGTGAAAATGCTCTCACCCAGCTGCTACATTAACATTGTTAAGGTGTCAAACTGAAAATTCATATGTATATAGTTTTGGTCAAGGACTAAAGCCAATAAAGCCTACAGGATCTCCAATGGGGTGAACAGTATGTGAATGGCTTAATAATCTGCTAAATGAAAGTTGATAAAAGGTGTGCCAGAATGAGTTTGTAAAAGAGGGCACACCTAAAGAAAGAGGGTCCTTGGGAAATTTAAAAAAAAAAAAGGGAGGGTGTGGGGATCAACAAGGGATCAGATCCCTTAGTGCAAGTGTCAGCAACCTTGGACCCTCCCAGATGTTTTGGTACCCTCATTTCCCAAAATGCTCAGACACTCCTTGAGCTGGTTATGCAGCTCCAAAACATTGGGGGGGGGCAGCAATAAATGAGAATAGGTTGCCAAACTCCTCCCACAACTACAAGGTTATGTTGTGATATTTGTGGTCGAGAACCAAAAACGAGTATAATATGAAAACCTACACGATCTATAAAAAGAGAACGATGAATACAAAGATTATAAGATGTACTAAATGAAAGTCTGTAGCTGTGTGCCTGAACCAACGTGTCCACTATTGTGTAAAAGAGGGCAAGAATATATACCAACACTTAATTTTGGTTCGATGCTACCTGGCACTACTCAGACACTAGTGAATGAGTCCCTGACTTTTATGAGTGCAAACCTGTCCCTAAGTGGTATCCAGGGTTGGCCAGACCATGGTGCTGGTTGGAGCAATCTTGTTCTCTGTGATACGCCCATGCACATTACTGTGAGTTTTATTGCCAACCTAAACTTGACTATCCTTACGTGACTAATGGAGCCAGCTGGTCTTCCAGGACAGTAAGTAACAATTATGGACTGCATACCAGGTGCTGGTAGAGGGGAGGCCTAAGGTCCATCTATTTTATTTCTTACAGGCTCCAAAGACTGGTGTGTGAGCATGCAACAGTGCTCTGCTAACCCCCATACTATGACAAATGTCAGTGACATGGCTGAAACGTTGCCACCATTTAAACCATAATAAACCTGCTTCACTAAACCACCTTAGGACTGCCAGATTCCTTTACTCTTTGTATAAACCCCAACTATAACCAGATACCTGAATGTAAAGTGACTGCCCTCAACTCCCTTTTGTAAGTCATAGAATGTAGTGGCATGAGAGTTTGACTCTGTGATATCACAATGTTTAAGATAAATTGGCATGGGTAGGGGGTGTCCTGATTTTGTTGCCACAGGGGCAGACAAGCCACGATTTGGACGATGATGAGAATACCTTGCAAGCAAGGAATGAGAAATGTACATGTGGAAAAGTGTCCTAAGGACTTAGGAAGCAACAAAAAAAACTACTAGTGTTCTCCCTAAGGAGAAAAGAGATCTCACAACCGTCAACCCTAAGTCACAAGGAGTAGCCTCCACTCGCACTATGACCAAATGTTAAACACACTTACAGTTGTGTTCAAAATTATTCAACCCCCAATGCTGTAAAGGGTTTTAGGGAATTTAGTGTACATTTGTAATTGTATTCAGAATGAAATCCTACAAGGACTTTTTAAAGAACCATATGCACCTAAAATGACATCAATTGGTTTTGTAATACAGTAGTAAATGTTTCTTTTGTGAATTCTTCATTGACACAATTATTCAACCCCTTAAAGACTACCACTCTGAAGAACAGAGGTTCATTCAAGTGTTTTCAATCAGGTATTGAAAACACCTGTGGATGTCACGGAGCAGCAATAAAGCATAATAAGCACCAATTAGGCAGCTTTAAAATGACTGTGATACTCAGCTCCTTCTAGACATTTACTGGTGTGGTTACAAACATGGTGAAGTCAAGAGAATGGTCCAGGAAGACAAGAGAAGAGGTGATTACTCTTCACAGGAAGGGCAATGGCTATAAGAAGATTGCAAAGATGTTAAACATACCAAGAGAGACCATAGGAAGCATCATTCGCAAATTCAAGGCAAAGGGCACTGTTGAAACGCTACCTGGTCGTGGCAGAAAGAAGATGCTGACTTCGACTGCTGTGCGCTACCTGAAGCGTAGAGTGGAGAAAAGTCCCCGTGTGACTGCTGAGGAACTGAGAAAAGATTTGTCAGATGTGGGTACTGAAGTTTCAGCTCAGACAATACGGCGCACACTGCGTAATGAAGGCCTCCATGCCAGAACTCCCAGGCGCACCCCCTTGCTGTCTCCAAAGAATAAGAAGAGTCGACTGCAGTATGCCAAAAGTCATGTGGACAAAGCACAGACGTTTTGGGATAGTGTTCTGTGGACTGATGAAACAAAATTAGAACTGTTTGGGCCCATGGATCAACGCTATGTTTGGAGGAGGAAGAACAAGGCCTATGAAGAAAAGAACACCTTGCCTACTGTGAAGCATGGCGGGGGGTCAATCATGCTTTGGGGCTGTTTTGCTTCTGCAGGTACAGGGAAGCTTCAGCGTGTGCAAGGTACCATGAATTCTCTTCAGTACCAGGAGATATTGAATGACAATGTGATGCAGTCCGTCAAAAACCTGAGGCTTGGGAGACCTTGCACCTTTCAACAGGACAATGATCCCAAGCATACCTCCAAGTCCACTAGAGCATGGTTGCAGATTAAAGGCTGGAACATTTTGGAGTGGCCATCGCAGTCACCTGACTTAAATCCGATTGAGAACCTCTGGTGGGACTTAAAGAAAGCAGTTGCAGGGAGAAAGCCTAAGAATGTGACTGAACTGAAGGCTTTTGCCTATGACGAAAGGGGGAAGATACCCGTAGATCGCCGCAAGACACTTGTGTCAAGCTATGCTTCACGTTTAAAAGCTGTTATAACTGTAAAAGGATGTTGTACTAAGTACTAAGATTGAATGTCACTTGGGGGTTGAATAAAACTGATAATGATGTGAGCACAGAAAAGACATTTGTGGTTATTTCATTATAAATGTTATGTTATATTTGTCTGACCTACACGTGCCTCTTTGATTTAATTGTAAGCAAGATGACTGAATGATCAAAATCAATGTCAAACTGGCCAAAACACTCAATTTCAGTGGGGGTTGAATAATTTTGAACACAACTGTAAATGCTGAATTTACAGCAGTCAGGGAGTGGGCAGAATACAGGGAGCTCTGAGGTCTTCAGGTGGTTTTAATTGCTGAAAATCCCCGTACATTACAGATACAGCAGGAAACTGTAATTTCCATAGCGGGTATTATGCCACATATAGATATTATATTAAGATTCTTCTTCTCATCACTACAAATACCCATAAGCAGGATATCTGACTATTTTTATTCTCCATCCTTTTCACATTTACATTATTTGACACAAAGGCCATTTCATCCATTCATAAAGCCTATCCACACACCCATCAAATCAACATTCATGCAACTTACACACATGGCATATCAAAATAAGTATCAGAGGGCCTTCCTATAGCTTATGGATATCCACTGATATATCAGACAAGCATACATGTGCCATACCAATTTATATATCAGGTGAATGTTGTATAGTGTACCAATTCAAGGCTCTGTAGCTGCACTCAAACAATTCAAGCTCACCTCTCACAGCCATCACCCTCTCCCCAGGCTCTGCATCTGCACTCCCACCCAGTCCTGGGCCCAAACTCATTGCTTCCGTTCTAGCTGCTGCCACTATTTTCTAATTACCCTTTTCAAGTCCAAGCTTTTGGTCATTCCCATGCAATCCCTGCTGTACTCTTTCTGGCCACCAGCTCCACACTCCCCCTGCTCCTTTTGTTTCACTTACCTTTGTCCTTTAGATTGTAAGATCACGGGATGTCTGACTGAGCACCTGTATAAAGTGCTGTATCAGTAGGGTAATTATCCTACGGGCATGGTTGTCTGTTCCTTATGTGTCTTGTTACGTCTCATGTCTGTACGCATTGTAAAGTGCTAAGGATTCTATTGGCGCTACACAAGTGACTGTAACTGTACCAATGCCTAAGTTAGGGGAACATTAATAAAGTGCATCAAGGCATATATATCCGACCATAATTCATAAAATGTATTGATGCATGGAAATGACGCAACAGGGCATATCAGACAAACGCTCTCGAAGAACATTAATCCATATATGACAGGTGAACGTTTATTTACTGTACAAATACAGTAACCTGGCTGTAACATTAATGGACATCCCTATAGGGACCAAAAGCATGTATTGAACCCCATTCATACGTGAACTATGCTAATGTAGAACTCGACATTCTATGTCTATTATAACAATGTGTTTTTTGTACCGACACTCTTATCGCCCATCACCAAACATGAAGGGTAATCATATACCGTATCAAATGCTCATCTTGAAATTAGATGTACATTAGCACACCACTGTATATCATCAAGTCATGAACCAGGAGAGACATTCATATGATGTACCCACTCAACTATCAGATGAACCTACAAATTTCACACTAAGCATATCTATAACAAGCATTCTTCGCCTATAACATTAAGCGAGCATTCTTGTAGCATATCGAATCACCTAATTATAAGAACATACATCTCCTATTAATACATATGAATACTGGTTGAGCATTCAAGCAGCATATCAATGCATATCATTCCTAGATTGCCACTCATAAAGCATACCATAGTGTATAATTAGAACAAAATTACATTCATATGGCGAACCAATGCATGCATCTACACAACAAACCAAACAAACATACAAACGCTAAAGATGAACGGGGGGGGGTCAAAATACAGAGACTCAACAGACAGCACACAGGTAGGTAAAAAGAAAATCGTATCTGTAAAGAGAAGGAATGTGGAGGTTTGAATTCGATAGAACATAGTGAACGGTTTGTGTTAATACGTATCGGTCCAACTCGGCTTTGTGATCTTTATCCTGGTTTACAGCAGGGTGTGGGGATTTCTGAACCTATATATTGTGTTGAGGAGGAGAGAGCAATAAAAATCACCTTACAGAGACTGAAGTTGGAAGGAAGCATGCAGAAAGAGCAGGGAATTCAACAGAAAAGGTATTTGCAAGTCTTCTAAAAGATTTAAAGAGAATTATGACTTTTTTTATAGTAAATAGAATATATTTAGGGAATGAATAAACATTACAAAATATCCCCTTAAACTGTAACTTCACATTTTTTGATGAGTATAAGAACGTTGAGTATTATAATGTCAAATAGCAGCACCACATTGTGAGGCCGCTGGTCAAATTGCAGCAGCACATTGTGAGGTCGCTGGTCAAATTACAGCAGCACATTGTGAGTCTGCCGGTCAAATAGCAGCAGCACATTGTGAGGTCGCTGGTTAAATAGCAGCAACACATTGTGAGGTCGCTGGTTAAATAGCAGCAGCACATTGTGAGGTCGCTGGTTAAATAGCAGCAGCACATTGTGAGGTCGCTGGTTAAATAGCAGCAGCACATTGTGAGGTCGCTGGTTAAATAGCAGCAGCACATTGTAAGGCTACTGGTCAAATAGCAAAACATTGTGAGGTCGCTGGTTAAATAGCAGCAGCACATTGTGAGGTCGCTGGTTAAATAGCAGCAGCACATTGTGAGGCCGCAGGTTAAATAGCAGCAACACATTGTGTTGCCGCTGGTCAAATAGCAGCAGCACATTGGGAGTCTGCCAGTCAAATAGCAGCAGCACATTGTGAGGCTGTCGGTCAAATAGCAGCAGCACATTGTGAGGCTGCCGGTCAAATAGCAGCAGCACCTTGTGAGGCTGCCGGTCAAATAGCAGCAGCACATTGTGAGGCTGTCGGTCAAATAGCAGCAGCACATTGTGAGGCTGCCGGTCAAATAGCAGCAGCACCTTGTGAGGCTGCCGGTCAAATAGCAGCAGCACATTGTGAGGTCACTGGTTAAATAGCAGCAGCACATTGTGAGGTCACTGGTTAAATAGCAGCAGCACATTGTGAGGTCCCTGGTTAAATAGCAGCTGCACATTGTGAGGTCGCTGGTTAAATAGCAGCAGCACATTGTGAGGTCACTGGTTAAATAGCAGCAGCACATTGTGAGGTCGCTGAATAAATAGCAGCAGCACATTGTGAGGTCGCTGGTTAAATAGCAGCAGCACATTGTGAGGTCGCTGGTTAAATAGCAGCAGCACATTGTGAGGTCGCTGGTTAAATAGCAGCAGCACATTGTGAGGTCGCTGTTAAATAGCAGCAGCACATTGTAAGGCTACTGGTCAAATAGCAAAACATTGTGAGGTCGCTGGTTAAATAGCAGCAGCAAATTGTGAGGTCGCTGGTTAAATAGCAGCAGCACATTGTGAGGCCGCAGGTTAAATAGCAGCAACACATTGTGTTGCCGCTGGTCAAATAGCAGCAGCACATTGGGAGTCTGCCAGTCAAATAGCAGCAGCACATTGTGAGGCTGTCGGTCAAATAGCAGCAGCACATTGTGAGGCTGCCGGTCAAATAGCAGCAGCACCTTGTGAGGCTGCCGGTCAAATAGCAGCAGCACATTGTGAGGCTGTCGGTCAAATAGCAGCAGCACATTGTGAGGCCGCTGGTCAAATAGCAGCAGCACATTGTGTTGCCGCTGGTCAAATAGCAGCAGCACTTTGTGAGTCTGCCGGTCAAATAGCAGCAGCACATTGTGAGGCTGCCGGTCAAATAGCAGCAGCGCATTGTGAGGCTGCCGGTCAAATAGCAGCAGCGCATTGTGAGGCTGCCGGTCAAATAGCAGCAGCACATTGTGAGGCTGCCGGTCAAATAGCAGCAGCACCTTGTGGGGTTGCCGGTCAAATAGCAGCAGCACATTGTGAGGTCACTGGTTAAATAGCAGCAGCACATTGTGAGGCCGCTGGTCAAATAGCAGTAGCACATTGTGAGGCCGCTGGTCAAATAGCAGCAGCACATTGTGAGGCCGCTGGTCAAATAGCAGCAGCACATTGTGAGGCCCTGGACACAGCACATTGTGAGGCCACTGGGTAAATAGCAGCAACACTTTCTGATGCCACTGGTTAAATAGCAGCAACACATTGTGAGGCCACTGGTTAAATAGCAGCAACACATTGTGAGGCCACTGTTAAATAGCAGCAACACATTGTTGAGGCCACTGGTTCAAATAGCAGCAACACATTGTGAGGCCACTGGTTAAATAGCAGCAGCACATTGTGAGGCCCTGGACACAGCACATTGTGAGGCCACTGGGTAAATAGCAGCAACACTTTCTGATGCCACTGGTTAAATAGCAGCAACACATTGTGAGGCCACTGGTTAAATAGCAGCAACACATTGTGAGGCCACTGGTTAAATAGCAGCAACACATTGTGAGGCCACTGGTTAAATAGCAGCAACACATTGTGAGGCCACTGGTTAAATAGCAGCAGCACATTGAGAGGCCACTGGTTAAATAGCAGCTGCACATTGAGAGGTTGCTACTCATACACATCTTGCTTGGAACAATAATAATGATACTTACTTGAAAATCTGCCTCTCTACACCTGCATAAAGGTGGTTTAATTGTTTGGTACAGCATGAAGGATGATTAGCAACAATCACAATTTTATTTCTGAATTCTGGACAAAAAAGGCAGGTATATTGGTAATGGTACAGGTAGCTCTCGTGACAGTGCCAGCAGGTAAGTAACAAAAATCACAATATGATTATTTTGTCCATTCTGCACAGCCCTAGTGTCCAGGTTAACAAAGGAAATGTATTATGATGTCACAAAGCACATGGCCATTTTTCACTTCACTCAGAATCACTTTGTTCAATATTTTGTCAGATAGAAAGGTTTTCTTTCTTAAGAAAGCCGCAGGGTGTGAATAGTGCTAGTAGATTTCCTGACATTGTGTGACATAGTTACCAGAGAGACTGCAAGATGGAATATGAGGGAAGTGAGTCACTGCATTGCAGAGATATGGAGGATAATGGAAAGATATGAAGGGAGCTTGGAATCAAATCCAAAGCCATGATTCAGAGTTGAAATGGTACAGCACCTTGTGATTAAAAAAAGAAAAAGAAATGTAGGAGCACTTGTAAACCATCACAAAATGATTATGACTTTAACCTTACAATGACAAGAGAGTTTGTGTACAAAAGGATGAAACGTGTCTTGGTGGTATTTGGTGACATTCTATACATATATTATTCATTATTGTTTTTAATAGCGTTTGTAGCTAACAAATCAAGTTGTACTGAAATTTCTGAGACAGTTTGGCTGTTAAAAAGAAAGCTTCCATAGGGTGGCCAAACTACAGGAACTGCAGATGTAAGTGGCTCTAAGCAAGGCGAGTGTGAAAATCCATTTGTTTATACTTCTATACAGTTGCAAGAAAAAGTATGTGAACCCTTTGGGATTACGTGGAGTTTTGCATGAATTGGTCATAAAATGTGCTCTGATCTTCATCTAAGTCACAACAATTTGAAAAACACAGTCTGCTTAAAATAATACAACACAAACATTATATGTTTTCATGTGTTTACTGAACATAACATGTAAACATTCACAGTGCAGGGTGGAAAAAGTATGTGAACCCCTAGCCTAATGACTTCTCTAAGAGCTAATTGGAGCCAGGAGTGAGCCAACCTTGAGTCCAATCAGTGTGATATTATTGGATGTGTTGCTGAAAGCTGTCCTGCCCTTTAAAAACACACACCAGTTTTGGGTTTACTGGTTTCAAGAAGCACTGCCTGATGTGAACCATGCCTCGCAGAAAAGAGCTCTCAGAAGACCTACGATGAAGAATTGTTGACTTGCATGAAGCTGGAAAGGGTTACAAAAGTATCTCCAAAAGCCTTGATGTTCATGTGTCCACGGTAAGACAGACTGTCTACAAATGGAGAAAGTTCAGCACTGTTGCTACTCTCCCTAAGCGTGGTCGTCCTGTAAAGATGACTGCAAGAGCACAGCACAGAATGCTTAATGAGGTAAAGAAGAATCCTAGAGTGTCAGCTAAAGACTTACAGAAATCTCTGGCACATGCTAACATTTTTGTTGACACATTTACAATAAGGAAAACATTAAACAAGAATGGAGTACATGGGAGGACACCACGGAGGAAGCCATTGCTGTCCAAAAAGAATATTGCAGCACGTTTGAAGTTTGCAAAACAGCACCTGGATGTTCCACAGCACTACTGGCAAAATATTCTGTGGACAGATGAAACCAAAATTGAGTTGTTTGGAAAAAACACACAACACTATGTGTGGAGAAAAAAAAGGCACAGCACACCAACATCAAAACCTCATCCCTACTGTAAAACATGGCGGAGGGAGCATCGTGATTTGGGGCTGCTTTGCTGCCTCAGGGCCTGGACAGATTGTTGTCATTGATGGAAAAATGAATTTCAGAGTTTATGAAGACATTTTGCAGGAAAACGTAAGACCATCTGTCCGCCAACTGAAGCTCCACAGAGGATGGGTGATGCAACAGGACAATGACCCAAAGCATGCAAGTAATTCAACAAAAGAATGGCTTCAACAAAACAAAATACGCCTTCTGGAGTGGCCCAGTCAGAGTCCTGACCTCAACCCGATTGAAATGCTGTGGCATGACCTTAAGAGAGCGATTCACACCAGACATCCCAAGAATATTGCTACACTGAAACGGTTTTGTGAAGAGGAGTGGTCCAAAATTACTCCAGATCGTTGTGCAGGTCTGATCTGCAACTACAGGAAACGTTTGGTTGAGGTTATTTCTGCCAAAGGAGGGTCAACCAGTTATTAAGTCCAAAGGTTCACATACGTTTTCCACCCTGCACTGTGAATGTTTACAAGTTCTGTTCAATAAAAACATGAAAACATATAATGTTTGTGTTGTATTATTTTAAGCAGACTGTGTTTTTCAAATTGTTGTGACTTAGATGAAGATCAGAGCACATTTTATGACCAATTCATGCAAAACTCCATGTAATCCCAAAGGGTTCACGTACTTTGTCTTGCAACTGTATATTAGCATTCCTCTTCCTACAAAAGATCTTTTGTTGTTTTAGCTAAACCAACCTTATGGAGGAGATATACTGAATAGGCCTTATCAAGCAGATACAAAAAGGTGGGATCAATAAGAGATGCTTGATGTAAAGCTCTATAAAGTGTGAGTGCTTCACTCTTTATCGCTCTAAATTTTCATGTAGAATCAGACTACCTGCCTCCACAATGTATTTTAAGAATTGTCTGTATCCAAACTTGAGGAGTCATCATCACATGTGTATACAGTAGATATCCTGCACAGTGGAGCCCAGAAAGTTTATCACTAAGGCTGGCTGTCCACTGGGTCTCTATTTGTGCGACTGCAAAGTCGTCTGTAGTAGTCAGACTAATCCCACAACAAAGAGGAGATTCAACCCCCTTCTACCGCCTCCGACTTTCCTCAGACAACGTCAGACGACTTAGGTTTGACTACAACAGACTAGTGATTTTTCCCCCTTTTCAATGGGATTTGTCAGACTTTGTCGGATGATATGGTATAGCAAACATGAAAAAAATGCCCTGATTTTGGTGCTTCAGTTCGGCCAGTTTTAACAGGCGAATACCATAGGATTCAATTTACGACAATATTTTAGTTTTCATTTTTTTATTAAACTGTTTATTCTTTTCATTAGTGAGGAGAAGGGGGGTTTGTGAGGGTCCTGAGAACGAGCAACAGCACTAATGGCTTGCTCTATGGTGGGGCCCGCTCAGGTCTCACAAGGTTTTATCTTGTATGTGCCATTACAGGGATGAATGCTCCATATGCAAATCAGCCTGCTCCCACCCAAAAAGGGTAACCAGTGCTGACTGCCAAGAACGTCATCCCTGCACAAGAGGTGCAGCAACCCCCGACGATCGTTTCGGCCTTGTTAGGCCTCGTCAGGAGGGTATAGCCGACACCCCTCTAGGCACACCAAGCAAGGGGTCCACGTCTGGATGACCCTGTAGACTAATAGTGAGGAGAAGGGGCGGTGAGCGCAGACTGATTTGCATAGGGAGCATTCATCCTTGTAATGGCACAAGCAAGCTAAAACCTTGTGAGACCTGAGCGGGCACCCACCTTAGAGCAGGCCACTAGTGCTGTTGCTCGTCCTCAGGATCCTCACCCCCCCCTTTCTCTCACTATTCTTTTATCAGCAAAAAGTATATTTACTTTTCTGAACATCTTTTTGCTGAAATTTTCGATACCTGATTTTTTTAAAAAAAGGCTTTTTTCTTCAATCCGTCTGTCTTCGGCGGTGCTGTAGTGGGGAAAGCATCCCTTTCAGCACCAGGGACAGCAGGCAGAGTTCAGTGACGCTGCGGGTTTTTTTTCTTTGAAATCGGGCAGTCTGCCCTTCGATCCTCCATAGTCACTTGCAGTGGACAGCCCAGATCATTTAAAAAAAGTTGTCCATAGTCCGACGACCAAGTCGCTCATCCGACTACAGACCCAGTGGATGGCCAGCCTTATACGATCAACAGCTGACAAAACATACACATTTACCTTTTTAGAATAAATGCCTCCATGAGAGTTTAAAAGTTGTGATGTTATTTTTGTGTTTTGATTTATTGCTTTCACTCAATAAAATTTTCATTTATAAAAGTTGTGAGGTAAATCCAAGATGGCTGCCTCCACATATAAACATTAACCAATCTTAAAGGGGCCATTACCGTTAAATGTACTCCAGCTCAGTTCTACTAGCCTGATTTTGTTATTATTTTAAGATGATTTACGGAAAGAAACTGTCACTTCCAGGTGGCGGTGTCATGATAACAAGAAGCATACATTCAGTAATTGACAACAAAAAGAAAAAAGAAAATACGTGCCTAAAGGATCTTTCCGAAACACAGTGTTCATGACGGTAGCGTGAAGCTTCACCCTGTCCCACTCTTTCAGCATCAGCCCCGAGCCGACAAATCTCTGCATCATACGATCGGCGATGAGCTGCAATCTGGGCAGAAGACAAGAAACACAGTGATTATTGCAGGTTCTGTCATTCATTTACAGGCACTGGAAACAAAACCCGACAGCGAGAACAAACACCCAGATATCTCAATTAGAACGGTACAGTCTTCACAGGGGGACTGAAGCAAAACGCAAGGAATAAAACTGGAAAATTACGTGATTCTCAGAATATTGAGCATTTAACATAAATGTGAAGGAAAAAAAGTGAAATTTAATTTAATGCTACAACACAGATTATAATGTAACAAAGTTACAATCCTATCGTTATTACCAGGAGTGGTTATGACATCATTGTGCTGCTTGATATGCAAATTAGTGATGTATTACTGAGGGCTGGGTGATTTCCTCAATTTTCATGATTAAATAGCATTTGAGGATGACCTTAATTTTACTTTTATGAAAATTGAGGAATGCAGAAATTTTAGTTGGCGGAGTGTCTGTCACAGCACTAGTAGAACAGAGCTGACTGGTTCGGCAGGCGTTTGCCTGATCTCGTACTCGATTTCATCATGTAAAATTTAGGTAATTGCCCACCCCTACGTAATAAACATATTTTTAGCCAGTTTACCCTTTACATTTCTTCTGTATTTCATGAGATCCACAACTTACTTGGATCAAGCACAACTTTATTTAAAATTTTACATAATAAAGAAATAAAAAAAGACAAAATACTGTTGTTACTGGACAAAATGTTTACATAGGGGGTTATTCACGTAGCGCTGGTATTTTGCAGTAGTTTATTTATTTATTTATTTATAAAGGATTTTACCAGGAAGGATACATTGAGATTTCTCTCGTTTTCAAGTATGTCCTGGGTTCAAGAAAATTGAAGTGTTACAGTTACAGAAATACAAAGTAATACAATGCAAGATATTTAAAAAAAACCAACACAAATATACAGATTAACAGAAAAATATGTAGGAAATATAGTCACTAGGTTACATGTTTACAGGTGCATTCTGTATTGAGGTATGTTAGTAAGGAGCTTTTGAGTGACTTAAGACTGGGGGAAGATTTGATGGTGTCTGGGAGGTTATTCCATAATTGTGGTGCTCTGTAGGAAAATGAGGACCGAGCCACTGTCTTTTTGTATTGTGGTATAGCAAGTAAGGTGCTGGTCCTGCATCGGAGGTTATAGGATGAGGGAGCTGCTGGGGGAAGCAGTCTATTCAGGTAGGGTGGCAGCTTCCCAGAGATGCTCTTAAACACCAGGCTGGAAAGGTGAAGGGTGCGTCTGGATTCCAGTGATGGCCAGTTTAGCTCTTTTAACATGTCACAATGGTGGGTCATGTAGTTACATTGTAGCGCAAAGCGGCACAATGAGTTATACAATGTAGTAAGTTTATGAAGGTGTGTTTGCGGGGCGGCTGCATACACTACATCTCCGTAATCAATAGCCGGCATAAGCATTTGCTGTACAATCTGCTTTCTTACCGCGGGACTCAGGCAGGATTTGTTTCTGTACAGGGCACCTAGTTTGGGGTAAAGTTTAGATGAGAGTTTTTCGATGTGGGGGCCAAAGGATAGATTAGGGTCCAACCACATACCTAGATATTTGAGAGTAGTGACTGTGGTCAGCGTGCCATTTGATTTTGTCCCAACACATAGATGGGGATTTTGCAATTTGTGTAGTTTATGTGCGGTTCCAAAGAGCATCGTTACAGTTTTGTCAGTATTTAAAAAAAGTTTGTTGTTTTTGATCCTTGTAAACATGTTGCTTAGCTGGATGCATTTGGTAGTTGCAGCCGCCCCATCAGGGAATAGGTGCGACCCCACCCCTCCTGTATTATGTATGTTTTATTGTACCTCCAGCCCAGGTCATCTTTTGCAGCATGATTCCGCTCCGTGTCTTTGTTTTTCTGATCCCAAGGTGGAGTTTTGATAAATATGACCCACCAGTTTGCCTCATGACTGAAAAGCAGCGTGGGCAGTGATGGTTCGCTACACAGCAGCCTGTGGCTTCATTTTGGATAGGACTCACCCTCACTAGAGGTGCCTTGACGTTTGGCGGGTGAGCTACTCTTTTAATGGCCATTGACAGAAACCAAAACCTCTAATTGCATTTTATTTCACACAGTATAATGGGAATAAGCGCAGATGACATTTTTCTCCTTGTTAGTTGAAATAGTTTTTCGCAGTTTAAAACCTGAGTCACACCTTGGCGTTTCACAAAAGCCAAATTCAAACAGCAGCAGGGAAGGATTAATCGATGAAGCCTCTCCTGCCATTGTTTAAATTTCTCTTTTTGACACAGTGACATTTGTTGTGGTTGTAAAAACAGTGATTTTCATCATTATTTGCAACGGCTGGCACTTTGTGAATAACCCCTTTAGAGGTTTCTTCAATAATTCTTATTATAAAGAATGTTTACTTTCTTTTTTTAAATCCATATTCTGTCAGAGTAAGAATGAAAACCTATGTAATAGAACACAAGACCCATTTTCTTGTGGAATTAGAAAGAAAAAAAAAATTAACCTACGAGTTCAGAAAATACAATAAAAAGAGAGCTTAAGGCTAGAGATTGGTAGAAGAATCAAAGTCGTTAGTTAAGGAACAGAAACAGGGTGAGATCGGAGTGCAGATACGATGGGGTTGAGAGGTGGAGAGGAAACAATACGTTTCCGTGATTCACTCTGCTGTACAGTAATTGCCAAAGAACCATTTCCAATTAAGAATTGGTTTATAGAAGAGAGCAGAATAACAGGTCAGCATTAGAGCTACAACTTATCTTCCATTACAAGCACATCATATAAGAACGTATAACAGAAAGACAGTGAGTGTTTGAAGGGGGGAAAAAATAGATTGCATAAATTCAATATTAGTCCAGTTAAAATTACACACACACACAAACATATATAGACACACACACACATCCCCTCACAAACATATACACACTCACTCACAAACCTAGGAGGTAAAGGGGTTCGGTGGAGGCGCTCGTCTCTAGAGACGTTAGTATTAAGTAGTTGCTGCCAACTGGGGGATAGCACAGGCTCTCGAGAGGTTGTGCAGATAGAATCGGGAAAAAAACAGTGGAATTCCTAGTGGCGCAGTAATTAGATGTACGTTTGTGGTATAGCTCAGATATTATCAAGGCTAATTGCGTGCACCATAAATACAAGGTGCAGATGCAAAACACAGAGGATATAAAGTGCTAGTGCAATATCCTGAGTGTGCAAATAGGGTTACAATACAGATGCAATACAGTTAAAGTGCAAGTGCAACAATACAGATGGGAGACAATATAGCAAGGCTATTGGAAACAGGGGGATAATGGCTGATGAAGTCCAGAATAATTAGGACTGTCTGCCAATGAAAGTCATAAAGATCTTTATTGATGGTTAGTCCGGTTCCTAAGTGGATGGGTGATGCATCAAATGTGCTCAAGAATATTGTCAATATTACCCTTTCCACAAATATAACGAGTCTGTTGGAAGTGTCCGTTCTCCTAGTAGTCTTGATGGGCTCCACAATAGGGGATATAATGAGAGAAGAGAGATAATAGTGTGATACCGTCTATATGTAAAGTGCAATAGATTAGAAAAAATGCACACTTACAAGATCCAGAGCCTTTTGAATCCAGGCTCTGGAGTGGAGCGCCTTGTGCCTAGAATTAAGGTGGTCACTGCCCTTCTTTACACGGTCTTCTTATTCGACCTCAGATGGGGGGGACATAAGAGCAGAGAAGAGACAGCGCTCTCATAGCATGACATCAGCCTTAAAATCGTGTGTTGAGAGAGATAAGAGTCACACTCACCGATTCAGGAGCCTTAATGGTCCAGGCTCAACTGTTACGCATGTGGTGCTCCTTAGCAGTGAGCTCCTGAACCTCTTTGGCTGCTTGCTCTGCTTGCTCTGCGTCCAGGTCGTTGTTGGGGTATCTGTGGTACTAATAATAGTCTTACCCAGATAAAAAGCTGGTAAAGGTGTGAAATGAGCTCAATTACTCTCTTATGATGATTAAAAAATTATATTTTATTTTTATTGTGCAAAATTACAAAAGTGCAGAGTATGCTGAAAGTAAAAAATATATGGTGGGAGTCGAGACGCGTTTCGGTGCAACAGGCACCTTCCTTCCCCCACTTTCACATATATCGACTGAGGAAGGTGCCTGTTGCACCGAAACGCGTCTCGACCCCCCCCCATATATTTTTTACTTTCAGCATACTCTGCACTTTGTAATTTTGCACAATAAAAATAAAATATAATTTTTTAATCCTCATAAGAGAGTAATTGAGCTCATTTCACACCTTTACCAGCTTTTTATCTGGGTAAGACTATTATTAGTACCACAGATACCCCAACAACGACCTGGACGCAGAGCCAGCAGCCAAAGAGGTTCAGGAGCTCACCGCCAAGGAGCACCACATGCGTAACAGTTGAGCCTGGACCATTAAGGCTCCTGAATCGGTGAGTGTGACTCTTATCGCTCTCAACACACGATTTTAAGGCTGATGTCATGCTATGAGAGCGCTGTCTCTTCTCTGCTCTTATGTCCCCCCATCTGAGGTCGAATAAGAAGACCGTGTAAAGAAGGGCAGTGACCACCTTAATTCTAGGCACAAGGCGCTCCACTCCAGAGCCTGGATTCAAAAGGCTCTGGATCTTGTAAGTGTGCATTTTTCTAATCTATTGCACTTTACATATAGACGGTATCACACTATTATCTCTCTTCTCTCATTATATCCCCTATTGTGGAGCCCATCAAGACTACTAGGAGAACGGACACTTCCAACAGACTCGTTATATTTGTGGAAAGGGTAATATTGACAATATTCTTGAGCACATTTGATGCATCACCCATCCACTTAGGAACCGGACTAACCATCAATAAAGATCTTTATGACTTTCATTGGCAGACAGTCCTAATTATTCTGGACTTCATCAGCCATTATCCCCCTGTTTCCAATAGCCTTGCTATATTGTCTCCCATCTGTATTGTTGCACTTGCACTTTAACTGTATTGCATCTGTATTGTAACCCTATTTGCACACTCAGGATATTGCACTAGCACTTTATATCCTCTGTGTTTTGCATCTGCACCTTGTATTTATGGTGCACGCAATTAGCCTTGATAATATCTGAGCTATACCACAAAAGTACATCTAATTACTGCGCCACTAGGAATTCCACAGTTTTTTTCCCCACACTCACAAACATACCTATATTTTTGTGCAATTGTTTTTACAAGAAGCATGATTTTTTTTGTACAAACTGTACGAAAAATAATTTACAGGTTGATATCTTAAAGTAATAAGTAATGTTTATTGCAGACGTTTGTTTCATTCATATGAATGAATATGAACCAAGTGGTTTCATTCATATGCGTCCATGAATTTTCTTTTTGTGTTGTAAATACAAACAGACAATGAGACAGACAAAATAATTTTGTTTTATAGCATCTGGAACATAGAAATAAAACTATTTGAGTACTTCTTTGGGAAGAGGAAAGCAGATATGCTGGAGCAGTGAGAAGGAAGCAGACATGCTAGAGCAGTGAGGGAGTGTGCGAGCCCTGACTGTGAGAGGGAAGCAGACTTGCTGGAGCAGTCAGGGACTGTGTGAGCCCTGGCTGTGAGAGTGAAGCAGATATAATGGAGCATTGAGGGTGTATGTGAGGAGCTGCATAGAGACTCCATTCTGTGTGAAGTAACAGCATTCATCTGATCTGCTGATCCAGTGTATCAACTGGATTTTCGGAAATTGGTAAAACAAGTTTTTTTTTTATTTATCAAGAAGAATCTATATACACATTTTCACGCCTGTAACATCTTCTGTTTTCGAGATATAGGTATCATGTTTAAAATATTCACTCCCCATTTTCAATCCACTTGGGATTTTTGGAAAATGGTAAAACACGCTTTTTTAAGGTTTCAAGAAGATTGTAAATAACAATTTTCACACCTGTAACATCTTTGGTTTTTGAAATAAAGGTATACTGATAAAAGTATTCACCTCCCCTTTTTCCCCCCTCTCCACTGGATTTTCAGAAAATGGCAAAATACGTTTTTTTATTTTTCAAGATGAATCTAAATACCAAATTTTCATGCCTGTAAAATCTTCTGTTTTTGAGATATCGGTAGCCTGTTTAAAATGTATTCACCCCTTTTATCACCCCCCCCCCACTTGGGATTTTTGAAAAATGGTAAAACGTGTTGTTTTATTTTTCACACCTGTAATATCTTTGGTTTTTGAAATATAGGTATACTGATAACAGTATTCGCACCCCTTTACTGGATTTTCGGAAAATGGTAAAACACGTTTGGGTTTTTTCACGAAGATTGTAAATACCAAATTTCACACCTGTATCATCTTTGGTTTTTGAACTATAGGTATACTGATACAAGTATTCACCCCCCAACTAGATTTTTGGACAATGGTAAAAATAAGTGGTTTTTTTTTTATTTTTCAAGACCAATAAATACCAATTTTCATGCTTGTAACAGCTTCTGGTTTTGAGATATAGGTATCCTGTTAAAAATATTCAACCCCCTTTTTTCGCCCCCCTAAACTTGGATATTTGAAAAAATAAATAAATAGGTAAAACACGTGTTTTTTTGTTTTTCAAGAAGATTGTAAATAATCAATTTTCACAACTGTAACATCTGTGGTTTTTGAGCTATAGATATCTTGTTTAAAATATTCAACCACTTTTTCACCCCCTTAGGGGCAGAATTTCCAAAAATTGTTCTTTAGTGGGTGCCTACACCATAAAAACAATGTACCTTCAAAATTTCAAATTCTTAGGTTAAATGGTTTGAGCTGGGCGTTGATGAGTCAGTCAGGACTTTCGCTTTTATAATTCGATATGTAACTATTGTGACAGAGTATGGGAATCTGTGTATGTTAGCAGGAGGCTGACTGATGCAGTATTTTCCGGTCAGTAAGGGGTTACACCTTCCCTGGCAGCAGCCACAGCTGCAACTCCTTAACAAGCGAATATAGCAGTTTCCAGCACAGAGGAAGGCAGAAAAAGATTGCATTTGAAAGACTGAGGTGTGGAATGCACAGAACTGCAGGAAGGGCTTGCTGGCATGTATGTAAAAAGGGACAGAGTTTTTTTGTTTATACTGGGGGCAGAATAACTGCCCCAGTATCCCGTAGTGAGGGGACAAATTTGTTTAGTTAGACTCCTAAAGGAAGGAGTAGGCCAATTTGTTTGGGTTTAATTTTTGTTTGGTAATACAAGTGTACCCAGTGTTTAAAGAGACCTTGTTTTGTGGCGTTCAATAAAAGAGGTACACCTCCAAATCCTGTGCTTCTCTGAGCGGCCCTAACACACTATCAAGTGTCTGCAACCGTGGCTCTCCAGATTTGGAACTACATCTCCCACAAGGTTGGCTGGACCAGGGACGTGCCGTCTGGGTAGGCAGGTGAGGCACAGCCTCACCTGCCATTAATAGGTAAAGTAAAGTATACTCATTTGCTCTGCGCTGTCTCACCGTCGGCTCTGTCCTCTGTGCGCATTCTTTTTCGAGCCTGCGCAATTTGCCTACATTTCCCCGCTACACTAATTGCGTAGGCTTCTCAGGAGGTCTGCATCGCGTCTGTTCAAATAGCAACACACACACACACAGAGAGGCACTGACAGAGCAATGGAATGGCTTGGACCAATGGGAAAGCACCCAAGGTTTAAAAGTAACATCAGGAAGCATTATTTTACTCAGAGGGTGGTGGATACATGGAACAGCCTTCCAGTAGAAGTGGTAGAGGCCAAAACAGTAATTGAATTTAAGCAAGCATGGGATAGGCATAAGGCTATCCTAAACAAAAGATTAATCCAGGTAAAGTATCCTGATGTAATTGCAGACTAGATGGGCCGAAAGGTTCTTATCTGCCGACATTTTTCTATGTTTCTATGTTTTCTATGTCTAGGCCAGGGGTCAGCAACCTTGGCTCCCTGATGTTTTGGGAACTACATTTCCCATGTGGCTCAGTTCCCTCTAGTGGTGGATACAGAGTAGGACAGGCACAAAAAAACTTTTTCTATCAATTTTTTTTTTAATAGTAAAGTATGATATGATGAAAATAATGGTATCTTTAGAAAGTCCATTTAATGGCGAGAAAAATGGTATGTAACATGTGTGGGTACAGTAAATGAGTAAAAGATAATTTACAGCCAAACACAATCCGCAGAAAGTTAGTTAATATCTGTGTTTATCTGGCTCTAATACTAGCCAGTGCCTCACCAGCCAACGACCTCACCGCACATCCCTGGGCTGTACGTATATAAACGGCTTGTTTCCCATAGGGAGACACAAACATGCACACAATCTTCCTCACACACATTCACATATACATACATTGTCACGCACACTCGCACACAATGCATTGCCCACAGAAGCCAAGCCGGTCATGTTCAGTTTCACTGCATTTAAGATTTGTCGTTGCAACTGACCACATAGAAACATAGAACATAGAAAAATGTCGGCAGGTAAGAACCTTTCGGCCCATCTAGTCTGCCCAATTACATGGATACTTTACCTGGATTTATCTTTTGTTTAGGATAGCCTTATGCCTATCCCATGCCTGCTTAAATTCAATTACTGTTTTGGCCTCTACCATTTCAACTGGAAGGCTGTTCCATGTATCCACCACCCTCTCAGTAAAATAATGCTTCCTGATGTTACTTTTAAACCTTTGCCCCTCTAATCTAAGACTATGTCCTCTTGTTTTGCTACTTTGTTTCCGTTTAAATATACTCCCTTCCTCTACCTTGTGGATTCCCTTTACGTATTTAAATGTTTCTATCATATCTCCTCTGTCTCGTCTTTTTTCCAAGCTGTACATGTTAAGATCATTAAGCCTTTCCTGGTAACTTTTATCCTTCAAGCCGTTCACCATTTTAGTAGCCCTTCTCTGAACTCTCTCTAAGATGTCTATATCCTTCTGGAGATACGGTCTCCAGTACTGCACACAGTACTCCAAGTGAGGTCTCACCAGTGCTCTGTACAGTGGCATGAGCACTTCCCTTTTCCTACTGCTACTACCTCTCCCTACACAACCAAGCATTCTGCTAGCATTTCCTGCTGCTCTATTACATTGACTACTTACACTTAGATCCTCTGAAATAATAACCCCTAAATCCCTTTCCTCAGATGTTGAGGTTAGGACTGTATCAAATATTCTATATTCAGCCCTTGGGTTTTTACGTCCCAGGTGCATTATCCTGCACTTATTCACATACATTAAAACTCAATTGCCACAGCTCCGACCATTTTTTTAGTTTACCTAAATCATTTGTCATTTGGCTGATCCCTCCAGGAACGTCAACCCTGTTGCAAATCTTTGTGTCATCAGCAAAAAGACATACTTTTCCATTAATACCTTCTGCAATATCACTAATAAAAATATTAAAGAGAATGGGTCCAAGTACTGACCCCTGAGGTACCCCACTGGTAACAAGACCTTGCGCCGAATAAACTCCATTTACCACAACCCTCTGTTGCCGGTCACTCAGCCACTGCCTAATCCATTCAACAATATTGGAATCCAAGCTCAAAAATTGCAATTTATTGATAAGCCTTCTATGCGGAACAGTATCAAAAGCCTTACTGAAATCTAAATAAGCAATGTCTACTGCACCACCTATGTCTATTATTTTTGTTACCCAATCCAAAAAATCAATAAGATTAGTTTGGCATGATCTCCCTGAGGTAAACCCATGTTGTTTCTGGTCCTGTAATCTATGTGTTTTAAGATGTTCAACAATCCTTTCCTTTAACATGGTTTCCATTAATTTCCCCACTACTGACGTAAGACTAACTGGCCTATAGTTCCCCGATTCCTCCCTACTACCCTTCTTGTAAATGGGCACAACATTTGCTAATTTCCAGTCTTCTGGGACGACTCCCGTTAACAAGGATTGGTTAAATAAATCTGTTAACGGTTTTGCGATTACATCACTGAGCTCTTTTAATAATTTAGGGTGGATCCCATCAGGCCCCATTGACTTATTTGTCTTTACTTTAGACAGCTGCTGTAGAACCACCTCCTCTGTAAACTCATATGTAAATGTCTCGTTAGTGTTTCCTCCTAACTGAGGTCCCTTTCCTTCCTTTTCTTCTGCAAAGACTGAACAAAAATATTCATTGAGGCAGTCAGCGAGACTTTTATCCTCTTACATACCTTCCTTCCTTTGTTTTTAATCTAACTAATCCTTGTTTTACTTTTCTTTTCTCGTTTATGTATCTAAAAAAAACTTTCTCCCCCTTTTTTACGGACTGAGCTATTTTCTCTTCTGCTTGTGCTTTGGAAGTTCTTATAAATTGCTTTGCCTCTTTCTGCCTAATCTTACTTATAGGTTTGCCTATCTTCTTCACTCAGAGTTGTTTTATAATTATTGAATGCTATCTTTTTGTTCTTCACTATTTTGGCCACTTCTGCAGAGTACCACAGTGGTTTCTTCCCTTTTTTGTTTTTGCTAACAAGCCGAATGCAATTGACTGTGGCCCTTTAAACTCCTCCAGTCTGATAATGACTCATTCACACAAAATCTCATTTTAGAAAAATCAGTTTTTTTAAAGTCTAAAACTTTTGTTTTTGTGTGGTGCAGCTCCATCCCTGTTCTTACATTAAACCACACTGACTGGTGATCACTAGATCCCAAATTTTCACCTACAACAACGTCTGATGTATAGACATCACACCACATGTCTTGTACTTCTGAGGCTCAGAGAACAAACACTTTTTTTTAACCTCTACTGTACAGAAAGACTCTTTATGTAGCTCACTGACCTATGTAAGAATACAATCACGATGAGCCAGTACTCAAAGACCAGAAGACCATATCCTATATAATAAAAGTTTCAAAGTCCGTCGCTGTCAAGCGCTGAGTGCGCATGCGCGACGGACTTTGAAACTGTTAGAAAGAAAAAAGCTGAGCCGTTGGAGAGGCGCGCGCAAAGCGCCTCTCCCTCTCTCACCTCCTCACAGATCAGTCACTGAGCTGGCCTCAGCCCTGACCGCTAGCTTGCCTCCTGCTCGCCGGAGGCTGGGCCAATGTAGGCCCACCGGCGAGCAGGGACTTCAAGATGGCATGATGTCAGAGGAAGCCCGCCAGCGGCCATCTTGAAGTCCCTGCTCGCCGATGGGCCCAGCCCCGGCGAGAAGGGACTTCAAGATGGCCACTGGCGGGCCCCCTCCGATGATGTCAGAGGAAGCCCGCCGGCATCCATCTTGAAGTCCCTGCTCGCCGAAGGGCTCAGCCTCCAGCGAGCAGGGACTTCAAGATGGCCGCCGGCAGGCCCCCTTTGATGTCAGAGAGGACCCGCCAGTCAGAGGGGGCCCGCCAGCGGTCATTGAGCTGGTGCAAATATATCCATGCTTGAGCTGGGGCCAATTACATCCATGTGTGAGCTGGGGCCAATTACATCCATGTGTGAGCTGGGGGCAATTATATCCATGTTTGAGCTGGGGCAATTATATCCATGTTTGAGCTGGGGGCAATTATATCCATGTGTGAGCTGGGGGCAATTATATCCATGCGTGAGCTGGGGGACAATATATTCATGTGTGAGCTGCTGGGGGCAATTATATCCATGTGTGAGCTGGGGCAAATATACCCATGTGTGAGCTGGGGGCTCTCTGTAATAAATATGCCCACTTACAATCTAAGTGGGTCCTGTTCTAGTGAGCTTACAGTCTAAGAGGGTCCTGTTCCTGTGAACATACAATCTAAGAGGGGCCTGTTGCCAGGAGCTTACAATCTAAGTTGGGCCTGTTCCCGTGAGTTTACAATCTAAGAGGGGCCATTTCCTGTGAGCTTACACTCTAAGAAGGGCCTGTTCCTGTGAGTTTACAATCTAAGAGGGTAAAGAGGAACCCGCTCCCGTGAGCTTACAATCTAAGAGGATAAAGAGGAACACGATCCCGTGAGTTTACAATCTAAGAGGGAAGAGGAACCTGCTCTAATAAATAAATGTCTTTGTAATGCACTGTCCGCTGCGTGCGCATCCAACACAGCTCGTTACTCGGCCCTCCCGTTGCATGTTGTACGTTGCATTTATATAAAGAGATACTCTTGGATAGGACATTGAAAAGCAAATATGTGGACACGGATTCTGAGCTGGAAACAATAACAATAGACTGCCCTCCGGGCAGGCTTGATAACTAGTGTATAAATAAAACCGATATGGAGTATATTGTGTGGGGTTTTTTGGTAACAGAGCTTCAGGGGAAATGTACTTCCAAAACATCTGGAAGGCCAGGGTTGTTGACCTCTGATTTACAGGTTTGTGTGTGTAGCTATATGTAAAAGTAAATCGATATTTAAAAACATATATGTTGTCTACCTAAACTGATCATTACACGAGTATAACTCCATAGCTGTTCTGATTGGTGACATTTATCCCTATTAAAGGGTATGATCCTGTGATGTTAGTATCTTTCAGAAAATCTTTATTAATATGTTATAGGGCAATTTAGGAATTTAACCATCCCTTTGCTCTTTCTTACTGCCTCTTTGTCGGTAATCATTTGATTTTCTATCTTCCCAGTCCTTTGATCTATCCACTGACAAGAAAAGGGAAAGAAAAGTTGGGCACTCCATGGTTTCAAAAAATAGGAGCCAATTTTAACTGGAGTGCTCCGTTACAATTTTTTGGTTCCTACTTTAACCTTGGTCAGGTTTATTGTTGTTGCAACAATTCTAAACAGCGTTAGTTAGTGGATAACCCCATCTTTCAATCACATTTCAAGTAATTTAATTTTACATCACTTTACAAATTGAAAAGTGTAATGTCCCATGTGAACCACATCAAATTTAGGAAAATTCACATTAAATAAACACCATGGTTTTTAGACTACCCATACAAAAAATATATAATAATAATTAAGAAAGGAACCTTTAAAAAAAGAAACTCTAAAACGCAAGACTACCTATACAAAAAAAATAATAAAAGAATAAATAATAATTAAAGGAAACTCTAAAATGCAAGATCTAATTTTATTTGCGCTTACAATTAGCATGTTATTTTTATTGACCAAATTGTATCTATTGGATCTCATTTCCTTCTATAAACTCAAAGTGATCAAGACAGTAACTCCCTCACCTGCTGTCAGGAATTATTACTCTTTCAACAGTCAAAAGAAAAAACTGTTAAATAAAATAAAAATTTCCAGCCATAGCAAACCATTCATTTCTTTTGCGATACAAGTACATTGAAAAATACAACAGAGACAGCTGGGCTCTACACAAAGCCATGTTTCTCTTGCCAACTACATGACAGTTATTTTATTTAAATGCCTGAAAGCTTAAACAGGGAGACCTAAACCGTTACAGAATTACATCCTGTACAGTGATTTCTTCCAGTTGGCGCTGGGCAACATGGTATCATTGTGCAAACAGTCAATATGCTTTACCAAGATTGATAAACATCATGGCCCTATTCTGACATAGCCGTTAATGAGTGGGGCCCTTATACCTAATGGATCGCTCATCAAACATTAACGGTTGGAGTCGCCAAACTTAAGTTAATGGCTCCCTGCTCTAACTTAACATTTCTTAAACTTTGTATAGGAATCATTGAATGGGGACCAGCTGGAGGATAACAGGCGATTCTGTGATCGCTTGTTATTCTTGTTTCGTGCAGGTATTCAAAAAGTGCATAACAGCTCAAAACCTAAGCGTTCAAGCAGCGGCGTAGCGTGGATTGTCAGCGCCCGGGGCAAGGCAAGAATTGTGCGCCCCCCCTAACCTGTGGACACGGTAACACACTCTGATTCCCATCTACCAGTAGAGTATTGACCCCTTACCCCACAAGCACATGTATTGTATATTAACCTCCCTGGCGGTATTCCCGAGTGTGACTCGGGGTTAAATTTCACTACCACGAACGGTAACCCCGAGCCACACTCGGGCTGGATACATACTCACCTCCTCCTGGCTCCCTCGCTGTCCCCCCCCACTGTGATCGCGGGGAGCTGCTTCCTGGAAGGCTCCCTGCGAGTCACATGATGCAGGGGGGCTGGACCGCAGCAAATTTCATTCATAATAAACACTGAATACAAAATGCAATGTTTATGAACGGCCACTAGGTGGCAGTACAGGATAAGAAATAGACCATACATCCTCTCACCCTTGTTTTCAAGAAAGATTTCAGTGTTTTTTGGTGTATTTTATTGAATATCATTTATTTGCATTATTTTGGATAATTATTTTTGGGATAATAAATTATTATGTCGTGTTTCAAACTTTATCGGACTCCGTGTATTTACTATTTTTTATTTATTTATTTATTTATTTATAAAGGATTTTACCAGTAAGGACTCTTGATTTCACGGATTTCAGTGCGTGAGTCCTAATTATTACAGGCTAACTATGTACAAAAACACGTTTCCTTTAAAAAAAAATTGAGATGCTTTTAGACACAAAATTTTGAAAAAATTAGACCGCCAGGGAGGTTAACAAAATACTGATTTAATAAAAAAATGAAACACACACGCTACGCCACTGCTACCAGTCACCCAGTCCCAGTATACCCTAGTATAATTCCACTCTCACACTATACCCAGTCACTCTCTCTCTCCCAGTACCCCCAGTCACTCTCTCCCAGTACCCCCATGCATTCTCTCCCAGTACCCCCCGTCATTCTCTCCCAGTACCCCCAGGCATTTTCTCCCAGTACCCCCAGGCATTTTCTCCCAGTACCCCCCAGACACTCTCTCCCAGTACCCCACTTTCTCCCAGTACTCCAGTCACTCTCTCCCTCAAGTACCCCCGGTCACACTCTCCCTCCCAGTACCTCCAGTCCCTCTCTCTCGCAGTACCCCAGGATCTCTCAAAGTACCCCCAGTCACTCTTTCTCTCCCAGTATCCCCTAGTTACTCTCTCTCAGTACCCCCAGTCACTCTCCCAGTACCCCAGTCACCCTTTCTCCAAGTACCCCCACTTTCTCCCAGTACCCCCAGTCACTCTCTCTCTATCCAAGTACCCCTAGTCACTCTCTCCCAGTATCCCCAGTCCCCCTCTCCCTGAACCTCCAGTCACCCTCTCCCTGAACCTCCAGTCACCCTCTCCCCGAACCCCATCGCTGTGTGTTGGTCATGCTGCTCTGGTGTCACACAGTGTCGCCTACCTGCGTGGAGTTGCTGGTGGCCTGGGGGGAGCTGTCCAGGGGGCTTAGTGGAGACCGGATTTTAAATGTGCTGCAGGGCAGGCGCCTCCCTCCCTCCTTCCTGTTTAGCAGCTGCACGGCTGCCAGTGGCGGGGGGCTAGCACACGTCTTCAAGGGGGGCTGACAAGCATGGTACAGGGTGTTCTGTCGGATAATGCTGTGCTGCTTCATGAGAGTGGACGTTCCTTCCTTCCCTATGGAGAATCATGCTTTGCAGCTCTGTCAACGCACGGTCTAGCGCTTTGCCGGAGAGGTTTGGATAATGGACGCTTGTTGCGCGCGGACACAAGCATGCACGAGCGTGTGCCCGGCCCCGTTGCAGCATCACAACGCTGCGACGGAAGCCGGTAAGCACGTCAGTACGGGCGCACATAGCGCGCTCGTCTGACGCCAGCCTAAGGAAGAGTCAGGACAGCATTTTCTGTCCTGGTCCTCCTTTCCGGACACTGAGTGCTAAGTCACTACCAGCACTGTAAAACTGGGGGCTGCCTGTGCAAGGGCCTCTCACAGACACCAGTGCCCGTGAACAGACACCTTGCTGATCCCTGCTGGAAAACATTAGTGGTTCAAATTTCTTTTGAAATTTTGCGCCCCTAAGAAATTTGCGCCCGGGGCAACCGCCCCCGAGGCCCCCCCATGCTACGCCACTGCAGGGACACTCTAAAAGCAAAAAAAGGAACTCTATTTTTATTAAAGCAGTCCGGAGGTATCCCTTTATGTTTTTAAAGTGGTCAGAATATGAGGAGTGCCCCCCTTACCCCCCCACTTCTAACATCACGGTGGGGAAAGGGAGGAGTTTCCACTAGCCAACTTAGCGTCACCAGCAGCAGGTGACCACAGGGTCCCCGAAGTGCGACGAATCGATGTACCGTACGCAGCCGTAAACTGCTGAAAAACCACAGAACAAATGCCTAATCAATCTGAAAAGACAGCAAAAAAATAAAAAAACGCTAAATCGATCCGTTGACCCGCTAAACACTTCGCCAAATTGATCGCCTCTGAAAAAACCCCGACCAGCCACCAAACGGGGGGAAAAAATAATTAAAAAGGTGTTTTGAAAAAAAGCTAGTGCATGAAAATGCCTGGAAATAATATAGAAGGCCCTATGAATAACAATAAAAAGGTTGGCTACAGA